>OX424506.1:8145434-9345434 GCA_949152395.1 Agrochola litura | reverse complement strand
GCGACTTTAACTATTTGTTCAGTGTTTTAAAAGATAACAGTTGTGTTCAGTTATGTGAAAGTGCTGAAACAAGTTTAAAAGACTGGTGTCGTCGATTTTGCTACCGCATTTATGCAAAATGGACACAGTCTGGAAGAAGCACAGATAAGTTTCGGAAGAAACATGAGATTTGGCTACAGGCTGCAATTCAATGGCCGGAATTACAGAATGAAAATATGGAACCTTCTACAGAAAATATAAGTGACGTCATCGAGCCCATAATTTCTCCTGCTAAATCTGATGCTTCAACTTGTACACATCCTAGTCCTCGTAAATCTTTTGAGGACCTTAGTAACCGGCAAAAAAGAAGACGCACTGAAGATAGTCTTTCATGCAGCAGTAGCAGCGCTGAAATTATGTTTTCGGCCGAAAGGGCGCTTCAAAAGGCAGGACAAAGCGATACAGCTTATGTTATGAAATACTTGACGGAGAATCCAGAAGAGGCCTCAAAAATCAAAGCCTTCATTGAAGGTAAATCAATTCAGGTACGGGAAATATCCCCTTTGAAGGCATTGGCTCTTTATGTATCGATGAACTTATCGAAATGGCGCTATAACACTCTTCGGGATTTCAACACTCAAGAAGGAGCTCTTCAATACCCGAGTTACTACATGTTGGTTAAAGAAAAAATTAAGTGCTATCCGGCCAAAGAAGATCTCACAGTTACAGAGAGCTCTGCAAAAATCAAATTACAAGCCTTGATGGATTTAACCTCAAGAAGACTTATTAGGTCGTTAGAAACCCCTGTTGATCCCAATCAACAGCTCGTATTGACCAGCAAATGGGGTTTTGACGGATCATCTAGCCAAAGCATTTATCATCAAAGGACGAGTGAAGATGAGCAAATCGATCTTGCTAGTAATTTTATGATTAGTCTTGTACCACTGCGGCTCGTCTCAAAAGGTGTAACAATTTGGGAAAACGAGCGACCATCTTCCACTTCATTTTGCCGGCCAATATTGTTTAAGTTTATAAAGGAAACCAAAGAAAATGTGCAGAGAGAGATGGCTGAAATCGAAGCAGAGATTGAAGCCTTAACTCCATCCACCATCACTGATGGAATTAGTGTCAAACACCAACTGCTGTTGACAATGATTGATGGTAAAATTCATTCCATTATATCCAATACAGCAGCTTCAGTGTGTGACATATGCAAGGCTTGTCCTAAAGAAATGAATAATTTAGAGTTAATCAAAGATAAACACGCAAACGAGGACATGTATAAATATAGCTTAAGCACCCTTCACGCTTGGATTCGCTCAATGGAATGCTTATTACACATTTCCTACAAATTAGACATAAAATCATGGCAAGTAAGGGGTGATATAGCAAAAAGGCAAGTTGATGACAGGAAGAAAAGAGTTCAAGAGGCTGTAAGAAGAGAAACGGGCTTACTTCTCGATGTTGTGAAACAAGGCAGTGGATCCACCAACAATGGCAACTCGGCAAGGAGATTTTTTGAAAACTACACTAAATCTGCTGAACTGACCGGAATAGATGCTATGCTTTTAAGAAAAATCTGTGTGATCTTGCAGTGTATTTCATCAGGAGAGAAGATCAACGTAACTAAATTCCGAGAGTTCTGCTTTGATACTGCTAAGCTTTACGTGGAGTTATACCCATGGTATTATATGCCTTCTTCACTTCATAAAATTTTAATGCATGGGCCAGACATAGTTCAGAACATGTCAATTGTGCCCATTGGTTTTCTATCCGAAGAGGCATCTGAGGCTAGAAATAAAGATTTTAGAAAATATAGAGAGGGGCATTCTCGAAAGCATAGCAGTATCTCATGCAATGAAGATATTATGCACAATCTTTTACTGTCTTCTGATCCACTTGTTACAAGTATCCGTCCAAAAGGAAATAAGTTTGTAAAAAAATCTTCTTTTAAGGAATTTTATGAGCTTACGGATTCTGAGAAAAGTGATATCGAATTTGTTAACATAAATGATTTAGCGGACATCGATTCTGAATTTGAATTAATTGATGATGATGATGATGACGAAGATAATTAAATGATGTTATTGTTTTAAAATGTGTAACTTAGTAAATTAGAGCTTACATCTTAATTATTTATTGTACTTTTAATGAAACTAGGTAATTTATTATCAACTTACTTAAAAGTCATACTCTCATCAGTTCTTGTGAATATTTTTGTTAATATATATTTCTGTATATATATAATATATTTATAGACCTCTTAATAAGTCTGTCTGCGGTTTAAAGTAAATACAAATGGGGAAAAAACGTTTTTTTTTTTAAATTTTCATTTCCTTTTATCCCAGAAAGTGCACATTTGGCGCACTATGTGTCTTAGTATTAAATATAGCTCTTAGTATTAGCATTATGATATTAGAGACCGCTACTTGAAACAAGCCCGGAATCAGGAGGGAGAGAGCTCGATACACTCATTTTCATAGTAAAATTTCACATTTTCTCAAATTACTCCCGAAATATGGGAGTTATGAAGAAATTCATCACCACAAGTTATGAAGGCATTAAGTAATCGAATAAGATGGCATCATTAGTTTGGCATAATTTTACTCTTTTTTTTCGGAAATGTCTACGTCCAACCGCTCCCATACATTCGTTCCACTGTGCGCGCCATAGCAAATTCGCATATAGATGAGGTCACTTGCTAATTATTAGACCTTACTTTCCCTTGATCGTAAAGATGCTTTTTGTTCTTTTTTTTTTCTATCTTAATTTCCCTCAAATTAGGGTAAAAAAATTACCCTAATTTGAGGGAAATTACGAGGTATTTTAATCACCAATATGACTACCAAAAATTAATAAAAAACACTATTAAAATAATGCAAAAAAAAAAAACTCGATAAAGTATAAAAATTGACATATCTCCCAAACTATAAAACTTTAGCAGGGAAAGTATGGTTCAATAATTAGTAAATGACCTCCTCTATATGCGAATTTGCTATGGCGGGTCCAGATCCAGTCATCCTGTAAAATTGATCTTTATCATAATCATAATCATTATTTGCATCTAAAGTATCTACATAAACATAGGTGTATACAAGTGTTATCAACATTGTTGTCATGGGACCTACTTATTGATAATTCTTTACTTTATTGTCTTCGTCTCCATGTTGACTGAAAGGCCGTCTATTGCTGTATCATTATCTTTCTCATACATATTATGCCTCTCGCTGTCCTCCCATAATCACAAAGTAATATACAATATTTAAATTACCATATTTTACTAAGTATCGCTGTTTGTGTTTTTGTATTTATTTGTATAGTTAGTTAGATTAGGTTAAGTTATACTATACAGGGTGACAGGGACATCTACGCGAAAACTGAAACCATGGATTCAGTACATGATTTTGAACCGAACGAAACCGACGAAAAATTTCATTGTAGGGGACGTTGAAATTTTTCGTCGGTTATTAAAAAAAAATCTGCTGTTTCATAGAAAAGTGCAATACCTACGCGGTCAAAATGTATGGAACAGCTAATTTTTTTTTAAATAACCGACGATAAATTTCAACGTGGGGGTTCAGAATCATTGTACTGAATCCATGGTTTCAGTTTTCGCGTCGATGTCCCTGACACCCCGTATAGGTTTGGCATTAAATAAATAATTATGTCTGATTTACTCAAAACCAATTTTTGATTGTGTGAAGAGGTGGAGGTTATTTTTCCTATGCGTCTTCACTATCTTGCTGTCATTGAAGGATATTTATCTTCTTCTATATAATATAAACCGGCCAAGTGCGAGTCGGACTCGCGCACGAAGGGTTCCGCACCATTATCTATAAAAACGGCAAAAAAAAATCATGACTGTTGTATGGGAGCCCCCTTAAATATTTATTTTATTCTGTTTTTTAGTATTTGTTGTTATAGCGGCAACAGAAATACATCATCTGTAAAAATTTCAAATGTCGAACTATCACGGTTCATGAGACACAGCCTGGTGACAGACGGACAGACAGACGGACGGATAGCGGAGTCTTAGCAATGGGGTCCCGTTTTGCCCTTTGGGCAAAAAAAATAAATACTGTTCGTTGGCTTACCAACCAACACCATTTCATTTTAGACAGGGCAACGTCTGTCGGGTCAGCTGTCTATATAATAAAATACCGGCCAAGTGCGCGTCGGACTATGCAAAATGAAGGGCTCCGTAATTGGGATGAATTTATCCCAAAAACAAACTTAACATTTTAGCTGAAAAACATCTTCTCCCATATATCGATATACGTCGTATCATACGTTTTTTTGTGTAATATAAACTACAAATTAACTATTTTCGGACTTTTTCCTTTACATGTCCTCTAAGACCTTGCTTCCTGCCAAATTTCATGATTCTAGGTCAACGGGAAGTACCCATACACGAAGTTTTGATTTATTTGCGAGTATCAAAATATTATGTCGCATAAATGGCCGTATTTTTTATTGCGTTAACTTAGAAGCTTAATTTTTTTATAGCTCCAAGGGATCATAGACCTATGTAATTTTTATTAATTTCAACTTAATACCTCCACGCGTTCCTGAGAAAAAGGGGCCTGACAGACTGACGGATTGACAACGAAGTGATCCTATTAGGGTTCCTTTTTTTCCTTTTGAGGTACGGAACTCTAAAAATGAAATAATGTTCTTTGGTAAGTGTATCACTTGAAAACAGCTAGACTGATTTGGCAATTTTTTGTTTTAAAATGTTCGTGATAATCCGAATTAAGTTTTTAAGGAAATAAAAATTTGAAAAGACTACCGGAAAATTTTCAAATTCGGGAAAATCTGTACGTCCTTTTTTCTTGGGGTTTTTCTTGTACGAGTTACTAAAAATTGAAAGGACAGGAGTTCTGTCGGGTCAGTTTGTTCATTATAAAATTAAGGTTATCTATATTTTTATCTCAGTTTATTTTGGATATAATACCACCTACCTACTTATTTTTGTTTTGACACAAATTGTCAATTTCGTCCAACCTTGTACCACTTTGGTATTAATTTTGTTGGATCTGCCGTCTGATATCGTCAGATTCGTCATATATTTGCTTACGTACTTTAAGTTCCTATTAACAAACATGTTTATTGTGAGTATTTATTCTTCATTGAAAGTTTATTATTATTAATTAATTTAAATCCCGTATTAGTTATTTAAAGCTCACCACAGAACTTTGATTAGGCATAGTCTAGACAAATAAAACGAATGTCGCGCGTAAATTAAAATATATCAACGTAATGTTGTAATCTTGGTATATTAATATAGTGAGTGACGCTTATTTGTATTTATAACCAAAAACTAAATAACAGGAAACTGTGAGAGTAATATTTAGTCATGAGTAAAGTATAAATTCACATGGTTGTCTGTAAAAACATTAATAACTTCTTAGAAAGGGAGACGTTGGACGTCCCGCGTTCAAACGTTTCCTTGAAACGAATCTTACACGAACATAAATAATTCATCCCTTCAAAATATCTCTTTAATGTCCACGGTGTGCGAAACTCATAAAAAATGTCTATCCAATTATCTACATAATTTAATTTTAAAAGCTATAAAATCCCTGTGATTAAATGTTTAGAAATTGTTGTTGGAAGCCGAGCCAACTCTCATGCCAATATATCTTACGGGCTATTTGTCTAGAGTTGGCTAACTCGAATATAAATAGTAACACAAACCTTAACAGTTGTGATCACAATCAACGTTATATGTATCAGTGTTAACTGCCTATACATATGTGTTTATGACTGAACTTGACCAAATATTTGAAGTAAAACTGCCTATATAGGAACGAAGATTTTCCTTTTGGAATCTTCTCCTTTCTTCTTCCTCTTCTTTTCCTTTCTTCTTTTTTCTACCTTCTTCTGTATCTCTTCTTCTCCTTCTTCTTTTCGTTTCCAATCTTCACTTATTTAATCCAAATGATCTGTTATTTTCTCTCTTAAAATTTCTAATTGTGCAAACCTATGCTTAGTAGACGATAAAGGGTTTTGCCTAATATTTATAATTATATTCAGATTCGACTATCATTCTTTTTTAATAATTCTTCAATATCAAAACTTCTCCAGCATCATCGTGCCCTTATCCTAATTTACTTGCGTTGTTTTCTTCTTCCACATAAATATATCTCTATATATCAGTCGATGTCTCTCAGTAGGTAGCTCAATCAATCTGCCTGCCTTTTTCCAACTATATTGAAGTCTACTTACAATCTAATCGGATGCAGCTGAATACCAGTATTTTAAATGGAGCGACTGCCGTTACTGGGAAGAACCCCTTGGTAAGACTGGTTGTAAACTCACACCTCAGTAGGTATTCACCTTTTTTCTGGCCATGTCATCTTTCAAACAATCCATTCATCGTTTTTGATGCTCTATGATTCTTTCCCCTCCTTTTTAATATACATGTACATATTATTATTTAGCTATGCAATATCTTTTCTTCCCACATACCACAGTGTCTCAAGACGAAAGTCTTTGACCAGTGCGTGTTGCCAGTGATGATCTATGGTACTGAAACGTGGTCGCTCACAATGGGCCTTATCAGAAGGCTAAAAGTCATCCAAAGGGCAATGGAGAGGGATATGCTTGAAGTTTTCCTACGTGATCGAATCAGAAATGAGGAGATCCGCAGGAGAACCAAGGTAACCGACATAGCCCGAAGAATTACGAAACTTAAGTGGCAATGGGCAGGGCACATTGCTCGTAGAACGGATGGCCGATGGGGCCGAAAGGTTCTGGAGTGGCGACTGCGTACCGGAAGACGTAGCGTTGGAAGGCCTCCCACAAGATGGACCGATAACCTTGTGAAGGCCGCAGGAATCCGCTGGATGCGGAAAGCACAGAATCGGTCGAAGTAGAGGTGCTTGGGGGAGGCCTATGTTCAGCAGTGGACGTCTTTCGGCTGAAATGATGATGATGATGATTACTTGACTGCCTCGTTGGTCTAGTGGTCGCAAGCGCTACTGCTGAGCATGAGGTCCTGGGTTCGATTCCCGGGTCGGGCAAAGTGTTATTGGGTTTTTCTATCTGAAATTTCTCAGTAGCAGCTCGGAGTCTGGATTTGTGCCCGGTTGATGGCAATAGGCTCGCCCCCTATTACATGGGACTTAAACATAACTGGCGAAATGTGGGTGTACCTGCTACAGGGACACCTCTGCCCAACCCTTCGGGGAAACAAGGCGTGATGTTATGTTATGTTATGTTATGATGATTATTATTTTAAGTCTGTCAGAGTATAATATATTATGTAAATACTATGTATAAACAAAAATTTGTTTACAAAATAAATAAAAACATCGTTTTTTCTGTCTTCCTCTATGCGTAAGATAGTAGTACCAAACTCTTCACTTCGCATGACGAAATCAATCGCTAGTTACAAACCAAGATAAATAGTTTTATAAACAGTAATGTAATACAATTATGGCGTCACAATACAGTATTTTCATAATAGCATTATTTCAGACGACATTGTTCTGACTTGAGTGAGGTGTTTGAACAAATTAAACAACTGTATAAATTGTCGCCTGTTTATTTACTCGGCATGTAGGTCAGCCCACGTTTTATTAAAGGTGTACTAAATTGAGTATTGTTTGTGTACATAAATGTCTGGAATAGTAATAGGTACGTGTCCTCTGAAAGCATTATTTTATAACCTTACCACAAAACGTAACACATTACCTATTATGTAGTACTTACCTAGGTACCTACTTGTTTGCAAAATTGTTCTTTATTTTGGCATTAATTTTTCACGAATTTTTGTAGGAATTGGATAGATTGTAGACTTGTCCATTTAGGCCAGACTTGTATTAAGTGGTAAGGCAGTACCCAAAAGTAAATATTTCAAGGCACTCAATATTTTTAACGAAGATAATACCTACTTCTAAACATTAATTTCGATGTACTTCCCTATTCTGCTATAATCTACACAATGTAATTTTTTTAATAATCCCCAAATCTCCCTAGGGCAGGACTGACACCTAATTGTTTAAAAAACGTTAAGTTTTTCGGTGAACAACTTAAAACTATTACTTAGGTTAATTAAACAGATTATTAAGATGGTAACACATCAAGCAGTAATTATAAGTACTTACTTAGAATAGCATTAATATAATAGTCGTTACGCAAGCGTTCAATACCATTTGAGCTATTAGCTAATTTCACTTTAAGTTCAATTTAGAATAGCAACAATTGTAAAGGCATTTACATACTAGTTTTTGTGGTATCGGCCATTTTAAATGATTTTATTAGTGTTGTCTAATTTATACAAAAAACCAGTCAAGTGCGTGTCGGACTACGCACAATGAAGGGCTCCGTAGATGGGATGAATTTATTCCAAGAACAAACTTAACATTGTAGTTGATGAACATGTTCTCCCATACATTCAAACTGCAAATTTAAGTTTGTACGCACAATAATGAGAGATTTACCATGTTATTTTAAGACCATAGACTTCTTATAGGTTTTCCTGTAATCTATGAGTCAAATCATTCCATGCATTTAAAAAAAATTGGCTTAGTAATTTCGGAGATAAGGGGTAATGGTCAATTTTCATCGATTTTCTTAAATATCTTCAAATGTATTTATTTTAAAATTATATTTAAATAAATGTTTGAGATTCTCGCAACAAGACCTTTCATTTGATATGTCTCATGGTACCTACTGTTTGCAAAACCTCAATTAGATTGTATTACCAAAAAATGATTGTTGCTAAACATTTATTTTAATTTTTGTAGCCTCCAATCATTTTAATTTTACGTTGTCAAAGCCATAATTTAAAGCAACAAAATAAATTGCAGCACGTTCGCATCAATAATGAAATTAAAAATTCACCGCTGCGTATCGCTATTCAATGTGAAATGCCATTACATCTGAATATTGCACGTGGTGCATGCAAAGTGATCAAAACCAGTCCCACTTAGTTTTAATGAGAGTGTTAAATAATCCCTAGAGCACAATGTGCAGGATTATAGCTTAGGAACAATGCAGAAACTCCTGTTCTACGAAAATTGGAGTTGTTAATTTTCAGTTTAGCATAATATTTGCACATGTGTACTATTATGTACTTAAACTTTAATTAGGTATACTCTGTAGTATTATTCAGAAGTTGTTATTCCCCGCGTTTAAACTTATCCTAGGAAAACTGCAACATTTACCCGGATAAAAAATACGCTATATTTTAATCTAGCTTAAGTCTACCTGTGTTCGAAGTTGAATCCAAATTCGTTCAGCCATTAAAGCGTGACGGAGTAACAAACATACATACAAACTAAGGATGTAATTTTTTATCAATTAAATAATAAGTGTTCTATATTTACAGTCATAGAATAAAGTTCGTTGACCCTGTTGTGATCATGAAAATAAGTAGGTACTCAATGTGACAGCTGCAAATTTTCTCACGCCGTAGCTGATTGAGGGCAGAAGGATTTTTTCAAGATATTGTTTGATTTTTTCGTACGTTTTATCCAAAAAAATGTAAGAAAATTAGGTCATTAGGATGAAAGTAAAGTCAAGTTTTCGACACCGCTTTACCTTTTCGGAACTTAGGGTCAGCAATTTGAAATACCTACATAATTACGTCATGAATTTCAAAGTCAAAGTCAAATCACTTATTTCAAAAATAGGCACTTTTGAACGTCCAAATTTACAAAATAATAGAATTGATTCTAGTCGCCCCTTCCAAAAGGTAGTTTTCGTATAGAAAAGAATGGGCAAGAAACTCCACCGTTACTCTTTTAAAATGTTTTACAATAGTTTGTATAGGTACATACATTAGTTAAATAAATTATATCTGAAGATGATGCACCTAGAATAAAATTATATTAATTTCATCGGTGTTCTCCCAACAATGTTGATTCGGGATTCAGCTGAATACCAGTATTTTACATGGAGCGACTGCCTATCGGACCTCCACATCCCAGTAACTGGGTAACACGATAACCCTTGGTAAGACTGGTTGTCAGACTTTCGGGCTATCAAAGATCTACAAATCAAATAGCCGGGACCAACGGCTGAACGTGCTTTCCTAGGCACTGAGGGGTCTCGGTATTTAATGGATGGTCACCCATCCACGGACCGACCTCGGCAAGCGTTGCTTAACCTTGAAGATCGACCCGTACGGTTGTTATTATTTAGCCACGAGCCCCTTCGAGACCACATTCGTCATGAATACGTACACACGGCTACACATCAAGCTATACATTTCTAGTTTATACTGATCTCGCATTGTATAGGATTTCCTTGCAATGCGAGGTCAACTTATACTGGAAATGTATAGCTTAATGTGTAGTCGTGTGTACTATCCCTATTTCCCTTCACTCGATTCATAGCCGATTCGAAATTTATTCTATCCTGGTGTTATATTTTCCTTATATTCTCGTATCTGAGTATAAATCAAAATAATGTGCATCTGTTTATTATTTATATTGCGGAAGCAGTTTCAGTTTTGCCCCAATATCTAGTATCTTTGGGCATCGATAAAATTGATTTACGCAGTTTATTCTTTGATATTGTGTTTTATTTAGACCAGAACCCTAATTGCGCAACTTATTTTCGTAAACAATTTTGCCTAATTTGTTTAATTTTGACAGTTCAACAACATTCATTGCGTTATTTACGTTGTTGAGCAGATATATTTTTTTAACTTATGAAGCAATAGATTCAAATCAATCTGTTTCAAATCGAGACATGTGATTGATCGTGTATTACATAATAAGGGTTTACTGGTTTTATATTTCTTACGTAACTACATACGCAAAAGAAAGAAAATACGTTTATTTGCGGTAAACATGACGCAAAGTAAGAACACAAAACAAAAAAGAACAAGTTGAGGGAAAATATGCTTCACATCCACGCAAAACGGCGGCCATCACTCGAAAATCGACATCAACCCTAGAGCCTGTGCACACGATGCGGCGGCGTGGCACCGCGCCGAAGCGGTGTCCGTGCGATGTCCTACATACAAATATCCATGGTATGCCACACGGTGCGTTCCAGCGTTGCACCACACGTACACCGGACTTTCAACCCGCGAGATGAGGCGGGGAGAGACGCGTTGCGACGCCGGAGCCCGATTGGAGCGGTACCGATCAGGTTTTTATGCGGCAGAATGATGCACGCTGTTTTGTTTGTGTGTAATTTTGAAGTCTTTGCGGCGCGGCGCCGCTGCGGGGCGTAACAACGTTACGACGCCGCAGCACCCGTGTGACCGCTAATGCGGCGAAATCTTTGCGGTACGGCGCCGCAACGCATCGTGTGCACAGGCTCTATGAGAGACAGGAGCCCCAGCGCTAGTTTTTATCGACAGCCAGCGTTGAAGTCAATTACATCAAGTTTGATATGTCAATTAGGTTTAACCGTTGCTTATATATTTTGTAAATATGTATGTATTTGTGTATCTATTATTTAGGATATGTACGAGTATGTATCTGTGTATCTATTATAGTATATTGTATACTTATTATTTGCACCAACGACAGCCCCATTTTATGTCCAGGCAAATCACTGTCCATTTCAAGGTTGCCTGGAAGAGATCGCGGAAAGCGATAAGGCCGCCCATTGTATATTTTGTAGTGTTTGATTTATTTTTTGTTATGTATTTTTGTGGTGTACAATAAAGTATATATAAATAAATAAACCGTACATCGTCAAGTGTTTACTTGTAGTAATGTGTGTAATATGCTTGAATGTCGTTATTCATCATTATCATCATTGGCAGCTTTGTTCCAGCCTCTGCTGAGAAAGGCGTCCTTTTGTGCCATGCTTCCCTGGTCCGTGCAAGTCTCACCCAGGTCTTCCCCGCGATCTTCTCTAGATCATCCACCTTCCAGGCTAATGGTCTGCCAACACTCCTATATCGTTATTATTACGAGAAAACTCACATCAAAATTACAAAAAGGTTGAACCAATTTTTCAACGCTTCAAAACAATTTTCACTTTCCCCTTATTTTCTCAAAAAATTTAAACAGAGCCCGCATCATTAATTACTTCACCATAATTGATGGCGCGATAGCGATCAGCTGTTACATCAAGCGTTCATGATAACGGATACTTAATTACTCTGACGACTCTAAAAAGGATTACAAGCTTAATGATATTTAGATTACGTTAAGCTGAAATTATACAGTATCTATCACTCTTTTTTGTTCGATAACAATAAGTAAACAAGGGAAGGTATATTGAAATGAAATGAAATTGTTTATTCTGTAAATAGGATATTGGAATCACTTTTACATGTCATACAAAAAAATGATTAAAAATAAGCTAGATGAGTTCGGCGTTTCCTATCTGACTACTCTGAAAAGAAAGGCCGAAATAAACTCAGAGGTCGCAGTCTCTTTTAAAGTCCAGACATAATCTTGGTCAGCCCATATGAGGACCATGTAGATTAGTGTCAAAAGGTCTTTTGAGGAAAGAACCACACAGATTTGAGTGGACCTGTCCAGTCAGTGCAAACATTTGTCAGTAATCGTGGAGCTCAACTCAGAACTTAAGGAGCTCAACTCGACGAACAATACCAAAGAAAGGAAATTTGTACATTAGAGGTCATTGTGAAGTTCAAACCCAAAAGTCTGACAACCAGACTTACCAAAGGGTATCATGTGACCACAGCCCAATAACTGGGTCATGGAGGTCAGATAGGCATTGCTCCATTTAAAATACTGGTATTCAGCTGTATTCGGTTAGACTGGAAGCCAACTCCGACATTTATTTGGAATAAGGCTAGGCTGTACCCTAATTGCATAACTTATTTTCGTAAACGATTATGACAAATTTGTTTCATTTTGACAGTTCAACAACATTCATTGCGTTATTTACGTTGTCGAGCAGTTTTTTTTTCCAACTTATGAAGCAATGGATTAGCAATCTGTTTCAAATCGAAACAAATTGTGATTGATCGTGTATTACGCAATTAGGGTACAGATTGATGGTTAATTTCAAACCCTACCCTACGCGTTGCCTCACCTCTCTAGAATGCTTGCAGTTTTAATTATTAATAAACTATTGCTTAGTTAGTAAAGTGCTTAAAAATATTCATAAACTTGCGACAAGCCCTGCTATGCACGGGTGCAACAATGGATTAGATACCGACATGTCAAAATATTGAGATTTCTGTAATAAAGTAAACTTATGTATAATCCTTCCGAAAATGCTGTAAATTATGGTAAAACCCTATCAACATGCATTGTGTAGTTTGACATAGACAGACGTAAAAAACGACTTTATTTTTAATTCCTCCTGAATAATCAGGAAAAATACGTAGGTATATTAAAATCCGAAAATAAAACACGGTTTTGAAAAATTTTTGAAGATCGTCCTGAAGATAATAATTAATTATACAGTTGCTGAGTCGACTAATTATTTGTCAATTTGTCGGCTACAAGAAACGTCCAGACCACCCGTATTTAACTAAATATAGAAACCTGCCGCGAAGAAATTCTATTTAAGGCGCAGTTATCACTTGCATAAATAATATTAATATTCAATTAGTCTAGTCCTCGGCGAAATGCAACAAAGCACATAGCTCATTCAAGGTTAAGACCTTATAATGAGATAAATTGTGTGACTAATTACGACAAATGTCATTTTATCAACTGTAGAATATGCGTTAATGATAAATGTTTAATTTGACACCAAGGGTTATCTTGTCTACTGTTTATTGTTAGCGCTTACAATCACACTTCGTTTTTAAGGACCATGTGGCCTAGAACTCGTGAAATATTATCTGTTACTTAATTAAAATTATTAAAAATATAATAATGTTGTCACAAAATTAAACTACCGTTATAGATTAGTTTCTTTTATATGAATGATTTCTTCAAATATGTCTTAATATAACCTACCAAATAACAAATTCTACAGCTAACTGCAATTTTTTACACTAAGTATTTCTTTTTTGGAAGTTCAGATTTCTTTTCATTGTAATAAACGAGCGACTCACCCAGCCTGCTTCGCGCGGTTTTTACGACTTGACAAAACATCGAGATTTCTTTATCATGTGTAGCTTAATTTATTATACACATAAATCTTTCGGAATAAATTCTCCAAATGATGGTGAAAACCCCCGCACCAAAATCCGTTGCGTAGTTTAAGAGAACGACGCGGTTACACAGACAGACATGAAAAGTGACTTTAATTTATACAGGAAAAGTTTTTATCCAGTGCGCAAACTTTAACACGTGAGTTTACTCATCATTATGAATAACTTTTATCAAGGCACCAAAACAGAAATCGCGAAAAAAAAATCAACTGTTCCCTACATTTTTGATGAGTTTTGCGAACATAAATGTAGGGAACAGCAGATTTTTTTTTTCTATTCGCGATTTCATGTTCCCATAATAAAAGTTGTTTATAATGATGAGTAAAGTCACGTGTTAAAGTTTGCACACTGAATAAAAATTTATCATGTGTAGATATCAAATATTGTTGACTCAAGGCAACTTGCACTTAACACTATCGTCTATAAATAAATCATGATGTTGAATTGAATCTCAACAGAATTATTCAATATCGGAGGCATAGTGTTGATTCATCGAAATGTTTATTCATAATAACTAATTATATTCCGGTAGTCAAAACCGGTTCAACTTTGAGTCACTTTTGACTTTGCTCCGAAAGGTACCTAATGGCAAAAGTTTCGTAACATGGCTCCACGGTTCAAAATTGGCCTTTGATCCGCGCTTTGGGGATAAAAGGACACTTTTTAGAGTTCCGTACCCAATGGGTGCCGACGGGACCCTATTTGAACGTCCGTCCGTCCCTCTGACACAGGGCTGTATCTTTTAAACTGCAGTAGATAGACACTTGACATTTCCTCAGAATGAGTACTACTATAGCCGCTATAGCAACAAATTATAAAAATAAAAGAAAGTTGAAGAGGGTCACCATACAAGAAACATGTTTTTGGTGTAAAACATCTTTAGCAGCGGGTCAAACCGACTGTTGGCGTGGCGACGTCGCCATATTTATTTCCTGTCGTAAACTATCTTTTTATGCATAATAATTTCGATGTTTCACATCTGTCAGGCGTCCCGCGACGGATCTTAAAAAAAAAAGTACCTATTCTAAAAAGAAATGTAGTGAAAAATATTGTGCAGTGGTGCGGAACCCTTCCTGTGTGAGTCCGACTAGCACTTGACCGCTTTTTAAAGTCATAACATTTTTACGGTTTACTTGTTTTTGTTTTATATTATGGTAAAATTATTGAGTTTATAAAGAAAACGTAATCCGCTCATTTTTGAGTAAAAGAAAAACATGTTATGTTGCTTACCTATTCTTTTTTTCATCTCTTTTAAGAATTTTATAACTTCTAAGGCCTTTGAACTTTATAACTTTTTAGAAATGAGGATCAATATTTATTGGAATCTTGTAGTAATCTTGGAATAAATTCCCAAGAAACCAATACCAGCCCAACGAAGGGAATATCTTTATTTTGCATAAAATATGGTACATAAAATTTTAATATAAATAGTTCCAACATTTTGCTTACTTATTTCAGCATGCAAAAATTACCTTTAAATAAAATTATGTCTAAACAAAAACACTTTAATTGAGCTGAAAAAAAAAACTGAAAAATCTCTTTAAATTATCAGTGAGATCTTATTTGAAACTTTGGGAAACAAAAGACTGTAAATAAAAAAACGTTTTACGGAATATAATAGTAAAGATCTTATTTAAAAATATATATTATTCTATACCTACAATAATTATTTCTAACAAACAAACCACAAGTACGTATATAAAATAACGCAGAATACTCAACATTATTGCTGTAAGAATCGATTAACATTATCTGTCACGTTCGTCTGTTCGTCATGAATATTACAAATGAACCGTGGACGGCGAGTAGAGTAGAAGGCATTCAGTGACTAATACAGTATAAGTCTATTGGATAATACACCTCTGTTCACTTAGCTGGGGACTGCTTGCTTATGTGGTTTCCAAGTATTGTGTGAGATACATAACATAATGTATTCCCCGAAGGGTTAGGCAGAGCTGCACCTATAGTCGACCCACATTTCGCCAGTTATGTTTAAGTCCCATGTAATAGGAGGCGAGCCTATTGCCATCAACCGGGCACAAATCTAGACTCCGGGCTGCTACTGAGCAACACAACTATACAACTATCGGCAAAGATATGTTTAGAAATTTCTAGGAAATTAATTATGGGAGGATATTATTTTGTAACACTCCTTCTATTATTGAAACCAATAACAACAATTTTATTTTAATCGCAGAGTAATTTGAGTATTAAAAATATACCTAAGTACATAGTCATTTAGGTATTCATTAATAATAATTTGTATCTGAATTTACACTCAACAAAAAATAAAACAACACTGATTTTACAAAATTAATTCATTTACATAAATCCTACTTATCTGATATTACGAGTATAAACATTGATGTAAATCAAATCGATGAATACAAAAGTGAGTTTGTTTGTTTGTTACACTTTCACACTAAAACGGCTGAACGGATTTGGATGAAATTTGGCACATGGGTAGACAGCTAGTTATAATATTAATTCTAAATTATTAAATTACATTCATAAGAATGTAGGTACTGCTCTTGCGTGTCAATAGCCTTACACCGTTAACATTGCAATAATATTTACAAACCTTCCCAACCTCATAGAAATCCTACGTCATTCCTTATCACATTAACAACAGAGTTCAAATTACCGTGACATAATCCATCAAGTTTGCAGTTAAAATATTGTCGGGTAGAAGCATCGATATCGTAAACATAGCCACCGTCTGATATCAAAACAGTTCGCCGTTTTATTTTAACTTTTAAACAAATATGTATAACTTCACTATGTCCTTGTTTGATCACATCGTGTGTGGTTCGTATGATAAGTTCCTACTTGATACACGATTATGCAAAAAGACGCCATTTTCAATAAGGGTGAGTCAGAGGTAAGGCATTGTTTTTAATAATGATGTCGTTTAATTTGCATAACTGTACAAGTAAGAATTATCGTGGTTACTTTGGAATTACGATTTGTTGTGGTACATTCTTGGGATATTAGGTTACCTAGTTATTGATTAGTCAGAGTTAATCTACAAGGTAACAGTGACATCGGTTGTACACTTTTTACAGTATGTAACAGTTGCATTGTTAAGAGCGTCAAGGGCGTCGCCAAGGGGGGGCAAAGGGGGCAGCTACCCCCCCTAGAGATTAAAAAATTTAGTAAATACAAGACATTTTAATGTAAAGAAACTACATACTTATCCATACAGCCAATTTTGTTTATTTGGACCACTTTTTTTTTGTTTTTTAATGTTCCAAATCTCTCCTAAACGGAGTCTAATCCGGGGTCCGGGGACGTAATATTCGTATCAATGTGCTGGTGGTAGGCCCAGTCATAATATCTTTTATGTTTCAGCTCTACAGTTCTGAATAGTTCTGGGAAAAACGACCCGAAAGGTCCGTTTCCAATTCGTACATTGAATATGGAAATTATTATTTTTCTCAGTTAATATCGGGACTACCGAGATGAAACAGACTTCAAAAATCAAATGTCCACCAGCGTCCATTTTGGCCCCATTGTACGCCGTAGAGGTACTACAAGACTCGCACTACAAGTGTAAAGCTACTTGTGCTCTTGACTTTTGACTGTACCTACAAATCATACTTTTCCCATCCTCCATATATCAACTTGCCCCCCCCCCCCCCCCCTGGGCTATCGGCTGGCGATGCCCTTGAAGAGCGTTCATTCTAAAAGTGGACAACGAACGTCGCAAATAGCTGTCAAATATTTACCTGTTATGATTAATTTGGCTATATTACTATAAGGAAATATGAAATGTCGCTAACTAGTGAACTAGAATATTAAAAATTAATTTCAATTATAGCACTGAATTTTATGTTGTAACTTTTTTAGGTGTAAAAAAGCATTTGGAAAGTTACCAAATACTTTTTTTACATCTTAAACTAAATATTCGGTGTTACGACATTAATTAGGTAGGTATTGCATTTCATAATCAATATTTTAGATCACCATCACTAGTTAGCCATATTTCATATTTCCATACAGTAATATTGCCAACTACTCGACTTCCCAAACTACAAATAGTTTTGTTTAAATTCTTTTCCCTTACTCACAAACAATGAACAAAAATGATCAAAATCAGTCGATTTCATGCACGGTCCCTTAACGCACCACAAAGGCAGGAAATATCTCCAAACTAATGTGCAAGGTTCATCGAAATGGACCCTACAGTTTAGGTTGCAAAACAAAACAATAAAATCCAACCAAATAAGTTACGTAAACATGACTAAATTCGCTCCACTTTGCAATACCGAGAAACACCATATAATCCTCACATGTGTGCACACACCATGGCGCACCATGGCGGTACTAATTATACATTTACTACTGGGCATATTTTTGGCGGTTTCATCGACTATCTCTGACAGTTGTGTGATTGTAAATCAGCATTCTAATTGCGTAACACATTTTCAATCCCAATTCCTAATCCATTGATTTATAGGTTTGCAAAATTCGTCTGCTCGACAACGTAAATAACGCAAATAACATCGATCGCACGCAATGCCTTTCATTTTGACAGTTTGTCAAAATGAAAGGCATTGCGGCTTTGCTGGGTAATTTCATAACACACGTACAATGAAAATGTTATGTACTTACTGTAAATGTTATGAGTGTAAACAATTGTTGGTTGGCCAATAAAGGAAAAAAAAAATCGATCGCACGCAATGCCTTTCATTTTGACAAACTGTCAAAATGAAAGGCATTGCGTGCGATCGATTTTGTTTACACTCATAACATTTACAGTAAGTACATAACATTTCCATTGTACGTGTGTTATGAAATTACCCAGGCATTTTTTTTTAAATTCAAATTAACTTACCTTTCACGCCGTGTTCGGGTTCGCGACAAGTCAATCGTCATCCTGAGAATGCCTCGTTGAGAGGTGAAACACGTGTCAATTTCTTTCAGGAGTTTTTTTATGGCTCTTTAGAAATAGCTAAGCGGAACAGGTTATTAAATATATTCACGTCTATTGTATTTTATAATGGATGGACAAGGTCACGCCTGAATCAATTAACTAACTTACCTTTTTATGTGCACGCGTTCGACAAATAAACCATTATTTTTTTTGGTTTCAATTATTAGCCTAGCACCAATGACATCACCTTTCATTAGAATTCACCACAGCTTTCACCATTTGTCACAGGAATGGATATCCTTATAGATTACTCATACTCATTCTTTATTATCCACTGTGGTTTGTCAACCCGACAATATAACTGACCAAATTTTTTGATGGTTTGACATCGATATTTAGTTTTGTCCAACACTACAGCAGTGTTGGACAAAACTAAATATCGATGTCTAGAGAATTTGGGTTCTCTTCTTTTTTGTCTAGTGTTTTTGTTCCTAAATTTTACCTTGATCTAGAATTTGGGATTGATGGTTTTCTAAAATCTATAATTATATATTTACTTTGAAACTGCATCTGTTTTTTTGAAAATTACTAGAAATTTTAACAAAATATTTCGGATTCTGAATAATTATGTAATTGATTGCCTTAGTCAAGGTAACTTTAAGATATATGATTTTAGAATTTATTATCGACAAGAATACAGCATTAGCTCTCATACCTATTATCACTGTAATTTGAAAACATTGTAGAAACCATTTATTTTGATAAGAGTAACCGTGGAGTTTCTTGCCGGCTCTTCTCCATAGGAATCGACCAATTGGAACCGTGCACCTACCTAGCTTCTGATGTTTCATAAGTGCCCTTGTAGGTTTATAATATATATATATATTTAAATATATATATATTTATAATATAATAATATATAAATAAAATATTTTGAATTTTTGAATTTGAATTTGAGCTAATCTTAAATCAGCAAATTGATGTTATCTTCCAAACCTCGTTTCGTCGTATCGACATAGTTCAGGGTATTTCTCAGTTTAATGTTTATCCATTATATTATTTAGTAAGCTTTGAGTTACAGCTTACTAAAGACATGTTATAACTTAAATAATATTATAGTCTACCCAGTATTACCGAAGTATTCTATGAAAGGAAAATAAATAGATGGGTAGGTACCTAAACTTGAGCTGTTTTCAATGAAAATTATTTCATATTACATTTAGTTTATAGGCAATTTCATGTCAGTTCCAGCCAAGAGTACTTACCTACGCCACGAAATTGCTGTGATTTTTTTTTCATAGATAGTGACGAAAATAATACACATCTATACTCTATGCATATTATATATTATAGTCGCTTTACGTGTCCGTCTGTATGACCGCGTTATTCTCCTAAACTACGCAACAGATTTTGATGCGGTTTTCACTATAATTTAGAGAATTTATTCGGAATGTGTACGTGTCAGGTCGTGAAAAACATGCGAAGCGGGGGCAGGAAACTAGCATATATATATATATATATATAGATAGACATCATCCGCGTCACACGTGTAATAACACACCTGTCACAGAAATAAACTAGTCTGTGATGTTTTTCCTGCAGAAACGATGAAATTTGTAACAGCAGACATCTTAAAATAACAACAGATTGATTCGAGCCAGTGTTTGTTTTGTCTTCCGATCATAAAAATTTACGCTTCCAACTGTACAAAATAACATTATGAGGACACTGGTCCTAAATACACTGAAGAGCAATTTAAAAAAGCCACTAACTTATCATGAAATATTTCCGAAACCACGCAAGATAACTTCTTGAAGTGAAAAGCAACATTCAAGTGTATTTAATAGCGCATAAAAAACACGTATAAAACTGTTTTCAAGATTTTTGAAGTGAAAACAATTGAACTCGCGACACCGTTACCGACACCTCATTTTTGTAAACGCAATTGTGCTCTATATTAATACCTATTATGTTACGGACCAATGTTCTATGCAAGTATTTTTCTTCCACCAAGGCGATCTTGTTCAAGTTTTCACTTCTGTCGGCACTCCCGGAGTGCCACTGTTTTTTTTAATTCATGTAGCTAACTTGTGTGGTTTAGGAGATTTTAGATTTTTTTGGCACTTTGCAAGTGGTTTTTTATATTGATCATCTGTGTATTAAGAGCCAGTGAACATAAACTGGCAGTGGTTAAATAATAACAACCGCACAGGTCGGTCGAAGGGTTAAGCTACGCTTGCCGCGGTCGGTTCGTGGATGGGTGACCACCCATAACATATCGAAACCCCTCCGTGCCTCGGACAGCACGTTAAGCCTTTGGTCCCAGCTGCCATTCGTAGATCTTTGACAGTCGCTACGGCTACCCAAAAGCCCAAAAGTCTGACAATCAGTTCTACCAAGAGCAATCGTGTAACCCAGTTACTGGTTTGTGGAGGATAGGCAGTCACTTCATGTAAAATACTATCTCAACATGGTTGGGAAAAGGCTTGGCAGATTGATTGAACCTAAACTGGCAGAGTACCACGATATATAAAATTAAACTTTAAAACAATACCACACGTGATTGCGGTACAGAGCTCGAACTGTAAAAGCCAGTGTAAAATGCCCGCATTGGTCCTTCGCCCCTCGAATGATACCAATTAGATGTAATTGTTGGTTAGCCATCCATTACAGTGTCCACAGTCCAACTGATGCTTAACAAGGAATCAAATTGTGTAATCTCATTTGATAGACCATTTTAGGGTTCTTATGTTGAAATAATTGTTACCCCTGATTGGGTTATTAAAGAAAAAAGGGGTGCGCAGGTCACCGGCAGGTCAATTTTATTGCTGCAAGAGCAGTTTGAAGTTTATTTTGTTTGTCTAACCTAACCTAACCTAACACTGATCAGAGGAATTAAAATAATAATTTGAATTTGAAATAATTGACTTTCATTTTCGGTATATAAACATATATATGCAGCAGGAAAGTTTACCTACCTAAAAAAAGTATACCTAACCTGGATTTGAAAGAAAAGGAAAAACAAAATGTTTTAATCCGACCACAATGTTTGTGGTCCCATTACAATATTATCCAATCCATTGAAATTATTTTCCTAGTGCAAACATAAATAAATTCATGAATACGTCAGCGTTTTCTACTCATATTTCCAATCGCTGACCACACTAAAGGCTTCCTACAAACGTTCAATTTACCATCAACCCACATACTAATGCAAAGAACCATTAAACCAATTCCACCATAACGCTAATTAAAATTAGAGAGCATTATTTTCCAATATCTACTTCCTTTTATAAGAGAAATTAGGAAATTGTATGTCCCTACTTTATCTATTTGTAACGTTCCTTACAAATTAAAACAATCTCAACCATATTTTTATTGTATTTAGAGCTGACAATCCCAAGCTGACATCCATCACGAATTCCAACCATTTCCACCTGTAGGCCAGGTATACGATACAAACAACAAAAAAACTTGTTCTTACATTACTTATCTGTCTAAGAACCGTAACGTTTAACATTGCATTGCATCGCATTGATGCACAAGAACTGTTCATAAAGTGTTTCGCAACATTTCATCAGATTTTGTGAACTCAATGTTCACAATTTAATGTTACACCAACATACATCTCAAAGCAATGTTTAAGACTTCATAAATGTTTACTCAATCCACCTTCCTTGAAATTTTATGATAACTTTTCTTATTTTTCCGTCGGGAAATCCACATGAATACCCTTCGTCTGTGGAGAAAGGAGGGTTATGTCAGACTCCTACCGACTAAAACCCCACTGTTCCTTCTACTACCATGAGTCCGGGGCCCAGGAGATACTTGTACATTCGCCCCACCTAAGGCCAGCGGGCCCCGTCATCAAGTGCGGCCGATCCCATGACTACACGTCCGAAAGGCGCGCATGGAACATCGCGTGCCACCTCTTTGAGCTTGTCTATTCGAGCGACGATACAGCCCGAATTTCGACCGCAAAATTACCCTGGCACTCATCCATCCGAAATCTCGTCAAAATAACTGGCAGCGTTCGAGATACAAATACAGCCCGCTTCATAGCTACGCTAATAAACTTAACTGATATTAATTACAAACTGTAGAAGCATGTTATCCATCATAGTTTTGATATAGCCCTTTGAACTCTGGGGACTAGAATATGGGCCACTGACAAATTAGCCGACGAAGTTAGTGAATTGCAATTGGGATGCTCAAAATTTATTTAGATTTAATTATAATTTTAGAGCATATACCTACTAAGTTTTCTATTTAATATTACTACATTGAGCAGTGGTAGCCTAGTGGTAATGGCCGCAACTAACGAGTTCAACCACTGCTCTCAAAACTGTAAAGGAAAACATCGTGAGGAAACGAAATGTCCTAGAACCAAAAATTCGAAGACATGTGACATCTACCAACCCGCACTGGGCTCGCATGGTAGATTAGCCCACTCCCTCTCAAAGAGAGGAGGCCTATATCCCAGCAGTGTGCAGCTCCCAATCTAACTGGATTCAGCTGACTATCAGTATTTTACATAGAGGATGCGAGTGTCTATCTGACTGTAGTGACTGTCAAAGAACTACAAATTACAGCCGGGACCAACGGCTTAACATGCTTTCCGAGGTACGGAGGGGTCCCAATAAGTACCTAATGGATGGCCACCCGTCCTCAAACCGACCGCGGCAAGCGTAGCTTAACCTTCAATCGTCCCGTGCGGCTGTTATCATTTAGCCACGAGCCACGATACATACAACCAAACACGTGAATCAATCTGCCTAGCCTTTTCCCAACTACGTTGGGGCCAGCTTCCAGTCTAACCAGATGCAGCTGAATACCAGCATTTTACATGGAGCGACTGCCTATCTGACCTCCACAACCCAGTAACTGGGTAATACGATACCCCTTGGTAAGACTGGTTGTCAGACTTTCGGGCTCCTGACGACCCGTAACGACTGTCAAAGATCCACGAATGGCAGCTTGGACCAACAGCTCAAACCGACTCATAAGAAAAATAATATTCAGCTTTGTTGAGCTCATCTCCCTCAAATCCACAAGAGAGCTGTGCAAAGAGAGCTTAACATAGCATTTAGGAAAGCCCTCAACACAAAGTTATTGAAGCTCGTACAGTTATTAAAGTAAGTACTGTGTGTTCCCTTGGGTGTGAAACAATTTACATACCATGTTAAATGTATCCTTTAGAACCGAACGTAATTTGGAAACGTGAATTTTACTCTCGGAAGTCGTTAGAAGTATTTGCATTTTCATTTCTTTTAAACTTAAAGGTTTTCGTTCGAAAAACTTGTTAGAACCGTGTTGCATCCTAAGGTCTTTTTTTACTATAAATAACAATCATTTACAGTTTTCTATAAATTCTGTCAATCAGCCATACTAATTACTGACTAATATATTTTATACTAGGTTTGTATGTGTATGTCAGAAATTATCCCACGGGAACGTACTACCAGGATTAAAAGTATCCTATGTGTTAATCCAGGTTATAAACTATGTGTGTGCCAAATTTCATCTAAATCTGTTCAGCCGTTCGGAACATACATCTTGAAAAACGGACCAAAATTCTTCGTTACTATTTTGTTATACGAGTATGATAGTTAATAAAATATAGTTAAAAATACGAAAGTAACTGTCTGTCACCTTTTCACGCCCTAACAGCTGAAAGGATTTAGATGAAATTTGGTACACAGGTAGACCACGACCTGGGTACTTTTTAATTTCCAATGTTCCCGTAGGATAATTTCACAGGACACTCTTTAATTTCCAATGTTCCCGTAGGATAATTTCTGACCTCCATGCGAGCGAAGTCACGGCCAAAAGCCAGCCGTCCATATTTATTTCGAGGGGTAATTAGTTCATCGAAAATTCTGACACAGTTGGCCCTATACTTTTCTTATCACACCATGACACACCACCACAACCATGCTACTTTAGTGGTAAGAGGAACAGGGTGTAAAGTTCACTCATCCACCATAGAAAAGGGAGGATCCTCCGACCAGATGGGTGTTGTGTCTGGCGGGCAATTGCCCAACGGTTTGAAGTTGAAATCTTGTATCCATGTCGATCGCTCGGTAAACTCGAATTGCGCGGTGCAGGATTTGTGTGACGTCATGTCTATGATGCGTAGTTTGTAGGTTACACCGCCACACCACCATGCCTTGTCACAATCATGACGTGCAGCTGCCGACTATTTCTGTTTTATGCTCGTGATTTATTATGTGAGTACTCGTAAGTAAGTAAAAGAGTGTCCGTGGAGTTTCTTGCCCGTTCTTCTCCATAGGTACCTACTACGCTTTGGAATGGGCAACTAGCTTCATCTTTCTGACTGACCGATCCCTTGAAAATTCAAAAGTACGTTATTGGTTTATTTGAAATAAATGCTTTGAGTTTTGAGTACTTTATTTTGTAGTTTTCGGATCACTCTTGTCTTTTTTTGTAAGCACGTGTTTCTGTGTCAAATAAACCTATTTTTCTTTCTTTTTTTCTTTCTATACTTTCAATTCCATATCTAAAATTATTTACAGCTATCTTTATTCGTTTTCTCCTCCGTGTATTGGTACTTGGAAACCTAACAGGATATTCAAATAAGTCCTTCACTCCATGGCACGGATTTTGAACAGCGTTGTGAATTTTAATGTCCTACACGTGTGCTGTTGCGTGTGGTGCATACCTGCCCTTATATGTCCTCTGTAACCGAGACCTATTTTCTCCAGGTTACATTACCTAAGCACTTAAGTAAGCACTTGATGTTTGACCTATCCTGTCAATCTTCTGTACCTAACAAAATTTCAACTTCCTCCAGATATCTCATTTACTCATAAACTCTATACAGGCTGGTGTAGTTACAACATTATAGGATAAAAATAACAAAATTACTCGTATATACTAACTTAACTAAAAATATTCACAAACTAAATTATCGCCACGTTGTATGGCAATACATAGCCTCTGGCCAAGGTAAAAAACAGCCCTTGTGTCACGGGAAGTGTCAAATAGCCGTTTTGAGATTTGACTAAAGAGGCCATGAGCACTCGGACCCCACGGCCCGAGGGTTTCAACCCCAAATGGCTCGACAATTTAATTGTATTATATTATCATTTAGATTATGGGAACTTTCTTCTTTGTCAAATGTCACCGTTAAATCTAAAACTACAAGACTGGACAGTTCTTAGTTAGTCATAAATTGACCGCACGTGGGCCCGCTTGCACCAGAAATCACAAAATATGTGTAACAATAAACGTCTCTAAAACTTCGTTCTGTTTCTTTCAATCGTTTGAAGATGACGGAGACAGAATGATGTTTAAATATGTTTAGCGCTAAACGTTACATTTTACCTACCTAAAAGATTTGTCTAAATTTTAGAGGTACAATTTTGAACACTAAAATATCTTAATATTATAAATGCGAAAGTGAATTTGTTTATTTGTTTGTTACGCTTTCACGCTATAACGCCTGAACATATTTGGCACCTGGGTACACCATAACCTGGATTAGGACATAGGATAATTTTTATCCTGATATTCTCACGGGATCGAGACTTATGCGGGTGAAACCGCGGGGCACAGATGGTAAGTACAGACGCCAGCACCACAAGCTACTACAATCTGTCAAATTTATTTAATAGATTTTCAACTTTATTGCTACAGCATAAGGTTTAAAGTTGATTGGGAAAATTTGACAGTTTCGGGTAGCTTGATGTGCTGGCGTCTGTACATAAATAGTATGATGAACAGCTCAGTAGCAAATTGTTTTATTATCCGTTATATTATACCTATCGTTTTATATCTATATATTTTAAATAAATAAATACGCTAAGCACAGCTACTATATTTTTGTTTGTTTAGTATATTTGCCGTATACAAATGTTGTGTTAAATCCCTGCAAATATTTTCGTTTGATGTCTGCGTAGGATTAATTTTTAAATTACAAATATTCTGATAATAAATACTCGTGTCTACGAGTTTATTTATGTTTAGTGGCACATCATAGCGTTTCGTGACGGTACAAAATAAATCCACATCTCTGAGCTGGTATCACATGAGGCAAGCAAGGGTTTATTTCGACCAAATGAACAACAGTATCCACTATCCATCTGTGAGACATCCCTATTGGCTGATATCCTTAACTTTAAAAGCATTTTCGAAGAAAAACGCTTAACTCACTTACCTGCCTTTATATACGGTAAGTATGTGAAGATTTCCATAAGTTTGTAAAGAAAAATACTACACTTGTTGAATTCAAAAACTCTCTCATGATAATACCAACGGATATGTTTAGGATTCTAGGAATATATATCACGATTGCGATCGTGGGTGCAAAATACGAGTATCACCAAAGTGTTTTTGGATTTTTCTATAAGAATTTATCAGTCCGGTCAGTCAAAATTTGTGCCCGATAAATGACATTACGCTCAAATAGAAATGAAGAAATGTGGGTGTAGGTATGTACTTAACCCCTTTGCTTAACAATATAGGCGTGCTTATTATCATGTGTTAAAAATAGAAGTTATTTTCCACTGGTCCTGAATTTTTTCATTTCCAAAAGTAGGTACTCTATGTCCCGAAATAATGTGATGTTCATATAAAAAGTTCTCCCTATGTTTGTGGACGTGTTATTAAATAACATTGATGGATATACCAAAGTTCCCTAATTTTGACGAGTATGTAAGCGAAGCGACAGACGGAGGTGTGGCGCCTTGTTGATTGATAAGCCTGTTTATTTTGGGATAAAAATTATGATAAAATCTCATATGAGTGTGGAGAGTTCTCTGAACCCGAAATCGCAATGTATTTAGAAATTGGGATAGGAATTAGGTATTTTTATATATTACTATATGAAAATCTAAATGCAAATACTGATCTAAAGATTATTTTATATCGGAAAGCCTTGGGAAACCCATAAAGTTCTTGCACCAGCAGTAGCAGCTACAGAATAATATTCTGTTTAGAGAATATTATTAGCAGCAAAATTTCAAGCGCCATAGAAGACATAAAACTGACCCTATAAGACATAATCGCTAGAATGTCACATCGCAGATAGATCCTAGCATAGATCACCGATTTGTCCTCCAATTGCCAATTATCTTACGTAGTTGAGCCGTAAGGAAACCGAGCATGTCCCAGAACCAAAAATTTAAAGACATGTGACATCTACCAACCCACACTGGGCCCACGTGGTAGATTAGCTCACTCTCTTTCGAAAAGAGGAAGCCTGTGTCCCAACAATCGGAACATTAGAGGCTGATTATGCTTATGTGGTTGAGGCACGTCAGCTTCAGGTTTTCACAGACTGAAGGTAGTCGGGTGTTCGTCTTCTTTAATCGGCGTAAATTGAAGCCAGTTGTTCATCATATTATTTTATTTTCATGAAATATTTTTCGGCCGGTCGAAAGAAAAACATTATATTGAAGATTGAACCGTCGGCTGCTCCTCTTCCCACGCGTCGGGAGCCTCTATCAACAATGTTTGTTTGTGGACGACGGCTTGACAAGTGGTAATCAATCTATTACTGTGCGAGCCTAGCCAAAACACTTTGATGGTATTACAAGATAGAAACGTTCGCCTATCATCCTTAGATTTCGGTAGTATTGTTGTCACACAGTTGAAGGGACCTCTAGATGATTCTTGTCAGTTATATCCAGGCCAATCGGATGGAAAGGAAATAGGAGCTTTGGGACATAATGTTCTAATCTGTACCTATTGATATCTGAAGATCCCCGTTGGTATGTCCCAAAGTATTATATTTGCTTATTTACCTACTACTAAACTAAACTCACGTCTCCATGGAGGTAGGCAAAAACTACAACACTCTACCTGCTACGATCCTTACATACCTCTTTTACTTCGTTTACATTCATACATTTACTTATTTATGTTCCGTTTTATGATCGTTCCTTCCGATAAAAACCTTTCTAGTCACCAGCTTCTAGTGATATTGATTATCCTTATCCTTACATAATATTATAAAACAAAGTCCCCCACGCGTCTGTCTGTCTGTCTGTCTATCTGAACGCGATAAACTCAAAAACTACCAAACGGATTTTCAAATGGTTTTCACCAATGGACGGAGTGATTTATGTGAAAAGTTTTAATGTATAATTCATTACGGTTTTGTGTAAATTGGCTGAAATATGACGATTATTGTTGAAGAAGTCGGAAAAAATCATGCCGACTGGAAGCTTTACTGGCGTGCGCTGCGTTAACCGAAAAAGATACATCAAATTTATGTTCTACGGTATTATTTATCTTAAAAAGTTCAACAATAAAATCTGCAATGGCATATATCTATCGTCTAAGGATGACCCACAATAACCATTTTTATCTTTCAGAATTTTATAAAAATTTAATTGTTATTTCCGAACCTTTTTTGACCGGTATAGTATTAATCCTTATCCAAATTTTTTTTATTTAAATTGAGCATTTAATTTAAATTAAAATATGCCTAACATCATATCATTTAAATGAGTAGTTTAAAAGATATCACAGTTTCAAAATTACGCGGGCGCAGCGGTAGGAATCAATGACCTTTTCCTATGTTATTAGGTATGAAATCTCGGTAGTACGTTCCCGTGGGATATTTTCCGACATCCACGCGGGCGAAGCCGCAGGCAAAAGCTAGTTACTTTATAATTTTATTGATTCAAGTCAAAATTTCAATAAACTTGCGTACCATTGTAGATCTTCATGATAGTTCAGTAATCCTTACCCCTATTTCGAGTTTTGTACTTTTACTCTTTACGATTATGTAACCAACATTAAAGCTGACCGTTTGGGTTACCTTGTTTTCTATACAACGCCGCCCATGGGCATGTGACCGCCCATATTTTTCTGAATATTCATGAAAAACTATCAAAAATTAACTTTAAAAGATATCTTGTTATTTACTTTTTTCTGATTTTTTTTTTCTACATCCCCTTTTCATTTTATGTACTTATACCTACTTGTGTTTTATAAAATACTGTTTTTTTTAGAAAAAAATGTCTTCTGCGTTTTTTTTCTTCATAATCAACAAATTTTAATAAAAAATGTTAGTTAATCCGATAAAATAACTCATAAGTTTTTAGAAATAATAAACAGAATCCAAATCGAGCCAATAACATCGGAGATAATTATAGCAAACGCTACGCAAAAATTGGATTACATGAAAAATATTAAAGATAGCCCCCCCTTTTAAAGTTAATTTTCGATAATTTTCCATGAATATTCAGAAAAATATGCACGGTCGCATGACCATGGGCGATATTATATACAAACAAGCATGCATCTCATACATTCACCAGCCAATTACAATGGCTGCGTGCATCAGTCGTCATGCACGATTAACAATGAACTGACCCGCACTGAGCTGGTTACACACGCCGTTAAACCCACTTCATTATAAATACGAGCCGGTTAGTTAGCTAACTAGTTACGTATCTGTAAAATTGAGTCGGTTAAGTAATTGTTTCGATAGTATACGAAAGGATTTGTCCACCAAGACCCCACGTTTATAAAATTACAGATATAGAAACACAGAGGGTTACTAGGAGTAGCTTTTGCCCGGAAAAAAATACTAGAGGACTTATAAATAAGGTTAAAGATACTATGAGCCATAGAGGATTTAATACAAAGAGAAGTAGGTCAATCATATACAAATCTACATCTAAGTAGACTCTATTTAATTGTCTCGACTATTGGTTGATAATGACGATGATGTCATCCGTTAATAGTCCTCCAGTTAGAATTAGGGCCATGGCGACCAATCTCAGCGGAGACCACGGGAGATATTATAGTGCACAACTGTGTGCGCAGACATAGGTGCACTCTCTCTTCCCTCACTGTCATTGATAACTTCATAACTGAACTGCAGATTTACTATACCTTTATAGAATTCACACGTAGAATACGTCACGCAAAAACGGGTAGTGATAGATACGGTAAGTTCAAGATAATATCTTAAACAAATACCAACCAGTTAGCATGACTTTGTTGACTCGATGATTACTAGAATCACGTGTAGGCACGATTGCTCATCGATTACGATTACCACAAATATCCATATTTGCGAATGGACTCGAGTGGTCAATGGATGAATCATTGTTTTTTATTTCCTTATTGCTCGATTTGAAACATGCGCTATATATGGGTTTACCTTACCACAGTAACCTAACGGGTTTATATTGATTACTGCATGAACTATCAATACAGTCACAATAATATAATGTAGGTATTTTGATACTTTCTCAGTAGCAGCCCGGAGTCTGGATTTGTGCCCGGTTGATGGCAATAGGCCCGCCTCCTATTACATGGGACTTAAACATAACTGGCGAAATGTGGGTGTACTATAGGTGCACCTCTGCCTAACCCTTCGGGGCATACAGGCGTGATGGTATGTTATGTTAGTTCTCTTATATGCTATGATAATACTCATATCGTTTTCTTTTACAACGCCACCATCAAACTCACTCATCACTCTGCATCCGGCGATCAGCAATCTGTTTCATTTTAGCAGTTAACAACTTGATTCAGGCGTGACCTTGCGGAAATCCATTATAAAATACAATAGAACATACGATAGTTCTCTGCGTTCAGCGCTCGGTGTAGCAACACGCCGTGTTCGGATTCGCGACAAGTCAATCGTCATCCTGAGGATGCCTCGTTGAGAGGTGAAACACGTGTCAATTTCTTACAGGGTTTTTTATGACTCTTTAGGAATAATTAAGCGAAATAGGTGACAAAATATATCTAAGTCCTTTGTATTTTACCACTATCAAGATAATCAACCGTACCTACTAAATCGATTTTCTGGTTTCCGATTTTCATTCCGTCTACGATTTCTTCTACGTGACTTTCCCAGCTCCCAGCTCAGTCGACTTCTTAAGACTATAGGCAGGTGTAAGTTTTTTTTTCTTTGAAAGAATCAGTGCAAATCCATATTTGTTACGCTAGTGAGCGATTTAACTTTGTAACGGATGAGCTAACTTCGAGTTAGTGATGTTTAAAGGTATTCGGATTATTCTTTGATCGTGTATGGAAACGATCACTTACTGATGGGATTGTGATGATTTTTTTTTGGTTGGGAAAATTTTCAAATAACTTCTCCCGCTCTGGGTTGAGCGGGAGGGCTTGTCAGACTATTACTGACTTAAAACCCACCCGTGTTTCTTCAGTTGCCTGTATTGCCAGGGGCCACGGTAACCCCGGCAGGCATCGGCCCTATCGGACCCCGTCAGTTCTGCTGACATCTCTTTGAGGCGCGCGGGGAACACAACGTGGCGTCGTCGATCCGATGGAATAGGGTTGTTACCCGTTATTGCTAGCTTCGAATAGTTTTCTTGAGTTTACATTTAGTTACCTAGAAGAAATCGTTTTAGGACTGCCCTTTGTACATTTTGCTTATTGTGATTCCCTGGCAATGCTTAACTAGTGTAAGTATGTGTGTACATTTAATAAAGGTTACAGTGATGTTTGTATTGTCTGTAGAGTAAGTAGATAGATACTTGTGCTTGTCTATGCTGTATTTTGTTTTCATCTACTTTCATTTAATTTGTATTACTCGTTTGACTATTTTTTCATCTTTGAAAGAGTAAGTAGAGCCTCTCTATCTGTTTTGTTTATCTCTCAATTTGTTACAGGTATTTTATAGTTCAGCATTAGATTGAAACATCGATCATTCCAATTAGTTAAATATACATATAGACTACACAAAAAAAAAAAAAAGATTCTCAGTTTATTGAGTGTTTATTTGTTTACTGAAGAGATTTTTCTTTCCAAAAGAAAATCAAAGGGCACCCTAATCTACACAAAATAAGTGTGTCCCTCCCTCCAATAGAGCCAAAATAAGCTAGTGACAGTGAACGCTTCTTGACCATAAATCTTAGAGGAAAGATCCAAATATTTTTGACTGGATTAGCCATGAAACTGATAAAATTACAAAGCAATACCTACTTAAATTATTACAAAGTATAAAGTAACAATATGTACATATATTCCTATGTATTAAAGTATCTGTGATTCCTTTTCATGACGTTTGTCAAACGTACGTACATACAAGTTGTTTTGTCGTGAAGTATTTTTTTCAGGAATATTTGTTAAATTTGGTGGCAGGGAATTCTGAGGATTCGCAGGGTTTGGAACGATCACATTCCACAGTTTAGTTCTGATATATGAATAAATTTACACATCATTTTGACTCAATTCGTTTTTGTAAAGTAGGTACAGACGCCACCCGAAACTGTCAAATTTTCCCAATCAACTTTGAACCTTAAACTTCAGCGATAAAGTTGAAAATCTATTAAATAAATTTGACAGATTGTAGTAGCCTGATGTGCTGGCGTCTGTACTTTGACGAGAAACCTTAAATCATTCATCACTTTATTAAGATACGAAAGACAGTCGACAAGTATCAGAACTAGGTACTACCCGTCACCACTCAACTAATACATAATGTTTCCACGTCACTTAATTCCCTCATTTACGATGCTGATGCCATTCCACGACAATCACCACACATATTAACCACAACTACTAAAACTTGCCACAGGATTGTCACCCTTACAGCAACAGCAATAAGTTCTACGGTGGTATGATAACTATTTCCCGGAATGTGTCGAGTATTTGTAAGAACGATTGTACAAATTGCTGAGACAGTGCAATTTTGACCTTGGTGCACTTGAAATAAAGGTTACGAAGACCGCATTTTTTGCTATAGTATGTTGTCATGAGCACTAATGGTTTGTTGCAAGATATATGTTGGGTTAAGAAGCGTGGAAATAGAGCAAAGGAAAGGTATCAGTCTGTCAAGTATACATACTTAGCAATAAGTTAGAAAAGAGAAAATGTATTAAAGACTGATGGAACACTGTGACTTTCTTTTCAAATTCGTCTTGGTGCAGTTGTTCTTTTGTGTCAATTTGTGTGGCTAATCTTTTATAACTTGGTTGAAGACTTGACATTAGGTAGACGTCTTTCGAGACGTGCTAATAGATTCTTGAAGTTTGTTACAATTTATAAGAAAACTGTCCTTGGAGGTAAAAATAACACCCCTATTGCGTAATACATTTTCAATTACAATCCGATAGTTTTTCATGAAATCACTCATTCGAATAGAAATTTTAAGCTATTGCATAGCTTTTATCGCGGGTTTTGAGCGTGGCGACCGAATCAAGAAATTCCGTAACGAAAAAAACCTAACACCCCCCACTCCGCCTACCATGTAATGACGGATGATGTCACACGTAATTTTTGTTTTACCCGTCATCATCCCAAGTGTAGCGTTGACAAATAAGAAGTATGTAACCTCCATACTTAGCTTTACCGCGGCGCGGCAATCCCCGAGTGCCACACGTTTTTTTTTTTGTCTTTTACGTCTAATCCAATATGTAAAAAAAACCCTGTCCGATTCGAAAGCGGCACATATTGTACTGCAATAACATTACCAAAAAGTTTTTTTTTAAATTATTAGTGAAAATAAAAAGATATTGCTATTTAAAATTCATTTTTTAGTACCAAAATTACCCCAAATCCATGAAAAATTAGAAAAATTTCAACAGGGGTCATAAATTATGACTTGTAGACACCCGCTAAACGACGGCCGCCCGCGCCCCATGTAATAACCCCTCTCGGATCGGACAGGGTTTTTTTTTACGTGTTGTACATGTCGGATCCAGTCATTAGTACGGACACGAAACGAATCGCAAGCACGCTGGCGACATCAAGAGTGATCTACCTACACCAAAAAAGGCGCGCTTCTACAGAGTCGTGATGTTTTAAGGCCACGGCGAGGAGGGCATTCAGCCTCTGGTCGCATTGGAGTAAAGACGTCACGGAACTGTTCTCGATTCGTGGTGCTCAGTTATTGTGTTAGTTGTAATTTGTGATCATTGTGTTAATTGGTGATTTTAAACGCCGTCGCACCCAGTGTGTGTATAATTTAGCTAGAGTGATTCATTTGATAGTAAATTATAATGTGATCTGAACTACAAACTGTTTTTCTATTGCGCATTAACCAACACTACCCACACTAGTTAAAATATCGCTGATAATAACGAGAGTCACATACGAGTCTCCGACATATATATGAATAACATGAGACATTCAGTCTTCTCCTTTTTGTTGAAGCAGACTCTAAATTACATCATAGGTACTAAGTATATTTATTTTCTTGTCTTTATACAAATATTCACTTACCACGCAACGTTATCTAAACATGTAATTAAATTATTTATATAATTATCTAATCTAAACAAAAGAAACTACTTGTTTTACTTAGTAGAGGATTAACAACAAGTTAGCACCTGTTAGTACTTACATCAATTATTTATTTTAAAGAAAAATATATATAAAAGCGAAAAACCCATTGAAAAGTGAAAAACATTGATTAGTGGAAAACAGCTCTAATAGAGTTCTGACTTTTTAGGGTTTTGTTAGTAAAGGCACCTTTAATATTAATTTTGAGTACTCACTCAGCCGTACCGATGTGGGTTTTATACAAATTAATGTTTATTTAGTCATTTGGTAAAAGCCTGTTAATGCAAACCATCCTGTTTTTGTGGGTAAACGTCCACCTCATATACCTACGAGGCTATGTTTGTAGACAATCAAAATCTAAAATCAAAAGTCATTCATTCAAATTAGGCTAAAAATCATCACAAAATTAAAGACAATCCCTTAAAACGCTCGCCCTTCACCCCTTCCTAGTGCTTTAGCTGGGAAGAAGAAGTGGTGCAACAAACTCCCCAGCAGTAATGGTGCTGATCTTCGTCAACTATACTCAAATAAGAATATTTCTATCTCTTAGTAACAGACAGCGTAAGAAGAGGACAGCGAGACTTTCACGACGCAAACCGAGCCATTACAAACGAGTTATAACTTTAGCCCAAATCTATGACCTATTAAAATACATGTTCTCCCATACATTCCAACTGCAAATGTATAACACAATATTGAGAAATTTACCATGTTATTTTAAAACCATAGACTTCCTATAGGTTTTTCTGTAAACTCATTGTAAAGAACCATTCTACGATTTTTTTTCAAAATTTTAGGCACGGTAGTTTTGGAGTAAAGGGCAGGGTCAACTAAAAAAAAAAAAAAAATTATGTTTATAAATCTCCTCAAATTACATTTATATAATTATAGATAATAAGTTGACAGATATTTACTACTACTTCTACTTTTTTTTACTTTTTTATTACTTTTCTTAAATATCTTTAAAAATATTTACACCAAAATTATTACAAAAAAATTGAGATCCTCACAACAAGCCCTTTCATTTGATATGGCCCACGGTACAGTCTGTAAAACTTTTATTTTATTTTCTAATTAGCCCCCGAAAAGTGACCCCCATATTCAAAATTCATTTATTTAAGTTACAGGTCCGTGTTTAGGTCACAGAAACTCATAATGATATGTACAAAATTTCAACTAAATTGGTCAAGAGATTCGGAGAAATTTGGCTGTGACAAAAGGACAGACAGACCGGAGTGATCCTATAAAGGTTCCGTTTTTTTGCTTTTGAGGTACGGAACCCTAAAAACGCCAAAAATAAGCTATCATCAATCAAAAGAAAGACAATCAAATAAATACCACATCACCATCTCATAACATAAACTCGAATCAATTGTATTAAGAGTAATGGATATAGCCGGCTAAGTTCTCGATTCTCGATTTAGGTTAATCGCAATGCTATACGTATCGATTTGAGGTCGATTATATCTCCTAGTATTGTGAGGGAGCGAGTGGTTGATGTATGTTCGAGACATCGTTTAGGGACATACTATTTGGTATCTTGACCTGGTTTTCTGTTCTTCATTTATCGAGTGAACTGTCAGTTAGGATACTGTTATTTACGCCATTTTTCAAACGATTATTTATGATTAAAGAAAGAAAGAAAGAAAAACATTTCGTTTGGGACACGCACAGGAAATACAAACAGTAATAACGACTAAAACAAAAAAAAAAGATTATAACAGACTACAATAAAAATTAAAAAAAAAATGTTTTGTGTAAAATTTATACATTTGACATGTTTAAATATTTGTATGCCAGTCCATGGCGAAACATGTAAGATCATAACTATATTATAAGACCTTAATGTACAATGTTTTAAAGCAAATAAATGTATTATTTTATTCTAAAAAGGAGCATCTAAAACTAACACAAAATTTTCGATTTGTTTTAAATATATATATGTTTTTTTTTGTTTCTGGTTTCGTTGTATTCTACTGAGTTATGATGGTGGCTAAATGATAACAGCCGCACGGGTCAATCGAAGGTTAAGCTACGCTCTCCTCGGTCTGTTCGTGGATGGGCGACCACCCATTACTTCCGTAGCATTCGGTACCTACTGTACATTAATCATATATACATAACCTCACGCCTTCCTTCTTCTCATATGTGTAGGCAGAAATTACAGAACTCCACTCAAATTCAAACTCCAGACTGCATTTATTTCAATTAAACCATTTATAGGCACTTTTGAATTGTCCAAGAGTCGGTCAGTTAGTCAGAAAGTTGAAGCTAGTTGCCCTTTCCGAAACGTAGATCTCCATGGAGAAGAAAGGGCAAGAAACTCCAAGGACACTCTTTTAAATATAGATATTACAAATTCCTGAGTACAATATTCTTGTTGCTTATGAGAACAATGTACAAAAATAATCAAAAACAATTAAAAATATAAGATTAAAAATAAGCCCTGGCAGATAAGAGATGACCAGTCTCAACTGACAGCGCCCGTTCACTAACATGACGTGTGGATCAGCACCATCCAGCTCAACCATTTTGTAGAGAACCTGATATTTTCCCTTTCGCTTCGTTTACGTTCATGTCATTTTATTTATTTATAGTTAATTAAAACGGTACAACAACAATTACATTAATTAACATAGAAACTCAAAAGATTAATATTGACAATTTTGTTGTGTGAACAGTGGACTTCTTTGCATACTTTTTCTCACAGAAGACAAGACATATACGCATAATTTTATTCCATTCATCCGCAAACACATCACATTCAGGGTTGGCAGTCAGAAGGGCACGCCGCCGGTTGCGGGCACCAATAGGTCACTACATTAGTCATCACTCACAATTATTATACTTAGATAATATTGTTAGGTACTGGGAACCTCATAAACTGCGACACCCAAATCGACATCAATATCATACCTAATGTTTAGTATGTTAACATGGGAGTCATCATCATAAATTCTCTCATAACCTTAAAAGTCTTATCACCCTTACACACCTGCAATAAATTTCATACATTTACTACCCTTTCAATATTTTACTGTCCTTTGTAAATATATTTATACGACATTTCATTTATCTCGTTGTCTTAATACATTCAAACATATACATGTAAATGTTGAAGATGAAGGGATACCTTCACAAAATAGAGAATATACAATGTCGCCCATTGGCATGTGCCCGCCCACATTTTTCTGAATATTCATGAAATATTATCGAAAAATAACTTTAAAAGGGGATCTATGTTGCCTTTTTTTTATTTTTTGTAATATTTAATTGTATTTTTTTTTCAAAATCTAAATATAATTTAATGAACTTACACTTGACTTTATCTTCTTTCCCGTCTGATTTGTTTTTGAAAAAAATGTTTTCACCTCCGTTTTTTCTCGCTTCTCAAAACAGAAAAAATTTAATAACATGAAAAAAACATGATCATTTTTCATGAATATTCAGAAAAATACGGGCCACATGCCGATGGGTGACATTGTATAGGTACAACATCAACGAGAAGTGACCAACGTCTTGGGACTATTTACAGAACTTTTTGTAGTGACATCCCTTGGGTATCGAAGGGATCTCGTAACCTCTTTGAGAGTGAATTTCGGTCAAGGAAAAACTAGTTTGGTGGTTATGTGAATCTTGTTTTTTTGATCTTCCGAGTTGTTTTGACTTGATAACATCGGTTCCCTAACTTTAGTGATGTTGAGTGACATTGACTGAATACATATAAAAAATTACCCTACTCCTTTTTAGTCGGATAAAAAACATGAGTATGTCATTGTTAAGTTGTATACAATGTGTTACAAAAACCCTGTCCTATCCGAAACGGGCACATAGGTATAGGCACTGCAATAACATTAAGTACCAAAAAGTAATAAAAAAACTTATTATTATTCAAAATAAAAAGTTATTGCTATTTCAAATTCAGGTTTTTAGTACGAAAATGATCCCAATCCCATTAAAAATGTATAAATTTTCAACAGGAGTCATAAGTTATGACTTGTAGATACCCGCTAAAAGACGGCTGCTCGCGCCCCATGTAAATAACCCGGTAAAATTCTCCATTGAAAAAAAATGTGGCGAATTTTTTTGAAGTGAAAACTTCTAGTGGCGCGTTGGGCATTTTTGAGATGGGACTAAACCATTGATTTCGCGATACTGTAACGACACCAGCTTTGGTCATTAAAAAGACACCAACGCGTTGATTACCGCGGTGGCGATTTTTTTTTAAATTTTCACTTCTGTCGGCACGACTCCGGGAGTCACAGTTTTTTTTTACTTTTTTTTTAAATTTACCACATAAATAGATTTGCGTGACGTCAGTGTGTCTCGTAGTTAGTGTGACGTTTTAGATGCCGCCACATATTCATTCATGGCCAAATTAAAAGAAAACCTGACAAAATAATTAAACAATTTATTCGATTTCATTGTTTCCGTGTTCTTTGATGAAAAAATATTTAGAGAGACAAAAATAAGGACTGTTTAAAATACCTTTACTTTATGTTTAGAACTATCAAGTTGGCTTGTCCCTTGTAAAGGCTCCCGTAGATAGGCGTGACGCGACACCGGCACAACAATTTCCGAGAAGTTTTCATAGAAATTGTTCCACCAGAGTTGCGTCCCGACTGTCTGCAGCACCCTTAATGAATACAAAACTTAAACCAACACGTTCTATTTACTTAAACCAATCTCAACTTCTCAAGTTAACATGCAAATCGTTTACGTCAGTTTCCCAATGGAGGCATGAATCAGAGTTTGCTGACTCAGGCGCATTCTCTCGTCTCAGGTAGCGGCCATGATTGAGTCAGTGAGTCATCGGCAACTCGTCACTTCAACACTTTTGTTCATTATTAATTATTTAGCATTTGTTAAGATAACTTATCATTTGGTATTTTCAATTTTACACTAGGTAAATACCTATATTTTGTTGGTTCTGAACCGTACTCACAGCGATCATTTGCTTCGCGAATTTGTTCGTTGTAACTAACGCTCGCGCAACGAATATTTGTTTGCGATGAATACCTTTAAACAATTTAAATACCTTTAAACAAGTTAATTATAGGTTCATGAATTAGTTTTATTTTACTTATTTTTTAAATGTTACTAACAACAATACTCGTATGAATCATTTGTGTTCGATGTAAATAAATCATAATAATTATTATTATATTCCATTTTTGTTGGTAGGTACCTACGTAGATTTTTGTCAACCCCTCAATCTACTATCTACTCGTATAATAATGCATGAAATAGATCATTTTTTTTATTTTTATTCTGAACTCTATGTCCAAAACAATATGGGGTTTATTTATAAATGTTGCTTAAAGTTAAGTAATGATTAATACGACTGTTTACCCATACATACTTAACTATAAGCAACGTATAAAAATAAACCCTTGTTTAGTAAAAACACCAAAATAAGCAGCTATTACCAAACTACTAATATGGCATCTTACATCCTATGACGGAAACACTTTCAAATATTTAAGGTCACGATGACTCATTCAGAATTTACGGATACGATTAGTAGGTACCTATGGGACCTCTTGCTCATTAAGAATGTATATGATGTACCTACCCAACAATTACTCATGCTATTGCCGAAGGAGTAGAGACACCGCAAATTAAATAATAATATTTAAATATAGGTTTTAATGTGTGTTCAATTGGTACCTACGAGTATACTTGTTACGTCAATAATATTCATAATTGCAGTGTTGGTACATAAATAATATATAATATATTGCAAATTCTTATGGTAGGTAGGTTACTATTTTAGTAAACCTCATGTTCCTACGTTACATGACGTGGTTTGCAATAAATATTTTTATTATTATAAAACAGGTTTAATAATACAGTGGAAAATTTGATTGTAAATTATGTTAAAATAACAGTTTTAACGGAAGCTCCCGCCACAAAAGACCAAAAATTTGCATTCTTTTTCAAAGCTTTTTCTTTTTAAAGATTAAGTGAGTTATTATATTTTTTGAACTTTTCTTTTTCAAAATTATTTGCCTTAATTTTATGGTAATTGTTTCAAGGTTCTTAATCATAAAATAAGCGCATTAATTTATACTTTAGAAGAGACAAAAAGGAAGTATCTAATGTATTAAAGCAAAAAACCTTCATGAATTTTCACCTATTATGAATAATTTTTATGAAGAAAAAAATAAAGATTATTTCTGCTGAACATTTTTTTTCTAATACCTCTAATGATAAAATACTTTATCTACATAAGTATACCTATGAAAGTTTGAAGAGAAATGATAAAGATGTAGTTTTTTTAATAACGGTTTATGAGCAGTTAATTGATTCAGGCGTGACCTTGCGGACATCCATTATAAAATACAACAAACGTGGATATATTTAGTAACGTCTTCCGCGTGTTGCCACACCGAGCGTTGAACGCAGAGCGCTCAGCGCTCGGTGTAGCAACACGCCGTATTCGAGTTCGCGACAAGTCAATCGTCATCCTGAGGATGCCTCGTTGAGAGGTAAAACAAGTGTCAATTTCTTTCAGGGTTTTTATGGCTCTTCAGAAATAGCTAAGTGGAAGAGGTAACTAAATACATCCACGTTTATTGTATTTTTTTTTGTTTATGAGCAACTTTAATCAGTTTTAGCGATAAGACCGTTGTGTCACCCTATGTATGTAAAATTTCTAAATAATTATTTCTAAAATCCGCATGATTTACATAATAAAGAGTATTATATTCTATTAAGGCTCCGTAGGAACACGAAGGGTGCCAAACGGAACCCTATAACTAAGCCTCCACTATTCGTCCGTCCGTCTATAAGTCAGCGGACTGTATCTCATGAACCGGAATAGGTAGACAGTTGATATTTTCACAAACTGTGTACTTCTATTGCAGCTATAACAAAAAAAAAAACTAAAAACCTAATTTTAAATTAGGTAAAACTCAACGTGACAAAATCTGCGGTAGTTTCGGTTAAAGGTTAAATTAAATACCTTTTGAGATTTACCCTTTTACCTGTACCTTCTTAGGTTACCTACCTAATTGCCATTACAGTTTTGCGGTTTATATTCGTTTTTATTTTTCGCAAAAATTTTGATTAAAATGTACTAAGAAATGAAAGTAAAAGTGAAACCTTATTACTTGTGTGATGCACGAACGGCTGTCGTGATTTCGTGACGAGCTTTCATCCGTTCGTTTCACCCCATGACTAACAAGCTGAACAATAAAATCTGTCTGCATCTAGAAAAAAAAAATGTTTTTTACAAACAGCTGATGCTACGCTAGTCGGCCATGCTTCCATTCAAACGTAGTATGGTGATTACTCGTCTGTTTGACGATGTACGTTCAAAACTAAAAATTATATAAATTTTCCTTGTCATTATCTAGCCCTGTATGGAAGCAGAATTGGGAACAAAGTATTGGTTCGGAAGTTATGAGCGTTGAAACTTCCATATGTCAACACTCATTTTAACTCATCTTTGGGCGTAAATAAATAACTTATGAAGTATGAAAATGGCAAAATAGAAAACATACTGGGATAGATAATTTATTAAAAAATTCAAATAACTTTATTTTTAGTTTATACATCCAGTAGTTTTTCCATAATATCTATACGCTCAAAGACCTGTTCATAAAGTTTTACGCACTCGTTTTCGTTATAAGTCATCGTCTATTTCACTAAATAAATAAAACTAAATAAATAAATAACTTTACTAAATAGCATGCATATTAGCTATGCCACCAACGAGTTCGAGCCGTCGACTAGTGGAACTTTAATTAAACTCTCTAGATGTTACGGTACGATTCATGTTGGACAAAGTGCGTTGTTTATACCTTTTGTAATGTAACACACTGGCGCGCACTAACGTGTATTTTCCATTGTAATGAAATTGTCAATTACCTAAATGTCAATGTAACGGGTAGGTATAATATAAGGACCACAAAAAAGTTTAGTTCAAGAGATAATCATTCTTGAATATTCCTAAACGCTTGTCCATTTAAACAAATGTTTTTAAACAAGTAATGAGTATTAATGATGTTAATAACTATAGCAAATCAGAATCGAATTGCTTTGAATATTAATTCTATAATATTCCTGCTTTAATTGGAAAACAACTCAATTGTGGTTAAACAATTATAATTTATCAAAAGGAAAATAAAGTGACGACCCCAAGCGAATGGGAATTACTCATAATAAGCATTTATGTAATTGAACGTAACAAAATTTTACTAAATATTATTTAAGTGAAAAATATAGATATTGGGTTTTTTCAATCGGAAATTCTCAGTAGCACCCGGGTCTGGATTTGTACCCGGTTCCTAGCAAACGCTCGCCCCCTATCATAATGGAGCCTTCTGTGGTATGTTATGAGGTTTGGTTTCCGCACTTAGTCTGTCAGGTGGACCATTGTGCGTGGGCCATGGCGGCCGTTTGGTGGTTATTCCAACCAGCCCACCTCCCTCCAGAAGTTAAAACGCCTGGTCTGTTCAGAACATCAGTGAAAGATCTGGGTGACCCGAGGGTTTCTGTTCTAATCTGGGTAACGCCTGTGTATTCGAAGAGCACGTGCGCGACGGTTTCCTCAGCCTCCATGCACGCCCTGCACAGAGGACTGTCCGTTATGCCTATTGTGTGGAAGTGTTTGTTTAGCGAGCAGTGACCCGTGATGGTCCCCGTCACCAGGCGCAGGCCGTTCCTGTCCAGGCGTAATAAACGCCTGGTTAGCCTGCTATCCAATTATGGAGCCTTTATTACTGATACAGAACGTACGTTACGGGTCGTCAAAAGCCTGAAAGTCTGACAACCAGTCTCACCAAGGGGTATCGTATTACCCAGTTACTGGGTTGTGGACGTCAGATAGGCAGTCGTTCCATGTAAAATACTGGTATTCAGCTGCATCCGGTTACACTGGAAGCCGACCCCAACATTGGGAAAAGGCTGGGCAGATTGGTTTTTTGATTGCTGATATAGAAAATGTCATCCACGAAGACGCGCCCCACTGCGCGATTACTGTAGAAATCAAAATTCAAAATTCAAAAGTCATTTATTCAAAGTAGGCTGAGAATCAGCACTTTTCGAACATCAAAATTACATTAGACAGTCCCCAGAAAAACGCCCACCCTTCACTGTATTGTAAGCTGTACTGAGCGGAGCGGAGTGGGGCGCGTCTTCGTGGATGGCACTATCTATATTAACTTCATGGTTTTAAACTTATACCTACTAAGTACACACGGCTACACATCAAGCTACACATTTCCAGTATAAGCTGACCTCGCATTGTACGGAAATCCTACACAATGCGAGATCAGCGTAAACTGGAAATATATAGCTTGATGTGTAGCCGTGTGTACACATCGTATTTCCCAGTTTAGTGATCAGCAGGTCCTACGACACGTAGGCATCTCGCAGTTGTTTCCATTCCTGTTGTTCACTCGTCTTTACCAGATTGCACCTCCAAATTTCTTTATGTCATCAGACCATCTCTTGACGCTATTACATGGGAAATGACTGGCGAAATATGGGAGTTCCTGTGTACTGTACACATCTGCCTAACGTTTGGGGTACACATGCAGGCTCATTGGTGATTAGCATGAATTTACTCGCCCGAAACAGGCGAATCGACACTGTTAAATAATATTATTTTGTCATGAGGCGATTCGCTCAAGTTAATTTATTTGTATACTAGCAGCGCCCCGCGGTTTCATCCGCATAGTGGGAATATCGAAATAAAAAGTATCCTATGTGTTAATCCAGGTTATAAACTATATGTGTGCCAAATATCATCTAAATCCGTTCAGCATTTTTTGCGTGAAAGAGTAACAAACATCCATCCATCCTCAATATTATAAATGTGAAAGTTAAAAATTAAAGCTAATATTATAAATGGGCGAATAGACACTTTTTTTTTGAGGCGATTCGCAATATGTTAATTTATTTGTAGGCGAATGGACATTAACTCAAGAAATCGATTCGTCCACTTGCGAATCGCCTCAAAAAAAAAGGGTCTATTCGACTATTTCGGCCAAAAAAAAAATCGTGCAAATCACCAGTAAGCCCAGTCACGATGTGATGTAGCAATATTATGTTGGATACATATTGGATGTTGAAATAAGAATCACTTTTTGAAATCACCATTAAGTATTTGAGAAGCAATCGTGATCTTCTTCTTTCTTGCGGCATGCCTGAGAGATATTTCTCGACGGCATGTGAAGCCAAGTAAGAGGCCCATGGGCGGCTTTATAACTCTGAAATCAAGTTTGTCACTAACCACACGAAAAGAAGATCGTGATAATGCAGCTATATTCACTCACTACTTTTTATTACCTACAGCGACCTGTCGCGAACCCCAGGAAGAAAACAATTTCATATTGCCACGGACGGTTCATAGTCCCTCTTCAGTGTAAATCCGGGGACGGGTGACACGAAGCGTGCCCGTAACAGCTCTCTTCCTACACTCATAAATCAAAGATTACTTTATTGCCTGATTCATAACAGAGAGGACATTATCTGTGATCAGTGTAGGTGGCGGACAACGACCGACAAATTGGTACTGATGCAGTCATAATCGCTGTCACGACACCTATACGCACTTTATAGTTGAATATTGTAATTGTAATAGATATGCTTTGGGAGATACGCATGCCAACATTAAAATAAAATAATATACAGATAGCATATCAAATTGTCGAAGCTTTTATACGGGAAATCTGTGGGTCAGCCACACCAAAAGATCGCTGGATGTCCTGCGCGTCCAGTATAATAACATCTTCAGGATGATGCTGGGGCTGCCTCGCTTCTGTAGTGCATCGGGGATATTTGTTCAGTATCGCACTGATGGCTTTCATGCCGTCATCCGCAAGAAAACTGCATCCCTGATCTGCAGAATGCGTGGCAGCCGCAACGATATTCTGAAGACTGTAGCAGATAGGATCTCTTCACCGTTATGGCGAACCTTTGTTAAGAGGGTAATTTGAATTGTTTTTTGATATTTTAATTTTTGCGAAGTGTACGGATTAAGTTATCTGAATTTAATGTTTTTTATTTTTTTATTGATATATATCTATTTTATAATATCAGCTGTATTTATTGGAGTAATCACAGCGTTTGGCAAATGGATAAGTTTTCTCAGATTTCTCAAAAAGGATGATGCCTTTAGTTATTCAATTGCGTCACAAACTTTGATCTTTGCAGAAGCAGATTCGGCCTATAATGTTCCCACTGCTTGGACACAGGCCTCCTCTCTTTGAGAGGGAGAAGGCCGTTACCGAACACGCGAGCCTAATGCGAGTTGGATGCCACGTGTATTCGAATTTTTAAAGTGAAAACTTCTTTAGGCGCGTTTTGCATTTTTGAGATGGGAAAAAACAATTGAACTTGCGACACCGTTACCGACACATTATTTTTGTAAACGCGATTGTGCTCTTTATTTATATTAGGTTACGGATCAATGTTCTATGCAAGTATTTTTACTTTAAAGGTTTTGTAAACGCGATTGTGCTCTTTATTTAGATAAGGTTGCGGACCAATGTCCTATACAAGTATTTTTCTTCTACCAAGGCGATCTTGTTCTATTTTTCACTTCTGTCGGCACGCCCGGAGTGCCACTGTTTTTTTTTTGGTTTTAGAACATGGTGGTTTCCTCACAATGTTTTTCTTCACCGTTTTGAGAACAGTGGTGATGAAATAAATACATTGAACAAAGTAAAGTGCAACTGCTGCTCGCGGTTTTGAACCATCTTTTGCGTAGGCGCTTCCTCTATTGAACAATGGACATTATCCACTTATTGTCGCACTAAATTGGTTAATTGTCGGTGCAACGGGATCTCGTGGGTATTTAAATTAAAGCTCTAAAGTGAGCGATGACATAATAAGGTAATAAGAGAGTTGTTATGAGATCAGAATTGATGATTTGCAGTTATCTATACTAATATTATAAATGCAAAAGTATTAACTGTCTGTCTGTTATATTTTCACGCCTTAACGGATTTGGATGAAAGGCATACTGAGAGACCATGACCAGGGTTAAACATAGAATCTTTTCTCCCAGTTCTCATGTCCCCGTGGGATAATTTCCGACTTCCACGCGGGCGTATACGCGGGTAGGAGTAGGTTGTAACAGGTAAAATCACATATCTGTTCCTCCTGTTCCTGTTCCACGTAAATAACAGCTCCAAAAACCTGTTACAAAATAACAGCTTATTATTTCAAACTAAATGGGAACAGATTATTGTATGTTCTCTGTTACCACAGAAATAAAGTATAAATTTTTTAACCTATTAACTGTAACAACTGTTCTTAAGTGGAACATGTATTTACATGGTTTATTGTCATAATTATTATGTTATCAACACTAATACAAATAAAATTAAATATGTTTTATAATGCGGTTGAATAATCATTTCGTAAAGATATGTGTATCCGATCGCAGTAACAGGCTAACAGGACAGGACAAAAAACCTACGTCGTACCTCTCTTTCTAACTAAGGTATTAAACCTATGCGAGAAAAGGAAAGAGCTTGTGACGGCTGTAACAGGGCGTCACAGTCTAACAGTAACATTTTTTATCTTATTCTAACTAAGATAACTGTCATCTGGATGAATAGAGAAAAGCTTGTCACTGTCATTTATGGGATTTTGTTATCTCGTGGAACAGAAGCTGTTATTTCAGTTTGATTGTCACACTTACAGTCTGTTATTTTGTGATACCTGTTATATTTATCTGTTACGATAAACATGCCTCACTCCTATACGCGGACAAAAGCTAGTGTAAGTATATTTTTATGCGTATTTAGACAGAATACTGCATCCCTGGAGTAGTAGCATAAGTAGTAGCAGTAACATCTGTATGTAGAATTAAATCTATTGCAGTTTTGGGAATATACTTAGTATTGGATTATTCCACTTTGCCGACAAACAATAACAGATTTACTAAAAAAAAAACAAATAGAAACTATTCGTTCGATATTAGGATGACTCTGAAGCAGTTTAAAAATTTACAGCTTTATTTACATATGTCTATGTCAACGTCAAGCATGGTTTTACAACGAAGGAGAGAAAATTGAAATTCTAATAACATCTTACTACCTACCTAAATACTATGATTTCATAGATTTGCTAATGCCGCAGTCGTATTTAGTGATGTCACGTAGTTATGTAATCAAAGTGTCTGTTGCGTACATTATGTCACGATCTGTACCAAAACCTCTCTAGCTAATTTCCCCTCCTTATTCAACCGCCTTTGTACCGGATTTAATTAAGACAATTGAACTTCTAACTAACGCCTACATATCATTAGTAGATGAATGAAACATTGCTCTTTCCTCTTATGAAATATGCAAATTAATATAAGTAGGTATTTATGTAGCTTTGAGCTTTCAACGTTTAGGTTCTGTAATGATTTCTCTGTAACATTTCCGACATACATATTATTTATATTATGTTCTCTAATCAAATCTATTAAGTGTATCTGAAATTTCATTAAGTGTTGATACAATTTCGGTCATAACATAAATAATACAGATCTATAACACTTAATCATAATAATGTGAAATGGAAACATTTGTAGTTATAATAATTATTACAGTTATAATTAAATTAAAATTAAAATCATTATTATTAGATACATTTTCAAAATACTAATAATTTCAGAGGGTAAATGTTATGATTGTTATTTTATTTTTAAAACTCATATTAGAAAAAAAAGATTTGCTTGAATAATTTTTTTTGGTTCAAACATTACAGTACGGTTTTTGTATCAGTTATATACATAGAAATATGTTCCATAATAATATACCAAAAAAATATTATTTGTGTATGTGTAATATAATTTCCTTTTCCAGGCTATTACTGTTAAGGCTCAACTGATAAATTTAGTTGTTACCGAGCTTAGGGTAAAAAATAACAATATTTATCGAACCTAAAATAGAAGAAAGAAATTAATTTCCTATACTTAATTAATTTCCTGCTGATAAACGGAACTAACTACAATTTCTAATATTTTAGTAAAAGAGGTGAAAGACACAATTGTAGGACTAGAAATGGAGGCCAATTGGTTCAACCAGGATTCAGACTGGGTAAAGTAGAAGCTACATTCATAACATCGCTGACAAAAATGCTTGGCTCAACGCTGGTCCTGCTCCACAAGGGCGTATAAACTAATTGATTAGCATTCAAAAATATTGTTGGAGCTGCCGTCATGTTCATGAACGGGCACCGTCAGTAGGGACTGGTCATATCTTAGCTGCCACGGCATATTTATTTTTCTTTTTATTACTTATGCTTCTTTCGATATTGTTCTCAAATGTATAATTTCAACATGGATGATGTAACCATATTGGTAACAATATTTTGATTTATTTTTACAAACAAAAACACTTTTTTTTATAAACTCAGTTTCTCTCTGTATTATCCTAACTTATAATATTATAATTATTATATATTTTATTTATTATTTTAAATGCAAAAGTGAGTTTGGTTGTTACGCTTTCACGCTAAAACGGCTGAATGGATTTGGATGAAATTTGGCACATGGGTAGACTATAACCTGGAGAAGGACATAGGATACTTTTTATCCTGGATCGCAGACGAAGTCACGGGCAACAGCTGTTATAAATAATTCACAGCTCGTCCATACTTTAATATCTCCACAATATAAATTGTTACTGATTTTAATTCAACTGAAAACTGTCCTCGAGTTTTCTGCAAACAAGCTATCTCTCACAATGAAGGAAACTTAGATCTCAAGAAGCTTTTTAAACTTTGATTTTGACTTTGACTTCCATTGTGACATCCAGGCAACTGTTTATGTTAAACATTTGTTTGTAGGTCATGAAAGTAAATTTTGCTGAATTTAATGTGAAGATTCAGCTGAATACCGCAATTTTACATGGAGCGACTGCCTGTCTGACCTCCACAACCCAGTAACTGGGTAATACGATAACCTTTGGTAAGACTGGTTGTCAAACTTTCGGAATTCTGACGACCTGTAAAGACTGTCAAAGATCCACGAATAACAGCCGGGACCAACGGTTTAAGGTGCTAACTGAGGTACGGAGGAGTCTCGGTATGTAAAAATGGTCATCCATCCATGGACCAACCTTGGCAAGCGTGGCTTAACCCGTGCGGCTGTTATTACTTAGCCACAACCTCCTCGAAGGTCAATATTATGAAATTGCGAGTGTCCTTGATATAAATATTCCTATTTCCAAAATTCGCCTTTTTATCTTTAAAGAAAAAGCTGTGTAAAAACGATTTTCCTAACCTCCCTAGATACATTCTTACCTACAGTTTAGTAGCTGTAATTTCATATATCTTCATAAAAATGAGACATGAAATAACAGCCAATAAAGCCGTAAATAAAAGGCAACTTATCCGAGACAAAACAGAACACAACTTTTGACAAACTAAAAAAACTTTCAAGGACTGTATAAAAAAATGCCTAAACACGAGAACAAAAAATTCTATGACCGTGAAGGCGTGCCAAAAGAGGCTGTAGTCCTTGAATTTTCTAAGTAATAAGATAAACGTACAAGAGAGGGGTAGACACTAAAGCGACACAATTACAGGTGATATTGTTCAGGGACTGTGAGGTCCCAAAACATTCGGCAGTTTCCGTCTACATTTACCGTTTGTAAAAAACTCACAGAATTATCATAAAGTTGAGCAAAATGTTCCATGTAGGGTTGTTTGATATATGTATTATGTTTCCTAATACACATTTAAAATATATCTGCATGCGTAGCATGACAAGCATAGAAACGGGTTTTCTACGGGTTTTGTCGACGGAAGAATATACAAAATGACAGATTGTGATTGTTTATCTGCCACTTTGTATATTCTTCCGTCGACAAAAAAAAATGAAAAAGATGAAAAATGAAAAAAAAAATTAAATTAATTTGAATTTGAAATTTGAATTTGACGAAACCCTTTTCTACTGTGGTCTCAGTCATATATTAATACTTAGGTAAGAAATTATTATGGTCATCATTATTGCCGTAATTCTGATTTTCTATCCTATACTTACTATAAAACGAATAATTTAGAAAGTATTGTATATATTTGTTTCTATATATATTTGTACCTACTCATGTTCTCAAAATTGGCTCTAACGATTTCGATGAAAGTTGCAACATAGTTTTGGGAGGCGAAAAATCGATCTAGTTAGGTCTCATATCTGGGAAAATTCGTTTTCTCCGTATTTTCGGAGCTCGGTCTCCCAAAGTTTAGAACAAGATAATGAATAATGACATGACATTATTGACATTAGAATAATGACCATGGCAGCATGGAATTAGTAAGTACCTACTATCATGGCAGTATGGAATTAGTAGGTAGTACTATCTTATACTATTAAATGAGAATTCGCTATTTTCACCAGAGCAGTGCTCGGTCGCCCAGGTACTCGAGAATATTACACATGGATACAATAAGAATAAGGCATAATTACACATAAAAAAGCAAAATACGTAGTAAGCACACAATATTTTTAAGGCAATTCTAACATACAGAAATTAAAACATTCCCATTTTACTCGTGAAAATTCCTAACTTATCTTAACCTGTTCACAGACCGATGAACTACTGATATACAGTGTCAGAATTTGTCCATTGTCCTTCACTAGAATTGTTTTCCTAGTACCAAGATTACTTCAGTGAAATTCACGCGAGTTTAAATAGTATAACACTCTAAAGAAAAGACCACATTGTTATCCATTAGCTCAGGTAGTTTCTAAACTTGGCTCCTCGTAGCGGAGCTAAAGTTGCTCTTACTGTAGTAATAGCTCTCAAAGGAGTATCTAAATAAGTCGTATCGAGTAAGTGTAGCTCTAGCCCACTGAAAAGATGGTACAGAAGGCCAGTTCAAACAACAGGAGAAAACAAGCTCACCATAGACACGGTCGTACGGCGATATCGGAATATTCAAACAAATGACAGCCGCGATTGCGATTGCACTCACTAAATAAATCCAAACATTTTATTCCGAGCAAATGTTTGCCGTTCTGCCGATGTTTGCTCAAAACAGAAGACTTCTGTTTTTCCTACAATGAGAAAACGAATGCTCGCTCGCCGTCGTTTTCACTAAAAGTAAGCCAGTGAGTATTCGTTCGACGAGTCCCACCGATCATCACTGAACAAACATGTTCGCTCGCTCAAGTGTTTTCATTTACCGCGCCAACAAATGCTTGCTCGCTCAGAACTGTTCAGAACGCTAAGTGAAAATGCAGCTTAAAAGTCGTGTGTCTATGTGTTCGTCCGTTTTCGTTCGTTGTAAGGAGTCGACCTTCTGTACTTCTCTATTTCGTGTCTTACACTTACCTTTTTTTTTTTTTTTTTTTTTTTTTTTTTTTTTTTTTTTTTTTTTTTTTTTTTTTTTTTTTTTTTTTTTTTTGGGTGGGAAATTATCAAATAACTTCTCCCGCTCTGGGTGGAGCGGGAGGGCGTGTCAGACTCTTCCGGCAGGCATTGGCCCTGACGGACCCCGTCAATTCTGCTGACATCTCTTTGAGGCGTCGACCCGGGCTTGGTCCTTATCGGACGGCGAGCTACCCATTGCTCACCGTCCGCAAGCCCGCGCCTACGGTGGCCGGAAATCGGCTCGCGATTCCCGCCCCGGGCGTCTCCTCCTGCGGCGGTTAGGGGCGTGAGGGCGCAAAATTTGCCTCTCCCTCACGCGTTCCGCCTCCTCCTTCGCGAGCATTACCGCTTCGCAGAAGGAGGTGACGGCCTGCCATTTCCTCTCGCTCCGTACCATGGCCTGAACCAGGGTCGGACGCGAGAGATCACCGCCGCCGATCGCCTCCACGAGGAGACGGCGTTGCCCCGCCCAAGCCGGGCAGACCTCCACCGTATGCTCCACCGTGTCCTCAGGCCGATCCACACAATGGTGACACCCGGGTGTTTCCTCCCGCCTTATCCTGAACAGGTACCTCCCGAAGCACCCGTGTCCGGTGAGGACCTGCGTCAGGCGGAAAGTGAGGACGCCGTGACGCCTCTCAAGCCACTCCGTCTTACACTTACCTTACGTGGAATTTTTTTAGTTCCCTGAAAACTTGAAAGATCTAATCAAGCGTCACAGTGGACTAGTCTAGATACTTTACACACTTTCTTTTTGAAGTGAAAACTTCTTTAGGCGCGTTGGGCATTTTGAGATGGGAAAAACAATTGAACTTGCGACCCCGTCACCGACATCTCATTTTTGTAAACGCGATTGTGCTCTTTATTTATATTACATTATGGATCAATGTTCTTATTTGCAAGTATTTTTCTTCCACCAAAGCGATCTTGTTCAAGTTTTCTCTTCTGTCGGCACTCTCATTGTTTTCTTTTTTGTTTCTGAGATATTTTTCTGGTTTTGTTTCTTTGGCTTTTCTTTTTAATCTTTACTATAAGGCTTAGTTTTAACTAGCCTCTTATTTTAAAATATTCTGCCAATCTTCTCCCTCGAGGAAAGATTTTTGTAAAATATTCTTAATGCTTAAAAGCTTCCAAAAACTTCATGATTAACAATTTAGATATACTGAAGGTTTGTTTTGTTTACTTCCAACAACTGGTTTTAGGGTTCCGTACCCGAAGGGTGCCAAACGGAACCCTATTAATAAGCCTCCTCTGTCCGTCTGTCTGTTAGCAGGCTGTATCTCATGAACCGTAACAAGTAAACAATTGAAATTTTCTCAGATTATGTATTTCTATTCCCGCTATAACAACAAATAAAAAAAACAAAATAAAGGAAACGCGTTTTTTTTTTTTGCGTGTTTTGCTAAATATTGTATGTTAGAACATAACCCTTCGTGTGCGAGTCCGACTCGCACTTGTATGAGCAATTATATGAGCATCTTTTATCGCTATTTATACTTACTAGTAGAAAAGCAAAACCATATTGTTGTTCGCCAAAATCATATATAGAATTTTATTTCGGCCTGATACCCAAAATTACTCTGTCTTGTCAGAAAGATGAGTTTTTCTACGCGGACTTTAAACATTGCACTGTTGTTGACTATTTCATCCGCTGGATACGGGAAGCACAGATCCGGTCGAAGTTACTTGGGGAGGCCTATGTCCAGCAGTGGCCGTCTTTCGGCTGAAATGATGATGATGTCTATTTTTGGCAAAATAAAAAAATCTTTAGTAAACAAAAAGCACCTAAGAACTTTCCATTGGAATTCAGTCAACTTGAAAGAAAATATTGTTGACCCAATAAAAAATAAGCTTAAAAATACAATAGGATCACAAAACTCTTTGTAAAAGAAAACATCTTTACTTGAACATTGCCCCGAAACCACAGGAATACACAGGCTTTCTTATATTTCAAACAAAAGAAAATCAAAACAAATTCTCCGGAAGATATTTCTGGTTTTTTTGTTGTACAAATAATTCGACGAGATTTGATCTCAATTTTATTCAATTATTTCCGGGTTTGTATTGACGTTTCGAGAAATCGGATAAAATGGAATGCCTTCGACAGCTGACTTGGATGTCTGTTTTTCGTCTAGAATAATATGTTTCTTTCCTTCAGCTAAGTTCAGTAAGTTGTTATTCTATATTCTCTATCTTTATTAAATAGATAATGCTTTTATATACTCTCATAGCGTAATTTTCGAATTATAAACTTCAAAATGAGTTTATATTGACATACTTTATAAACACAATACCGAAATTTAAAAATAGAATCATATTATAACACTTTTTCTCTGGGAAAATAATGCTTTAGAACATTTTTTTTTCTATTACGATACAGGAAAAATCCAAGAAGTTAATATCACCAAGGAGTTTCCATCAATTTCCAGTAATGGAACGTTTAAGCGGGGGACAGCAGCGCCCGCTGTAGCGCATACGCGGTGATGTGCTTATGTAGGCGACACTCATACTTGCATTTTACGTACTGAATTTTGTGGTTTTTTTTTTATTCTTTGGCTTTCTCTGTGATCTTTTATTTAGTAGGTTCAATCCCAATGTATGAGAGTAGATAAAGTAGTGTATGAAACTGCACATAACTAGGTATTAAAACACTCATGTTTTAATACCCCTCATTATGCGGCAGTTTCATAAACTACTATTTATCTATCGATATACCTTTGAGAACGTGTTTATTTTGTATTTATTAAAGAACACCAACAGAATATACATTCAATATTGGTTTAAAAATTAATTAGGAAAGGTCATAGAAATATACTTTCTTAGAACTATGAGAAAGGTATTACTGCTAATAAACAGTATGTTAAATAACAGAGGCGTTCCATTAAACTCCATAATCTATATCATTAATAGATTAACATTAAAATATCAGCATAGAAAAATAAGTGTAAAAAATACGATTTATTTTAAGGCGCAACTAGCCGATACTTTTTCCATACAAATTTCGGGGGGGTTTTACTCCACTGTTACACATTGTACATCCAAAGTAAAACATGAAATCGTTTTGTCTTATTATTAATTTTGTCTGTACAGAAACAGAATAGTAAAAAAAAGCAATTAAAAAGTTATGAGCCAACAAAGTTTCGTTTTTCCTGCTAATTTTAACGCAACTTTGGGAGTAAATAAGTAATAAAAGAAGTATAAAATCTCCAAAACAAAGCTCGTTCCGACAAAGCTCAATTGTCGAAGATTATAATAAACTTTATTCGTAATTGATTTATGCAGTAGTTTTTTCATAAAACTCCACATTCCAAAGGACTTTTCGTAATTTTTTACGCGCTCGTTTTACTAAAATCGTTCTGAACGGTGTTTGTGTGCGTGCGAACTAGTGTTTGTGCATGTAGACTAGCGTCTAACTGCTCATCACTGATACTATCTCTGTCGGACACGATGCCAGGTGAGATAGCGCGCTTTTTGACCAAGCCCACCAATTAGTTCGAGCCCACGACTAGTTCAACCTTAAGTGACGATAAATTCAAAATGTCCCGTTTAAAATAAAAATCAAAAATAATAGAGCGGAATAGTACCTGCCGTATTAGTGTTGCCCAAACCGGCCGTACTTCCACGTTGAAAGACAATTGCGCGTGTAACTACAGAGTGTTTCTTTTACGTATTAATTTAATATAATATGTTGTGAATATTTTATTATTTAAATAAATAATTCTTTTTTTTTTGCATATATGGACGCTATACTATTACGGGAACGCCTTTCGTTAATATTAACATACCGTATGCACAAATCTCTGATGTTTCTTTAACATTTGAAATAATCCCACGGGAACGTACTACCGTGATAAAAAGTATCCTATGTGTATCCAGGATAAAAACTATCTGTGTGCCAAATTTTATCCAAATCCATTCAGCAGTTTTTGCGTGATTGAGCAACAAACATCGAAACACACAAACTTTCACATTTTAATATTATATTAGTAGGATTCTCTGGGTACCTAGCTCGACTTGCCATATGCACATGATGGTAATAAGTAATCTAGTCTATATAGCTTCATATAAGATCGTATACCACACAGCAAACATACCAACACAAAATATTTAATACGATTCTTTCCAAAGTTTCAATGAGTGCATTATCTTCAGCGCGTGCGTTAAGTGGTCCAAATTGGCGCTGGAACAATTCAAACAATTGCTGCGTATGCGCCGGCGGCGATGACGCTAAGCTGGCGTTAATTAGACGCCATTTTAGTTCTGTTTCTTTGGGCGTGGATAAATGTTGCAGTACGTTTGCATTTACACTTTGGTTACCAAAGAAATAGGCTGCTAAGGTAGTATTATTTAGCAAGTTATGTGTTGGTTCTTTTGTTTTCTGTTTACCGTAACGTTAAGAGGGCCTAATACGAACCACTAGCGAAAAGTATTCGAATGGAAAACGGCTTTAATTTATACTAGGATTGAAACTTGACCCTATAACGCAGGTTTTTTCTAGCAAAAGGGTCATTGATCGATATTTTGTACCAGGCTATTTCCACGTTTAGTTAAGTATCACCCTGTATCTATGTACTTTTAACGTCAAATAAATATATTATATTAAACAGCATCCTCTACAGTTCGTCAGAGGAACTAATTTTGACAGATCCAACATTGCGTACAAAAAATGGCGTCATCATCATCATCATTTCAACTAAAAGACGTCCACTGCTGGACATAGGCCTCCCCCAAACACCGCCACTTCGACCGGTTCTGTGCTTCCCACATCCAGCGAATTCTTGTGGCCACAACAAAAACGGTATAATCTTATGTAAATATTTTCGAACGTTGATTAAGTTTGACGCTTGAATGTTACAAAGAAAATATTTTTTTAAAGTAACTTCTAGAATAATACTAGAAATATTAGATTTTCTCAAGTATCTATTGTCAGCACTCAGACAGTAGACACCTGAGAAAAATAATTAAATGAAAACATCTTCAACAAAATGTGTCAATGACTATAATGTCTACATACCTAGGTATATGTGTGATCTATTCTAGATTGGATTAAGTAATAAATTAACTCCAAGGAGCCCCCAATCTAAGACACTAGTTACGACAGTAGTAACAATTTAAGTGGAACCAATTTTGAACAAAAAAGTAATTGAGTAATTAAATGTAATGCTAGATAAAAATAAAGGAAGGTCAGTGGACAAAGTGACAGACCTCTACAACATTGAATACGGAGTTTACCTTCACAGTGACTATAGTTAGTGACATAATATTATGCATTTCATTACATAACATACACGTACATACACGCACGTATTCCTTTATTACGTTATAACATGACCTTCGCAAGAAACAATATGAATAATGTAAGTATATTCATTGTGATTTTCTAGCGTAAATAAAATGACATATACCTGCAACTGAATTTTAAGATAGAGGTATGAGGAACAGGGTGTAAAGTTCACTCATCCTCTATAAAAATGGGAGGATCCTTTTTTCCAATCATCGGGCAGTTCCCCACCAGACTTGACACCCGTCTGGTGTCAAGTCTGGTGGGCAACTGCCCGACGATTGATGTCGGGAAGATCGTGCGGTAAACTCTGCTTGCGCGCTTGCGGATTTAGCGTGACGTCAGTGTGATGTGTAGTTCGCATTTGGCAATGTAGAAGCCGCCACAGTCAAAGGATGTTATGAATGAAGATTTATAGAAATTCCCGATTACGTAATGGTATTAATTATCCTTTGACTATATTCTATCTAATTAGCCCTCTTCCTGATCAGAAGGTCTAAGTAGCAAAATGTCCAACAGCGCAAAACGTCTAATGAGCAGTAAGCCTAATTAGCAAAATGTCCATGTAGCAAAACGTCCAACTATCAGATGGTCTGTATAGCTGAACATTTATTTAGCAAATCGTCAGATTCTCAAAATGTCTGGATAGTCAGGCACAAAATTTTACACACACATTAGAATCGAAGCCATTTGGCAAGATCGCCAATACAAGAATAGGCTATTTAAATATCGATACAATGTTTAATGCCAAATACAAAAGAGAGCTGCAAAAGCTTGAGGGTCAAAAAGTTAGTCCCTTTGAATTTTTGATAAACCTTGGCCATATCAAAAGGATATTAGGTGAATAAATTTAGGGGAATTTGTGCATTCAAGCATAAAAACTTATAACTAGTGTCCTTACAGAGTTCAGAGCGACACAAATAAGTAAATTAATTTCAAACATTTAATCCACTTTAACTTTTGCTAGCTTGTATCAAAGCAATAGATAGACTATGTATATACAGTGTATATACAATAGTTAACCTAAAATGGCGAAAACAATCTGCTGTTCCTTACATTTTGACGAGTTATGCGAACATAAATGTAGGGAACAATTGTTTTTTTTTCTCGCGATTTCATGTTTGGTCCCATAGTAATAGTTGTTCATAATGATGAGTAAAGTCACTTGTTTAAGTTGGCGCACTGGTTAAAAAAATTCGCTGTATGTACTATAATGTGATAAATATGTCAGTGATTATAGGTACGAACTATATTGCTACAAAATAGGTGACTAATGAAACTGACGTCTTGTGTTTAATATTATGTATTAATTAACTACGATTAGACATTATGATGCATACATACCGTTTGTGTGTGTGTGTATGAGAAAGCTGATCAACCGATCGGCTTTGTATACATTGCCATTTGTGGCAATAATATTATATTAGCAGGCTATTATTAAATTTTAAAACAATAATGATGTCAGTGTTCGAATACACACCTTCTGTATGGTTAACTCATTGATTTCAGTTTTAAAAGGCCACCTAGCTACTTATACGATTGTTTGGAAAAAAATTAAGACCAGGCACTCCAAAGACAATTTCCACGGTAACTCCGCCCCCATGCACCCTACCACTCCACTATGTGCTAAACGCTGCTAACACATCAGTAATAAAGTTGAATATTGCGTGCGCTCTTTGGTCGTGTTCGAGCACGGAACTAAATGTCGTAAGTCTCAATTCTTTTTTCTTTTATAACTAAAGTAATAATTGATCTAGAGAAAAAATATCTTACATTTGGATAATAAACTATATTTTCTTAGTGTCAATAATTATTTTAGACATAAAAGCCGAGTAATCTTGTTTTTGTTTCAAATAATCTTTAGCAGCTCGGAGTCTGGATTTGTGCCCGGTTGATGGCAATAGGCTCGCCCCCTATTACATGGGACTTCAACATAACTAGCGAAATGTGGGTGTACCTGCTACAGGGACACCTCTGCACAATCTTTAAAAAAAACATGATTTTCGAATAAAAAATGAATCGAGCAAAAATGTTCCAATTACGCAACTGTCTTATATTTGGAAAGAAAAAGATCCTATAAATCAGATTCTAAAGTTCCATTTTGATTGTATTCGTAACTTTTTCAGAATATTAATGCAAATTAACATACAATTTAGGGTGCCTCCTCTTAATGATTTTCATTTCATGGATGAAAGAACAGGTCACTTCCATCCCGAATACAACGACATTCAAACTTGACCTAACAGAATTGTCAGTCTGACCTCCAGTCTGACAGTCAAATCAAAATGAACTCACCCTCTTTTCCACCTTTTTGTGCTGTACTGATTAATTGAACTGACTCATGTAATCATGACGGATGTATCAATTTATCTTCAGTCCAATGTTTATGGTATTTTGTGTTTTGTCCTCTACGTATTCCCGCCTATTCGGTCGGAACAATGTCGGTGCACGCTTGATGGCTTGCTGGGCTTGGCTTGACCTCATGACGTTGGGAGCGCCGTTCAACACGATATGCGCCTATATTTCATATGATTTGCGTGAGAGATATATTATGTTGGTTTTGCTTGATCGTTAGTTAGATGTTTAAAGGTCGAGTGTGCTGATGAGCCTAGAACATGATTCATGGTGCATGCCATCATCTTCTTGTTCTTGTTCTTCCATTCTTCCCTATCAACTTTCACGCTGTCATTCACCCCCTTTTCTTTCATATCATTCCTCACACAATCCATCCATCTTTTCTTTAAGTTTCTTGATACACGTAATTACCAATTTCAAGAAATCTGTTCTGGCACTTGCCTCCGTTGCCTCATACATTCCAAGTCATCCATTTCAGCTTAAAGTTTAACCAAAACAATTAGGAATCATGGTGCATTACCGCCATTACTCCGAAACCAACGTTTGTCAACTAAATGCATGAGTCACGCGTCACGAGGCTATTCATTGACTTGGTCTTAATTGTGAGGGTCATGGCGCATTGTTTCGATAACCCCAGGAGGATTTGATGCAACGAATAATAGTCACACCCAAGATTAGCTTTCAGGGTATTTGTATTCCGCATTTGTGCGTAAATAAAAATAACAAAACACACACTAAGAAGTCGTAATGGACGGGCGTTTTGGGGCTGACATATCATTTATGTATGCTGGTAATTCTGACGTTCAAAGTATTTCTAACTAGCTACGCCCTGCGGTTTCACCCACATAAGTCGCGATCCCGTGGGAATATCGGGATAAAAAGTATTCTATATCCTTCTCTAGGTTATGGTCTACCCATTTGCAAAATTTTATCCAAATCCGTTCAGTAGTTTTTGCGTGAAAACGTAACAAACAAAAAAACTCATTTTCAATCATCATTCATCTTCATTTTATTTTTTTTTCGATTTCAGCCTACCTAAAATACCCATATTTTGACGCAAATTGGATAATTTAATCTTTCAGAATTTTGAGAGGGTTAATTATTTTACTAATGATAAATATTATCAATTGTTTCAGATACAAAATGGCAGACGACATTATGAACTTTACAGACGAAATCAGTGCAACGATGGAGCCTAGTGAACTTTCCAAGTAAGTACCTTTGAAAGCTAGGAAAAGTTATAAATCCAACATAATGTGACACGTCTTGTGTCCCCATAATAGTTAGTAACTTACCGTAATGTGCAATATGTTCATAACTTCCTCAAAAGCGATGCACTCCGTCACGCTCACGGTGCACTCCGTCAAACAGGCAGCAACCTCTCCCTGTTGCTAAAACACAGATAGATTCAAATATAATAGACGTGAATATATTTAGTATCCTATTCCGCTTAGCTGTTTCTAAAGAGCCATAAAAAACTCCTTATATAATTCGACATGTGTTTCACCTCTCAACGAGGCATCCTCAGGATGACGATTGACTTGTCGCGAACCCGAACTTGGCAATGCAGACTGCATTCAGCGGTCGGTGTAGCAACACGTAAATATATCCACGTCTAATGTATTTTATAATGGATTTTCACAAGGTCACGCCTTAATCAATTAACTAACAGATAAATTAAATTATAGTTACCAAATGCAATGATTGCTAAGGAAGTTATAGTGCAGTTCCCGTAGCCTTGAGCCTCATAATTATTTTTGTTGGGAATAAGTTCATTCATCGCAGTATGGTGTTAAAAAATGCATAGAGAACGCTGCTGCCCATTCTCTAGTAAGTCACTTAGTCACCTTTTACGACACCCATGGGAATAAATAGGGTAGTGCCATTAATTAAGTCCTCATTCAACATCATTACCTCGACCTATATGGCATTTGTCTCCCCGCGCGCAAAGGCAATGGCCAATTTAATCATCTCCGCTCAAGGCAATATCCCTCAGATACAGTCTATTTACAATGCGTATCCGGATATCACGCAAGTCCTAGATAGCCTAGCTATCACACCTAAAACCTTCAATGGATAATACGGCGATAGCTAGGTTCAAACCCCGATCCCTAACAATAGGCTTCTTTAACGCCAATGGCTTAAAAACCCAAAGGGCAGAGATAGGGCTCTTCCTCCGCGATCACGATATAGACGTTCTCTTAATTCAAGAGACGTTCCTAAAGCCCTGCAATCGTGACCCGTCACTTGCCAACTACCGGATTGTTCGCAATGACAGGTCGCGTTGTCACAAGGGTGGCACCCTTATCTATTATAAAAAGCAGCTTCACTGCATCCCATTAGACCCTCCTCCCCTCTTGGTATTAGAAGTTTCCGCCTGTCGCCTAGGTATGTCAGGTCACGAGCCGATCACTCTCGTATCGGTCTATAATCCCCCCGATAACGCCCCGGGGCACTATCAATCCCTCTCAAACGATCTCTCGATCCTACTCGCTATGAGTAACTCGCTCATCATAGCGGGCGATCTAAATGCCAAACATCCCTCTTGGAATAGTTCGGTAACCAACCCCAGAGGTCAACACCTGTTCGACCTCTCAAACTCCCTGACTTTTGACGTCATCGCTCCGATGACTCCCACTCATTTCTCTCTCATAAATCCCAATCATACCCCCGATATCTTAGACGTGGCGCTCCTTAAGAACGTCAACCTAAAGTTAGAGTCAATAGAAACGGTACAAGAGCTCGACTCTGATCACCGCCCGGTAGTCATGAGACTATACCCCCGCATAGGTCTCCCTGACCCGAACGCCCCCCCTATCACTAAGAGGATCACGGACTGGAAGAAAGTAAGCACACAGCTGAAATCCAACACGTCCCCTCAGTTAGACTCTATCCCCGATCTCTTTGACTCTGTCGCCGACACCACGGCCGCGATCGACTCACTCACTGATCATGTACAAACCGTCCTGAACGATTGTTCAAGGGAAGTGTCAGCGACGGACGACCGTCGCTGGCGCTTGCCGGACGATGTGCGTGCATTACTGACTGAGAAGAACGCGGCCATACGTGCGTACGATAGCTTTCCCTGTAACGCCAACAAAGCCCATATGCGCTATTTACAGAGATCTGTAAAGAAACGTGTAGCGGAGCTGCGGGACGCGAGCTGGGGAAAGTTACTCGGCGAACTAGAGCCAAACCATCAGGCCTTCTGGGAGCTCCAGAGGAAACTCAGGGCTCCCCAATCCTCCGGCATGCCCCCTCTGACCCGTCCCGATAAAACCATCGCATTCGACGATGCCGAAAACGCTGAATGCCTCGCAGACAGCCTCGAGGCCCAATGCACTCCCAGTTCCCTACCAGTAGACCAAGCTCACCTGTCAAAGGTCGACGCGGAAGTCGAACGTAGAGCCTCCCTCCCTCCCGTCGATGACCCTGACTGTCCGCTGCCCCCCGTCCTCCCGGACGAGGTGCACGACATCATCAAAGGTCTTAAAGCCCGTAAAGCCCCCGGTTCAGATGGTATCACCAATAGGGTGATCCAACTATTCCCCGCCCACCTAATAATGCTTTTGACCACCATCTTCAATGGTGCCTTAAGCAACAATATCTTCCCACAGTCGTGGAAAGAAGCCACCGTCATCGGTATCCCTAAGCCCGGCAAGCCCAAAACCGAGCCTACCAGTTACCGTCCCATTAGTTTGCTCAAGGTTCTCGGAAAAATCTATGAGAGGCTTATTTATAAGCGCCTCAGAGACTTCGCCGAGACCAAGGGCCTCATCCCCAACGAACAGTTCGGCTTTCGAACTGAGCACTCTAGCGTGCATCAGGCCCACCGGATCGTAGAATTCATAAGCGCTGGTTTCCAGCACGGTTATATGACCGGTGCAGTATTCTTCGACGTAGCGAAAGCGTTCGATAAAGTCTGGCACAACGGCTTAATATACAAGCTGTACCAACTCGGTGTGCCAGATCGTCTCGTGCTCATCTTACGAGACTTTTTGTCGAACCGCGTCTTTCGCTATCGCATCGAAGGAGCGTTATCCACTCCCCGCCCCATCCGTGCAGGTGTCCCTCAGGGCTCTGTAGTGTCCCCCCTCATATTCACGCTATACACTAGCGACATCCCTAAAGGATGCCGTAGTTCGCAGTTGGGTCTGTTCGCAGACGACACTGCCACCTACTGCAAATCTAGATCCCCCGACTCTATTCGCCTCACTCTCCAACGCGCAGTCGATAGACTGGCGGCATGGTTTACAAAGTGGCGAATAGAAGTGAACCCCGATAAAAGCCAAGCGGTTCTCTTTACGAAACTGCGTAAAAGGCTTAGATACCCCCTCCCCCGACCGATCACCATGTTCGGCAAGCCGATCCCTTGGGAGAAGCGAGCCAAATATCTCGGTGTCGTTATCGATCATCATTTGACCTTCGCAGAGCACATAAAGATGGTTCGTTCGCGAGCCGCTTTCGCTCTCGGTAGACTCTTTTTCCTGGTGAATGCACGTAGCAAATTGTCACTTAGGTGCAAATTGCGCGTTTACATCGGTCGAATGCACGCCGCATTCGACCGATCATGACCTATGCGGGTGCCGTCTTTGCTCATGCAAAACCCCGTCATATACATAGGCTGCAAACCGTGCAGAATAGATTCCTTCGTAGGGCGACAGGTTCGCCATGGTTCGTCAGGAACGAGGCTCTCCACCTCGACCTAAAGATTCCCACAATCCACCAATTTCTAAAACGCCTTTCAAAGCGTTTCTTTGAGTCCGCGGCCAAACATCGCAACCCTCTGGTTGTCGAGGCCGCCAGTTATGTCCCGAGTAGAATAAGTAAAGTTCGCCGCCCAAGGCATATCCTAGTAGACCCCGATGACCCCATAACCCTCCTCCAGGAGAGCAATAGGGAAACAAGCACAGTGTACAAACACAGACGCCTCCCGTCATTCCGACCTCGCCGCCGAGGTCCTTTGCGTTCCCGACCGCCGCGCCCCCGAGTAAATGATACTCCCCCCCGACCCTTGCTCGAAAACGAGGTGCCAGCAGTTGTTGCAGCTGTGCACGTAGCTTTAAATTCCCCGTATAATAATAATAATGATCAAAACCCTTTGATCCAGCCCGTCCCATCTTTTGATGTCCTCCCCCCGGATAACGCCCTAAGCCGAGGCTCGAACCCCGCAGGGGGTGCCCTTAGCGCGCGTTCATCCTAAGCTTTTTAGCTTAGTTTTATATATGTGCCCTGGCTGGAGGCTTTGAGTGTAGTAGCTTGAGGCAGCCACAGGATTGACCGGTTAAACAGCGAAGGTTTCTCAAAACCAGCTGTGAGATGCCCTACAGAAAAAAAAAAAAAAAAAAAAAATTAAGTCCACACGGAACAGTTCATTCAGCCGAGAGACGTCTACTGCTGGACATAGGCCTCCCCCAAGCACCGCCACTTCGACCGGTTCTGTGCTTCCGCATCCAGCGGATTCCTGCGGCCTTCACACGGTCATCGGTCCACCTTGGGGAGGCCTTCCAACGCCACATCTTCCGATACGCGGATGCGCCATCTGTTCTGCGAGCAATATGCCCTGCCCATTGCCACTTAAGTTAACCCCTTGAAATCTGAATAAGTTAGCCCCTTGAAATCTGCACGTTACGCTTATTCAGCTTATTATTATTCTAGCCTTTTTTTTTTTTTTGGCTGGAAATTATCAGATAACTTCTCCCGCTCTGGGTGGAGCGGGAGGGCGTGTCAGACTCTTACTGACTAAAACCCACCCGTGTTCCTTCAGTCGCCATGTTGCCGGGGGACCACGATATCCCTATCGGCCCGTATTCGCAGCCCCGTCAGTAAGACCCTATATACACACACGATTTTCTTGCCGTCAAAAACTACGGTAAGCACGATCGTCAGTTTTGTATGGATCACTATGGAAGCTTGTAGACAGATACGTTTTATCTAAGGTGCGGTTTATATGCCGTGTCGTAAAGAAACGACTAAAGCGTCCTACTGCAAAGCAAAGGCACACTACCATCCTGCCTTTTGTCTCTGTGTTCTGCCATAAGCAGTCATTGAGATGTGAGTCCATATCAACTAGCCGTCTTCCATTCACACACATCCTATCCTGTCCTATACTAATTAATAAGCTATATGTGTATACATATATATTTGTAACTAGCTGCTGCCCGCGGCTTCGTCCGCGTGGTTTTTTTTTCTAAAATAAATGTAGCCTAAGTTACTCCTTATAACATTAGCTATCTTCCATTGAAAGTCCCGTCAAAATCGAACCAGCGGTTTCGGAGATTAGCCGGAACAAACAGACAGACAGTCAAAATTTAAAAAAAAATGTAAAAAGCCGTTATTTTGACATTACAAAGAGACACTTAAATTTTATTTATTTGTATGTCTGTATAGATCACGTTCTCGAAAACGGCTCTAACGATTTCGATGAAAGTTGCAATATAGGGGTTTACGCGGGCGGAAAATCGATTTAGCTGGGTCTCATATCTGGGAAAATTCGTGTTCTCTTTTTTCATAGCCTCGGGAATGAGATACAACGTTGGTATCTGGACAATATGTTTATAGTATATTTTCACCCGATCTGCTCGGGTCGACCAGGTACTTTAAAAATCTTAAATTCATTCAAACACTGACAGACAACGCACAGCCTAAATCTCTGGGTCTAGAAGCATACAATTTTGCACAAAACTTTCTTACATAACTAAGATGAGCACTAAGGAAGGGTTTTAAAAAAATCATCCCCTAAAGGGGTTAAATAGCGGATAAAGTTTGTTTGGAAGTTCGTCATTTTTGCCGATGAGAAATTCCGTCGGGTACACGGCTTGTCCAGCTTTTAAATGAAAATGATTCTAAACTGAAACGAAAATACGTAATTGTCGTTTGTTTAAGTTACGATCTATTGTTTTGAGTCCTTCGAGGCGCAGACGTGACCAACTCATTGTCACATCGGCTTGTTTATCTTTTCTACCTATTTTCACAGATTTGTTTTGGTTCAACCTAGTTATACATAAAGAGTAACACACTACACGCACACACACTACACTACATATTCGCGCTACACTTGCAGCACGCCTGGTATAACAATCACGTATTTTCTTCCGTTGACAACGAGTTTTGTCGACGGAAGAATAGACAAAATAACATATACAATCACAATCTGTCATTTTGTCTATTCTTCCGTCGACAAAACCCGTTTCTATGGCTGTCACGATACGCGTGCTGTATAGTTTAGTAGCCAGATTACTACGATATTTAATTTTGCAAATTAGTCTTTTGAACGTAAAATTATAGTTGGCCCAGGTAGCACGGCTTTTCAGGTATATTGATAAAAGTTTTAATAGATAGACCCTTATCCATAATATTAATATTAGCTTTAGTCTAGACGAAAACGGAGGCAAACTAGGCAAAATTGACTTTTCTTTACGTAACCTAATTTACCGGAGCTTTTAAAATGATGCTTATATTGGAAGGGGTCTTAATAATGTTTTAATAACCCGGACGTAAAGGCAACTCTCTTGTTTATTTGCAAAATAGACGGAGTAAAATGAAGTCTGGTTTTAAAAGACATCCGGTACTGAGCTCCACGACTATAAACTTGGCGAATGAAGGATATATGATACGGTAGACAGGAGTTTTATAGAACATGGCGTCCAATAAAAGGCTGAAATCTTTTAGTATTATTTTTTAAACTTCTTCAACTGCTGGATTGACAGAAAAAAAATATTAATCACAATGTATGATTAATTCATATGATTCATAATTTTGGTTAATCTGTTTTTTAAGTTCTTTTACCCATGAGCTTAAGGCATAAATGAGAGCCCGCAAACGTCCATTGTTGTAAAACAATGGCGTCTATCCTTTTATGAGATAAGATAATGCTGAAAAAGCGCATTATATTGCAGCGGTTTTAGAAGGCTACAAAATGTTTAGAATAAAAATAAAAATATTAGATTCTGTGTGGTTAATAAGCTCCGAGTGTCAAACAGGAATAAAATAAGGAAGAAACTAATTACGTGTACCCTTTGAGACTAGTTTTTAATTAGTGTTTCAAACATTTTTCGGATTATATACCAACAGCTGCAATATAGGGATGTTGCCTGAGTAAAAAAAAAAGAAATTATATTTAGTCTCTTTCAGATAATAAAAAATACATATTAGACACGTATTTTTTGCTTTATCATATTAATCAAAAATAACTTCGAAAACACGCATTAAAGTTGGGGGCTCGCTACGTCACAACTCACTATAAAATCTAGCAAGGCGTGACGTCATGTACTTTAACTCAATGTATCGCCGTAATCTTTTGATTACGTCAAAAAAGAAAAAACGTGTCCAATAATTTTTTAATAATTTACAAGACGGACAAAATAATTTTTTGGACACAGGCCTTTTCCATCTTAAGGTGGATTTGTTCCATAAGAACTTTTCCTTAGGAGATTTGTTATTATGGAACAAATCTAACCTAGAGAGACGTATTAATGATTTTAATGATAATAATTCTGTAAATTATGCATATTTGTTAAGGTCGCGAATCATATTTTCACACTGACCTACAAATTGCAAAAAAACATAAGAAAATTTGCATTTCGCGAGCTACTACTGCGGATCCACTTTAACCCGTTTCCTGCTGAAAATGTTTTTTAGGGTTCCGTACTCAAAGGGTGCCAACGGGACCCTATTACTAAGGCTCCGCAGTCCGTCCGACCGTCCGTATGTTACAGGGCTGTATCTTTTAAACCGTAATAGGTAGACACTTGAAAATTTTATACAGTGTGTACTACTATGCCCGCTATAATAACAAGTTATAAAAACATAATAAAATTAAAAATTGAAGGGAGTTCATATAAAAGAAACGTGTTTCGGCGGATTTTACTCGTTACTAAAGTATTATATTAAAATTAGGAAGTGTTAGATATTATACGGTTACACCATCGATCACTAATAAAGAACAAGTTTTGGTGAAGTTAAACTTATTTAGATCAATCACATCCTAAAATTTTACCCTAGATTTTTATTAAATTTTCCATCTCTTTTTTAACTTGTCTCTAAAAAGTTTTAGTGTGTCTTTCTCTTAACTTCAAAATACTTTGAAAGCGAAACTTATCAAGGCAGCTAAAATGTTACCTTTTACAAAACTACGAGTACCAATACTTCATCTAGACAAGATACCGTTGAACTTGCAAACTTTTCCGACATTTCTTGGATTTGTAAAAAAAACTTAAAAAATATTTTGTATCTTATCTTATCTCGTGAGTCATTAGGACTACGTCTGTACCCTGATCCTGCCGCCAGAAGCGACGACAAAAAAAAACTTTTTTCGGAAAATTTTGGTCATAAAACTGTAGGCACCGATAAGGCAAACTTTAGCTTACAAAGATTACTTAAGCTCTATAATAATTTTGATACTAAGTATTCTACATTTTTTTGTACTGGAGTCCCTATCAGTACTTATATTATGAGCCCCTTCCTCATTCCACGCGCTGCAAGTCATTCGTCAAACAAGTCTGTCAAAGCACCGCACGAAACATCCTGTGTGACACTCCCGTTATTATAACTGAGCAGGATATCGTCCACTACACGACATAACCCAGTTACTATCAGTTATGAATATTACGTGATCAATTTAGCGGTGGAAGAGAAGAGAATCAGCTGGTTTAGGACACAACAAGGTTCATATAAGAACTGTGAACCCTTAAAGTTCTGTTTATTTTCAATTTTCGATTGAGTATAGACTTCGATGTCTTTTTTGTTGTTATATTAGCGTGTGCTAGCTGATTGCAAATAACTTAATTTAATGTTTATGTTGCGTAATGTAAATTATTTTGCATTTGTAGGTACTATTGTATAGAATATTTTTTTTCTAACTGAACTGACAGCTGTGCTTCTAGGGAGTTTGTTGCGCCACTTCTTCTTCTTCCCAGGTAAAGCACTAGTAAGTGGTGAAGGGTGGGCGTTTTTGGGGGACTGTCTTATGTAATTTTGACGTTCGAAAAGTGCTGATTCTCAGCCTACTTTGAATAAATGACTTTTAAATTTTGAATTTTAAAATGTGGCTGTAGTCAAATCTGCCATCGATCCAGTAAGATATTAAGTAGTTCTTGCTGATCATCATTTAAGAAACAGTCTTAGCATCATTCTACTGTCCATGAAAACAACGCTCTTTTAGGAAGATCTAGCTTATGAACCGTTGGGGTAAAGATTCACTACCAACATCGTTATACATATGTATAAGGTCTCATTGAAATAGATGGACAAACTTTTAGAAATCATTCAGACCACCAAAATAAGGACAATAGTAAAAAAAATAATAAGAAAAACGCATTAGATACAAGAAAACATATCAGCTATCGAAAATGCACTAAAATTGTTGGTAACTTATCTTGATTAAATTATTTTAGGTCTAAATAAAATCACTTTAATCTATGTTTTTTTTTTGCTTGGATATCTTTGGTTAGACGTACTGAACACTGTGTTAAAATTTGTCCATCTATTTTAATGGGACAATCAGCCTAAAATGTTCCCACTGCTGGGACACAGGCCTCCTTTCGGTGAGAGGGAGTGGGCAGTAATCCACCACGCAGGCCCAGTGCGGATTGATAGATGTCACATAATGTCTTCGAATGTTTGGTTCAAGGACATGCCGGTTTCCTTACGATGTTTTCCTTAACTGTTTTGAGAGCAGCGTTGATGAAATAATTTACGCAAAGTAAAGCGCCTGGGTTCGAGCAGTGGTGGCCCAGTGGTCTTTACATCGTTATGGAAACAAAAATCCTTACTCATTCGCGGATTCTATTTTAGATCTTACGAGAGGATACTTTTTCCCAATTTCCCCATACACTTGACTTAATCACTTTTGCGTATTTTATCTATACCTAACGTTTGAACCACACAACAAAATAATTATGATTTTATGCAGCAGTTACTTTAATTTAATAAAATTTAAACTAGACCACGCCATTATATCACACGTGTCCTGAGTCCTGACTTCATGAGAGTCAGACACGTGTTAAAAGTTCATCTTATCTAAAGCTTTTTCAAACTTTTGATGACACATGTTATCTGTGTTATTTGGCCTGTTATCAACAATATCGATATTATAATCATTGTTGAAAAGAGATTAGTAAAAGCCAATACATCCTGTTCAGAATTCAATGGGCCTTCCAAAATGTCTGACCAACCATACTTTTTTCACTGCTGGTTGAATGAAATAATTTGGTTCGTTTCCAGGTTTTCGCCGGGGTTGCTGACGTTTGCTGCTGTGGTGACCGGGACCATAATGGTGGTTGGGTTGTTCGGTAACCTCCTTACGGTTGTCGCGCTGCTGAAATGCCCCAAAGTGAGGAATGTTGCTGCTGCTTTTATTATCAGGTGAGTTTTTTGGTTCATTGACCCATACTTAAACAGTTTTGTTTAATTTAAGTGTTTTGTTGGTTCAAATTATATTCAAATTGATGAGCTATAAACCACTGACAACTAATCAAGAGTAGTTTAATGGTGATTTTGTTCCACAAAATTTCAAACCACATTGCTATTAGTTAGGTCACCGGAAACCTTCAAAAAGTTACGAAGTGCTATTCGAAGTAAAATTATTCAGTCGAATCGAAACCTAAACGCTCTAAATAAACATAATTAAAGCTCCTAAACAAACATTAAAACGTACTTTAATCGCCCCTAATCAAAGTTTTCCAATAACAGTTCATAATAGTTTTCCAGCAATAATTTTCTAAAAGCCACCACAAAATGTTTAACTGTTGTTCCTCAGAAAACCAGTTTAACCAGTTTGTGAGGTGGAAAGTTGGAAACTAATTTTATCTATAACCTTTACTTACACGTAAACTTTGTGATTGTTTATCTTCCGTAAAAACATATTTCACGGAGTTTCACCCCAGTTCTTGTTCATCAATAATATGTTTAATGCCTTTGCGGTTTTTTTTTCTCACACATGTTCGGCAATTCGAGAGTTATTTTTACCTTCTTCGAGATAAATCGAAAATGCTGTACCTACTAGTCAAATACATGCGAGCATTGTTAATATGAAAATCCATAACTGTCGTATTTAGCGGCCGAATAAATTACTGTGAAAACTCAAAAACTCATATTGCCGTGTAATTTAAAAATGGAACAAACTTTTTTACTTCGACACGTCATGACAACCAAGGAGGTAACATAACAAATATTTTATTTAAATTTCGATTTGGCTTACAAATAGAGCTGTTTAATGTAAAAAGAAACAAATGAACATATTGGCGCGTGAAAAATTATCGTTCTTCGTCATTGATTCTGGAATTTATAATTAATTTACTTAGTTTGAATTTCTGGGCATTATTTAAGAAAAGTACTATAAAAGCCGCGGCCAGGCAATGATAGACTCCTTTGTGGATCGCCCGGAGGACACGGTGGAGCATACGGTGGAGGTCTGCCCGGCTTGGGCAGGGCATCGCCGTGTCCTCGTGGATGCGATCGGCGGCGGTGATCTCTCGCGTCCGGCCCTGATTCGGGCCATGCTACGGACCGAGAGGAAATGGGAGGCCGTCACCTCTTTCTGCAAAGTCAAAGTCAAAGTCAAATCATTTATTTCAAATAGGCCCATGTATGGCACTTTTGAACGAAGTGCTTTACTGCGAAGCAGTAAAGCTCGCGAAGGAGGAGACGGAGCGCGTGAGGGAGAGGCAAATTTCGCGCCCTCGCGCCCCTAACCGCCGCAGGAGGAGACGCCCTGGGCGTCGGGAATCGCAGGAAGATTTCCGGCCACCGTAGGCGCGGGCTTGCGGACGGTGCGGACGAATGGGTAGCTCGCCGTCCGATAAGGACTAAGCCCGGGTCGACGGCGCGTTGTGTTCCACGCGCGCCTCAAAGAGATGTCAGCAGAATTGACGGGGTCCGCTAGGGCCAATGCCTGCCGGGGGTTCGAAGAAAACCGATAGGGAAATCGTGGCCCCCGGCAACATGGCATAGGAAGGAACATGGGTGAGTTTTAGTCAGTAAGAGTCTGACACGCCCTCCCGCTCCACCCAGAGCGGGAGAAGTTATTTGATAATTTCCACACCAAAAAAAAAAAAAAAAAGGCATTGATAGACTCACGTATTTGCAGGCTGCGGCAGTAATGTACTATTCCTTTACAAATTTTGGACCTTTTTTAAAGGTCATTTACCTACACCAAAAGAAAGTAGATTCTTACTTCGGCAGATATTGGCAGGTACTTTGCCAATAATCGAAAAATTCTCAGATAATAATTTCTTCATATTCCTCAAAGTAATGTTTTACTTAGAAGATCCAAAGGACTACACAATTTTATATTGACATATTTAATGTAAATAAACACGCAAAAAACAATATGAATATCAATGTAATTGGTACTTTGATAAATATACAAGATCACTTTGTCAATGAGAATCACGTCATCATAAATTCAAAACTTAATACATGATGCAATGCCAATAATTACACTGCATAGTTATTTGTACAAATTCCAAAACAACAACATGATTTTTTATAGATATGAACAAGTTTTATACAATGTAATCGGACGGCTAGAAAACCAGCGTAGGTACCTACATTGAGTAATGCCTGTCCCCCACAGGCGCGTTTTTATCGGTCGATAATAACGCAAGCGTTCTTACTATAATGCATATCGATTCCTTGCACACAGCTGTGTTTGTATCGTCCGATATTTCTAACATCTCCGTGTCACCTACAGTACAGGCACAAGACTAAAATTCTTGTGCTAGGCGGGCCCACCTTACACCGTACTAACTTTATTAACGGCAGATGTCTGTAAGATCGCATGTATTCTAATACAAAATGTTCTAAGAACACAAGGACGGTGGAACGCAAGCATCCCACTTCTATTGCATCGTTATCATCACAGCAGTGTATAACTTCGTCCGAATACAAAACGTACTCAAAACAGTTATCGCAATAACACTTGCGGTATTATCGACCGATAAAAACGCGCCTGTGGGGGAGAGGCTCCATCCATTTATATCTAAAAATGGGTAGTCATTTACCCTATGATCCCCAAAAGGCCTCTTTCATAAAAACCCTTCAATTGCTTGCCCTATCTTGATCGATTTCACCCCGAAGGTTATCGATACAGAATAACCTTTTAGGAGCTCATCTATCAACACCGTAATCCTTATAAGGATCACTATCAGACTTAAACTGACAGCTTCGGACCATTGCTTTGTCTGCTACGTATTTCCAATCAGCCCAGTACTTATTGGGTATTTCCATTAGGATTTCTCAGTAACAGCCCGAAGTTTGGAAGTTGGCGGTGATACCCCCGTGCCTCGGATAGCACATTAAGCCGTTGGTCCTGCGCCTGATCTCTCTCCGGTCGTGTCGGATTGCCGTCCCATTGGACTATGAGAGTGAGGGAAGAGTGAGTGCACCTTTTCCTGTGCACTATAATATCTCCAAACTCAAACTCAAACTCAAAGCATTTATTTCAAATAAACCAATTGCAGGCACTTTTGAATTGTCAAGGGGTCGGTCGGTCAGAAAGATGAAGCTAGTTGCCCATTCCAAAGCGTAGTAGGTACCTATGGAGAAGAACGGGCAAGAAACTCTACGGACACTCTTTTAAATCAGAATATGGTTACAAAATATTGGTTACATCATTCATGTTGAAGTTATACATGTGAGAACGATGCAGAACGTTAAAACTTAAAACTCCCGCGTAGATAGCCAGTCTCCGCTGAGATTGGCTGCCATGGCCGAAATTCTTTTTGGAGGACTATTAGTATTCCAATCTGTCATGATTATTATCTCTAAGTATTCATTTATAAATTCTGGTCCTTCAATACATATAAATTTGTTTTTTTTGGGTTCCATAGTAAACAAGGAACCCTTATAGTTTCGTCATGTCCGTCTGTCTGTCTATCCGCGGTCTAGCTCCGGTCCTTTTTTAGGGTACCTCCCCTACACGTAAAGTGGTGATGTTTTTCTTTTTTTCTATCCCCTAGTGTGGGGTGTCATTGAAAAGGTCCTTCAAAAACATTGCAGTATGTACAAACCATTTTTGGATTTAGGGATCCGTTTGCGAAATATTAAGCTTTAAAGTGCTAATTTTTGTTAGAGTCAAGTATCCCCCCCCCCTGCCAGCTAAATGGTTGTTTTGGATATGTGAAAAAAATTACAGCAGTAGTTTATATAACGAAATTAAAAGGAAAACTATCACAGCTAAGTAGGCTCTACAAGTTAACGAGTAATAATCGACCAACTTATATTTGCAGTTGCAAAAACATGTTTTCCCATACATTCCGTATGGGAGAACATGTGTTTCAACTACAAAGTTGAGTTTGTTTTTGGGATAAATTCAGCCCAACTACGGAACCCTTCATTGTGCGTGATCCGACACGCACTTGGTCGGTTTTTTCTTTTCAATTTAAAATTAAACCTACGATACAAAAACATTTAACAGCTGTTCACAATACCGTGCAATGAATGGCCTTCTCAAATCCCGTTTGACATCCAAATAGACCGTAACTCAATATTTTCGCATGTCCCAGAAACGTTTCCGCTTTATTCATGGCCCGCAATACCAATTGACAATACGCTTTGTATAACCAACAGCGTGAATCAAAACTATCTATACATATAGTTAATATCCGCGTAAGCATGATTTTTCAGCCATCCTGAAATTAATGACGTCATTAATTTGCACATTTTGTCATGTGGTTTTGACCGAAAATGATACACAGCAGTTGCAGTCAGTCGCTTGTCGTCATTATTGTCATCATCATCATCATCATTTCAGCCGAAAGACGTCCACTGCTGAACATAGGCCTCCCCCAAGCACCTCTACTTCGACCGATTCTGTGCTTTCCGCATCCAGCGGATTCCTGCGGCCTTCACAAGGTCATCGGTCCATCTTGCGGGAGACCTTCCAACGCTACGTCTTCCGGTACGCGGTCGCCACTCCAGAACCTTTCGGCCCCATCGGCCATCCGTTCTACGAGCAATGTGCCCTGCCCATTGCCACTTAAGTTTCGCAATTCTTCGGGCTATGTCGGTTACCTTGGTTGTCCTGCGGATCTCCTCATTTCTGATTCGATCACGTAGGGAAACTCCAAGCATAGCCCTCTCCATTGCCCTTTCGGTGAGTTTTAGCCTTCTGATAAGGCCCATTGTGAGCGACCACGTTTCAGTACCATAGGTCATCACTGGCAACACGCACTGGTCAAAGACTTTCGTCTTGAGACACTGTGGTATGTGGGATGAAAAGATATTGCGCAGCTTCCCGAACGCTGCCCAGCCGAGTCGGATTCGACGATTGACCCCTTTCTCGAAGTTGGACCTACCTAGCTGGACAGTTTGTCCTAGGTAAACATACTCGTCCACAACTTCGAGCGTATATTTATCGTCATTATTGCGCATTATTGTGCATTATAAATATTATTTATAGCTGTGTAACTTATAAGGCCATGTTCAGCGGTTGACGGTCGGGTCAGGCAATGACATATTAGGCGACGTTCAATTGTTTCCGTCCCGGAACAGAATAGGTATTCAATCTAGGCAGCAATCTGAGGACTGTTTTAACCAATGAGGGGATAATGTTCTTGCACCGACATTGTTTTGTAAGGACAAATAAAGTCACAAGTCAAAATCAAATCATTTATTTCAAGTAGGCCATTTAAAGCCACCTTTGAATAACAAAATTCACAAGAAAATAGAATTGGTTCTAGGCACCCCTTTCTAGGGTAGCTTCATATATGGAGAAGAATGGGCAAGAAGCTCCTTATTTACTCTTACAAAATATTTTTTTTTTTAATTGTATAATAACTGATCCTTAATTATTTATTTATTGCACAATTTACACACATACAGGCTAGGACAAAACGAAAGTTACGAGTACATGACTATGTTAAGGCGCAGCAAGAAGGTACCTACCTACCTAGCAACATTTAATTTATAGCTGGGTTATACTAAATATTACATAAAGATAATATCACAACATACATTTTTATAATATTAGTAACTAAACTCATTCTGTTACTAACAATTTATATTTCATTTATAATATTTATAGACATTTGTCTTTATTATTTATATTAATAAAATACTGCTAATCTAATACTAACTAATTATAATTTCATTCCAGTCTCTGCATAGCCGACTTCCTGTTCTGCGCCATAGTGCTCCCTTTCGCCATATCAGGATTCTGGACAAGGACCTGGTCTCACGGGGGAGCTCTATGCAAGCTGGTCCCGTTCCTCAGGTACGGGAACGTTGGCGTTTCCCTCCTGAGCATCGCCCTCATAACCTTGAACAGGTAAGTCCTCGTGGGAGCTATTGTGTTTAACGAACAGAATGGGTATTCAGAACACGTAATATAAGAATTTGCTTAAGAATTTGTTGTTAGCGAAACTGTGAATGGAGCTTAGATTTGTCTTGGTGGAAAAGATTTAAGATTTTTCGAGGATCGCGTTTAGGATAATAGGTAAGTCACTTTGAATCTTAGGTACCTACCTACAGTAGATAACCCTGGCCAAAAGACTAAGTTAAAGTTTGATACTTGAGTCTGATACAAAAAACAGCACGGAAAGCTGAATCGCACATGATAATAATTCGTGTCATTTTTTACTACAGTAAAGACAGAGTGGACTTCCTGTCAAACGCATCTACTTGAAGGTCAACACTTAAGTTCTCAGTATTGATGCTTCAATCAACCTTGGCCTCTAAAAAAGAAGGCTATCTAACAATTTTCCCTTTCATCACCAACATTTTCCTTCTCAAACAATCACGTAGCATCTATCGAAGAGCAAAGTTATTGGCAAATTGGAGACATCTTTAGATTCGTGATGAAGCACATCTGAATTCATCTCACGTTTCGCCTTGTGGGTACATTATCAAAAATCAAAAATCAAAATCAAAATATTTTATTTCACATAAACCTACATGGGCACTTATGAAACGTCAGAAGCTAGTTGCACGGTTCCAATTGGTCGTTTCCTATGGAGAAGAGCCGGCAAGAAACTCCACGGGTACTCTTTTAAAAATAATTGGCTTTTACAATACTTTCAAATAACAGTGTTTCTAGGTATGGGAGGACAGTGTAGGTCTTTCAATAAGTACCAAGTACTTAACAAAATAGAAAATGGTCAACAGGTCTACAATCCACTAAGCCTACAGCGTTCTCACATTCACAAAATATGTATATGAAAAATATGTATCATAATAGACTAATCGCATTAACCACCCATACTTGGTGGCTCACCGCGTGAATTGATTTTAGTTATGGCAATAATGCCTTAAATGAATGCCGAGAAGGAAACGGTTAAAGGATAAAATGGAATTCTATGTTCAAAAATTGGTTACTGGTCGGTTATAATTTTTATTATGCATCAAGTTTGCAAGTGCAAACTTGGTTGTTTATTGTTTTGGGTCACTTTTAATATTACTGGCCTTTAATTTTATTTCGTTTCAAAATCAAATACTTAGTTAATTTTCTAGATTAGCCGTAATAGGTAATACGAACTGGTGTCCGTAACTTCACGTCAATGCGCGTATTTTGTGTACGGATGGGAAGTCTATTATTCGATCCTATAGATTTGGCATACTATTTATATAGTATGTATCAATTCTTACGCAGGTACAAACCCACACACCCGGAAGACATAGAGAGATTAAACTATCCTCGCGACCTTTCTAACTAGCCTGTATTGTCCCACTGTAGGGCAAAAGCCTCCCTCTCCCTTTTCACACAATTCTGTCTATTGCTAGTTTCGGCCAGTCCTTTCGGTGGGAGTCAAGCTCGTCCCGCCATCTTCGTCTCGGCCTGCCGCGATGTCGTCGTGTGTTTAGTGAGACCCAATCGGTGGTTCTTTTAGCCCATTTGTCATCTGACATACGGCAGACATGTCCGACGCAGTCCCTCTAAAGCGGCTCGCGACCTATACTAAAAAAAAACAGATTTATAAGCCATAAAAATACTTTTCCCATGCTGAAATTAGATCCGCAAGGCACGAAAGCAAAAACTTGCCTCTATGACAGTCGAGAAATCTCGAGAATTTTAGACAAGTAAGCATTCAAATTAAGAACAAGACCAACACAACAACAACTTCCTCGTCTATACTTAAACGCTTAACAGCTAGACACAAATACATTGCACATTATATCCGGACAGTTATTCTCAATGTAAATTCTGACACGCTATTGTCTGTAAACCATAGAGGTCGACGATTACATCGCGTGTGGTCCGACCTTTTACTTAACAATGTTCATTTATCAGAGGACGACCACGAACTCGCGACGTGAACGTAACGTACGTACAACGATTTCAATAGCATTTTGGTTAAAAAAATTATGACAAGCACAATAACAGTAAGCATCACCGTTTAGATATCAATAAAATCTTAAAATGAAGTAAGTAAATATTAAGTTTTTAACGAGTATTTTAATCGACTTCATAAATGGAGTTGGTTCTATGTTCGTCTGCAACTATTTAAAAATTTCGTCGATATTTTCGTCAATTGAGGACCGATATCGACATTTTTATTTCGTAGAGGAAGCTTGCGCGATGGTCTCTTATAATTTTTATTAACTTTGCTTGGGTACTTTTTTTTTGGTTATCTTCATTAATACTTATTTTTTCTACTTAGTCTATGTGGATAATATTATTATAACTTCTTGTCATTGTTATTTACTGTATTCGAATTTCTGTGGGGTAGGTACCAAACTAAAACGTGAAAAATAAAAACTTTTTATTACAAAATAAAACGGTTGGACCAAAAAAAAACACTGCAAAGTGAAAAATAACTTTAGTTTCGGAAATCGGTGGCAAAAATACGAAAATTTTACCAAAGAAGAAACTTCAGAAGTTATTTTTCACTTTGCAGTGTTTTTCAATTATACATCGTTACTTACGTTGACTCTGCGCGTTCATGCTAGAGCGACAGGGCTATAAATACTGTGACTGGTAAAAGTTATAAATAGGGGACTAAAGTAACTGTAAGTTAGGAAATTGTCGACATCTGTAATGTAATACTGACATGCCTTAATACGATTAAGTCCATTGACCGTAAGGTACACGTGTCATTTCTCATGTAGTCGTTAAAAGTATGACGACATAATGGTTAAATTATTTGACTTCATGTCACTGCGGTTAAATGCAAAGCTATGCCATGGCCCATGCTGCATATAGTGCATATGATCTACGACTGTTAAATTACGATTAACAATAGACATCTTTCGCTTCTTATTTATAGACAGTTGGATCTAACGATTTATTTCCTAGTCTATTGAAGTGATGAGAAAGTAATATAAATATTTTGGAAAGGATTGAATTTTCTTTTACACTGTCTTTTGATGTATTACCCTTGAAAAACTTCAACTCTAGTATCAAGCATATATTGCTAAAATATATTTTAAATAATATCCCGAGACTGGCTGCGTTTAAACTGACATTTAGGATTAGAAAGAAAAGAAAGAAAGAAAAATATTTTTTTATTTTATTTTGAAGTGACAACTTTTTTAGGCGCGTTGGGCATTTTTGAGATGGAAAAAAACAATTAAACTCGCGGCACCGTTACCGACACCTCATTTTTTTAAACGCGAATGTGTTCTTTATTTAAATTACGTCACGAGTCAATGTTCTATGCAAGTATTTTTACTTTAAAGGTTTTGGAAGTATTATTTTTTTTGTAAACGCGATTGTGCTCTTTATTTAGATAAGGTTACGGGTCAATGTTCTATACAAGTATTTTTCTTCCACCAAGGCGACCTTGTTCAAATTTTGACTCTGTCGGCACTCACAGAGTGCCACTGTTTTTTTATTAGCATTATTTTACATCCTCCTGGACTTCGATATTTCTCTACATGCCACAAGATATTAACACATTCCTTTCATCCCTCAGGTACATAATGATAGCCCACCATAGCTGGTACGCGCGCGTGTACCGCAAACACAACATAGCGATCATGATCGTGTTCTCGTGGATGTTTTCGTACGGAATGCAGATACCCACCCTTGTTGGAGTATGGGGTAAGTCATCATCATCAACAACATCATCTGCCTAGCCTTTTCCCAACTATGTTGGGGTCGGCTTCCAGTCTAACCGGATGCAGCTGAATACCAGTATTTTACATGGAGCGATTGCCTATCTGACCTCCACAACCTAGTTACTAGGTAACACGATACCCTTTGGTAAGACTGGTTGTCAGACTTTTTGGGCTTCTAACTACCCGTAACGACTGTCAAAAATCTACAAATGACAGCCGGGACCAACGGCTTAACGTGCTTTCCGAGGCACGGAGGGGTCTTGGTATGTAAAGATGGTCACCCATCCACAGACCAACCGCAGCAAGCGTAGCTTAACCTGATCGATCGACCCGTGCAGCTGTTGTTACTTAGCCACAAGCCCCTCCATCATCATCAACAACACGTCCTATAAATACGGTTGTTTTCGTATCTATCTCTTATAGTCAGGGTAAATGTCCATAAGGATCCAGTTGAATTGAGGAACTTTGTTTATGCTTCATCATTACAAAAAAAGAAAAATGCGTTTATTGGCATTACAGCATCAGCCGCATTATACAGCTGAAAGTCATGACACACTGGACATAGGTCTCTCCGAAGCGTCACCACAACAACCTGTCCTATATTTTGTGTATCCAGTGAATTCGCGCGACCATCCTTCTCAATTTTATGCACGACAAAGGGATAACATAATCTAATAAGTGACTGTACGACGCTATTTACCGAAATTAAAATGAACTAAGATAGTCGTCGCAGTTTCTATAGGTACCTAATCTTGCAATAAGAATGATCACAATTTTTTTTTTCGTCCGTCACTTTGATTTTGTATTAAAAATATTGGACACATTTTTTTTAAATTTTTACGTTATCAAACGATTACGGCGATACATTGAGTTAAAATGTGCCATGACGTCACGAGTGCGTAGATTTTATACTTACTTGTGACGTAGCGACCCCCACTCCCCAACTTTAATGCGTTTTATCTAAGTCATTTTTGATAAAGCAAAACATATTATGTCTAATATATTTTTATTATCTGACTAACGGATTAAATTGAATTTCTTTTTTTTTTTACCTGGGCATCATCCCTATTCTACAGACCCATACCTAAATACATATTTAGCTAATTATAACTTTTTCCCAGGTAAATTCGACTACGACCCAGAGTTGGGAACTTGCTCAATAATGCCTGATGACAACGGTCGCTCAGCAAAGACTGCCCTCTTCGTCATCGCCTTCATTGTACCAGCTCTGCTCATCTTTATATGCTATGCCAGGATCTTCTGGGTGGTGCACAGGTAAAATTATTTTGTTTTTTTTTAAGAGCACTGTTTATTGGTTCCTTGTTTACCTACAGCAATGATGCTCACGGATATCCTGCACTTGTGTGTTGCTATGAAGGACTCTTACCAACTAAAAGTCTACAGTTCCTCCAACTGCCGTCTGTGTTGGAATTCCGCGGGCAATTATTGCTCCCCCAGAAAGCAGTCTGGTATACCTAGAACTGAAAGTAATAAGAATATACATACGTCATCTTTATTATTATCAACCAAAAGAATTACTTTGTAATAAAGTTCTTTAGATCTCTAAAAACCTTTTGTTGACAACACGTACTCAGATGATGAGTCCATTATCACGTTTCTGCTAATATGTAAATCATCTATACCTACCACACCTACGTACATTATTTCTATGTAAGAGACAATACTAAACACTCAATGATTAAACAACACATTAAACGGCACGAACAGGAAATACGTCTCAACGACTTTAAAAAGCCACGTGCCGTAATAAGTGTGAAAATGAATAAATGCAACTCCATACGAAATATGGAAGCCTAGTACTTTCCTACTCTTCTACAGCTGGACTTTTTGAAGTGACAACTTCTTTAAGCGCACTTTGCGCTCTCTCTGAACAGTGAACAAAACTGAACCGTCACGGTCGGGTCGGTGAATCGGGTATACTCGGTTCCAGTCGGTCGGTGTCGCTGAATCGCGTATACTCGGCATTGAATCGCGTATACTTGGCTGCAGTTGTTAGTTTTCACTTCTATCGTGTGGTTAAAAGTACGTACACACCGTTTTTTTTTTTAATTGAAGTGTTATTTTTGGGAAAAAGTGAGGTTAAATTCGTTTAACCTAACTAGCAAAAAAAACTATTTCAAAAAGACTAAGCCAGCAACGAAAAATAATGAACTAAACGTCTTGAAGATAAGACTACGCTTTTGCTCATCATAACTTAGCCTGAAGCGACAAATCCCATTTACACTTTGGTGTCATAACTTTCTTGGATGAATGTCATATGACATTACAGTCTTACGCACTAACCCTCATACATTCTAATAAAGGGGAACGAAAAACTGTATTATAACTATAAACATTTGCTCTTGTTACGACCGTACCTAGACATTATTTACAATGGTCTTAGGTTTTATTTGGATACTTCACTATAATATGTAGGGAAGTACCTACTTATCCAAATAAAACTAAAGAGTCAGAGATCCAAATAAATCTGTCTTTAAAGGCCCAACAAAATATTACGATGAATATTTTATCCAAATAATCGCTTCCAAACTGCCATGAAAAGGACTGCGGGTAATTTAAGAAAGATAATACACCCTGTGACCACTCCTTTTTTTTTGTGGGAAATTATCAAATAACTTCTTCCGCTCCGGGTGGAGCGGGAGGGCGTGTCAGACTCTTACTGACTAAAACCCACCCGTGTTCCTTCCGTTCCCTGTATGTTGCCAGGGGCCACGGTAACCCTTTCAGACTTTCCCGCAACCCTGGCAGGCATCGGCTCTAGCGGACACCTTCAGTTGTGCTGACATCTCTTTGTGGCGCGCGTGGAACACAATGCGCTGTAGACCCGGGCCTGGTCCTTATCAGACGGCAATCAACCCATTGCTCACCGTCCGCAAGCCCTGTGACCATTCCTAACAAAAGGACTTAGCCCATGGTTGCGTTATCGTGACCGATTGGCAGGGAGAGCTAAGCTTAACTGGACTGAATTGATACAGTAGAACAATAGGTTCTACTGCTTCTCCTGTTTCTTTTTCACACACGATAAAAGCAGACTACCATTATTAACCCAAAGATTTTATTTCCAGTTCAGAACAGCGAATGCGAGAGCACCAGCGGTCCCAGCAGACAAGTCCTGGCACGCTCAACAACAGCACTGACAAAAGGTCTACAATCAAAGACAATAGAGAGACGAAGGCGAGGCGAAACGAGTGGAGGATCACAAAGATGGTGTTGGCGATCTTCCTGTCTTTCCTCGTCTGCTACCTGCCCATCACTATTGCGAAGGTAGCTGACAATCATGTGCATTACCCTGGTAAGTGGAAATCGATTTTAATGCAAGTAATTTGAGATTAATGAGATTTCAAAGGACCAGCCATAGGGTTCTTCACTTTTCAAATATTCAAGTGATTCTATAGTGACCGCTGCAGAGCATTGTTCTGAATTTAAATGAGAAAAGCCTATCCTCATTTAATGGAGTCAGATTCAATCATGGAACAGAGCCCTAAGTCATTGGTCAGCAAACTCATTAGTCAGTAAAGCCAAATATAAATACTATAACGACCAAGATTACTTATGAATGCCTGCCTTTCTGTGTGTCCAAACTGTCTCAATACACTTTCCCTAATCCTTAAAACTCCCTTCCTGTTTCAATCCACAACGCTTCTAAAATTAACTTGCTAAGAAGTAGGAATTGTTAATAAGTAAGATGCCTTCATCATCATCATATGGGCTTTTTTTTTGGTGGGAAATTATCAAATAACTTCTCCCGCTCTGGGCGGAGGGCGTGTCCAGACTCTTGCTGACTAAAACCCACCCGTGTTCCTTCGGTTGCCCTGTTGCTGGGGGCCACGACTTGCCTATCGGTTTTCTTCGAACCCCCGGCAGGCATTGGCCCTAGCGGACCCCGTCAATTCTGCTGACATCTCTTTGAGGCGCGCGTGGAACACAACGCGCCGTCGACTCGGGCTTGGTCCTTATCGGACAGCAAGCTACCCATTACTCGCCGTCCGCAAGCCCGCGTCTACGGTGGCCGGAAATCGGCTCGCGATTCCCGACACCCTGGGCGTCTCCTCCTGCGGCGGTTAGGGGCGTGAGGGCGCGAACTTTGCCTCTGTCATCACATCGGCTGATAACAATATGATGAAGGCATCTTACTTATTAACAAGTTAAACTTGTAAAATTAATTTTCGATGTCCTGTTAATTTTTATGAAAATACTTCGGAAATAAATCTTTGAAATATAGTTTGAATTTTGAACAAAACTTGATATCTTCCTTAATGACCGGAACCCCGACCCCAGCGCGTATCTTCGCTCGCACTCATCGACATTTGTACAGAGCCGCACTCTATAGGCCAAAGAGCCGCATACGGTTCGCGAGCCACAGTTTGCTGACCACTGCTCTAAGTCGATAGGTTCCTAAGGTAGTAAAATAAGGAAAAGGGACGTACCTACAGCTGTATAAATCAGATCATGATAAAACACTATGCAAAAGATGAAATCCTGTGCCGACCCCAAGTAAATTAGAATACGGAGGATGATGAGCAATCTTTACCAGCTACGGAAAGGGTGACGCACTAATTAATGTTTATTTGTTTTCCAGTATTCCACATCACGGGCTACCTTCTCCTGTACGCGAGCGCATGCGTAAACCCGATCATCTACGTGATAATGAACGCTCAGTATCGCGCGGCATACGCAGCGGCTCTGTGCTGTCCCCTGGCAAGACTATCGGGCCTCACCAGCGGTGCGTATCAGTCCTCGCCGGTCGCATGCCAAGCCGTCAAGAAATCGGAACGCACGTCGGCTCTCGTCTCATATGTCAGACCGTGAAGGTATCATTCGATGCATCGCGCTATTGGAACGGTGACGCTTACGGGCTTTGGTGTTTTGGATATGTTTTGTTGGTCTTTTGTGAATCATTGAATTGTATGTAAAAAACATTTTCTTATTCAAACTATCGTTATCTACTTATTGTTTAATGATGAAAGAGCTCGTTGTTACAAATAATTTTTCAAGGACGCGCTTAAGGGTCAACTCACACCGAAAGAGCGGCGAAGGGCAGCGAAGCGGAGCGCAGTTTCAGTGTCATATGAATTTTAACTTTATTTTCATAACAATAATACTTATTATCGCATGAGAAACTCGAACGAGTCCGGCGGCGCCGCGGGAATTGCGGCGAATTACGATAATATGCGATAATAAGTATTATAATAATGAAAATAAAGTTAAAATTCATATGACACTGAAACTGCGCTCCGCTTCGCTGCCCTTCGCCGCCCTTCGCCGCTCTTTCGGTGTGAGTTGACCCTTAGAGAATCTGCGGGGCGAGCACGGCCTCGTGACATGGCTCGAGTCACACATTTTAGTCACATAAAAAGTGTGACTGGAGCCAAGTCACAGTAGGCCGTGCTCGCCTCGCTGTAAGCCCAAGTCATAAATCAATTGGGACACGTAGGTACAAAAATAAGGACGTGTTGATAGCCGAACTTTTATCATGGAGCGCATTGTATCATGCTCATAGTCTCATTAACTGCATGTTGAGTCAATTTCTTTGTTATGTGTGCACGTATCACCAAACATCATCAGCTTCATCAAGATCACAATCACAGCATCCTTCATCAAAATTTAACTTAACTTGCCTTCAGTCGAATTTTCTCAATCTCTAAGTACTGTTTGCCAAACTCGTGTTCAACTTTAATGCACAATTCCGTAGCCGACCGCAGGCGGCACCAGCAGGCGACGTGTCGTCGTGACACGACTGGTTTCTATGTATTTCTATGAAACCGACCGACACGTGTCGCTAGCTACGGAAGGTACCTATTTCATAGAAATTCATAGAAACCAGTCGTGTCGCGGCGACACGTCGCCAGCTGCTGCCGCCTGCGGTGGGCTACGGAATGGTACCTTTATTCAACAATTAACTAGTCCTTTATTCTTTTTAGAGAAATGGAACGAGCGTCACGGGTACAGCTACAACAACACGCAAACGGCGCTCAGCCAAGTGTCACTGGGGGAGTCGAGAGTCGACCCTCGGGGCAGCCTGGCCCCTGCCGGCCCTGGCGGAAGATAAGCCCCAGGTCCCCCTCTCACAGCGCTGGCCCCACTCAAGGCATCGGGCCAGCCACTGAGACTGTCAGCTTTGGGCCCAAAATTGGAAATAGACTCGTTGGACAAAAATTAGGATCACAGCAAAGTATTGACGCTAAATCTGAACACATTCGACCACAAATTATGGGATCGCAACAGAGTATTGGTTCAAAATCTACTGGACCCCCAATCAGACCTCCAAGGATGGGATCCCACCTGAGCTTAGGGCCCAAAGTCACTCGATTCCAGATTGACGATTTACGAAGTGAGAGACAAACCAATGTATAGCGACTTGTCGCTCATTAATATGACGTACCAAAGATATTGCAAGACTTATACCAAATATTTTATTTGCATTTTTATAAATTAATTACCTAGCACTACAGTATTCATTAATGATCTTATCGTAGGTGTTTATTTTTCACATGAATAATCTAAGTTCCTCAGGTATTAATAAGTTAATTAGTCAACTCCAATTGATGATTTTGAAAGACAAATATTTTAAAACATTGGTCGATAACTTCATCCATGTTTTTGACTCGTTAATTTTTTTTAAAGCTGCAGGGAAAGGTGCTCTCTTATATTTTAATAATAAGTACCTACCTAATACTTAAATATCACTCAATATCCGTCCTATAATGAGCGACAAGTACCTAAGCAACAATCGACATAATATTATAATGTAAATAGGGTGACTTCTAATAATAAGTTCATGTTTTATGTGTATGTGTAAGTAGCTAGATAGGTTTTCTGTCTTCCAAAATACTCTTCTAAATAAATAGATATAAAAAAACTGCAGCCGGTCAGACGTTGTGTGCTATCGGCATAATACAGCATGTCTAATAAAACTCATTATGTAGGCGCTAAAAGGGAACTGAATTGTTCGAATTTCAAATAATAATTATTATTTTAGAATGTAGGCCATTGTGCCTATGCATGCAGCACAGCACTACTGTGAATGGTAAAGATAATAAATGTATTATATTATCGCACTCTGTATTTTCTATTTTTGCTTATTGGTTAATTCACACGAATTTACTCACTCGAAACGGGCGAATCGACTTTTAAATAAGTACTTAATACCTACTATTTTGTCTTGAGGCGACTCGCACGAAGTCAAAAATAATAAAAAAATATTAAATACCTAATATTTAAAATTGTCGATTGGCCCATTTCGGGCGAGTACCTACCTACATTCGTGCGAATCAACCAATAAGGCTCTATTTTCCTACATTCCGTAATTTTTAAGTTTCTTAAATTATTAATATGGTCAATTTTTGCACGTTTTACACATAAAAGTGCTGATTTTAAATAATTTAGTGCTAAGATAACTACATTCCATGTAATTTCGCGGCCAAAGATGTATAAAGTTTTAAATAAAATAAACGTATTTTATTCCACGACCAAATCACATATGACTTTTATTTTTAAGATTAAACAGTATTTTGTATCAAATAAGTTGTAACAATGTATGTAATTTACCAATAATTATGCCATATTAATTATGTAAGTAAGGGATTTCTCGAAAAGTAAATTATTACCTATGTAAATAACTTTTTGATTCTTTATTTATTATTTTGTTATTAATACCGTGTATAATGTATGAATTCAAAATATCAAAGGTTGTTGGAAAAATATAGGTGCAATGATTTATACTGGTTCGTTTGATTTTAAACTTTTATCTTTTTTCTCATAAACCCTGTAAGTACCCTCATTGCGTAATACACGATCAATCACAATCTGAATCGTTTTGAAACAGATTGCTAATCCGTTGCATCATAAGTTCGAAAAAAAAAATATGCTAAACAACGTAAATAACGCAATTAATTTTGTTGAACTGTCAAAATGAAACAGATTAGTCTTACCTAATCGTTTACGAAAATATGTAACGTAATTAGATAGCTGATTTACACGATGCGATTTAATTGCATGTGGCATACCTACCATAAATATCTTGCTTGAAGCAAAATTAATAGCCTTTTTTTTTTGCTTAAATTTTGTTCTACGCTACAGTCAAGAAGCCTGCATCGCGTAAAGGGGGCTTAACTGTACTTAGGATTGATTGCACCTATTAAAATAATCTAGTTGCAGTTAGGCTCTTGAATTAAGTGCTAGCTGCGAGCACACCACAGCAATGATCAACATCGTGTGATTTAACTCTGCGCAGCAGTGTGCTTTTGATTAATAAATTATGGGCCAGTCTCAGTGTGGTAGGTACTTGGTAGTAATCATGATCTGACTGAACCTATGTGGCCCTTGTGGTTAGATATTATGAAAGACTAAGGGCACACAATATAATAGGTGTAAGTAGGTAGGTACAGCAGATAAAAAATAAAATAAAAGTCTAAAGTGCGATGTAAGAAATTAGCAGGAAAGTGTGCCGTACAGCTGCGCCAAAAAAGCCTAGTTCACCAAAAATGGCAGACAACTGTATGTGCCTGACGCTGGTTTTCGACTGGACCTAATCGTGAGGTGACGGATGTAAATCAGTTTACATCCGAAGTGTATGCTACAAAGGTACCTACGTCGTACCTAAACCCCGTAGCAAGAGAAAAGTTTACATTTTTGCCTATCAGCTTACTTACCTACGCTAAAACTATCACTATCTCAAAAGATATACCTACCTGGCCTACCTATTTATTTCACTTGAAGACTACCGTATGGCAGTCGTTTGGTTTGGCTCCAGTTGTAGAGTCCGCGTCACTCATAGATGTATAGTTTTATTAATACATCTACGGCGCCACCACTGCAGTCCGGTGGAAAATTGTGGAACCACATTTTTTTAAGCAGTTTGATGTAATGACATGGACTACCGCCGCGTCTATCGAACTTGAGTGGTGGCAAGCTAACAACGGATATGATATATATACGGATATGATACCATTCGTCTTATTCGCTATTTTGCCGCTATCCCTAATAGGTCACATTCACTAATAGGTACGTCACCTACTGGAGTCACCAAAAAGTTTGTACAAACATTATATCTCTGTCCTGTCTCGTTCACTCATAATAGTCATAATGAATCTACTAAGACAGTGGTGCCGATTCCCTTGTTCACAAACTAAACTAAATATAAGTTCAGTTCATCTTTTGAAATAGAAAGACTATTTCATTAAGAAAAGGACAGAATATAAATTTTAGTTTAGTCCTGTCAAATTAATCAGCGTTTGACGTAAATTGACGTAATTTTTAACCGACTTCCAAAAGGAGGAGGTTCTCAATTCGTCCGTATGTTTTTTTTTTTGTATGTTTGTTACGCGATTACTCCGCCAATTATGAATAGATTTTGATGATTCTTTTTTGTTTGGTAGATCATACTTCAGAGGTGGTCCCATATAAATTTTATTAACTTTGCTTGGGTAGTTTTTGAGTTAGCTTCAATTATACGTATTTTTTTCCACTTAGTATGTAGATGATATGATAACTTCTTGTCACTGTTATTTACATAGCAGGGAGTGGTATTCGAATTTGTGTGGGGTAGGTACCACACCAAAAAGTGAAAAATAAAAACTTTTTACAAAAAAAAAAACAACCGACTTAAAAAAAAAACACTACAAAGTGAAAAATAACTTTAATTTCGGAAGTCGGTGACAAAGAACGAAAATTCAAAACCAAAGACACCGACTTCCGAAATTAAAGTTATTTTTCACTTTGTAGTGTTTTTTTTTTGAAGTCGGTTCTTTTTTTTTTTGTAAAAAGTTTTTAGTAGGAAAGTTTTTAATCACGTCTAAACTTGTATGGAGTAGTGACAGGCGCTGATTAATTTGACAGGACTAAACTAAAATTTATCTTCTGTCCTTTTTTTAATGAAATAGAAAGAAAAAGATGCACTGAACTTAAATTTAGTTTAGTTTGTGAACAAGGGAATCGGCACCACTGTGGCCTTGTCTTATTATCATTATTTTTAGTGACGTCTACTACATACTCTGTCTACCCTGGTCTACCCTACACTACATCCGCAATAAACAGCAACACATCAAATTGCAAAGGCTCGTCTCATGTTGGGAAAATGGGGCCATATAAAGAATATTAGAAAATTAATTATAAAAACTAGTTAGAAAAAAGTATATTAGTTAAGTGGGAATGTGCAATAGTGTATTGATTATATGCCTACAACACTCTGAAACCATGATTCAGTATTATTCAATTCAATTCAAAATATTTTATTTCACATAAACCTACAAGGGCATTTATGAAACGTCAGAAGCTAGTTGCACGGTATTATAATAAAGATAGCGTCTGCAGTCCGTCTTTTTATAACTATGAACTATGGGGTATTACTTAATAATTAGACCAAACGTAAAACAGAACGCCTCCAAAATTGACAATTTGAGTTTTTGACAAACGTCAATTTAAAGTGTCAAAAAGAAAAATTCATGTTCAAGCGTGAATGCTGCAAAGAATTAATGATTTCTGCCTTAATTCATTATAAATGAAGATTACAACATAATGTACCCATAATAAGTGTTATTTAACTCAAATAAATAGTCCTAGTGGTGTGCATTTGATTAATTTAGTGTAGTGTTACTGTAAAATACAAATAAAAATGGATGTCGTCGGCAGCGAAATTGGTCAAAAAATGCGGGTAAATAGCTGGAAATACATCGATATTTAACCTAAAATTATTATTTATGAAGACTGTTAATGTTTTTGTTTGATATTTATTCAATTTGCATTCCAACAACATAACAAAACACCGTAAATATGTGCAATACTTTCAAGAATGGGCTTGTTCCGCATTTGTTGACACGAATTTGTGACATTTGTGGATGATGAGTGTATTGATTATAAATATTTTACTTTCAGTCGGCCATCAAGGCCAAGCTGACAGAATTAGGATGCTATGTTGGTAAGTAAAACAACTTTCTATTATATACCCAATCAGATATACCTAGGTATGGACTTAGGTAAGTATGTCTTCATATCATTTTAGCCGAATGTTTAACATATTTTGTTATTCACCCAATACACAAGTGACCTTGCAACTGCAACACAGGGTATCTCATCATATATCCTTTCAGCAGTCATTAATTAAACAATAGAATTTTAATTGTTATCAATCTCAGTGAGTTCTCGTGACCATTGAACTCATAGATATTATAGCTTTTTCACAACAAAACCTACAACAGACTACCCCACTGACCATAATTGTTACTGTAATGTGTAGGATCTTTGCGTGCAATCATTATGAGCATTGAAGATGAATCCAATAGTACATTACTGCCGCGGTCTATAATGACTACTTTGCTGGTCGCGCTGATGATGGCCGACAGCGCAGCTCCAGGCCCACACAGCGCGGTCAGCGTGCAGCACTTGATGGACGAGCTGAGATAAAGGCCGAGGCGGTAGGTCGAGGCCTTTACAGCGATGACAGCAAGGGCTGCAATGATGGCCAAGCTGGAAGGCCTAGAGCGTAGCTAGGCTAGCTCGAGGCAATCATAGCGTGACCAGCGAAGCAGTCATAATGGGCCAAGGCTTATATAGTGCTTTACTCAAAAATGCAAGTACCTTCATTTTGTTGGAAAGATCATTGAAATACGCAAGAAAAACATTTTCGGATAAAGATTTAGATTTGCTACTGATTTTTCACTGCACAAATGTTTCATATGCAAGCTTATATTTTTCCTTTGAGTTTTGCAGTATTAAATTTTCAACCACTAATTTAGCTTCATCTTTAATGTCTGGCGGTGTTAAACACATTGAATCGGAAGAATTTTCGCTTTGAGAGCTAATTTTTAGCAAAAAAGTCACTAAATGAAAATAAAATTTTCACTGAACCGCGCTTTTGTTACTTCTATGTTTTTTTTTTTTTGACAATGGTAGTTGGAACTATACAGCCAAATATGGAATAAAATATTTTTGTACCTATCTCTATAAATACAAACAGCTGTGTTTTAAATAAAATCTTTTTGCATTTGATTTTTTAAAACGTCAAAATAGCGGCCGGCAATGTTTTGCCGGCCTGTTAGAGCGACCAGCAAAACTTTGCCGGCCGCTCCTTGAAACAGAACGGCAAGGTCGACTTTGCTCAAACAAGGTTGTCAAAATAATGACCACATTACATGCATTTTTGAGTAAATACTATAATAAGGTCAATTGCTACAATGAGAGGTAAGAGATAAAATACTCTCACTATAACTGCATTTTTTTTTAAAACCTCTATCGCTTGTGTTATTCAGTTCCTCTATCTATGCTGTATTTCAACGAGTGGGTCAACTAAGATTCCTAAATTAACCTCAAAAACTTGCCTTGGCACTGGCATTGAAAACTGATGATGCAGTAGACTGTTTATACTTGAATCAAAAGTCAGTAAATTCTCAAGACTTCATTGCAAGGTTGATGTGAACTTTAGTCTTCTTCTTCTTCCATCTGTGGTCCTGTTATTTGGGGTCGGGTCTCCTCACTTTACTGCGCCAGGTTCTTCTGTCTAGGGTAGTCAATTCTGGCAATTGGGTTTTCTTGAGGTCTCTTTTTATATTTGACCACCAAGTCAATAGCGGGTGGCCTCTGCCTCTCTTTTGTTCCGGCAGATTTGACATGATCATCATTGTGTCTTTTAATGTGTCCATACCATCTTAGGCGTTTTTCGGTAATTTTATCAGTGACTGATGCGACTTTAAAGCTGCCTCGTATGTAGTCATTGCGAACTTTGTCAAGTCCGGTCACACCTTCCGCCCATCTAAGTATCTTCATTTCATTGTTATGGACCTTTTGTTCATGCGTTGCCTTCATGCCTTCTTCGTTGTCCAACATTCGGATCCATACAATAAAAAATGTGAACTATAGTATAGTGTGTTGAATAAATATAAAATGCATGGAGTGAAGTAAGTTCCACCCTTCTCAATGGCGGAACTCTCTTTTCAATAGTGGAACTCTCATTCCTCCACATCCAAATATTTCTAAGTCATGCAACATTATGAAAATTATTGGCCAGTTTCATTAATTTTTAAAATATCGTCGACCGTAGGTTCAATTGAGGTAAGGGACAAAATACCCAAAATGAGTTGAGTATACAGTTTTGTTCAGAATTTTTTGCTCTATCGAATGGTGAATATGAAAAAATTCTAAAGTAAGAAAAACAGACCCGAAAAAGGTTAATAAGAAAAAAGTTATGGGCGATTTAGTCCAAAACAAAAACTTCGTCAGCCTCTCCTGAAAAATCGTATTTTGTCCCTTACCTCAATTAAACCTCCGGTCGACGATATACTGATGATGTACAAATGAACATATTTATTCGACACACTATAAATGTACAATGTGTATGATGTAGTTCTTTTTCTCTAACTTAAACACTAGTAAAAGGAGAAAGCTAGGGTGTTCATTTAGAACACAAGTTTCAAAATAAAGTTCACTGACTACTTTTTGTCTCATGTTCAAAACATAGAACTTAATTATTTATTTTTTTAACTTTGTCAAGTAATTGAATTACTGACTAACTTGAGCTTATGGCTAAGTACCTAATAACAGCTGCAAGGATCAATCCATCAGTTTAAGTTACGCTTGCTGGGGTTGGTCTGTGGATGAGTGACCATCTGTACATACCGAGACTTTTCCATGCCTCGGAAAACACGTAAAGCCATTGGTTGCGGCTGTCATTCGTGAATCTTTGACAGTCGTTATGGGTCGTCAGAAGCCCGAAAGTCTGACAACCAGTTTTATCAAGGGGTATCGTATTATCTAGTTACTGGGTTGTGGAGGTCAGATAAACAGTTGCTCCATTTAAAATACTGGTATTCAGCTGCATCCAGTTAGACTGGAAGCCGACCCCAACATAGTTGGGAAAAGGCTAGGCAGATTGATTGAAGTAATTGAATTACGATTTTAAATGGCTACTAAGTACCTACTTACAGAAACATCAATAATTAATTGAAACTTTTATGGCATTTCATCATAACAATATTATTTTAGTGTTTTCTCTATGACTGGTTAAACCATATTGATAATGTTTTATGGTTCATTTTATTACATGTGTGCATGGTTACTCTCTAAATACTGTGCAATACAACTGCTAAATAACAATGTAACCATATAATATGAAGACCTAGACTGGGATATTGTGTAGTATCCGTTATCAATTCCAGTCATTATTTTGTGCTCCCAAAGTCGTCTCGCTACATGTGTCCTGATTTTCCACAGCCCCCATCTCACTGTTAAAAATATAAATAACTAGCTGCGGTTTCACCTGCATAAGAGTATTGGGATAAAAAGTATCCTATGTCCTAACCCAAGTCATGGTCTACCCATGATGTGCCAAATTTCATCTAAATCCGTTCAGCCGTTTTAGCATGAAAGCGTAACAACATACAAAAAAATCAAATAATTACACTTTTTAATATTAGTTAAGTTATATAAATAATAAGTCAGTACCACATATTATCTACTTAATAAAAACCTTAAATTCAATCACTGACATAGCCTAAACCGCTGAGTCTAGAAGCATGAAATTATGCACATGTCTTCCTTATACTGTTCCTTATACATATATGTATAACTAAAGTGAGCACAAAGGAAGGATATTTGAAAATTCACCCCCTAAACAGATTAAATAGGGGATGGAAGTTAGTAATTTTTCTCAATGGGAAATCCCATCAAATACATAGCTTGTTGTCTTCTAAAAAGTTAAAATATTTGTATTTCACAGATGATGAACTGCCTGACTATGTGATGGTGATGGTAGCAAACAAGCGCACGCGGGCGCAGATGGAAGATGACCTTCAACTGTTTCTTGGTGACAACACCGAGTTGTTCGTCAACTGGTTGCATCAAGTATTAAAGAAACTGCAGGAGGTGACGGTAGCTACTCCCTTAAGTAAGTACTAAAGTCTGCTCCGAAAGTATCTAATGATAGTGTAAACAAACCCTGCTCATGTAAAATTCTCATCATCTCATCAAAAGTCATCGGACTATATGCGTATTTTTAAAGATAGTCACTTAAATTACACGACTATTTTACAGAAACGACAGAACGCGACAAAAGCAAAGACAGATCAGATTCAAAAGAGCGAAAAACTAAAGAAAAGAAAACAAAAGACAAACAAAAGAAGAGTGACCTGAAAAAGGCAAAGAAAAAAGACAAAGAAAAGCTTTTGCGCAAGAAAGATGATAAAAAAATACATAAACTTAAAAGGAAGAGTAAACACCACGACATGATTCGTCCAAACATACCTCCTTTACTCATGAATATGGAGAAGGAATCTGAACCTTCAATCACAGATGTTTTTGCAGGCCAGATATTAAAAAACCATGGAATAACATTGGAAGCACCTCAAGAGGAAACAAGACCAGAAATTAAACCTGTTGTGCTAGAAATCAAAAGGCCAATTCTGCCTATAATCGACCCAGCAACCATTCTAACACAACCTGAGCCAGAGATAGACGTAGAAATAGTGGCTGAAGAGCCTAAAAGAACTAGTGTATCATCCATGGGTGACCCGAAAGAGGATCAGATTAAAGAAATAACCCAAATTGAAGCTAAAATACAGGGGTTAAAGCAGAAATTGGCGGAGCAATTAGATTCTATGTCAGACGATGAAGATTTTTTGAATATAAGGACTGAAGCTGAAGAATTGATGAATGATTTTGCTGAAGATGTGTTTCAGGTATATTTTATTTACTTTATTTTAGCATAAATTTGGTGTATTATATACAAGTACCTGGCCTTTAATAAATTACATACATTGAGGTATAAAGTTCGGCTTTGTTACAAAAACCTGATTTACAGTCTCTTTAAAAAAAACGAAAAAAGGAATGGGAATTAATAAAGCTTCCGAAAAGTGTTAAAATGAATTACCTAAAAATTTACACAAAATTAACCGAAAAAAATGTTGTATTCAACAAACAAACATGAGCTTATTCAAATTACAATTCTACGAAAAATTATCTTTGCACTTTCAAATACCTAATAAACTAACTTTCCAAAAAAGTACCAAATTTCCGAAAAAAATACAAAGTTTCCGAAACGTATGTTCTGCTAAAATAATACGTTCGTTCATGTTTTTGTTAACGTTTTGCTTTGAAAGGTAGGTTAGGTTAGAACTGTGACCAAGACAATTAACAAGAGAATGTAAAACACCACATTCCCAATACATTACATTCTCTTGATTCTCTTGTACCTAAACCCGGTCTTTGTTTGCGCTACAGTTTATAAAATGTGTAAGGTTAATAAAATTCTAAATTTATTATAGGTGAGTTACGATGAAAATGACTAACTGTAGTTTTCGGTAAATCGCAATTTAAGCTGGTAGAAAAATATTACGTCAGCAAATGCTGTATATTATATTTTTCGGAGTTTTCAGTACTTTATTCTGTCGTTTCTTTATTTGCACTCGCTTAAAAGTTGTCGGAAAATTAGTATATAAAGCAGTAAATTTCATATTTTCAGTATGCTCATATTTTTTTTTTTCGGAGCTGTTGTTGCTACCCAAAAATAATTATGTAATATGTTAAAACTTACATCTTTTATTTTTCAGGAAATATCACAACAGGCGCCACAAGTTCCCGTAACCGTAACGCCGCCAATAGAGCGCGCAAAGTCACCTTCCCCGCCTCCTTCCCCTCCTAAGCCTATAGAAGTTCCTAAAGACCAACCAAAAGATCCCATAGAAACCCTACCTCAAATAGAACTCAAACTCCCCAAAAGACCTGTAAGGGACCGGCTAGGGATTCGAGAGGAACCCAAAAAAGTTCTGGAAGTAAAAGAAAAGGAATCAAAAACGAGGACAGAGAGTCCCGAAAGGTTGTTAAATATAAAAATTTGAGGTAGTAAGAATAAATACGAGCTCAATTTAATTATGTTTATTTAGTTTATTTAAGTTGGCCATGTTTATTTTAGGATATGTATGAGATTCAGCTTCGAATACCACAAAAAAAATGAGTAATTGTTCTTTTTAACTGATTACTGAAAAAGGTTATATCAATTCGTACACAATTTTATTGCTAATATTTATTTTTGGCCAACGTTATACCTCTTTAGTGCGAACTCTGTTATTTTCAGGTTTACACCTGAAAGAGAGCCAGACTTCTGGCCTCAATCTAAGTCAGCCAAGAGTCGACTCGGAGGGCTCCCTGAACCTTCGAAGAGAAGTTCTGTATCTGATACTGACGTATCAGAACCGATTCCAAAAAAACTGACGTCGAAGTAAGTGAAGCTATGTCTCAAATAAATCTGGTATTTCTACAATTGCTGGGTTTCCTCTGTTTTACAGAATTCTAAAAGACAATTTTATTAGTACCTATACAGGGTGTAAGGGACAGCCCTCCGCAGACTGATGGGCTGAATTTAGTATATCATACTAAGATGACCGGTACATGAAATTATTTCAGGAAACCTAATTAGTTTTATTACCTTACACGCAATGTGTCGCTACCGTGGCAAAACGCAATTAGCGAACGGCAGCGCAGCGAGCTTTCGGACGCCATCCCCGCAACCCTGCGGTGGGGAGGGCCAAAGCGCAGCGCTCGCGCAGCGCTTTGGCGCCACGTGAGTCTTCACCGCGAAGTGGTCTTCCGTCGCCTTCCTGATTGGGAACTACGTTTTCTAGCACGCGTTGATAGGCATTGGTAATTATTCGGGAGTCTGATGGATGCCGACGATCTGGATACCTATCAATATAAGTTCTGAGCGCTTGCCTAGCATTTCCCTGAGCTTCCCCGTAGCACATTATCATTTTTCCATATTAACGAGCACTAAATGTAGCAATTTCTCACATACAAAAAACACCACAACAAAAAATAAATACAAAAGCGGACGTAACGTAACTTCCCAACGCGACTGCTGAACGATCCGCACTGATATGCGTTCGCGGCACACACAATAGCGACACTGCGACTGACTGCGACACAAACCAACTGCTGTTGCAAACTACACGAAAAATTTTGCAACATTATTATGCTTAACGGAATGGACTAAAAGTTATCATTCTGTTATGTGGAGAAATGAAACGATTAATTCGTCAATTTAATTCAAACTTTATGTTAAGTAAATTAAGAGTAGTGAAAGCCCAGTGTGATAGAAGGCTGAGCTTCCATTCCACAGCCCCGGATCTAGAATTTTTTTTGAGGCGGTGCAAAAACTGCCGTCTGTCGCCCCCTGCCAATCTTTTATGCGCTGAATTAGCCCCCGCGAAATATTTTTTTCTCAAAATGATAATTTTGGCAGCAACGTATTAATCAAATTGTATCGATCGATAATGTGCCAATTCAACAGGGGCGCCAAAACTGTAAAAAAGAAAAAAAATTAAAAGATTATAAATGTGCTGCGCGTCCCATTTATTGCAAAGTTGCTGTGTGCTGGGTGGTGTACTTGTCTGCTACGCTTGAATTGGGCGCCCGGGGCACGGGCCCGGCTTGCCTCCCCCCTCTAGATCCGGGGCTGCCATTCCAGAGGGCTTGGGTTCGATTCTCGACTGGACTATCAATCGTAAAGCTATGTAAAAGCCCCTTGGGTGGCTTGAAAACTAGCCAGTGATCGCTTGAAAAGAAGAATTAATTAGGTACATGGCACGAATACTCAGGGGCACATTAAGTACGCTTTTCCTTTAAAAATTAAGTGCACAAAAAGATTTGCATTTATCAATAAAGGAGTTCTTAGGTTTAAGGTGAATCAAGTTAGTTCTAACATTTTCGTTCAAAAATTGAAGTCTAATGAGTTTGCAATACTGTTGCGATTGGGCAATTGTGCAAACGATCATCCGACCGAAAGGGACACAGCTATTATTACCTAAGATTATTACACAAATCGGAGCGTCTGTACTGGTTGGGAGGGGTAGTAGGTTTGCGGTGCGGCGAGTTCGAAGAATTCTGTAGCTAGGCAGAAATTGAACAGCTGATTTCACGCGTCGTTCGTTAAAGAATTTCAACATCCATTGCTGTTTTTTTATTTTATTTTACTTGTTTTATTTACATTAATGGAGTACTGCGTACAGAGAATGTAATTTTACATTGACGTAAAGAAATATTAACTGAAAAACGATTAAAAAAAAATGAACATTTTATTAATTAATTAATTTTACCATGTTATTTTGCAGAGGGCTGTCCCTTACACCCTGTATATTTTGTGTCTATAATTGTAATCTAAGCCTAATTTTAATGTACATAAAAGTCCAATGAAGCAAGCTTGTGAATCGCAACACAGTACTGTAATCGTATTACAGTAGGTGAGAATGGATAAAGCCTGCGTCTAAAGTAGTCCCAAGCTGCAATAGCACAACTTGTGATATCGCTATCGTGGTGACGAGTTTTGCTTTTAGGATTACTATAAGTATTTAGAGATTTCTGTGAATTACGTGACAACCATGTAGTTGGAAACCAGAAGACAATCTTCCGTTGATGAATTTTTCGAAACCATAGGTTTTTGCAACATATATAAACTGAACATCATTCTAATGGTCACGCAAAATAAATCTCATGCTTTCTCTCGTTGGAACGCACAAGCTTTTGTGTTGCCAACAGCTTACTGCCGATATCATACAAGATGTTTTTCATAATTGTGTTAAGGCTTCCAATAACATCTAACCTCTAATTTCAGAGTATCAGTACTAGAGAATCGTCCCTGTCGATCGACTTGTGCGAGCGTGGTGCGCGTACGGCCGCGGCCGCGCGTCGCCACGCCCGCCAACAGTCTGCTGCTTAGAGCCGTCGCTGATGCACACAAGAGCTTGCTCAATGTAAGGACTTATTTTATTTATTTTTTATTTAAAAAAAACGTTGCCCCACACTAGGAATTTCTCCTGTATTGTGTTTGCGTTTACAAACATTTAAACTCACATACTCCAACAGCCAGACCCGGAACAAATACTTGTAGGTCATACAAATATTTGTTCCGTGCGGGAATCAAACCCGCGACGCGCAGCGCAGCAGTCAATTGCTTAACCACTGCGCCAACCGTGCCGTCAAACTTGTTATTACTTTTGCTGTATTTTAATTCGGGCTATGGATCATCGCTATGATCGCTGATGATCTGACCACAGAAGGTTCAGGGTTTAGTACAACGGATTACGACTACACCAGCGATAACGACATTGGGTTCAGTGAAACATCCCTGACTACTATTGTACAGACGCCAGCACATCAAGCTACTACAATCTGTCAAATTTATTTAATAGATTTTCAACTTTATCGCTGAGTAGTAAGGTTCAAAGTTGATTGGGAAAATTTGACAGTTTCGGGTAGCTTGATGTGCTGGCGTCTGTACCTCCATCATCACTAGCTGCGCCCGGCGGTTTCTTCCGCATAAGTCTCGATCCCTTAGGAATATCGGGATAAAAGCATCCTATTTCCTAACCCAGGTCATGGTGTACCTATGTACCAAATTTAATCCAAATCCGTTCAGCCGTTTTAGCGTAACAAACAAACAAACTCACTTTGGCATTTATAATATTAAGTTAGGATTATCATTCAGCCGAATTTATCATTATTTATTTATTGTAAGGTAGCTTCACAGCTAACAGTAAGTATAACATTACTATTATTCTAAGCATTACGCTAATTACGAAGTACACAGAAAAATATGAAATTTAGAGAGTGACATAATTATTAATTATCCTTCTGCTGGACACATAGGCTTCCCCAAGCTTTGCCACAACGACCGGTCGCATAAAAATCAGATCACCCATTAGAAAAGATCTGAAAACAAAGGCTATATTAATCATTGCGGTCCTATTCAAATTGAGAGTGATATAAAATTAGCTTATCCTCGCATCTAGTAGGTATTGCAAGATTTCCAAATGATTACCATTTACAACACCCACGGTGAGTCAATAGAATGAGCCGCAATGAACTGCATTCACTTATCTGTTCGTAGTACTTACCAGCGTGGCGATCATCACTCTGTCAATCGTAGTAATAGACTAATGTAAAGAAAGACTAATATTAGGAATGTTCGAACAGATAATGTAATTTCAAAGGCATAGTAAAATGAGATAATCGAAAACATCTGTAAAATTTATGGAAATATGGAGAAGCTATAGTTTGAACGAGACCGTTGTTCCGCGCATTAGGTATGTGCGCGGCGAGATGGGGGCAGTGCAGGCCGCTAGAGATAGGTCTTTGACGTATTTCTCTTTCGAACACACGAAACTACCATAACGGCATCCTTTTTTTACTTAATAATAATTTAATTCGACCCATACAAATATCAACTCCCACGTACTAGATTTAGAGTTCAAATTTGTTTGCATGATTATTTTATTTCAACGGACGAATGAATTTGTACATTTTGCGAGATTCAGTTTAGGCGTCTACGGATTCAACTAGTCCATCGATTATACATATTATTGGTGAACCGTCGATTCGTTCACAGTACTTCGACGGTTGAATTAACTAGTTCGTTGATTCAACGCCCATCACTACAGGCTGCCCATTCGTCAATACAGCCCCCCGCCTCGCCGCGCATTACTAAGGCGCGGAACAGCGGTCGCAGTCATAACTATACACCGCTACATACGCTTTAAACGTTTTTGGAAGGGATTATTCCCGTCCTTGTCGCGCGGTATGGACAATGTGTGGCGCTTGTATGAAGTTACAGAGTCGTGACGTCACTTCTGTGATAGTGCCGTCTTTTTCTAGATTTTTTTTTTTAACGTTTATAACTTGGCAATTTTTTCAAGCTTTTACACTTTTTGCAATGTTGTTTGCACTATTTGCAAACAGTAATTTTAGAGTTTGAAATTTAAAAAATTGTCATCAACTCTATTGTACGGGCCATTTTACTGGATAATAATAAATACATCTAACCATTTCTTTCAGGCACCACCAAATAGATCCGAACCAGAGTCTCAAATCAAACGCGCGCTAGTACTACCGATGCGACGCTGCGTAGACGCATCCAAGATTGTCATACAAGTGCCTGCTGATAACTCGCATGAGTTGGATAGGGGGGATAGCATCAGTCTGGGCGATATGGATAGCGACGATGATAAGAGCTCGAAGTAAGTTACTTCAACTACTAGCGAAGATATTGTTGGATTCAAGCCAGTTTTATAAAAATAAATTTCGTCCATTGTCACCTATCACAAGCTGAGCAAGTTGGATTGACTGCGATTTCGCGAAACCAGCCAGCAGTGACCCTTTTTTTTTGGGGTTGGAAGTTTTCAAATAACTTCTCCCGCTCTAGGCGAGCGGGAGGGCGTGTCAGTCTCTTACTGACTAAAACCCACCCGTGTTCCTTCATTTGCCATGTTACCGGGGCCACGATTTACCTTTCGGACTTCTTCACAACCCCGGCAGGCATCGGCCCTAGCGGACTCCGTCAGTTAACCTACGTCTCATTTTTTTACAGTTAAAAAAAAACCCTGATATTTTTAGAACTTCCAAAAGATTTAATGTGTCTTTGTAATTTAATACAAAATAGTTTTTCTTATTATTTATTTTTTGTCTTACGTATATATTTCTTTATTCATCTGTTCAGAGTGGCAAGTGACATAGAGAGAGATGAGTACATACCGGCGTCCATCACAAAAAAGATTATCAACAATGAATACACGCCTTCACGACGAAACGAGGGCAGGACGGCCAGCAGGAAAGATGATACACTCATCATTGAGACTATGTAAGTTATCTTGTTTAAAATAACCTCTGCAAGTAGCGATACTTAAATGTATATGTGTGTGTGATGTGTGTGGGGGTGTGTAGTGAGTGTGTGGGATTGTGTAGTGAGTGTGTGGGGGTGTGTGTGTAGTAAGAATGTAATGTTTGTGATTTGGGGCCTTTTTTAATGTACTGGTGAAACTTCATGTGACTCAATTGGTATCGGTATCTAACAACAATAAAATCATCAGTAAACTGATACCAAGCTCAACGCACTAATGTCGCTTGATAATAAATTATGATTTTGTGAAAAACATTTTTTTATTGTTTTTGAAATTTCGACTATTAAAATCACAAATATCATTCTTAATTATTCGTATGAAATGGTAATAATATGGCAAGTTTACATAGTATGTCAATTTGCTAAACATTACATTTCTCTGAGTGTACTTACATAAAAGATTCATGTAAATTATGTAACTACCGTTCTATAGCTAATTTCCATTTTTCCAGCAACATCCACAACCCATCAGTAGACAAAGACAAGAACACCCAATTCATAGTCACAATGGACGGCTACCATCCGAATGCCTTTCTCGCCAAGAAACTCCTCACCGAAGGCCTCCTTACCGAAGAAGAAGAACTAAAAACACCAGATCTTGAAAAGCCAAAAACACCAGAAATAAAAGAACCACCAACACCTAAAGAAAAATCGATCGAAAAAGAAATTTTAATAGAACCTTCTTCAAAGAAACGCCTTAGTAATACGAGTGAAGATAGTGATACTCAAGTTATTATCATGAAGGATGAGGAAAAAGCAGACAAAAGAAAAAATAAGGAGGAGGAAAAAATGGAAAAAAGAAAAATTACTGAAGTTTTAAAAGTAGATGTGCTTCCGGCGAAGAAGCGGAGGGCGTCTCCTATAGTGTTTGATGTTGATAAGAATAAAAAGAAAGATGAGAAGGAACCAGAAAGAGTGAGAGAGAGGACGGAAAGTGTGAGCAGTGATCAACATGTGACGGTCGCTACTGTCACTAACACACATAAATATGATTCTGTGCCGCCTTGTGAGTATATCTTTATTGCTTTTAATTTTTATTGCAACTTTTTGACGGCATAAATTATGGAGAAACCTATAATATATAATGACAAGCGTCTAGTCCAACATGCAAGCCATCACCTATTCAATCTATACATTGTAACAGCGAATCAATTTTCACGCATCCCCGTTAAGGCGCAACTAGCCGATACTTTTTCCATACAAATTTCGGGGGGGTTTTACTCCACTGTTACACATTATACATCCAAAGTAAAACATGAAATAATTTTGTCTTATTATTAATTTTGTCTGTACAGAAGCAGAATAGTAAAAAAAAGCAATTAAAAAGTTATGAGCCACCAAAGATTTGTTTTTCCTGCTAATTTTAACGCAACTTTGGGAGTAAATAAGTAATAAAAGAAGTATAAAATCTCCAAAACAAAGCTCGTTCCGACAAAGCTCAATTGTCGAAGATTATAACTTATTCGTAATTGATTTATGCAGTAGTTTTTTCATAAAACTCCACCTTCCAAAGGACTTTTCGTAATTTTTTACGCGCTCGTTTTACTAAAATCGTTCTGAATGGTGTTTGTGTGCGTGCGAACTAGAGTTTGTGCATGTAGACCAGCGTCTAACTGCTCATCACTGATACTATCTCTGTAGGTCACGATGCCAGGTGAGATAGCGTGCTTTTGACCAAGCCCACCAATGAGTTCGAGCCCGCGACTAGTTCAACCTTAAGACCTAGGCAATTTTTTTTTTTAATATTCGGATAGCTTAAATAATGATTAGGATAGGTCGGCAAACTGTGGCTCCCGAACCGCATGCGGCTTTTTGGCCCATAGAGTGCGGCTCTGTATAAATATCGATTTCCGAAGTATTTTCATCAAAAATTAACCGGACATCGAAAATTACTCATCTACTTTTTTACCTTTAAAAGTTTTCCAAGGTTTGTTCTTGTTAATAAATAGCCTTCTCTCCTAAGCCTTCATCATATTATCAGCCGATATGATGATGATGATGAAGGCATCCTACTTCTTAGCTAGTTAATTTTAGGAGAAAAGTGTATTGACAGTTGTCACAGGATTGGCTTTCATAAGAAATCTTAGTCGTTGTAATATTGATATATGGCTCTATGGACTAATGGCTTTTCCAACCACTGGGATAGCTCATGACCTTAAGAGGTGCCTTAAAGAATATAAATAAAAAATATAAAACCGCGAAATTTCGCGGGTATTCTGGTTCCACACAAAGAATATCAATACAGTTTACTTGCCTGAGACATGACAGTCTTACATCTATTCCTATTATGATACAGTCCCATCATATTTTAAACTTTATTTCAAGAGCAGCAAAGTCGATAATATTTACCGGTAATCATTAACACCATAGTTTGACCGGAACCGCTGAACCGCGCTTTAGATATGTGTGCGGCGAGACGGGGGGCACTGCAGGCCACTCATTCGTCAAGGCTCACGGCGTCCCGCCGCTCATTCGTCAAGGCTCATGGCGTCCCACCGCTTATTCGTCAAGGCTCACTGCGTCCCGCCGCTCATTCGTCAAGGCTCACTGCGTCTCGCCGCTCATTCATCAAGGCTTACTGCGTCCCGCCGCTCATTCGTCAACTCTGCCCCTGCCTCGCCGCGCATTCCTAAGGCGCGGTATAGCTTGTCCAGTCTGAAACGACGCGTCCCGCCGCTCATTCGTCAACTCTGCCCCTGCCTCGCCGCGCATTCCTAAGGCGCGGTATAGCTTGTCCAGTCTGAAACGACGCGTCCCGCCGCTCATTCGTCAATTCTGCCCCTGCCTCGCCGCGCATTCCTAAGGCGCGGTATAGCTTGTCCAGTCTGAAACGACGCGTCCCGCCGCTCATTCGTCAATTCTGCCCCTGCCTCGCCGCGCATTCCTAAGGCGCGGTATAGCTTGTCCAGTCTGAAACGACGCGCCCCACTACCATATTTTACGTACAAGGCGCCGCGGCGTGTACGTAAAATGCTGTAGTGGGTGGGGCACGTCATTTCAGACTGGTGAAGCTATACAGCGATCTCGGTCAAACTATAGTTTAGAGATGCATTCAAAGACTACTACGATAACAGACCTTTCTGTGTATACCTGTGTCACTGTCTTTTTCTAAAGCTCTGATGTGCAATGTTTACGCCTACATACTATAACATGGCCTATTCTTTCCAGTAAGTGCAGCTGAACGCAAGTTAGTGTGGTGTCGTGCCTTCCCGCTCTGTCGCTACGGCAATGCGTGTGCGTTCGCGCATCCTCGCTGCAAGTTCGCGGCCTCCTGCACACGACGCAACTGTGTGTACTCGCACGCACCCAACGCCGTGGCCCCGCCCACTACTCCTACGTCACCTGTTATTGGTGAGTTGATTTACTAGAGAACAACTGGACATTGATGAATGTAGTTTAAAATAAGCCAGTGTAGGCAACCATACAGGGTGGCAGGGACATCGACGCGAAAACTGAAACCATGGATTCTGTACATGATTCTGAAACCCCCTTGAAATTTTTCGTCGGTTATTTAAAAAAAAGTCAGCTGTTCCATACAGACCGCGTAGGTATCGCACTTTTCTATGAAACAACAGATTTTTTTTAAAATAACTGACGAAAAATTTCAACGCAGGGGAGTTCAGAATCATGTACTGAATCCATGGTTTCAGTTTTCGCGTCGATGTCCCTGACACCCTGTATAGATCTGCATCAATGAAACTGAACTTTCTGCACCCGTCAGGCAAACGTGTTGATAATTGTGATCCTATGGCTAATGGCCGATTCCTATAATTTACGGACCGTTGATGGTTAAAATTTAGACTCTTGTATCTTTACCAATAATGAAGCAAAGATCTCACAGCTTCGCATAGTAGATTTTTTCATATAGAAGTAGCTATCGCAGGTAAAATTTGCTTACGAATCTATTTATATGCCCAGTCTGGCATAAAAAAAGTTACCATTGGTAAGGAAAACGATTCGTTAGTGTTTATAGGAACCGAGAATTATAGTTAATATTACTACATTGCTTTATTTTAATAACATTTTGGAGACACACGTTCAGCGATTGAGCGTTTAAAGACTTATAAATGAATACATAGTATCACGCCTGCATTCTCTGAAGGTATAGGCAGATATGTATACTTTGTTCATATTTCGCTAGTTACGTTGTAAGTTCTCGGGGGTAAGCCTAATACCAAAAACTAGGCTGTTACTGAGGATTACCAATAAAGCGGCCAATAATAATTTAAGCGCGGCGCTTTACTTTGCCACTGCTCTCAAAACGATGAGGGAAAACACTGTGAGGAAACCGGCATGTCCTAGAACTAAAAATTCTAAGACATGTGACATCTACCAACCCGCACTGGGCCCGCGTGGTGGATTACAGTCCACTCCCTCTCACAGAGAGGTCGCCTGTGTCGCAGTAGGAACATTTTAGGCTGATTATGCTATAATATGACTAAAGATCTCATTTCTCCACAGCATCCCACGTAGTCCCAGCCGCGAACTACAAGACAATATCAACAGTAGTTCCCAACATGTGCAAGTTCTACCCAAACTGTGTGAACCCGTTATGCCACTACTATCACCCGAAGCCGTGCCGCTACGGCAAGAGTTGCGTCAACAAGATAGAGTGCAACTTCTACCACGCCGAGGTGCCGGCCAAGTGGAGGTAGTCTGTCTGAAATATACAGATTAGGTCATACTGATGTGTTGTTTTATTTGATTTTTTGGCGCTATAAGATAGAAGTCATTAGAACACAAACTTGAGCAATTTTTGAAGTGAAAACTTCTTTAGACGCGTTGGGCATTTTTGAGATGGGACTAAACCATTGATTTCGCGACACTGTAACGACACCTCATTTTTGTAAACGCGATTGTGCTCTTTATTTATATTGTGTTACGTATCAATGTTCTATGCAAGTATTTTTACTTTAAAGATTTTGTAAACGCGATTGTGCTCTTTATTTAGATAAGGTTACGGACCTATGTTCTATACAAGTATTTTTCTTCCACCAAGGCGATCTTGTTCAAGTTTTCACTTCTGTCGGCACTCCCGGAGTACCACTTTTTTTTTAAAGCAACATGTTTTTGTGTTGCGAGAAGCATGTTGCTAGTAACAAGTTAATGTTCCGTACTCATGGCAATAGTTGCGCAATTGTTTAACAACTGTGGCTCAACTTTGTTTCCACATGAAAACTGGGAAACGGAGACTTCTCCCCAAACTGTGTGAACCCCTTTCACGCAGTTTACAGAGAAATGTCAAGAGTTACGTCAACAAAATAGAGTGCAACTGCTATCACGCCGCCGCCAAGTGGAGGTAGTCTGTCTGAAATAAACAGATTAGTTCATACTGAGGTGTTGTTTTATTTGCGTTTTGAAGTTTAGGAGTGTCAATCAGCTATCTGACTTACCTATCCTTTATTTGTTATTGTTTTACCTAACTACTGACAGCTCAGTAACCTTCGTGCCTACCTGTTTTTTTATTTAATAGCACGACTTATTATATGAGTTTTTAAAGTGAAAACTTCTTTAGGCGCGTTGGGCATTTTTGAGATGGGACTAAACTATTGATTTCGCGACCTGTTACCGACACCGTGGAGTAAAAGACATCAACGCGTTGATTACCGCGGTGCCGATTTTTTTTTTTCAAGTTTTCACTTCTGTCAGCACTCCCGAAGTGCCATTGTTTTTTTTTTATGTGCCGTTGCTTCCGTTCGTGCGCGTAGGCTACTGATTGCAAGCGCGTCTACTAAGCAGTCCTGGGTTCGATACCTAAGTCAGGCAGTATTATTCGGTTTTTTATCAGGAATTCCCGGTAGCAGCCCAACAGCAAGGAAATAAATAAATATAAAAGAAAACTAACACAAAAATCTGTTAGTCAGGTGCGACTTGGCAGTTGACTCCCAATAATAGCCTTAATAGGGTCACACAATATGAAAATTGTCAACATTACGTGGGCTCACATTCGGTGCAAGGACGAGGCCAATTTGTTCCAATTGGGTTGGGTAATAGAATATAATGAATTTATTTTCCTGGAGATATATCTACCTATACAGGGTGGCTGGGACATCGACGCGAAAACTGTTACCATGGATTCCGTACATGATTCTGAATCCTGAAAAAAAAATCTGCTGTTTCATAGAAAAGTGCAATAGGTACCTATGAGGTCAAAATGTATGGGACAGCAGATATTTTTTTTAAATAACCGACGAAAAATTTCAACGCAGGGGATTTTCAGAATCTGGGATTGCGAATAAAACCGAAAGGAAAATCGTGGCCCCCGGCAACAGGGCAACTGAAGGAACACAGGTGGGTTTTAGTCAGTAAGAGTCTGATACGCCCTCCCAGAGCGGGAAAAGTCATTTGAAAATTTACCACCCAAAAAAAAAAGGATTTCAGATTCATGTCCTGAATCCATGGTACCCGTTTTCGCGTCGATGTCCCTGCCACCCTGTATAGATAGTGCAATCCACGAAGACGCGCCCCACTCCGTTCCGCTCCGTACTAAAGTACCTACAGCTTACAGTACAGTAATCGCGGAGTGGGGCACGTCTTCGTGGATTGCACTGTCTGTAATAGGGGTAGGTAGTGCTACCTGGGCACGCGAGTTGTCTAGCTTCTGACTTGTAAGTACTACGAAGTTTTATTTTTTATGAATCTGATGTGATGAGAGCCAGTCAAGCCCCACGGGCGATTTTGTAACGCGGCATTTTTTTATCGTGCAGTGAATTTTCAACGCACGGCTAGGCGCCGAAAGTTGAAAATCTAACTGTCTTTTCGACGCGCTGGAATGCACTGTTGGATTCTCAACGCTTGGCTCAACAATGAGGGTTGAAAATCACGTGCGTGAAAAATCGTGTTAAAAAATCACCTCTGAAGCGGAGCTGACTGCCTACTTAGGTTGCGTAGGACTTAGTAGGTAGGTACACGAGTAGGTACATCTTCACCCCTTTGTCAGTCTGATCGAACTAATTCAATTGTGCAAGTAAGTACTAAGATACCTACTTACCTACTAAGGTTTCTGATGACGTAAAGCCTGTCACAGACGTAGCAATAATATATATATTATACTGAGCTATATATTATATTATAGCAAGCCACCCACACACGGTAGCTATACTATAATATATATTTTTGCCCTCATTTGGTCTGTGGTCGTCGTCGCAAGTGCACGTTTTTGAAGCATATTTATGATAAAGGGTGTTCTAATTTTGAAATAGGCACTGTAATATGTATTCGACAAGTGCACTACTATTGGATTAAATTGATAGTTCTTCGGAAGATGATTCCGATGGTGACTTTGATACGCGTGTTGCCTTGTCAGGCAAAAATAAGAACCATCTGGATTGAATCGCATATAAAGCAAAAGAATCATGATTTATCTTTTAAAAAATTGCACAATGTTTTAGAGGTTCAAGATCAGCGTTTATCGAGAATGCTCCTTCCACCAATGATATTATAAACTATAGATACGTTACCCGCGCTCTATAGTGGCAAGATGAATGCAAGGTAATTACCGGACTTCGATTTAGTCGCGTACCAACCAGTGCCGCGGCTGTACGTGATATTAAAATAACTTGTGTGGATAACTTCCTAAAAATAACAAAAAAAAAATGCCGTCCTGTGTTTATAGGAAATGTAAAAATTATACTGCAACTGTGAAAGATAAAAAAGTATCATTTCATGCGTAAGTATCAAGAAAAATGTATTTTATTTTATGTTTTTCGATGCCTTCTAATGGCGGCTGGCGCTTGAGGTAAGTCACGTGCCGTTAGGGGAAGATGGGGTACTTTGCATCAGTGTGTGTAAAACCTAATATTGCGTTCCAGGTATTTTGAAATTAAATGGTTTTGTTGACTAGATTATCTATCCGACCATAGAATAAAAAATCCACAGAGGACATTAGACTTTATTTGAGCGTACAAATAGAGATGTAATGCCAAATGGCAACAACTGTCCTTTACGGTATTGGAACATTTTGTTGCGTATTGGCAACAACGGTGCCTGAACGTCTCAAATGTCTCAAAATGTCCAAAACGGTGTGTAAAATGTCCAAATAAATGAGAGGAAATTTAATTGTAATTTAATTTAACCGATTGTTGTACTTTTTATTTTTAAATTTTTAATTATTCACATTTTTTTAATAAAGACTTTTATGTTTATAATATTGTATTTTGTTTTATTTTAAGTGACAGTAATTACCTACTCTTGCGAAATACTGCATTCATATTTAGATCGAAAATATTATTATTTTACCCGTAAATCTACTACCAGATCAACACGAGAAAATCGAGTGTCCATTTATTCCCCATATGCCTCCTTTTGTACACGTTTGGCCAATGAGCATGCACCACAGAATGACAACGTAATTAAAGAAATATATTTATCTCTCTCTAACAACAGGAATTCCGTAGATGACATTTCATTTTCTTTCCCTTTCTTCGTGCGTCTAAGTAGCTATCTAGCTACCGATAGTATTTACGCTGTTTTCGAGTGCCGTGATGTTCATGCATAACGCGTCTATTTATATTACGTCATTGCCTTCCACAGACAAAGAACGGCTCACTCACGGGTACAATAGGTAGGCGGGGCGTCCGTCGTTGGGGTGAAGTGAGCGGGCGTAGAGGGAGAAATGCACGTTTATTTAAAAAAAACACTAACAAGAGCTACGTCAGTCGCGTTTACAAAAACGAGGTGTCGCGAGTTCAATTGTTTTTTCCCATCTCAAAAATGCCCAACGCGCCTAAAGAAGTTCTCACTTCAAAAATGGAACATGCTGTATCCTTAAAATATGTCAAAATATATATTAATATGCCTCAATATACCATAATATATATGATATAATCTGTTCACATACTTATTTTGGTGACGTAATAGATATATATAATATTATAGCTACGTCTGTGACGGGCTTAATGCGGAACAACAAATATATGCCTATGAAATAATTATATGCACAATGTTTATGATTCATTTCATAGATAATTATGAGTAGGTACAGTTATCGTCAAAAATCGTATAAAATCATATTTATTTAAACACGAAACGTTTGCTGGTTTGGTGATGCTGTTGCATTTTGGGCACCCCAAATCCCTTGATCGCCTAAAACGACATTACGACAGGAGGACAACAGCTATTCTATGCCAAAACTTGACATGGGTAACTCGGTTCACCAGGCATTTAATTAAATTTAGAAATAAAACTGCACAGAGAGGATCCACATAATTTATTTTCTCAATCCTTTAGTATGGTTACTTGTCAACTAATGAAAATACAGACGTAGGTACAGTTAGAAAAGCCAGCTAGCTCACAGCGTAGTGGGTTGCTTGTGAAATAAGACTGTTGCACACAATACAAAAAGAGCGCCATTGGCAGAGAAACTTCGGCTGCCCGACCGAGAAAAAAAAAGTAAAATGGGGAAAAGAATAAGATGGTGGGAAATTGTCGACAAATTATGGATGAAAATGTTTCACGCCGGTCACCTGCTCCAAAGGGATAGGTAACTACCTACTTCACTCAGATTTCGTCAGTCATGTTGAAGTTTTTTTTTTTTTGTTAGGGCATCTTGTAGTTGACCTCTGAGATCATGACTACTTAACCTGGTTTTTCTGTGGGTGCCTTAAGCTACTACACTTAAAACCTCCAGCCAGGGGTTATTCAACTGGGCTTGCGGACGGTGAGCAATGGGTAGCTCGCCGTCCGATAAGGACCAGGCCCGGGTCGACGGCGCGTTGTGTTCCACGCGCGCCTCAAAGAGATGTCAGCAGAATTGACGGGGTCCGCTAGGGCCAATGCCTGCTGGGGCTGCGAATATGGGCCGATAGGGATATCGTGGCCCTCCGGCAACATGGCAACGGAAGGAACACGGGTGGGTTTTAGTCAGTAAGAGTCTGACACGCCCTCCCGCTCCACCCAGAGCGGGAGAAGTTATTTGATAATTTCACACCCAAAAAAAAAAAGGGGTTATTCAACTAATTAAAATTAGGTGAACGCTCGCTAAGGGCACCCCCTGTGGGGTACGAACCTCGGCTTAGGGCGTCAACCGGAGGGAGGACATCAAGTATGGGATGGGTTGTTCATGTTTATGTCATAGCCTGTTTTAATAGCTACCCATGAAAAGGGACGTCGACGCCAGGTAGCTATCAAGCGGAAAACCTAGGCCATCCAAAATATTTGACATTAACTTGATGAAAAATGAAAAACCATAATTGCTTCACAAAAACAAATCATACAAATCACATTTCTCGACGAGTGTGCATAGATATCCCTCAAGTAGGGACGTCACCTAATAAATAGATACCAAACAAGCATCCGACGTACCCTATCATCCTGCAATCATTCGCACTCGGTCCTCAGTCCCCACAGTAGGCGGGATCCTAACCAGAATTCGAACACTTCCCATCTTTTATGGGATCGTAGTGATCAGAACATTTTGTGGTGCCGTCTCCTGGGATTTAAAAGCAGTTATGGAGGTGAGTCGTGTACCTATGTGTTTTATCTTATAGTAATTATGAATGCAACTTTAAACCTAAGTAAATTACCTACCATATTTTTCATTCATGCTAAAAGTACCTACTTTTGAGCGTCTTCATGAAAATCAAAATAGGTTCTTTTGCCTGTTTTTTTTTGTTTGTAAAAAAAATGGGTTTGCCGGAGGTATTGTTTATTTATTTAATACTTCAAGAAACAGAAATGTACAGAGGCGGACTTAATGCCATAGGTATCTCAGGCGAGTTATAATCAAATTAGGTTTAAACTGTCGGAAAATCGCGAGACCTGCGAGGCAAAGGTAACGATAACTAGGTACATACCTACCTATACCTACTATCTACTACTATACATACTTCTTCTACCTACCTGCTAGAAAAAATTACAACCAACTGTAAAAAGTTTTCGGAAAAATACATAAAGGCTCGTGCAAACAGGCCCGTTGCGCGACGTCAAGTTTTCTTAAAACAATTTATAAGAAAACTTCACGGTAGAACATTACCGGTGTCGCACGGTGGGCTGAAAATCGGCTTTCATAGACTTAGGGATTTCAATTTGCAAGTGCCGGTTTTTTTGCCGGATATAACTATATACAAAAATGACACTCGAGTTAATTCTGCACAAAAATGAATGAATTATAATTTTTTATAAGTACGAAAAATTAGCATGAAGCTAGTGTGAAAAATTTAATTATGAACCGTCGACATCATCGTCCGTTGGAACAATGACAAAAAGATCTCGAAAACCATTCGACGATCTGGGAAGCAAACAGAAAAAGAGAAGATCTGATGATCAAACAGGTGAAAACTCCAGTGAATTGGCATATACAGCTGCAGCACGTTTAAAAGAAGAAGGGCATGAGGTTATCGCATCTGTGATCGAATATATGATGAAAAACCTTGAAGCAGCTATTAAAATTAATGAAACGCTTAAGAAACCAGTGAAAACAGTCATATTTACACCAGAGAAAGCGCTTTGATTGCTTCTTTCACTAAAACTGTCAAAGTGGCCATACATTACGTTGCGAGAGGCTGCCATTCGGGAAGGTGCTAAGGATATTTATCCGTCCTACTATAAAGTGCAACAAACTAAGCTTGATTGCTACTCTCCAAAGCAATCAGTGTCAATTACGGATTCATCGGCTAGGATTACACTTCAAGCTTTACTTGACATAACGGTGACGATGATTCTTCAAAGTCTTTCTGACGATGATGTGCAAAATGTGCAGCTAAAACTGATATCCAAGTGGGGATTTGATGGTGCTTCCAACCAAAGCCGATATACAATCAGAAAATGGAGGGTGAGCAAGATGATTCAAGCATTTTCATGACCTCTTTGGTGCCACTAAAACTGACAGATGGAGATAATACTTTATGGACGAACCCAAAACCATGTTCAGCTTTGTATTTTCGTCCCGTTCAGTTTACTTTTGTAAAAGAGAGCGAAGCAGTTGGCATTAATCTGACAAGACCAATGGATGATGAAATTAAGGCCCTTATCCCCACAGAGTGCAGTAATAGTAACAGGGTGACTCATCAACTAATGATCACAATGATCGACGCTAAAGTCTGCACGTACCTTTCTGAAGCCAGATCAAATGCATCGTGCTACCTGTGCTTAGCAAAACCTACAGAAATGAACCGCTTAGATGCTGTAGCATCAAATACTGTGTGTTCTGACATATACGAATTTGGCTTGTCATCCCTACACGCCCGTATAAATTGCATGGAATGTCTGTTACACATTGCGTACAGGCTTGACTTCTAACGGTGGGCAACGAGAACCAATGAGCACAAAGAAATGTTGCAGACAAGAAAAAACGTATTCAAAGTAAATTCAAAGATGAGCTCAATTTGTTGATTGATATAGTGAAACAAGATTCGGGAACTACCAATGACGGGAATACCGCAAGAAAGTTTTTCGAGATACCCAATAAAACTGCAGCTATTACCGGGTTGGATGAAGAGCTAGTTAAAAGATTTGCTGTGATTTTGCAAGCAATAACTTCTGGCGAGAAGATCGGCGTAATCAAATTTAAAGATTTTGCCCGCAAAACAGCAGAAAAGTACGTGGAATTATACAACTGGTAGGTACTACATGTCGTCAACCGTACATAAATTAGTAATACACGGAGCTGAGATAATCGAGAAAAATGATATTGTGCCGATTGGAACTCTCTCGGAAGAAGCCTCACGAGTCTCGAAACAAAGATTTTAGGAGGTTCCGGGAACATCATTCGCGGAAAAGAAGCAGACAAGATTCTAATCAAGATATCCTAAACATGCTTGTCGTTACTTCGGATCCTTTTCTAAGTGCACAAAGGCCTAAGTTAGATGCCAAGAGAAAGCAGAGCTTTTTTGCTGAAACTCTCGACTTAATTCAGTTTCAGGAAACTGAGTTAGAGTTTTTAGATATATCCAATCTAGATTCTGACTCAGAATTGGAGTCCGACAACAAGAGCAATAAGGATTTTTTTTAATATTTAGTGATATGTTTTCATGTTTTTTTTGTTATTAATGTTAGTTTATTGTACCAATACGTTCAGTTATTAATTCCATAAATTAGTTTATAAAATATTTTATAAAATTGTATTAATTATAGTACTTAAATAACATTTTTGTAATTTTTTGTGTTTATTTAAATTATCAATAAAAAAGAATAAAGAGCAATTTTTTTTATTTTTTATAGGTATTCTCTTAATATTTGGGTCGATAACATTCCTCATATCGATGTTCTTAATTAGACATGAAAAGGAACCGTTTCATATGTAAAAATAAATAAAAATATTTTGATGATTTAAAAAAAAATATTAGCAGCTATAACCGATAAATGGAGTATGACAAAAAATCATAAATAATTAGTACTATAACCACCTGTAAGGATATTACGGTTTTCCTTGCCATTTAAGAGATAATTAAATTTTTCACACTAGCTTCATACAATTTTTTGTAAAAAAAATATAATTCATTCGTTTTTGTGCAGAATGAACTCGGGTGTCATTTTTGTATATAGTAATAAGTAATAGAAGCGATATCCGGCAAAAAATCCGGCACTTGCAAATAGAAATCCCAAGCCGATTTTCAGCTCACCGTGTGTCGTACTAGTCTGCACGCGCGAGGCTTTCCGCATTATTTTGAAGCACTCAGAATGACCATGAACATATTAAAATGGAAATAGAATGTTTTAAGTGAGCACGAGAACCTATGTTTCGCTTTTCGCTTGGTTTATGAAAGTCCTTTAAACTAAGCTAAACTCCTAGATTTATGTAAATTACTTACCTATCTATAATCTAAAAGATAGGTAGGTAGGTACAAGAACCCATGTTTTGGTATTTCGCCTAGGTTTACTAAGTTTTAATCAAAATAAAATCCTAGTCAATAACAAAACAAACAATAATTAATTGATTCAGGCGTGACCTTGCGGAAATCCATTATAAAATACAATAGACGTGGATATATTTAGTAACTTGTTCCGCTTAGCTATTTCTAAAGAGCCATAAAAAACTCCTGAAAGAAATCGACACGTGTTTCACCTCTCAACGAGGCATCCTCAGGATGACTATGGACTTGTTGCGAACTCGAACACGGCGTGTTGCCACACCAAGCCTGCACTCAGCGCTTGGTGTGGCAACACGCCGTGTTCGAGTTCAAACAATGTTAATGCAATCACAAACGCTTCCACAAACAGGCGCAACGCGATTCTAATAAAATAATTTCTAAGAAAACTTCACGGTAGAATAATTACCGTTGTCACGTAGGGATGTAAAACGGGAAAATTACCCTGATACAGTAAAAAATGTTATCTTACGTAATTTTTGGTATTTTACGGTAAAATATGGTAATTTTCGGTAAAAAACGTATTATACATACCTACTCATACAGTCATACCTACTAAAACACTACAAATACGGAAGTGAGTATTTCTTGTGTGTAGCATGTGTATGTCACTACTTCACTATTATCGGATAAATGGATTTGAATGAAATTTACCAGAGATATAAGCAGTATTGGAACTTTCTCAAGTCAAGAACTCAAGATATGAATCACACCATGTCATGGATTATAATAATATCATCTATGTGCAGAGGCAGAGCAGAGGACAGCAAATTTAAAGCTTCATAAGTCGCCGGTAATTTTACTGTAATTTATATAAATGACCGTAAAATACCCGTATTTTACCAGTGTTTTCCGTAAAATTACGTAATTTTGCAACGCTAGTGTTGCGTCGCGCTTATTTTCCAATTCCGATAGCTTAGTTAGATAGTTCAATAAAGGTCACATTTTATCAATAAAGCAATAATAGTCGCCTGTTTACTAGACTAAAAACTAGACATACGGATACATAGGCTCTACCTAAGTGTGTAGTAGATAAAATACCTACCTACTGACATAATATTATTGGGACAAAAAACTAACAGTTTCAATTGGTGTTCAGTTTTTTCTAATGCAATTTTTCACGTTCCTTCCGCATCATTAGTTACTTTGTAATAAGCATGTTTTATGGGAGTGTTAAGGCTCGTGCAGACCAGCGCGACGCGACACCTGTAATTGTTCTACCGCGAAGTTTTCTTGGAAATTGTTTTGTTAGAATTGCGTTGCAACAGTCTGCACGAGGCTTTTGGCGTTTAAAAATCTAAAGAAACCGAAAATATTTTAAGATTTAGGTAACTACAAGCGTGCATTGAAGTCTTCTCAGAAGCATTCGTAAGTCTCTGACATTATTCTGTGGGAACTGGCGGTTCACGTTGACGGTGTCATCTGGTTCTTGAGCGAGCTATCAACATCGTAGAATAAACCTATTTACAATAAAATAGGCATGATGTCTGGGTCAAAGAAAAGTAATTATATTTAGTCCGTTAGTCAAATAATATAAAAATATTAGACAAGTGGTTTTTGCTTCATCATATTAATAAAAAATACTTAGATAAAACGCATTAAATTTGGGGAGTGGCGGTCGCTACGTCACAAGTAAGTATAAAATCTACATCTTACTAGTGACGTCATGGCACATTTCAACTCAATGTATCGCCGTAATCTTTTGATAATGTAAAAAATAAAAAAAAACGTGTCCAATATCTTTTAATAAACTAGCTTACGAACAAAAAAAAATTGTTTAGTCTTCTTCCCTATTAGGTAGGTAGGTACCTAAGTAGTTAGACTGACATCTACCATCTACTCCACTTCCTGTTATACTGTTACCATGGATTCGAATGTACACGATTTCAAACACCCCTGCGTTGGAATTTTTCATCGATTTTTTTTTTAAATCATCTGTTCCATACATTTTGATCGCATAGGTGTTACACTTTTCTATGGAACAGATGATTTTTTTTTTTAACCGGCGAGAAATTTCAACCCAGGGTAGTTCAGAATCATGTAGGTACTAAACAGTTTTCGCGTCGATGTCCCTGACACCCTGTATAGATAGGTACCTACTGTTTTCAACAGACTAACAACTCTCAAAAAACTGTTTTATGAACTTTTCTTTCACAGCACGTAGACTAGGAAAAATCCTAATGTCCTTAGCGAACTAATTATTTACGCTATGAGTTCAAGGTCCGACCACAAAAAAGTGCAAACCTCATGGTGTTCCTATTAAGCAGGTACCTATCTATTTTAGTTTTCCTGTTGTCATTCTAAAAATTGTAAACAAAACCAAGTACCTACTCACTGCACATCGAATGTGTCCACAAAAACTAAACCATTGATTGATCAAGGCATTCAAGGCCAAGAGTGTATTGAAGTTACCGACTTTTCGATACAACCGATTCGATTGCTTGATTTGCGAAGCGGATGAGTTGGGCAGAACGCTGCAATAAGGCTCTTTAACCGACTTTTAATGATTTTATATACTGAAGAGCACGTCTAAACGAGTAGTGTTAATGATTTGGAAAAATATATGTTAAATTAGAGCATTTTCTTAATAACTTGATATATTAATATTTTAGATTTTCACTATGTATTGTAAACATAATCTAACCTGAAATCCCGAAAAAAAATCAGCTGTTCTCTTCATTTATGTTCGCATAACTCTTCAAAATGTAGGGAACAGCTGATTTTTTTTCCCGATTTCAGGTTTGGTCCCTTAGCAAAATTTGTTTATAATGATGAGTAAAGTCACGTGTTAAAGTTTGCGCACTGGATAAAAACTTACCCTGTATATACATATATGCAAGAATTGCTATGAAACCTAACTAGATCAATTTATCGCCCCCGAAACCCTCTGCATACTAAATTTCATGAAAATCGTTGGAGCCGTTTCCGAGATTCAGAATATATAGATGTTAATGTCCGAAACCGACGAGACCCCAACAGGCTCGTACTAAGCGAATTTCCAAGACTAACTAAATATAATAAAAGCTGCCTTGCAATGTGTGTACGTTTATATAATAAGTTACCAAATGATCTCAAAAATTTAAACACTACATTATTTAAAAATAAAGTTTACGAATGGTTGTGTTAATAGCTTCTATAGTGTTAAAGATTTCATTGACAAAAAATGTTAATGAACAAGTCAAACCTACTGAAAAATTTGTATGCTGATTATTATATTGGCAAAACATGTTTTGTTCTAAATTGTTCTTTTACCATCTTTTTATACCGTGTTTTATGCAAATAAATATATTCTTATTCTATATACAAGAATTGGTCGTTTTAGGGCATTTTGTGATCTCGTTTCGAACTTTTTCAAAGTAAGTCTTAATTATTCAATTATGTTTTCAATTTCGCAATGTTTTTTCAGACGATCTTCAGCATTATGCAAACTCGTCACGTAGAAACTTGAAACGTTTTTATCTAACTGAATTAAATAGTTCAGACAGTCGTAGTTTTTCTATATTGCTATCCCCCAGGATCAGTTGGAGTCTCATTAGATTAGGCGGGATCAGGGCCTTGAAATAATAACACAGTCGTGGCTGAGAATATTTCTTATAACTTAATCAAATATATCTTTAAAGCTTTCTCCAGTAAGTACAGTCAGCCGCACGTCGGTAGTACTTAACACTTTGACCTTAACCTGGCCATCACGGTACAGACTTTCAATAGAATAAAACCGCCCGAAAGTCAGATAACCACGCTTAGCAAGGAGTAACGTATTACCCAATAACAGGGTAATGGTCTTGTGGGGGTCAGATAGACAGGCAACTAAACGCTACGGCCTACGACCAAGTACCTAATTGCAATCAGTAATCAGATATTACAGAAAATAAAAGTTGTATAATTAAAATTCCAATTGTTCTTTGATTTATTTTATCACTCTGCTGACAGCCAGTCTTACCAAGGGGTATCGTGTTACCCAGTACCTAACTGGGTTGTTAGTTTAGGACAGATAGGCAGTCGCTCCATGTAAAATACTGGTATTCAGCTGCATCCGGTTAGACATGACGCCGACCTCAACTTGGGAAAAGGCTAGACAGATGAGGGATCTTCTCCATAGTTACCTACTACGCTTTGGAATGGGCAACCAAGTTGATTTTTCTGAATGATCGACTTTTTTGACAATTCTAAAGCGCCTGTGAGACTGCCGCGTTGGTCTAGTGGTCACAAGCGATACTGCTGAGCATGAGGTCCTGGGTTCGATTCCCAGGTCGGGCATAGTGTTATTGGGTTTTTCTATCTGAAATTTCTCAATAGCAACCCGGAGACTGGATTTGTGCCCGGTTGATGGTGATAGGCTCGCCCCCTATGACATGGGACTTGAACATAACTGGCGAAATGTGGTACCTGCTACAGGTACACCTCTGCCCAACCCGTCGGGGAAACAAGGCGTGATTTTATTTTGTTTTTATGCTTTGAGAAAACTTTATAACACCGCTTGCCGCCTTCCGTCTTCGAACCTAGTTTATAGCTAACCGACAGGTCTCCTGACTGACCTTACTATACCAAAAAAATCACTTAATAAGTGACAGGTTTACACGTGTCCTTATTAAGTGGTTTTTTTCTATTGAATAATGATATTAATCTTTATGTACTGAATAATGAATAATGCGTGAGGTTACGCTCATGTATTGTTCAATAAATAAAGTTACGAAATATTTTCAAGGCTAGGTTTGACTTAGTACTTGTTGCTCTCCAATTTTTGAGGTGGAATCGACACTGAAACTATGAGAAGAAAAAATCTTTTTAACAAAAAATTAACGCTGTGTGTAAAGTGCCGCAAGTGGCATTCTATCACTTTCGGTTAGCGCCGCACGAATGGTTAAAAAAAAATTACCGAAAGGTGATGGCGGGGTCTAGTGAGCGAGCGAAGCGAGTGAACAAAGACCGGGTCCGTTTAGGCACAAGAGAACGTAATGTTTTGGGAATGTGGTGTTTTACATTATCTTGTGCCTAAACGGACCCTGGCACTCACCGGTCGCTGCCGCGGCACCGCTCGCTTCGCTCGCTCGGCTCGTTCGTTGTGTGGTCACAGTTCTAACCTAACCTAACCCACCTTTCAGCCATTTTCATTTGCTACTTCATTTTTAGCCAAGGGATTACGGCTACACTTCAATTTAGCCGGCTAAAGTTGAAAAAAATTAACCTCTTCTTAAAAATAAACTCATCTTTTGATATAATTATCAAAAACCTACTATCTTGATTGGAACAAAAACATATTTTACAAATTGATTTCGTACGTAACTGCATTAGTTACAAAAACTGTGTCAGCTATTTTAAAACGCCCACCTCCAAGAGGGAGACGACAGCGTTCCATATTCCAGAAATGAAAATACGGTAGGGGTTGAAAAACAACAATAACAAGTATTAAATATTAAAAAATTAAAATTCTAATAAGAGTTTTAAAAAAAATCTGGCACTCCGGGAGTGCCGACAGAAGTGAAAACTTGAAAAAAAATACTTAGAAGACCTTAAAAGTAAAAATACTTGCATAGAACATTGATTCGTAACGAAATATAAATAAAGAGCACAATCGCATTTACAAAAATGAGGTGTCGATAACGGTGTCGCGAGTTCAATTGTTTTTTCCCATCTTAAAAATGCCCAACGCGCCTAAAGAAGTTTTCACTTCAAAAAAAATTGTGCAAGACTTGCATTTTTTTTACATGTTATGTTTTTGATGGGATTTCATTTACACGTTAGATATAGGTACATTTAAAAGTGGAATGTATCGCTTCATTCATTGCCACACAAAAGAAACCTTCGGTTTTCTAACTAAATTCTTATATCATAATTCGACATTTAATCAAATAGTTTATTTTTATTTGCTTGTAAGAAACGCTTTTAAACGGTGTATTGTTCTATTGTATTTAAACAAGTTTTATGCATAGAGTTACGGATACGAATTAGACATAGGTACCTACTTTTTTAATTATTTTAGTCAATAAGTAGGTAGGTAGTTACCAAGCTAAGCTAGATGGATCAGAACGTATTGCTGGTAATTTTCTTAACAGAAAAAAAACTTATTTTTACAACACTCTTTGTTCCCAAATGCGTTTCTGAACTTCAGACTGTTTTCCTAGATGTGGAATTTCTTACGAAAAGCTACTGGCGTCTTCCGGAATTCTCCAACTTTCTTCCAGACTCCAACCACTTACCTATCGCCTGGAGTAGTAACCTGCTGCTACAGGATACGCAAATGCATTCTCCGATCACCAAGCCTAAGGCCTGGACTCCACTAAAGCGGAAACGAGACGAGAGAAGAGGAGATGTGTTGGAAACAATCAATAGGATTTCTTTATTTAAGTACATATATCTTGTCTCCGCTTAGCTTCAGTGGATACGGTTGAGCAGAGAGGAGAGGAGATATCTCATATTTGCTTAGCGCGAACAAAACAGTTGTGAGCTGTACCTCGCAAGCTGTCGACGGCGCGCAGCGGAGACTAGAGGAGATGTGAGCGGCGCCGGCGGCGTGCTAGGTAACTAGGTATGGTCGTAATTTAACGTCACTAGTTACAATAACTGGCTACGGGGTATGTAACCGAATAACTAGTTTCGAGTCGCATATAAACACGTGATTTTTGTAACTAGTTACTTACATCACAATGCAGTGATATAATGAAAAGAGTGATTCGAAACAAAAGTACGTTTCGCGCGCAATAAATAACTTTAGTATTACTTTAATAATGTAACTGCTTATGTAGTTACAAAAACTTATTCGTTCCAAAAACTTAGCTTGTGATATGTAACGTATTACGTAGGTAATCATTTATATTTTCGTTTCGCAAATAACTTCGATAGATTCACCGTGTTGAATCACCGAATAGAATTTGAAAAATAACTAGTTACTAAAATCTAGTTTTCAAAACCGGTGACGTCCTCGAAGTCAGTAGTTACGTTACGTTTCGCGAAAATCACGTAACGACCCACCCCTATGGCGTGCGGCGAGCGGCACCGCTAGTTCCCCCGCGTCGCACACCCCTCCCACGCGCTGTAACCAGTACACATTGCTCCGGTCTAGCCAGTACTTATTTCCGCATATCCTCTCCTAGCCGCTTCTCGCATATCTGCCCATCTCCGCTTTGGAGTCTTACGAGCTTTACAGACTCAAAAGTTTGCCGTTATAAACATTGAAACTTTGTAAGTATGTACTTACCGATTTGTGCGTTCATACGTTGTTCACCAGAAAATATCATGAGAATACCTGGTTTGCCAAAACTGTAATGAATGCTTAGGCAGGCCGATGTGTGACCCAAAGATGGTGTGGACGGGTTTTGTCGAAATTCTGATAGATTTTATGTAGGTGGGTAGTATAGCTCTTCTTCTCATGTCACAACATGACCGTCAAAAAAGCTCGTGCTGCGGTAGAGTTTGGTCAGTCAGCAGGGTGGTACATCGTGTGCACTTGGGGATGACTTATCTACTTATAGCGTAGCTGAGTCATGTGGAAACCTTCACCACCACCTTCATATGTGGTCACCTTTTTGGAAACAAAAAAATACTTAATGACTTTCTTGTATCCCAAGTGGAAATTTGGGATAAGTAAAAAAGTTATTCAGTTTTTTTTTTTACTAAAATACTTAACAAATTATTTAAATAACATAAAAAAATACTAAATAATATCCTAACTTAATAAAGCTATTAACAAACTAAAATCTGGCGTCGAAAACTTCCAAAGTTCCGAATTTTAACTTTATGAAAATTAAAAAAAAAAGAATATAAGACTACCAGAGTCCTGTTTTTTAGTAAGGATGTAAATGCAATTGCCATTGTAATTTAAAAGATTGTGAGTCTGGAGATCTGTCATACAGGTCCCGAACTCAGTATAGACCCCATCTCTCATTTAAGTAGGTTACAATCTTGCTGTAACTTATAATCCTGTACTTATGAACCAAATACGGTGACTGATTGACATAATACAACATCTCTCCTTTTCAGAGCACATAAAGACGGTTCGTTCGCGAGCCGCTTTCGCTCTAGGTAGACTTCACTTCATTCTGAACGCACGCAGCAAATTGTCATTCAAGTGCAAATTGCGTACCTACACAGCGTGCATTCGTCCCATCATGACCTATGCGGGAGCAGTCTTTGCCCACGCCAAACACCGTTCCATCCATAGGATGCAGACCCTACAGAACCGATTCCTTCGCAAGGCCACGGGAGCCCCCTGGTACGTCAGAAACGAGATCCTAGGCGGGCTATGATTGGGTGCAAATGTTTTTCAAAAGGAGTTCCGATATTTCATTAAGGTAATCAGAAGGAGTGTCATATGCTAGAATTCAAAAGATGAATAAAGCAGAAGTAAACGACTATTTTGAAATGCTTGAGAGGATTCTCAGTGATAATGACCTAATAAATAAACCTAGCCATATAAAAAAGGAGTTAAAAGATCTCAAGAGCAAAGGGAAAGGCTTAAAGAGTACTGGCCATCTCCCCCCGATCACTATGGCTATCACCCCCGAACACTCTGGGAGAGATTGCCAGTCCTAGTTTTTTTTTTTAATTACATTGTTTGCGTTATTTAAAGTGATTTATCGTTAATGTTTGATAAGAGTAATAAATAAAGTTTATGTTCTACATTGACTCAACGTTTTATTCATCATAATTACTTCACAATAGAGTCTTAAAGTTACTAGGGCCATCTCGGCTAGGAATTACCCTAAATAAAATAAATAAATCTGAATCATTTTGAAGCAAACTCATATGTTCGAAAAATTTGTCTGCTCAGTAACGTACCTAAATAACGCAATGAATGTTGTTGAACTTACAAAATGAAACATATTGTGATTGATCGCGTGTTACGCAAATGATGCAGGACAGCAGGACAGGAGGAGGGCGAGGATGTTTTTTTCGGAAAATAGGTATCCCGAGACCTATTGTTATTTTTAAGGTTATACGATCACTTTTAATAAAAGCAGATACTTCCTTTTCGTTCCGGAAAATAAAAACTTTTACACGCAAAAACCCGCAGGCGGTTCAATAGGTACAAACATGTCAATATCACTGGATCCTTGTCTATAGAATTTGTCTCATTATAGTCATTATGCATGAAACGTTTTTGTCATACGGATGTAGGTACTCACGGACGCTAAGTAACTGTATGTTAAATTACGGGAATACCTAATAAAAAAAACGTCTAGTCTCTTAAAATAATTTATAAACTAATAATCTATATACTTTATACTTTTTATTATTAATATATATATATAAAATGCTTTGTCCTGAATGACTAACTGACGGATCAACGCACAGCCTAAACCGATGATCGTAGAGACCTGAAATTTGGAGGGTGTGTTTTTTATATGACGTAGGCATCCGATAAGAAAGGATTTTCAGAAATTCTACCTCTAAGGGGGTGAAAAAGGGGGGCAAAGTTTGTATGGGACAACGTGATTCCTTGGTCCAATCTACTTCAAATTTTGCATAAAAGTACTAGGCTTGCATGAATTCAAGACAGAATTTCATTCATTATGTTATGGTAGTGCGTTTCCATGGGATAATTTCCGACTTCCACGCGAGCTAAGCCGCGGGAAAAAGCTAGTTAATATATAAAGCTGAAGAGTTTGTTCGTTTGAACGCGCTAATCCCAAGAACTGCTGGTCCGATTTGAAAAATTATTTCAGTGTTAGATAGCCCATTTATCGAGGAAGGCTATAGGCTATACATCATCATGCTAAGACCAAGAGTATCAATGAAGAATGTTTTAAAATCGGGTTTTTTTTTTCCTTTTGAGAGTTTCCGCTGCGTGCGCTGCGTAAACGGTTAAAGTTTCGCAAAAATCATGTATGACAGAATTATTCCCCTTTAAAAGTTCAAAAAAAAAGTCCGCGACAGCATATGTCTATCTTTTAAGGTTGGCTCACTATAACCTTTTTTATGCTAACCAAATTTGTTCTAAAATAACGCATTATTTGCGAAGGTGTTTTTATAAACATGATATTAACCCTTATCAAACAAAATTGCCCTTTACATCATTCGATTTCAATAAATATCTTAGGAGATATCGCAGTTTTAAAATAACATCGTAACAAAATAATGATCAAGTACTGGGCGCGCATTTATGATGTGCAAGGCAAGGCAGTCATGAGGGGAGGGGAAGGGGCGATCAGTCATTAAAAAATATATTTTCACCTTGTACGTAAACGAAGTCGCGGGTTAAAGTTAGCGTTAGCCCAAAGTAACTATTCCACGCGGACGAAGTCGCGGGCAGAAGCTAGAAATAATTATAATAAAGCTGAAGAGTTTTTTTTTTTTGAACGCGCTGGTCTCTGAAACTACTGGTTTGATTTAAATATTTCTTTTTGCATTTTAAAGCCCCATTCTTGAGGAAGGTTACAGATTATTTAACATCACGCCACCACCCTTAGGAGCCAAGAAAAAGGAAAAAAAACGTCGAAAAGAACTCTAAGCGAAAACAATGTAAAAGCGCAAGCGGGCGATGCGATGCGGCACAGTGGGTCGGGGAACAAGAAATTTGACAAATTACGAAGTCGCTAGTAGAAGCTAGTTTATTACTCAAAACTTGTTTTGAGGTGTAATCACTTAAGATTATAATCAAATCACTTCATTTAATTTGTCATTGAAGCGATTAATTTATTGGTTACGCTAGTTATTTTATATTAATGAGATTGAGCTTTTTTCCTTGATTTGTCTAGTCATAGACATATTGATCAATATTGGTTAGTTCTAGTACCGAGTATGATACCTACTAATCTATTATGCCTACATTGTAACGGCAAATCAATTTTCACGTCTCCCCCCTAAAAGACCTGGACCAAATTAATATTTTTTTTTATATTCGGTTAGCCTAAATAAAAAAATAAAAAATAAAAGTCGACAGCTCGAACTCGTTGGTGACGTAGCTAATATGCTATTAGTAAATGGTATTTAGTAAAGTTATTTATTTATTTAGTGAAATAGACGATGATTTATAACGAAAACGAGCGCGTAAAATTTCATGAACAGCACTTTGGGCATATACTTAGATAATTATGGAAAAACTACTTGATGTATCTACACAAAAGAAATTATTTGAACTTTTTAATAAATTATCAATCCCTGTACGGTTTCTATTTTGCCATTTTCAAATTACATAAGTTATTTGTTTACGCCTAAATATGAGTTAAAATGAGTGTTAAAATATGAAAGTTTCGACGCTCATAAGTTCCAAACCTATACTTTTTTCTCAATTCAGCTTCCATACAGGGCTAGATAATGACAAGGTAAATTGATATAATTTTTAGTTTTGAACGTACATCGTCAAACAGACGAGTAATCACCATACTACGTTTGTATGGAAGAATGACCGACTAGCGTCACCTTAAAGCTTTTTTTTTTCATTCAATTACATAATAAATCACGAGCACAAAGATAAAAAAATCTCAAGGCACCACAGCGTGAACTGCACTCTTAAAAACATAGACTTCAGATTTCCGGCACCAGTCTATAAATTACTTAGAACCAAAAATCGAAACCGGTAAACTCTGGGCATAGATTTGAAAGCTAGGTATTCTATGTCTTGATTTGTTGTTTTGAAGGTTGATTAGGTATCATTATCACTTTCAGTTGATTACTCAAGTATGTAATGTAACATGATAATACATAATATTGTTATTTTGATTCTGAAAAGACGACCTCTGTGAGTCGAAGTAAGTACTGACATATTGGGTGAGTGTTGCAAGGTAAACATTACAGATCCCTGTGGGGTAGATATATCTCCGCTAACTGCACACTAACAATAAAAAATATAAATAAATAGTCCTCCAGACCGAATTTCTACCACGGCAACCAATCTCAGCGGAGACTAGCCATCTATGCGGGAGATATTATAGTGTACAAGTGTATACGCAGACACAGGTGTGCTCTCTCTTCCCTCACTCTCATAGTCCGATGGGACGGCAATCCGACACGAGCGCAGGCGGCCACACTATAAGTTGTAGACGAATAACTAAAAGTGAGGTACCTACCTATTACTTAGTTTTTCGTCTACAACTGATTGTGTAACTAGCTTTTGCCCGCGGCTTCGCCCGCGTGGATGTCGGAAAATATCCCACGGGAACGTACTACCGAGATTTCATACCTAATAACAGCGGAAAACGTCACCGCTGCGCCCGCGTTGCTCTGCGGAATTTTGAAACTGTGATATCTTTTAAACTATTAATTTAAATGATATGGCATATTTGAATTTAAATTAAATGCCCAATTTAAATAACATATTTTTTTTGTAAAAGGATTAATACTATACTGGTCAAAGAAGCTTCGGAAATAACAATTAAATTTTTATCAAATTCTGAAAGATAAAAATGGTTATTGGGTCATCCTTAGAAGATAGACATATGCCATCATCACTTTTTTGTTGAACGTTTTAAGATGAACAATACCGTAGAACATAAATTTGATTTATCTTTTCCGGTTAACGCAGCGCACGCCAGTAAAGCTCCCAGCCGGCATGATTCTTTCCGACTTCTTCAACAATAATCGTCATATTTCAGCCAATTTACACAAAACCTTATTAATTATACACTAAAAGCTTCCGCATGAATCACTCCGTCCATTAGGTAGTGAAAACCTGTTGAAAATCAGTTCGGTAGTTTTTGAGTTTATCGCGTTCAGTTCAGACAGACAGACAGACGCGGCGGGGGACATTGTTTTATAATATGTTAGGATAAGGATAAGGAAGTTAGTTGGTACATAAATATTTGATTGGGTTTAAACCAATCCAATACAATATTAAATAGTTTATTTTATTTAAATGTACAATTTATAGGTACAATTCTGGATTGTTTTCTAGTATTGTTTTCTTCGACTCATCGAACAACTTTACACTTAAATTATATAATATTAATCTGATCCTGTACCCACTTAAACATATAGGTACCTGTAGATAGGTATAATGTCTACAATTAAACAGAACGTGACATGGTATCAATTACAAATACATTATAAGTAGTAGTGTAACTGTAGATATTCAGTATTATTGAATCTGTTAATTCTCTGTGATACCTTTTTTATTGGAAAATTATACAACGTGTAAAAAAAACCTGTTCGATCCGTGAGGATGTTGTACTGAGAGTCTATTTATGTGGTACTTTTAAGGAAAATCGAAAAAAAAAAACTATTTTTTTTTTAATGGGGTATTTTACTGGGTGATTACATTGGGCGCGGGCAGCCGTCGTTTAGCGGGTCATAAATTATGACCCTTGTTGAAAATTTGCTGACTCTTTACGAATTTGGAGTATTTTTGGTAATATAAATGTGACTTTTAAATAGCAATAACTTTTTATTTTTAATAATTATATTTAAAAAAAAAATACTTTTAAGTAATGTTATTGTAGTACCTATGAGCCCCTTTCGAGTCGGACAGGGTTTTTTTAACATATTGTAAAACATTTCCTTAATAATTAAACGGATCAAAACACAGTATAATTTTAAATTATGGAGATCGATCTCACCAATTTAATACACCCTTTCCGGTATGATATGCAAAACCAAGTGTAGGATGAGTTAGTAATTAGGTATATTTACTTGCATAAAATTTGGTACCTAAATTCACCATAAAATTGTATTTATTTATTTTATTAATAACCAACTTATATTTACAGTTTGCATCACACGTACAAGTTACCGGCTAATACTAGTAATTACAATACAATCATAAAATTGGCTAAACTACATGTAACCAGACAAAATTTAGCTTATTAATTAGATAAAAATAGATAAAGTTAAACAAAATTAGACAAAGTTAGATAGAATTGGGATACAATTGAAATAAAATTATGAATAACAAGATATAATTTATTTTATAATTAAAACAATAGCGTGCAAATGATTTAAAACAGGTTTGAATTTATACGTGAATTTTTACATCATAAAAAAAGAACAATTAAAGACTTAGGTCGCGGAATGGACACGTTTTTTTGCAATGCCTAAATAAACAGTACCAAAGACAATCACCAGTAATCAAAAAGCCCAAAGATTACGATAACCATCGAAGGTTGCTTTCTGACAAAGTCTAGACATTAAACTTGACAGGTCATTACCAATCTACCCACGAAGGGGCTCCGGAGCACCTAGCTCATTTATACTCGCACAGCATGTGGCCCAATTTGCCCAAGGTCTTTTAGTAAGTTAACACTATTTGCATAGTAGTAACCTTTCTAGCAGTATGTCACGTGAATCTGAACTCAAGTTTGCTAGATGGTTACTGTTATACAGGATTAAATTAAATTAGCTAGCTAAACAGACGCAGACATGATGGGGATCCATACTTATCTAAACACGACAAAATAAAAAATAAAAGATTTGTTGTTTTTTTAGGGGGATCAACGATGGCTTGTAGTGTTGATACTTGAAGTATGAGTTGAGAAAATCTGTTTCCTTTTGTTTTATCGTTTTAGATATCGATACCAATCACTTTTGTGAAGTGTACACAAAAAAAAAACGTTTTTTTAAGCTGATTTTTCAAGTGACTACACTAAGCCGACGTACGCACGGAACGTAATGAAATCGCAGCGGGATTTTATCGCGCACTGGATTTTCAACTCTCGGTGTTAAGCCGAGCGTTGAGTATCCAACGCGCTGTGGGACGCACTTCCGTCCCAGCGCGTTGAAAAAACAAACTGTTGGATTTTCAACTCTCGGCGCTTAGCAGAGCGTTGAAAACCAAGTGCACGAAAAAAATCGCCGTGATTTTATTACGTCCGTGCGTACCCGGGCTTACTGCGATCGATAACCCCACAAAAACATCATAATTTTTTTTTTGTTTCGGTGATGTTATCATGTTCAGATAGGATACCCATCACATATGCGGAGTTTTGCTAGCTAATTTAATCTGACTCCGTATAACAGTAACAAACTAGCAAACTTGAGTTTAGGTCCACGTGACTGACTGTACTACTACAAAGGTTACCATGTTGTACTTGTTATTAATATAAACTGTAAGAAATCACGTGCTTCTCAAGCAATTTTGACCGTCTACGGACCCCATTAGGACTTTGCGACCGAATTCGGACGTAAAGCGATCGCTATCCATGTCGAGGCTGCAGATCCAGCCTGTGACCCACTGCAGGGCAAAGGCCTCTTCTAGTACAAATAAAGGACGAGCATTAAAAGAGCGTTTATTCTGAAACTGGGCAACGTCGGAAATAGATGTCAAATATTTCGCTGTTTCGATTAATTTGCCAATATTACTGTATGGAAATAAGAAATGTGGCTAACTAGTTACCTAGAATATTAATAATGAATTTGGAAAGTTTCCAAATACTTTTTTTACATCTAAAACTAAATAAGTATTCGGTATTACGATATTAATTATTGCATTTCATAATCAATATTTTAGTTCCCTAGTTAGCCACATTTCTTAATTCCATACGTAATATTGCTAAGTTAATCAAAACAGGTAAATATTTGACAGCTATTTACGACGTTGCCAACTTTTAGGATAAACCACACTTGCTTAAGGCGGATCGGCGATTTCATATTATAATTACACTAGCTTTTGCCCACGGCTTCGCCCGCGTGGATGTCGGAAAATATCCCACGGGAATGTACTGCCGAGATTTCATACCTAATAACAGAGGAAAACGTCATTGACTCCTACCGCTGCGCCCGCGTTGCTCCGCGTAATTTTGAAACTGTGATATCTTTTAAACTATTCATTTAAATTATATGATTAAAAGGCATATTTTAATCTAAATTAAATGCCCAATTTAAATAACATATTTTATTGGATAAGGATTAATACTATACCGGTCAAAAAAGCTTCGGAAATAACAATTAAATTTTTATCAAATTCTGAAACATAAAAATGGTTATTGTGGGTCATCCTTAGAAGATAGACATATTTATGCCATCGCGGACTTTTTTGTTGAACTTTTTAAGATGAATAATACCGTACAACATAAATTTGATGTATGTTTTTCCGTTAACGCGGCGCACTCCAGTAAAGTCGGCATGATTTTTTCCGACTTCTTCAACAATAATCGTCAAATATCAGCCAATTTACACAAAACCTCAATGAATTATACACTAAAACCTTCCGCATGAATCACTCCGTTCATTGTTGAAAACCGTTTGAAAATCCGTTCGGTAGTTTTTGAGTTTATCGCGTTCAAACAGACAGACATACAGACAGACGCGGCGGGGGACTTTGTTTTATAATATGTAAGGAAGTCCTGCATCATTCCCTCACCATGTTAATCAAATGAAAATGAGAAATGTTTTCCATCAGAAGATGAAAACGCCTTTTGAATATTATTAAGTATCCACTAAAAGTGTGCACCGATATATTTTTTACCGGCGGCGGCGTCATCGGCGTAATCGCCGTGGATGGTAAAAATAAAACTACCATTAAAATCAAATCACTATTAAAAAAAACTCTTTTCATCCAAGAAGCGTTTGGAAAACTGTATCAAGTCTTCTTTTCGCCCATATCGCAATATATGAAAACTAAGGTTTTTTTTTTGCCATTTAAATTATGCTCATTTAAAATTATTTTTTTATTAAATTTGCGAGAAAACAACTACTTCGAAATAAACCATAAGCTTGTATTTAGACATTTCTACTGTTTATTTTTTACTGTTTTTATTTTAGTTATTTTCATAGTCTTATGTCATATGGGATTCTTCTCTGGGGAACCTGTGCGGACATTAACACTATCTTTGTTCTACAGAAAAGGGCTGTTCGAGCCATTTACAATCTAGGTCCAAAAGATTCCCTTAGAGAAAAATTCAAAGAAATAAATATTCTGACTGTAGCCTCACAATATATTTTTGAAAACCTATTGTATGTATGTGCACAAAAATATATCAAATTTTAAGAAAAAGTCCGATATTCATAGTTTAAATACCAGGAATAAACACAACCTTGCTGTACATCGCACACGTCTCCACAAAGTAGGCAACTCATTCATGGGTCAATGTATACGTTTTTACAACAAACTCCCCATTGACATTCGAAACTTACCCAGTAAACGATTTAAAATCTGTATTAAAACCAAACTTTGTAAAAAGGGTACTATACAATTTCAGATTATTTAGAAGATAAAAAAGCTTGGGATTGAACTGCTCGCTCTGCTAAGCCTTGTGATAAAATCATAAAACTAGACATTTTAATTATGTAAAATCAACGTATACCAGTTTTATAAACACATTGACATTGTTGAAAATTATATTCAAAATGACATGATTACTTTGTAAAGTATTATATTATTTTAACTATTGTGAATGTGAGGACTATGTGGATATTGTTTTTATTTCTCTGCTAGTTTTAGTGATGGTCTGGCAGTTTGAGTAGTTTATGCGGCCTACCCAAATGTCCTTTCTTTGGTGTTGTTCGTCGAGTTGAGCTCCTTAAGTTCTGAGTTGAGCTCCACGATTACTGACAAATGCTTGCACTGACTGGACAGGTCCACTCAAATCTGTGTGGTTCTTTCCTCAAAAGACCTTTTCAGACACTTATCTACATGGTCCTCATATGGCCTGACCAAGATTATGTCTGGACTTTAAAAGAGACTGCGACCTCTGAGTTTGTTTCGGCCTTTCTTCTCAGAGTAGTCAGATAGGAAACGCCGAACTCATCTAGCTTATTTTTAATATTTTTTATATGACGTGTAAAAGTGATTTCGATATCCTATTTACAGAATAAACAATTTCATTTCATTTCATTTAGTTTACTAGTATATTTGCATTATACCTAAATCTAGAATAAAACATATTTTGACATTGACGCCGACGATGACGCCAAAAAAAACATCGGCGGCGGCGGCGGCGTGGATGTAATTAACGGCGGCGTGCGCCACACCGATCGGCGCACACCTCTAGTATCCACTAGAAAAGTAACCCTCCTAACGCAAATTAAGGTTTGTGCAGACCAGCGCGACACAAAGGCACCGCTCGTCGCGCGACGAGTGGTGCCTTTGTGTCGCGTCGCGTGTCGCGCCTGTTTGAAAGAGCCTTTAATTAACTCTGAAATAAAATTCACATGTAATTATAATAGACGGCATTAATTATGAAATAACTTGATTGCATTGAATATTACTTTGAAATTATTTTCATTGATCGGAACCTAGACCAAAAATCTAGTGCTTACTTGATTACCTATAATGATTGATGTGGGTAGGAATAACATGTTTCATGTGGGTTTTAAAATATTATCATTTTTCCTATAATTAAAAGTAGGTACTTGACATTTCGGCTTTTGGTATGAAATATAAACTTGTTAGCATTGCCATAACTTTATTAAAGCGACAAAAACAGAAATAAAAATTTATTTAATTATTTATTTATTCAAATTATATTGTTGCACTCAGATAATGTTGCCATATAATAATAATCTAGCTAATCTAAATTAGATTTTTATCAAACTACTAGATAAGTAACCCGTTAACGTCGAACCCGTGAGATCGATACAAAATTTCGATTTGTTGAAAAGTCCTTTGGCCTTTTCCTAATTTTCTTTTTCCTAAACCACCACAGTATTAAGGCGAACAAAACAAAAAAATATATATTCTAATCGGTCGAGCTTTTGCTCGCAGCTTCAGTAACAAAAAAAAATAACAAACAAAGTCACTTTCGCATTTATCATATCGCTGTTCCCGGCGAATGAAATCGTAATAGTAAAAAATAAATTTTACAGGAAAACTAAAAATATTTTTTTGTTTTTTGTGAATATTATCAGAAATAGAAAAGTGATTTTGGTACATTCATTACAATACACCTTAAAACCTCGTAACTTCTGAAATAACCGTAGAAAATTAATGAAAAAAATTGACAGAGTGTAATCGGACCTCTAAATATCGAATATGCAATAAATTTAAAACTATCTTAATAACACATAACCATCTTATTCGCCGGGGAGGGCGATATTAGTTAGGAAGTTAGGATTAGGATTTTACATCTCTCATATTCGGTAAGTAGGTCCTTATTACCCCCAAATGGGGCTTGTAGGTAACCAATTAGCGCTCTAGGGTAATAATGTAGCTAGAAAAGCCCTAGGGCGGTAAGTAATTTAAAAAAAAACTCTTCACACTTTCAAAAAGTTCGCGTAGGTACATCTAACCATCATACTGGCAATAGACATCATGCATTCAGCCCAATGACAAAAGAGGTCGCTTCGCTATTCAGCCTTGTCTTCGTATGAGTATAATAGTCATCAATTTTAAATATCGAACGGGGAAGCTCAATTTCGTTCGTGAAAAAAAAAAAAATTTAAATAGAAGATGAAAAAAGGCGGGAATAGAAAACTTTTACTTTAAATATTGTTTGTTTTTGGGATTTTTTTATAATTACGTGCTAATTAGGAAAAAAACATGAGTTCTGCAAGTGATGAAGATATAAGCTGCACTCCCGATTCAATGAAAATGGAAGCTGAAGCAGCAATTAACAATATTTTGCCTGAAAGATCTAAAGAGAGATATTTGAAAACTTACGACGAGTTCATGAAGTGGCGAAAAGAAAAACGAGTAAAGTCTTTATCTGAGACTGTATTCTTAACATACTTTAGTGAGCTATCAAAAAAGCTGCAGCCATCTAGTTTGTGGTGCATTTATTCAATGTTAAAAGCAACTATGAGTACTAAACACGACATCAATATCAAGAACTTTTCAAAATTATCATCTTTTCTAAAAAGACAATCTGCTGGGCACAAAAGCAAAAAGTCAAAGGTTTTTACAGCGCAAGACGTGAAAACATTCATAAATGAAGCCCCTGATGACATATATTTAGCTGTTAAGGTACGTAAAATAATAAATCACATAATGGTAATACTTCATCATTTATCTTTTAAATTCTTACAATCCTATAAAACATACTTATTTTTATATTTCGCTTGTTTTAGGTGGTTCTTATCTTCGGTATAACTGGCGCATGCCGAGGTATTGAATTGACAAATATAACAATAGAGAACATAGAACAACAGGGTCAGTTGTTAGTAATTAAACTACCGAACACAAAAACTAAAATTGACCGAACATTTTGTAGTTCCTCAAGAATTTTCTGAATTCGTACAAAAATACAGAAATCTTCGTCCTGAAAATGTAAACACTAACCGATTTTTTTTGAAGTACCACCAAGGCAAATGCTGCAAACAAGTTATTGGAAAAAATATTATCAGAAGTATGCCGAAGCAAATCGCAAGTTATTTAAAGTTAGCAAACTCGGAATTGTACACAGGTCATTGCTTGCATTGCGAGAACATCGGCTACACTTTTAGCCGATGCTGGGGCTAACTTAACCACTATAAAAAGGCACGGTGGGTGGAAATCCAGCAAGGTGGCTGAAGGTTACATTGAAGATTCCATACAAAATAAAAGTAAAATTACCAACCAAATAACGAAAACTATTCAGCTTTCAAAAAATGAAACATCTTTCTCAAGAGATGATCCGCAACCCTCAACTTCTGCTGAAGAAAGCTTCATCCCGTCAAATTTTATCCATGACCAACAAATATCACAATCTCAAACTATTAACATACCCAAAAAACACCTGTCCCTAAAATTTGAAAATTGTTCTCATTTCACGATAAATTTTAACTAATAAAGTGTTTTATTCTTGTAATGCCGGTGTTTTCTACTTACCTCACAATCGAGATGTAAAGCAGAGTAGTTAGCTCGGGTGTAAGCATCAATTTGCAACCTCGAACTATATAAAAAACAAATATCGAAATATCTCGAAATATCTCGGGCTGCAATTGATGCCTTACAGCCCTTGGCTACTAATCTACTATTAACAAAAGGCAGAATCCATCTCATATTTAAAAAAACTAGTTATCTTTCATCTAAATCATAGAGGCCATTCAGTAATAGAAAGTGCTTATTTAATTAATAAGTACAGTGACAATTAATAATTAATTTCTATTAGCATTGCTTTCAGGGAGCTTATAGAGCCTTCGTCCTGCTAAACCGGACTTAGATTTATAATGCGAAGAGTTTCTAAAGTATGTTCTAATTTACTACCAACCATGACTCATTTATTACTACACACAGGTATTACTGGTAATACCTATGCATAACAACACGTAACTGCGTTACCGGTTAGCAACAGTCGAACAAGTATCTACTTACTTACTGACTTCAAGGTCTATAACTTGGCATATATTTTCTATGTGTAGGTGCTTACGATTTATTTAATTCATCTGATTGGGCCAATCAGATGAATTAAATAAATCATAAGCACCTACTACTCCGTTAATTGATTTCAAAGGTGAACTAAGTAGTGCCTGAAATAATCATTTACTACTTAAATAAAAAAATTACTAATGTTATTTCTGGACAGGTTGTTTAAGTCCCTGGTTTCTTTTGAAGAAAGTACGAGTATTCTCTCTTAAGCTGCACACTTTTAAAAAGCTACAACGCTGTAAATTTTCATCAATAATTTAAGACTATCGCAGTCCACTGCTACACTACACTGCTGGAAAAAGACATCTCCCAATTTACATCAAAACACTAATCTCACTGTGAAAACTTAACTTTTTTGGGTCGGAAATTATTAAATAACATCTCCCGCTCTAGGCGGAGCGGGAGTGCGTGTCAGACTCCTACTGACTAAAACCCGCCCGTGTTCCTTCAGTTGCCTGTATGTTGCCAGGGGCCACGGTATCCCTTTCGGACGTTCCCGCGACCCCGGCAAGACGATGCCCATGAATTCCATTTCACACTGTCACTATTTCAATAAATTAACGCAATACATGTACAAAATGTCTTAATCTGTTCCAACAGTCCGTAATTTAACGTTTTGGCTGACCCATAATTTGCAATTTAGATTTATGAACTGGACAACACTGTTTTAAGGCATTCGAGGTGCGTAGTTCTTGCTCAAGTCACGCCATAGTCACGCACTTAAACCTAAACAAATGAAAAGCTAATACGAATTTACGATAGTTAAGTACTTAGTTTATAGTAAAACGATTTGGCACTTTCATTTTTCTTAAGTGGCGCACTACGGCTTATAGAGAGATATTGTTCTTGAGAGAGTGCAAAACGCGAAACATAATAATTAATTTGGTAAAGTAAACAATTTAACATTTAATTAAAATCGAAACAGAATTAAATTAAAAGAATTTTAAAATAACTAACTAACTTAACATGTAATATACACAAACATATTTACAACTAACTACTATATATATTATGTACAAGTATGTAAAGGAAAAAGTTAAAAATAAAGACAAGAGCTCATTGGGCGTCAAAAAATTCGTCCGCATCGCTGTCAGCGGGAAAAGTGCCCAAAAGGCTGGCAGCATTGCCACGTTGGATGGCGATGCTGATTCTTTGACCTAAGAATTGGCCAGCCCTCTGGTCACGTAAAGAGTCGACCAACCGCTTGGCGATGTCCCGGAATACTCGGTGAGCACTCGGACCCCATGGCCCTAGTGTTTCAACCCCAAACGGCTCAAAAATATAGCTACCAGTAAGGTTGCTATATTTGCGCCGTTTGAGGTTTTCTGCACCTGCAGCAGCCGCCCCGGCACAGCCCGCAGTGCTAGGAAGATGGGATGACGCAAGGGTGTCGACACAGGTTGCATCCCACACCAAAGGCCTATCCAACTTCCAAGGCATTATGGTAATTCCGTCTGGCCTCTTTCCATCGTCGCGTGCCAAGCCATTGGGTTCTAAAACAGCTGGCACCCCGGCGGTGACAAGAGCCCGACGGAGGATGTCATAAATGCTTGCGTGCCGTGCCAACCGACCAGCGCTCTTGCTGCAGGAAAGGCCATGGTGTGCGAGGCGGTCGACAGCTTCACCGCACTGACAGCGATGTGGAGCCCCGCAAGGAGCACCCAGACGCAGACTTGTAGCGAGCCGGAAACAATTTAACACTATCGACATCACTCACTTTTCATAGAGCTCATGCATATGCCATGCCGCCATACATATTGCAAGTGAACCCTCCGGACGGTGCAAGTGAACCCTCCGGCATTACGTTTGCGCTAATGGTAACCTTCGTGGACGGTCATCGGCAATAGGTTTGAAACACACATCGCACCGCTAGATGAAGACTCCGGTAACTCAAAAAACCTCATTTTTCAGAAATGACGAAAAACTGTTTTTAGTATTTTTGATATCTTTCCTAAAAACATATCAAAAATCTATTGAGACATTCATAGAGGTAACGTTGAATTAGCTTGTTTGTATTTTGTCTGTTAAAACCCTGTAAAATATCGAGATTTTTTAGTTACTCTAGTTTTGCAGCTGTAATCAAATTAAGTAAAGCTGCGTTTTATTAATTAAGTAAAGCTATCTTTTAACAGCAGTTGAAGGTATTGTCACGCGAGTTATATCTATGTGTAGGTATTCGAGTCAGGAATTCGAAACCGCCACTTACTTGAAATGCGTACTTTTTGAGTTACCGGAGTCTTCATCTAGGGGTGCGACATTATAAAACGAAGTAAAATATTGTTTTCCGGGGGTCTTGTCGCTATACGTAGTAACTCTGGAGGTATTTTCAAGTAGGTACTAGTGGGGTGGGGACGTGAAATGACAAAAAAATTAAAAAAATAGAATTTTTACTGCATTATTTTTGTAACCGTGAAAATGGTTTTTTTTTTTCATGGACTGACTGCCTATCTGCCCTCCACAACCCATTAACTGGGTAATACAATACCCCTTGTTATCTAAGTTTACAAAATAATTAGAAGTGGGTAAATGTACAATACACGACGTTTCAACAAATTACCTAGGTTAAAGATACAGTGAAGACAAAATTACAAAAACACAAAGAAGAAGACAAGAAGAAAAAGGAGGATGCACTTCTCTTAAACTATTTATTTTTATTTTTTATTGTAATTATTACGAAAACAAACAACAATAACAAAAAAGGCTACACGTCACCACGCAAATGCAGACTATTCACTAAATATTTCTTAATTTTTTGGCGGTCTAAAGCGAATATATCCAAATGCACAAAATGTCTGTTGTAAATTTTGGCTAGTAGGTATATAGAGAGGCGCCCGTTCACCCGCGTTAGTATGATGGTGTCGTGGCAATAAGCGGGTAAACGCGTGCCTCTCGACATATAAGCCGACGTACGTACGGACGTAATAAAATCACGGCGGGATTTTATCGCGCACTGGATTTTCAACTCTCGGTGTTAAGCGCGTTGAGAATTCAACGCGCTGGGACGCACTCTCGTCCCAGCAGCGCGTTGAAAAACAAGTGCACGAAAAAAATCTCCGCGATTTTAATACGTCCGTGCGAACGTGGGCTAACTGTTCTGGGTACAACATAAAATATGTTATTAACTAATTCTGAGCAGTCAATCTTGTTGTGCAACAGATCATGAAGCATCATGGCTTGAAGCAACAGATGCCTTTTTTTTTGGGTTGGAAATTATCAAATAACTTCTCCCGCTCTGGGCGGAGCGGGAGGGCATGTCAGACTCTTACTGCCTAAAACCCACCCGTGTTCCTTCGGTTGCCCTGTTGCCGGGGGGCCACGACTTCACTTTCGGCCTTATTCGCAGCCCCGGCAGGCATCGGCCCTAGCGGACCCCGTCAATTCTGCTGACATCTCTTTGAGGCGCGCGTGGAACACAACGCGCCGTCGACCCGGGCTTGGTCCTTATCGGACGGCGAGCTACCCATTGCTCACCGTCCGCAAGCCCGCGCCTACGGTGGCCGGAAATCGGCTCGCGATTCCAAGCAACAGACGCCTGGATTCCAAGGTTAGGAGGTTATACTTTTGTAGAGACTCAGTGTATGAAATAGGTAAGTTCCATATGACATCTAAACTGCATTGTTCTTAAGAATTTGCGCTGAACTTTTTCTATAACATGATTATATTTAGCATAGTATGGATCCCAAATCATGCAGGCGTACTCAATTTGTGGTCGAATCAAAGAATTAAAGAGATGCAGGAATGTGGCTGATCGCTTAAAATCTACGGATGATCTCATCACAAGGTGATATATTTGATATGCCTTAGCAGTTAATCTTCTCAATGTGTAGATTTAGGTGCAGTTTACAGTCCAATAGGATACCCAAGTCACTAATCTGAGTCTCTCTTAAAAGTAATTCATTGCATAAAGAATAATTAAAACTACGATTACTGACAAATGCGTGCACTGACTGGACAGGTCCACTCAATCTGTGTGGTTCTTTCCTCAAAAGACCCTTTCAGACACCAATCTACATGGTCCTCACATGATCTGACCAAGATTATGTCTGAACTTTAAAAGAGACTGTGACCTCTGAATTTATTTCGGCGTTTCTTCTTAGAGTAGTTAGATAGGAAACGCTGACCTCATCTAGTTTTTAAAATATTATTGACGCGTTTGTACAAACCCATTTAAAGACAAAAAAAAACAGTCTAATTTCGAATTGAGAACCTCCTCCTTTTTTTGAAGTAGGTTAAAAATAACATCATTTCATTTAATTTATGGATTTTAGAGAAACAAATTTTATTTTCATTTTATTTTATTAGGTTCACCAACAATTTACACTGATACAAACACAGTACATTTTTAAAAGTAAAATAAATTGATAGTTTAAAAGACACTAGAAAAACACTCTTTTATAAATGCACTTACGTGGCCTTTCCCACAAGTGCAAACACGACTATGATACGATATTCCATCATGGAATGCCAGTGCCTATCTTCCGGCTTCATCATCAGACCTTGAAACCTAATCGTGGTCAAAGTTCATTACAAGACTTTTCTAAGAAATCCAAAACAGCTATGATACGATTTTCCATCATGAAGTTTCAGTTCATATCTTCCGGCTCCATCATCAGATCAGTTCAACAGTACCATATTATTGTATTGTCATCAGAACTACATACAGCTGGCAATTTTCATTACGCTACGACCCTTGGAAGATGGTTAAATTAGTTACCTTAGATTCCATTACATAGTTAGTTATATATAGGTATAACTACTAACTTAACATGTTCCTTAACGTTAGATGCATAGAGAGGTATTATAGGTTTATGCAGGTGGATCCTGCTAACTTTTATCTAAAATCGGTAGATAATTTAGTACCCCAATGGTTACCAAGCTAGGCTTACTAGGTAATATAATTAGTACCAATCCTACACACCTGAGACCTTGCTAGACCTATTTCAATAACAAACGATCGTAATTATAACTGCTGACACAAACACGGCCTGATAAAATGCATGCATACCTATTAAATATCTATTAAAGCATTGTGCCTACCCAGTTTAAACTAATTACTAAATCATACCTCTTGACTGGTCTTAATAGCTATTGAATTAATTATATTTAGTTGAGAGGTGTGGTGGCCCAGTGGTAACGGCCACGTCTTACAAATTCGACGAAGAGTTTTTCCGACTCTTCGTCATGTCCAGAACCAAAAATTCGAAGACATTTGACATCTACCAATCCGTACTGGGCCTGTGAGTTAGATTACAGCCCACTCCTGCTCTCCCACCCTCCTCCCACCACTGCTGGGACAGGCCTCCTCTGTTCGAGAGGGAGCCTGTGGGAGAGGAGGCCTGTGTCCCAGCAGTGGGAACATTAAAGGCTGATTAGTTATGCTATATTTAGTTAGATAACAATTGTCTAGTTCAGCGGCTCTCAAACTATTTTGGCAATGGAGCCCTTTTGGAAAACGAAATATTTGACGAAGTCCTAAAATAATCAAAACCAGTACCCTAATTGCGTAATACACGATCAATCACTATCTGTTTCGATTTGAAACAGATTGCTAATCCATTGCTTCGTAAGTTGGAAAAAAAATCTGCTCAACAACGTAAATAACGCAATGAATGTTGTTGAACTGTCCAAGGTTGCCTGGAAGAGATCGCGGAAAGCGATAAGGCCGCCCATTGTATATTTTGTAGTGTTTGATTTATTTTTTGTTGTGTATTTTTGTGGTGTACAATAAAGTATATATAAATAAATAAATAATGAAACAAATTAGGCATAATCGTTTACGAAAATAAGTTACGCTATTAGGGTACCGGTTTTATGTGTATTCTTCATTAATAATAATCATAATACTTGACATCAACGACAAGATGCAAATCATCTAATGGGAGGTATAAAACAGATTTTTACTTTTCATCATTTGTTTGATGTCAGGCTTGATTGAAGAAAGTTGAACCCGCATGTCAGGTTCGGCATCCACTCTTTTGCGGTATTTTATTTTTATAGCTGCATAGGTTTAGTTGAAAATCCTGTTTCGCACAGTTTGTAACTCTGGTCTAAGTTCAAATAGCCTCGTTAAATATTTACCCCGAGATAATAATTTCTGTATGAAGCAGTAGTATTTTTAAAACAATCAGGATTGCAGTGGACAAGTTTTGACGAAATTCATTATTTTTACCGCTTCCTCAAGAACTCATTTTAGATTTGGCGGCATTTGCTTAATCGCTGTTTTTTTTTTTCAGTTGTTGCATAACTTTTTCCACTGGGTCCAACTTTCAATTTTTTTAGACGTAGGAGCAATGTCACGAATAAAAAGTAAAGCGCCTAGTTTCCTTACCGACCCTGACGACTCCATTACCCTCCTCCAGGAGAGCAGTAAGGAAACCAGCACAGTGTGCAAAAACAGACGCCTCCTGTCATTCCGACCTCGCCGCCGAGGTCCTTTACGATCGCGACCGCGTCCCCGAGTAAATGATACTCCCCCGACCCTTGCTCGATAACGAGGTGCCAGCAGTTGTTGTAGCTGAGCACGTAGCTTTAAATTCCCCGACTAATAATCATAATCAAAATTTTTATCCGGCCCGTCCCATCCTTGATGTCCTCTCTCCGGTTGACGCCCTAAGCCACCCTAAGTCGATTCGTACCCCACAGGGAATGCCCTTAGCAAGCGTTCACCTAGTTTTAATTAGCATAGTTGAATAACCCCTGGCTGGAGGTTTTAAGTGTAGTAGCTTAAGGCACCCACAAGAAAGCCCGGTTAAGTAGTCATGATCTCAGAGGTCAACTACGAGAAGCCCTATCTAAAAAAATAAAAGCGCCTAGTTGTAGTTCCATTGTATCCTGCATAGACTCATGATTAAGCAAATGTTGCCAAATCTAAAATTAGTTCTTGAGGAAGCTGGGTTCCGTAAAGCCTCTTCGCGAAAATACTGGTCACAATGAACCAATATTTTCGCGGAACCCCCACTGAGACTTTGCGGAGCCGAGGGGCTAGGCGGAGCACACTTTGAGTAACACTGGAAAAACCCATGTACGAGTATCTATGCCGTGACGTGTCCTCGTATCCTCGTTCGTCTAGTGCTCTGAAGCACGACTGCTAGCCACTTCAGGTCTTGGAGTCGATCCCTCAGGGTCTTTAATATAATATCTACAAATGGTATTTAAAACAATGTAGTTTTTCGTGTGCGATCGCGTTGTTCTTTAAAACTTCTCGACAGATTTTGATGTTGTTTTCACCACCATATACAGAATGTATTAAAATTAACAAATTATATAGAAAGAAATCTCGATGTTTTTTCAAGCCGTAAAAAACCGTGTGAAACAGGAGCGAGTTGCTTTTAAACGGTGCGCCATGTTATAATTATTACGTAACCAGTACATGTAATAATTAGCCAATACGTCAAAACGTCAAGCAAATATTTTATGACAGCTACACGCACAGATTGTAATAAATCTGCGGCGCGTGAGTCGCCGACGGCACGAAATGTTGCCATTTTAAATATTATATTTGTATAAACATTTAGGACTAGTATTGTATTTATTTTATTTTTTGTTTTGTTATTTCATTATATGCTGCACCGGTTGACGTCATCACGTCAGCGCCGGCTATCGCTGAAAACCAGCGCTGGGGCTCTGTCTCGCATAGGGTCGCAACCATAGAAATATAAAAAACAGGAGAAGTGGCATGGGGGCGTGTCTGTGTCCGCGCGTAATGATCAAAGTGCTCATTGCATACGAAAATGGCCGTCTCCGCGAACTAGTGTGCTTTCGGCCGTGATCGGGACAATTTATAAGAATGCCGTGTTGTTCAGTGGTTTCTTGTAAAAACCGAAGTCAAAACAAAAACTTTGTGAATCATGGAATCACTTACCATATGTAAGTACAAGTATTTTACTATATTTGTCTTTAAAATAATGAAAAACAACAAATCGTAAGATAATTCTTGCTTTTACTACGTTATTTTTGTTTCCAAATATCACAGCGACTGTACTATTTTTGCACTACATACATTGCTCGTTAACCACTACCTAAATATGTCGCTCAGTGACTCAACAAGCAATGTAAAAATCACAAAACGATACTGTGGACTGCGGATGCATCGCGCAGTACGGCCGCTGTGTCTGGCGACGAGCTAGTGATGTAGTTGTGCAGATCCACTAACGTAGGCTATCGACAACAATGTCGTTTGGCGAATGAATTTATTGCTTATTCTTCAATTTGTCAACTGTTTTACCCGGGTGGAAAATCGATGTGAAATAATGTGTTTTACTTATTTTGTCGTAAAGTAAGTTAATAAAATTTTAGGTGGAGTGTTTTGGGTTAGAATTATAGGATTTGATCTCTTTGATAATATTAAGTTTCAAAAATTTGAGCAGTCTCCGATGAATAATCACATAATATTTCTAATTAAAGCAGTCATGGAAAAATATATTAATTTAAGATTACACTATTTGACAAAAAATGCCACTCCAGTAATATTAAAGCGTCAAGTGCTGCACAAATACCTCCACTTTACAGGACAGTGAGTAAACATCATAGCAGGGTTCAACAATACCTACTGTTTCAATAAACTATGACAGGTTAAACCAACGTAACTGGATTTTTTTATTGTTTGAATTTTTTGCTTATTATTTATTTTTATTATCATATTTTCTGGACTTATCGTTTTTATTTATTTTATTTTCAGGACACCAAATTTTTTAAAGTATAACGACGGTGAAGTATCAATATCTAATAACTACAAAAACATGGTTTCACAGGAGGAGAAAAAAACGTTTAATTTCCATAGTTTTTGATCATTTGAAGTAAACATTAAACTCAAACTCAAAGCATTTATTTCAATTAAACCATTTACAGGCACTTTTGAATTGTCAAGGAATCGGTCAGTCAGAAATAGGTATGAAGCTAGTTGCCCATTTCAAAGCGTAGTAGGTACCTATGGAGAAGAACGGGCAAGAAACTCCACGGACACTCTTTTAAATAAAAAATTGTTACAAAATATTGGTTACATCATTCATGTTGAAATTATACATGTGAGAACAATGTAGAAAGACGTTCATATAAAAAAGAGATATAAAGAAGAGATAAAACAAAGAACAATTCAAAAAATTAAAATAAGCCCTAATAATTAGTAAGTGAAAACCGCCAAAATGTTAGTTATTAGATATTGATACTTCACTGTCGATAATATTAAATGGAAGAATCGATACCTTTCCGATTTGGTCAATCACTAGCGTATATGTAAAATAAATTGTTTCTGTACAGCACAACGATAGAAATGATGTTTTCGTGTGAGTGAGTTGTACGGTGCATGGTAAATGCACGCTGTGTTTGATGGGATAAGGTTTATAATTGATTGTGTAGTACGTTCTGATTTATGAATTGCAAGAGTGAGCGCAGCCTCATATCTATTTCTGCATGTGTAGTTGTGGCGACTAGTGGCGAGGTAGTGGGGACAAAGTGGAGACATTGGGTTTCGATACATTTTCAACTACCGGGCATATCTCCTTCTTTCTTATATCTATGGTCGCAACTTTATGCTGAGCGATGGCCGTTTTGCGTGGATGTGACGCATATTTTCCCCTGATTTGTTATTTACGTGTTTTTTTTATCTTTCTTTGCTTCATGTTTACCGCAAATAAATGAATTTTCTTTCTTTCTTTGTACGGAACCCTCAATGCGCAAACATGATTCATTTTCTTATTTCTAAGCTCTACGATTGTGACATCTCAATGTCAAATAGTCTAGGCCATAGGCCTTTCTTACGTTCCTAGACAATAGTAATTTGTGTCAGTTCATAAGTAAAAAAAAACATTTATGAAATCGACTACCAACTCAAATTGTCCGTATATTCAAATTGCATTTCTCATTTATTGACAGTTGTATGAAATAGCTATAACACGGCCAATTGCCGTAGTGTGTCAAATTCAATACCAATTAATTTAAATTAAGGTCTGGAAATCTAGATTTAATAAACGCAGTATTTGGCATTATCTAATGCAGTTGCGCTGTCAAGTATCAACAAATAATAATTAATCAAATGTAATCTAGTTTGGCGCATTGATCCTATAGGTAATCTTACAACGGAAACAAATGTCGCTTTGTCCTTACATAAATACTTCATTTAGATTATATTTATTGTAATTGGTAAATAGATAAAACATTGATCAAGTTATCTAGCGTGATCTTAGTTTGATTCATTTTAATTATAGACTGCAATTAAAATCAACTGTACGCTTGTTTGAAGCGTTCAAAGTGTTTCTCGAAAGTATTTTCATTTTACCCGGTTCCGGTTATACGAAAACCGAAACTGATGTTAATTTGTTACGACGTCTTGAGTAATTGGCGTTTTTGTTGTAGTTTGGGTTTTAGTTTTATTCTCTATGCAGTGAGATTACTTTGAATTCCCCAAACATGCGTGTACCCATCGAAATCCTGTCTATTTTTGAATAGGAATTTGAGGTTTTTTTTTTTTTCACGATTCAGTTATGCATTTCATGATAAAAGTTGTTTAGTACGGATAGAATCACCCCCTTAACAGATACAGGTGTCTAAATCGCCACCATGCATTTGTAGACGTTATAAAGACGCGCATGCTAACTACAATTCGACTTCAAATTGGAATTCAATTGTTTACTCTACTGCAAACGTTCATACTATTTCTTCTCAACTTAAACTTCATTTGAAATAAGATTAGACATTTAAATAAATATTTCATACAGTTCGTTCAACCGATATTGACTTCTATTGCGTTGGTGGTATAACAAATGGCAGCTGCTGTAAACAGTTGGTTTTGTAACCACTTTTTGCTTTTAATACCATCCTTATGCTTACGGCATAGAAGTCAAAATCGGTTGAACGGACTGTAAAAAAGGTTTGTTTAAATGTCTAATCTTATTTCAAATGGAGTATAGATATAAATACAAATAACGGATGTTCTTCACGTTTTTTCATAGTCATACTATGGAAATCAAAATTCCCAAGAATAGACCACAGACAGAGAAGCAAGTTAATTAATTCTGAAGATTATTCATGACGTATAGTATTCAATTGAAGTTAATGAATGACGCCATGGCCCATATAATACCCATGACGTGTCATTTGCGTTCCAGAAATGTCATCAGATACCATAGGCTTGGAGAATTTGAAGACAACAAAACAATTAGGGACTTTGTTAGTAGAAGCGTCTTTTCTACGTAGTGTTTTCCATCATTTATTATTGGCATTATTCAGTAGTATAATGGTCATCAGTAGATCTGGGTCCCTCCACTGCTGCCTTCTATGCATGATTCTCATCATCGACCCACAATTAGCCGTTGTCTGGTAATATCAAATTCCCCTTTATGGCTTTTACTTCTTTATCTTCCAAATTAAACTCAGGCAATTAATTAAGTACCTACATAAAATATTCAAGACGTTTATTTTTTGCAGCTGCTACGTACCCACTATCCCCAGACTTTGCTGCCACTATTCGGCTACCGATTTGAATATGGAAAAACCTTTTAAAAGTATCCGTCGTCTTGAGGAGGAGGTTTACGATTGTATAAGTCTTTATCTCACCAGTAGCTCGGGTGGATTGCACCGGCCGGCGGCGGCGGCGCCGGCGCCGCCCAACGCAACGCCACCTTTGCTCGTCTCAGGCGCAAATCAGAAAATCAAAGCACACCGGTGGGTTAGCACTATCAAATCATATACCTACAGCTAGAAATCTGCATTTTATCTTATCTGTCATCTAAACCGTTATCAATTTATAAGTAATTTAAAAAATCCAATTAAACTCTTGCCGGATACAAAAGCGTTACGAATTCCAAGGTCAATGTCACTAGAAATACCACACAGAGATGTCAGTCTTGAAGCTCCTCGAAGTGATAAGAATTAGTCATTTGTTTGTCTAATAGACAATGAAATGAAAATGAAATTAAATGAAATTGTAATGAAATGAAATTAAATTGTTTATTCTGTAAATAGGATATCGGAATCACCTTTACACGTCACGTAAAAAAAATATTAAAAATAAGCTAGACGAGTTCAGCGTTTTCTATCTGACTACTCTGAGAAGAAAAGCAGAAACAAACTCAGAGGTCGCAGTCTCTTTTAAAGTCCAGACATAATCTTGGTCAGGCCATATGAGGACCATGTAGATTAGTGTCTGAAAAGGTCTTTTGAGGAAAGAACCACACAGATTTGACTGGACCTGTCCAGTCAGTGCAAACATTTGTCAGTAATCGTGAAGCTCAACTCAGAACTTAAGGAGCTCAACTTTGACTTAATGTTCCGACTTAATAATCGACTTCCTCGTGTGATTAAGAGATTGCAATGATAACCGCTATCAATTACCATCAGCCGAGGTCACATTCGTTACTAACCGCTATCTTTGACACCTAAGTCACTCACACGAAGTGTTCGTGATGTAATTTTGAATGCGAATTACTAAGCTCGATACATCGTGAGCGCACAATGCTCTCCCCAAGAGTATTCTAAAACCGGAAGCAAAGGCTGGCAACGAGTAGTGCAATATGTATCTGAGGTGTCATTCTAGACTTCAAGGTCATGTGCTGTATCAGCACGATAATGTGAAAGCTAATGGCGTAGCAAAATATCTACATAGCCAGCCAACAAGGTGATAGATTCTGGTCACGCTAAGTCTGCAATGGAAAAAATGGGCAAACCCAAAACGTTTTTATATGGTAAACTTTTACATCAGTCAGTTATGTTAGTTTCGGGGTACTTGAAATGTCAAATAGCTTACAATAAAAGTTGTTTTCACAAAATAAAGTAGGAAAATGGTTAAATAATTCAATTAAATTCAAAATATTTTATTTCACATAAACCTACAAGTGCACTTATGAAACGTCAGAAGCTAGGTGCACGGTTCCAATTGGTCGCTTCCTATGGAGAAGAGCCGGCAAGAAACTCCACGGTTACTCTTTTCAAAATAAGTGGTTTCTACAATGTTTTCAAATTACAGTGTTAATAGGTATGGGAGGACAGTGTGGGCCTATCAATAAGTACCAGGTACTTGGTAAAATAGAAAATGGTCGACAAAACTATTATAAGTAGATTGCGGGAGTTATTATATAATTTATGTTATGTAAATTCTAAGATGTGAAGAAATAGCACGATGCCGTCCTTAACCAAAAACGACAATGTTTACAAAATACCGAAAAGCTGACGTGTAAGTAGATCTAATGATTTTGATAATTTGCCTTTTGATTTTTGCGTAATAGATTATGTGTAATAGACTATGTCGTACTATGCTCTACGTCCATACGATGACAAAACTGTATCATATCCACAATGCATTGTGCTAAAGTGACTATTCTTTACCAGGAATAAATCAGAATATAAACAAAATAACCTATCAAAAACAAAAAGACAAACAAAGTATCAAATTCTTTTTTCGTAGGACAGGTGGTGTTGCCGTCTATAGATTTTCAAATTCCACCGATTTTTTTTACTTATGCAGACTAAGCGTGGCCAGACTCTAGTGAGGCTGCGGCCGGATTGCCGCTTCTGGATCATATCGAAAACAAAATGTCAAGAAACGCCAAGGCACGACTCATGAGCCTTCTTCGTAGCAAAAAAGATTACTTCCTCTGAAAAAACTTGCTTCTGGTATGCTTAGAAACTTGAATTTAGGACACAACTTTTCCTAGACTCATCTTGAATTTCGGAAAATTGAGTTACCAACCACTTAAACACAAGTGTACTTGATCCAAATATTATAGAAGGGACACCCATCTAAACATAATTATAATAGAAACTATCTACATAAGATACTACATATAGAAATGTAGGTGAATGTCGTGGTTTAATAATAAAAACGTCGTCGGAGCTCATTCCAGTGTTGCATGATATACTGAGAGGGCTTTCATCACCCTTTTGTATGTTCATCCCACAAACATACATATATAAACTACAGCAGTATGCAAGGTTCCGTACAAAAACACCAAGATTATTGTAGAACGGGGTTAGATCTACATATTAATTAAAAAACCGTCCAAGTGCGTGTCGGACCACGCACAATGAAGGGTTCCATAGTTGGGATGAATTCATCCCAAAAACAAACCTAACTTTGTAGTTGAAAAATATGTTCTCCTATACGGAATGTATGGGAAAAAATGTTTTTGCAACTGCAAAGTTAAGTTGGTCGATTATTACTCGTTAACTTGTAAAGCCTACTTAGCTGTGATGGTTTTCCTTTTAATTTCGTTATATAAACTACTGCTGTGATTTTTTTCACATATCCAAAACCAACCATTTAGCTGGCAGGGGGGGGACACTTGACAGCACTTTAAAGCTTAATATTTCGCAAACGGATCCTTGAATCCAAAAATGGTTTTCACAAACTCACAATTTTTTTGAAGGACCTTTCCAATGACACCCCACATCATGGGTTAAAAAATGTTTTTCATAATTTTGTTTTACCACTTTGTCGGCGTAATTAATAGTATGTGTAGCTACCTATGCCAAATTACAGCTTTCTAGTACTAAGGGTCTTGGAGCTAGACCGCGGACAGACAAACAGACAGACAGACAGACGGACATGACGAAACTATAAGGGTTCCTTGTTTACTACAGAACCCTAAAAAGTACCTATATCTACATCAGCGGGTTATTTGACTTTCCTTTGATTATATTACCTGTAGCTAAATGTTTTCATTCGAGCAGGATCTACCTATGTTTATCATAATATACTACACTTCGTACAAGACTATGTACTATACAACATGAAAACCCTGTCGGATCAGAGAGGGTGTTGTTAAGTATCGTAGTGAGAATCTATTTAAGTGGAAATTTTCAGGAAAAAAGAAAAAAACAATTGGCTCATTTTTTGCAATGGGGAATTTTACCGGATTTTTACTTGGGGTGCGGATGGCCGTCGTCGTTATGCGGGTGTCTACAAGTCATTACCTATGATTCCTGTTGAAAATTTGTTATTTTCTTTTTTGATTTGGATTAATTTTGTAACAAAAAATGTGAATTGTAAATAGATTTTTTATTACTTTTTGGTAATTTATATTAAATATTTTAATATAAAAACTATTTAAAAAAATCTACATTTAGATAAATTATTGCAGTACCTATGTCCCCTTTCGGATCGGACAGGGTTTTTTTACTTCTATATGAAAATTTTATAGGTAATATTAAAATCATTATACAACTACGACACTAGGCACTAAATTAACTGACTGACTAACTAACAAACTATACAAATAAATACTATAACAAAAGGACAGTTAGGCGTCGAAGTCCTTTTAAACTAACAACCCAAAATGGAAAACTTAGACAAACCGGGAGTTTTTTCAATCGATAGTAATTAATAACTTTAAACTCTGTCCAGTTACTAATTTAAAGTATATGAAAACACTAAATAATATTGACAACAAGCAAAAGCTACACACCCTAGGGAACTCTAACGCTATGCAAGCGGCACAGGGGGATGTTTTCACTGCGCTCGGCGATGCAAGCCACGTGAAACACGGAATGTAAATGAGAAACGTACTAGGAGCTACGAATGTTTCATACTGTACGCTGTGTATATGCAACGTTGCCAACCTGCTGCCGCACCGCCAACGCAGGTTGTAGAGTGATATGGCAAAATCAAGCGGAGACGGCGCCGCGACGCGCGGTGCGGCAACGGCGCGGCGGCGGCGCTTCAACGTTCACTCTACATGGTTACGCGAAGCGGTGTCGGCGCGGCTGCGGTGCCGTCAAACTCAAACTCAAAGCATTTATTTCAATTAAACCATTTACAGACACTTTTGAATTGTCAAAGAATCGGTCAGTTAGTCGGAAAGCTGAAGCTAGTTGCCCATTCCAAAACGTAGATCTCTATGGAAAAGAACGGGCAAGAAACTCCAAGAACACTCTTTTAAATGTAGATATTACAAAATCCTGGGTACATTATTTTTGTTGCTTCTATATGTGAGAACAATGTACAAAAGTAATCAAAGCAATTGAAAATATTAGAAATAAGCCCTACAGCCGTCACGAGCACGCCGAGCCCTTACACATCCGTCTGTCCCAGCCGTGGACGTATAAAAAGGGGTCCCAGCCACGTTTTGAAGGATGTCAGTCCCATCATAAAATGACATTATTCTCGCCACGGAATAATTAATGATCTAGAAACACGTGGACACTTCAAGAACATAAAATACTTGAAGTAACAACCAAACTTGTCTATAAACGAGTTATTTGCCGATAAAAACCTTGTAAGAATATGAGCAACAATAGCTAATGAGACTTGATAGATTTCCTATTTCATTCTTGTACCACGGAAGTTCATTATAACATGTTACTGAACAAAGGTAGAAACAGGTATGGACTAACAATATTAACCGATAAGAAAGACAAATGATTCAAGCTATTAAGCTATCTTTATAAGGCTCATGACTGCATATATAAATGCCCGAGATTTTATGAGGCATATATCTTAAATTGATGGATAAGTCCTTCCGCCTTCCGGAACAGTACATGAGTTACATGACATGTCACCAAGGTGTTCCAAGAAATATGGCGTAAATATAATCTAGTTCATTATTACCGTGGTGATGGATTAGACAATTGGCGAGGTTGACCGCACGGAGAGTGCCTTGTGTATTTGTATATTATATGTGAATGTATCGTGGTGTGGGCGCTCTTTCTATGCAGCCAATGCACAAATAATTTACCTGCAAAAAATTGCAGAGAGCAAATATACTCCGTTAGTGAACCGAACTTAATAGGGGTTATTCAACTATGCTAATTAAAACTAGGTGAACGCTCGCTAAGGGCACCCTCTGTGGGATACGAACCTCGGCTTAGGGCGTCAACCGGAGGGAGGACATCAAGGATGGGACGGGCTGGATCAAAATTTTGATCATGATTATTAGGCGGGGAATTTAAAGCTACGTGCTCAGCTGCAACAACTGCTGGCACCTCGTTATCGAGCAAGGGTCGGGCGGGGAGGATCATTTACTCGGAGACGCGGTCGCGATCGCAAAAGACCTCGATGGCAAGGTCGGAATGACGGGAGGCATCTGTTTTTGTACACTGTACTGGTTTCTCTACTGCTCTCCTGGACGAGGGTAATGGGGTCGTCAGGGTCGGTAAGGATTCGCTTAGGGCGGCGAGTTCGATTGATACTAGAGGGAGTGTAACTAGCGGCCTCAACAACCAGAGGGTTGCGATGTTTGGCGGCAGTATCGAGGTAAAGCTTGGAAGAGCGTTTGAGAAATTGGTGAATGGTGGGGATTTTTAGGTCGAGATAGAGGATCTCATTCCTAACAAATCAGGGGGCTCCCGAGACCGAAGGCAACGGTTCTGTAATGTCTGCATCTTATGGATGTGACTGGGTCTTGCTTGTGCAAAAACAGTACCCGCATAGGTCATGACCATTGACAATTCCGTCAAATAATATTCTTACTCCATTTTAAATTTACACTTCGTACCTCTGCAACTCGGGGTAGGAATGAGGTGAAAGGTGAGGTCGGGCCCGCTTTCAACGTGATGAAAGAGCTTTCAGAAAGGGATACATAGTTACACAAACATAACAGATAGGCACGAGTAATCAACGGATGCTGGTAGTTTGTGAAAGAGAAATAAATTGCTTTTTTGTGTTTCATGTACTGATAGATTTAAAACACAAACGAGTAACATTTTGTCACAGCAGACTGGCTGTTTACTTAACATGTTTTAGTAACGTGTTTTGTTAAGAAAATTGACGCAGCGGACCCGGCTTTATAATCAACTAGCTGCGCCCCGCGGTTTCACCCACATAAGTCTCGATTCCGTAAGAATATCGGGATGAAAAGTATCTTATGTGTTAATCCAAGTTATAAACTATCTGCATGCCAAATTTCATCCAAATCCGTTCAGTAAGATTTGCGTGAAAGAGTAACAAACATCCATCCATCGTCACAAACGTTCGCATTCATAATATTATATTAGTAAGATTATTAAGGATTGTAACTAAAGCCCTCTATGCAAGGGTCGCTCTCATCTGGCAACGCTACATATACAATACGGCCGATATAACTTGGCAGGTCTGAACATAGGCACTACGAACTGTCGCGCATGTTCTCTCCCTCACACTCGCCTCATGTCACCATTTGGTTCCTAAAAAATGTTATTGCGCAGCCTTCTGCGCGAAGTTCGGAACTGCCAAGTTATATCGGCCGTATTGTATACCTATAGCGAAGTATCGCGTGCACCAGGTACAGTCTTTTTAAAGAATGTAAATATTTGTTTGAAATGAAAAAAAAACTCCTTTAAATGACAAGGCAGTTACCGTTCATGATAAAGATGGCATACCTTTAAACTACAATATTATGACAACCTGACATTAGTATCCTTAACTTATCCTTGTGCTCAATCCCAGCTGGAATAGCTAAAACTGGAACTTTTTAAGTCACGCGTGAGCCACAATATCTACTGTTTCAGAACCCAGTGTTCCAAATTCTGGTCACACACATTTATATACACGATTGTTAAAAGTTCATTGACGTCAAGTAAGTAACTATATTAGGTAAGTACTTGTAGTGTAAAGCGTAAATCATTTAAAACAAAAGTGTCAATAATAATTAGTGACATAAACTTCAATAGTAACACGATTGACGGGCCATATCTGTCCATTACTTTTAAATATTTGACTTACAAACGATATAAAAGACAATGCGTACGCTTCTTTACAATTTAAAACGAGCTCATTTTAACCACTTCACAAACACATGCTATTATTTTTCGTTCTACGCCTAAAATAAGACGTTTTTGTTGGTTCATGATGGTGACCAATCGATTCGACTCATTAAAGTTAGTCATCACTTTAGTGACATAGCATTAATAATAATTGAGTCCGATTAGGCCGATTCTAGTTGGTTCTATCTCAAATAGTGTAGTATGTTGCCATGGCAATGATGGGGCCTCCTCCTCTTCCTCCTTTTTGCCTAATAGATTATGTGTAATAAACTATGTCGTACCTATGCTCTACCTCCATACGATGTCAAAACTGTATCATAGCCACACTGCATCGTGCTAAAGTGACTATTCTTTACCAGGAATAAATCAGAATATACAAAATAGCCTATCAAAAACAAAAAGACAAAGTATCAAATTATTTTTTCGTAGTACAGGATGGTGTTGCCGTCTATAGATTTTCAAATTCCACAGTTTTTTTTTTACTAATGCAGACTTAGCGTGGCCAGACTCTGCATGTAAATGGTTTTTACAATTTTATAATATGCCATGGGTTCTTGCAGGTTTATATCATGTCTTTTTGATAATAATATTGTTTACCCCAACAACCTCAGGAAATAATTAACTGACACACGACATTTCAATTATTTGCAACAAGCTTTTGCCCGCGACTTCGTTCGCGTGGAAGTCGTAAGTCACCACAATATACTAAAATAACAGTCACATTTTGCAGCATCACGTACCCGCAGTCTTCAGTAGCAATATTTAATTGTTTGCGATGTTTTTCGTTTTTTGTGAGTTAATGAACGCCTGCGTTCCTGCATATTCCAATGGCTCAATCAGGGCCGTCTTTACCCGGGGGTGCAAGGGGTGCGTAGCTCCCGGGCACATGGTCTTAGGGGGCGCAAGCCGATCGAGTCGATCGATTTGTTTTGAAATCGAACGTAAATTTCAAAACAGACGACACAATGTCATTAAAAAGTTGGTCAACTTAAAAGCCAGAAAAATTTGATGTTTGAAAATGTACCTCATTTTATTGTGGAGTAAGTATTACAAAAAAATATGGAAGACAATAAATTTGTTTTTTTTCGGTCGCAAGGGGGGCGCAGGCTGATTTTCGCACCCTGGCGACCAATATGGTTAAGACGGCCCTGAGCTTAACACTGATACACTGCCTAATATTATACATTCTTACAGATTATTCTTGACGAACGGCTATCACTAAAACAATATAACAGTAGATTACACACGGGATCTCTCAATAACAGTCACTTAAAACCATAAACATTTATTTTTATTAAAATCAAAGATGACAGAAGAGGACTAAACTTCATATTTTTCTATATTAAAATGAAAAAAGAAGCACAAAAAATATCAATTGTTGGGAATCAAACTTAGGTTTGCAAAGGAGTCGTCGAACCGCTAAGCGCTTGCTTTGTTGAAACTTGACTAAAATATCCGTTCTTATATAATATTTCATGTTTGACTGCTTAGCTCCATAAAATTATAGCGGGATAGTAATCATTTAAAAGGTTAAATCTGCAACTATCTGCTACATTCGTTCCATATTCAGCCTAGTGAAGTATTGGAATAATTCGACTGTTGTATAGTGGTATATTGGGTTCATTTAAATAATAGTATGTACCTCATTGAAAAGTTATTTTATCACACAAATGTATATTGTGTTGTCAGCTCAATCTCATTTGCTACGAAGTGTATGGGAAGTTTTTTGCAATTTTTGACTTTTCTCGTACTCAAACCTCAGTTGGTCCGATAGTTTTTGACCCTTATAAGAAATAGGATCGATTGGTATGAAAAACAGTGTTTATGAAAATTGACCATTTTCTTGCTGACTGTATTTTTTTTTTCAAAATCTATGAACGCAGATCAAAATGTTTCAAAAAGTTAAGGACAGTCTCATAGGACCGTTTTCTTGTTGCGACAATAGTTAAAGTACCTACCTTTATTGCCCCATCTCAAAATCCACCCTACTATGTTATGACTGACTGCTTAGATCCATAAAGGTATCATCATCATCAGTCTAGAATGTTCTCACTGCTGGGACACAGGCCTCCTCTCTGTGAGATGGAGTGGTCCGTAATCCACCACGCGGGCCCAGTGCGGGGTGGTAGATGTCACGTCTTCGAATTTTCGGTTCTAGGACATGCCGGTTTCCTCATGATGTTTTCCTTCACCGTTTTGAGAGCAGTGGTGTTGAAATAATTTACACAAAGTAAAGCGCCTGTCTGGGTTCGAACCTACGACCTAGAACTCGTAAGTCGCGGCCGTTACCACTGGGCCACCACTGCTCTCCATAAAGGTATAGCGTGAGATAATCTTTTAAATGGTTAAATCTGCAACTATCTGTAATATTCTAACCTTTTTGATTCGCTACGATTTTATTATATTGTGTGGCATTCGGGCCAAGTTTCAAGTTTTTTAATCGGTTTCCCCCTTTTCACCCCCAAAGGGGATATTTTTTTTTAAATCTATTGTGACGTGTCCATTTTTTTAATTATAGGTTATTTACCCTGATACATTTAAACCCTGATACACGTTTTTATTTTATTTTCAGTACCTAAATCAGACCATGCGTTAAAATTCTTCCATACAATCTTTGACACCCCCAAACCTACTTTATCAGTTTAGAAAAACTAAAAATGGCAAACTCTATAATTTACATAGATAAGTATTCGTGACAAGTTTAAAGTTCATGAATTCAAAGAATAAGATTTTTCATACAAACAAAATCCCCCCTTTTCACCCCCTTAAAGGTCTAATTTCCAAAAACCCCTTCTTACATAATAACTATCTGTGTGCCAAACTTCAGCCCAATCTGTTCAGTGGTTTGAGCTGTTTGTTGATACATCAGTCAGTCAGACAGTCCCTTTCCTTTTATATGTATATATAATATTTATATTTAGATTGAGTAATGAACTGTTTAGTTCTGTTTTTTGTGCAGTTGTATTATTGCTGTTTAAAAATAGCTTCAGAATCGTTGGTAACTTTATATTTAGGTAGTAAGAATTCTTGGTAAAGGAAAATGTAGGTACCTATGTGCGGTGCACCGCAGACTACCGAAACTAATCTAAAGTTGCAGACAACGAACAATAAAAACAATGGGTAATCCATATACGTCATTAAACTTCCATATAATTCATAATATTCCAAACTAGCTTTTGCCCGCGCCTTCGCCCGCGCGGATGTCGTAAATTTGTCCATGGGGACGTACTACCGGGATAAAAAGTAGCCTATGTCTTAACCCAGGTAACAGACAGACAGAATTACTTTTTCATTTATGATTATATCATAAAGTATGGATTTATGAACTTATTAAAAATATAAAAAATATTATGTTATGCTTCTTTTTAAAGGACTTCAAAAAAAGGTGGAGGTTCTCAATTCGACTGTATTTTTTTTAATTTATTTTTATGTTTGTTACCTCAGAACTTTCGACTGAGTGAACCGATTTTGATGATTCTTTTTTATTTGAAAGCTGGTGCTTCCCGAGTGGTCCCATATAAATTTTATTAACATTGCTTGGATAGTTTTTGAGTTGGGTTCAATAATACGTATTTTTCCCACTTAGTATATGGATGATATCTTAAATTCCTGTCACTGTTATTTACATAGCAGGTAGTGGTAGGTATTCGAATTTGTGTGGGGTAACTACCACAACTAAAAACTGAAAAATAAAAACTTTTTACGTAATTTTAAGTTATTTTTCGCTTTGTAGTGTTTTTTTTTTTGGAAGTTGGTTATTTTTTTTTGTAATTTTTTATTTTATTTTATTATTAAATTACCCCACGGGCATTCATCCCAAATTCATCAATTCGTCACATGCCTACGGCCTACGGCCCATTTAGAACGACTTACGGAAAATCAAAATAAATAATATTTTCATTCTGCAACTCGTCCCACGTTTTTTTTTGTGTGGAACTTTAAACTTTATCAACGTTTGGTACAGTTGGTAAGACACGACAAAACAATTAAAAAAAAAAAAATAGTTTTTACTTTCGTTTTGGAAGTAGTGGTGGCCCAGTGGTAACGGCCGCGACTTACAAGTTGTACGTCGTAGGTTCGAACCCAGGCAGGCGCTTTACTTTGTGTAAATTATTTCATCACCACTGCTCTCAAAACGGTGAGAGAAAACATCGTGAGGCAAACCGGCATGTCCTAGAACCGAAAATTCGAAGACATGTGACATCTACCAACCCGCACTGGGCCCGCGTGGTGGATTACGGCCCACTCCCTCTCACAGAGAGGAGGCCTGTGTCCCAGCAGTGGGAACATTATAAGCTGATGACGATGACTTTCGTTTTGTTCATATAGATTATTTATTAAAAATTTCAGTACCTACTAAATAATATTTTTCTAAAACAACAGTTTATTGTTTCATTTTACAAGCAAACGCACAAGATCAAGTTTTATCCGAAATTAATACGAATGGTAGACATGTATGACTTTCGGTTATTATCAAGTTAGTAAACAATTGTTACGGTGGTTACTTTTGAAGTAGGACAGACCTATGAAAAATACAATAAAATCTTTTGTTTTGGCCAGTGATGTTTTTTATCAGTAAGTAAACAAACCAAAAAAAAGTAAAAAGAGAAATAATAAAAATAAAAGTCTTTTGTTTTTTTTAAACTTGTTGAGATACAGAGAAAAAATATTTTTGTGTCTGATATTTTTTCACTCCTCTTGCTCAAAAAGGCCGTCATTGTAGAGTACCAGAGCGGGGAAAAAATAATTTATTTTTAATTTTTGTCTGTTCCAACGAGCCTTGAAAAACGAAAAAGTCTTTATTCTTTTGTAGAATAATCATGGTTTACAATCTTTATTTAATCTCGACTTATTACTGGTACACAAAAAAAAAGAAGAACATTTTATTTTTGAAAATGGAACTAAATGCGGCTATCTCTTCGGTAGAATGCGTGCATTGCGTTGCGGCTACAGAAGAAATAAAAAAGGCATTGGCGCGAAATCTTTAGAATTTTTCTCTAATTACGAATTGAATTGGTGACCGTAATATAATTTTACTACAGTGAAAATGTCATCATCTAGTGAGAACATCTTCACAGAGGACTGAAATTAAGTTGCCGGAAAACATCTCGTTAAATATCCAGAATTGTACAAATTGTACATTTAAATGAAATAAACTATTTAATATTATATTGGATTATTTTATTTTCTCGCAATCGTAAGTAGGGTGTAACACACTGCGCTAAAACCCATTATAACTCAGTTTCTATTTACTCCCTCGCAAAAGCTCGGGAGTAAAACTACCTCGTTACAATGGGTTATTTTAGCCCCTCGTATAACAATCTACTATTTCAATTATGTATTTGATCAAGGATGTGGTACAGATGTACAAACATAATTATTATGTATACAAATATAAACCTTTTTTAAAACGAAACAAGCGTTTTTTATTTTATTGTTTTTTGTTTCTCGATTAAAATAAGTTATGAGAGGGCGCTTGCACGTGTAATGGAATGATTAACAACCTACTCACTCTAAACGTCAGTAAAACGGTTTATATACCATTTGCTATCAGGTCAAAATGCCCATCAGCTTTCCTTACTCTTAAAATCCATTTATGTACGCCTTCCACCATTTGTGACTGCCCTCCAATCTCTAAGTCCACTAGTGTCAGATACTTAAGCGTTCATATCAACCAACATCTCAATAATAATTGGCATAAACACCTAGACACACTCTCTGGTAATCGCAAGCTGATTTGCGTTTTAAAAAAAATACGCAAGTCTGCAGATAGGGATACATAGAGGGTGGTTTATTTTGCTTTGTGCCAATCGATCTTAGCTTATTGTTTTCCAATCTGGGGTGGTGCTACTGAGAACCATTTCATCTGACTAGAACGAGCATAAAGAGCTGCTATTATGGCGACTGCCTCTTGGTTAATTTTAATTTTATACCGGGGTCTAACTTTGGTGAGTGTGTTTTTGGCCTATGGCAGCCATGGTTATATCATCAGCACCTAAGTGCAGAGTGCAAATGAGTCATTTGTGGTACAATTTAAGTGGGCCTAAAGCCCATCACTGGATACTGGCACTAAGATGCCATTTCCACAGAAAAGAGAATCGCGGCAGCAGTCCGGCTGCACTGTGCATTCAAAATATCGCCGTGTGGAAATTGATTCATATATTTTCTATTGAATTTGATGGCACGGCGAGACTATAGCCGCGATTTTCTCACCCGTGGAGATGGCGTAGTACAGTTTCGGCGTCCGTTCATTTTGAAAACTTAGAAGTCACAACAGTAGGTACTTCTTGTTTTAACTTCTTCTTCTTCTTCGGTTTGCTCTTGACAGAGTGGTCGTGGTCACAATAAAATGTGTCCAACCGCGGGTGTAGTCATTGCCCGCCTCACGATCTCACTCCATTTGGTTCTGTTACATGACAGTGTGGCGCATTCATTAACAGGGCCTCCAACCGCAGATTTTATTTGATCGGTCCACTTCATCGGCGATCTCCCGCATGACCTTCCTGTTTACCTTCCACGCTGCCATGCACCACTAGACGCTCTATGTAGTCATTATTCCGCCTGGAAACATGACCAAAAAACTTTAGTATTCGAGACTGTACTAGTGCTGATAAACGCTGTTTGATGCCGAGTTCTTGGAGTATGGAGACGTTTGTGCGGAATTCTGTCCATGACTTAACTAGATGTAACTAAATAAAGTAAGTAGGTTTTTATTCCACTCGCAGCTATTCCATTAAACTTGGAAATTACCGCTTCCTCAGAATTTATGCTGAATAGGTACTAAATGATTAATCATTTCAAATGAAAATAAACAAAAGGTAATCATTAGTAACGTTATCCATTATCTAGATACGGTAGTAAAATAGGTATAATAACAATACACCCCTGCATATGAGTAGGTACTGTACCTCCATCGGTTTCTACCATAAAACATACATACATACCTTGTGGAAAATCTGTTTTTTCAAGTGCTATAGAGGTTAGATTGTCATTATGTCAACGGATCCGCGGAAAACCAGAAATAATCGCGAATCATTAGTAAGCAAGATACGTAGTTACTCAAACACAAATTAATTACCACATGCCTTTTGCCTCTGTTAATTGAGTTCTGGCAATAGGCAGATAATACTAGTGAAACTTCAGGATGTAGTTTAACGCTAGGAGGTCTCCACATGGAAGTTTCGCTAAATGACATCAACAGGACGCAACTAGGGTTGAAAAATTACGTAATTTTACTAAAAACGTTGGTAAAATACAGGTATTTTACGGTCATTTATATAAATTACGGTAAAATTACCGGCGACTTATGAAGTTTAAAATTTTAATTTGTGCTGTCCTCTGCTCTGCCTCTGCACATAGATGGTATTATAATCCATGACATGGTGTGATTCATATCTTGAATTCTTGACTTGAGAATGAATTTTTAGGGATTTTTAGTACGTATGAGTCGTACGAGCCAAGTTTAAATTTTTTTTTTAAGTTCCAATTCTGCTTACATCTGTGGCATATTCAAATCCATTCATCCGATAATAGTGAAGTAGTGACATACACATGATACACACAAACATACTCACTTCCGTATTTGTAGTGTTTTAGTGGGTATGACTGTATAAGTACGTTTAAAACGTTTTTTACCGATAATTACGTAAAATATAATTTTTTACCGTATTGTACCAGAGTAATTTTACCGTTTTACATCCCTAGACGCAACCTTGCGCGATTTCAGGTTGGGTTTCTTTTGCGTTCATCATTTTTAATACTTGATAAATACTAAGGATGAAAAGTAGCCTATGTCCTTATCCAGATTGGCTCTAAAGGAAAGGTAATAGACAGACAGACAGACAGAATTATTTTCGCATTTATAATATTAGTTAAGTATGGAAGTATGAGTAGTAGGTATGGATGTACGGGATACAATACAGCACCAAACATTAGGTATTGATCAGTAGTTATTAAAATTTATTTATCTACTGTCACGGAAGTCGAGTTAATTATAGTTAACTTAATTCACTCACTTATTAACTTTTTTGTTGGAACTGTGGTTAGCGGTTGGTTTTTACAATCTTGTAGCAATTCCCTTCGATATGTCTCATAAAGTCAAAAGCTCGTTTTTTATATTTATTTATACAACGTGTAACGTAGTGTTTTGAGAGCAGTGGTGAAACTAATTACTAAATCATACCTCTTGACTGGTCTTTACAGCTAATGAATTAATTATATTTAGTTGAGAGGTGTGGTTGCCCAGTGATAACGGCCCCGTCTTACGAGTTCAACGGAGAGTCGGAAAACATCTCGAGGAAACGGGCATGTCCAAGAACCAAAAATTCGAAGACATGTGACATTCACCAACCCGAACTGGGCCCACGAGAACGAGAACGAGACGAGAAGAGGCCTGAGTCCCAGCTGTGGGAACATTATAGACTGATTAGATCAACGACACAAACAAACATTAAAGCACCTGAATAAACTTTTTATTTATTTTATTTTTTAACCGACTTCAAAAAGGGTTCTCAATTCGTCGGGATATTTTTTAATTTTTTTTTTATGTGTTTTCCCCGGTTTCTCGGCGTGCTGAACCGATTTGAAAAATTATTTTTTTGTTTGAAAGGGTATACATTCAAGTTGGTCCCATTGTCATTTGGTCACGATCTGATGATGGGATCTTGGAGAAATCGAGGGAACTCTTCAAATATTATAGGCACATCTATAACGATTTGGGTATTTTTGATGAGCAGTTGACATAAGGCTATTGTAACTTAGTTAAATTACAAACCAAATCACTAAAAAATGAAAAAATAACTTTTTTACAAAAAATACAACCGCCTTCCAAACTACAAAGTGAAAAATAACTTTAATTTCGGAAGTCGGTGTCAAAAAACTAAAATACTGATCCAAAGACACCGACTTCCGAAATTAAAGTTATTTTTCACTTTGTAGTTTGGAAGTTGGTTGTATTTTTTGTAAAAAGTTTTTATTGTGTATTGCTTGCTGCATCCACTGACAATACAAAGTTAATTTATTATATTTAAATTAACAAGCAACAAGACTCAATATGTTAGCAACAATAGATCTTAACAACCATGTTAGTAAACATAATTCCCTGCTACACGCTCAACACAGATGTGGAAAGCTTGCAGCAGCGATTCACACACTAACAGTCCAGTCTACTCCCGATACACTGCAGTATAATTATTTTTGGGACTGTTTAATGACTGAGCCACAGCATCACTTGCGAATTTATGAAATTAAAATATAAACGGATTTTTTTTTCGTGTCTTGGTCTTCTGAAAAGCTCGTGGCTAAATGATGATAGCCGCACAGGTCGATCGAAGGTTAAGCTACGCTTGCCGCGGTCGGTTCGTGGATGGGTGACCATTTCTTATACATCGAAACCTCTCCGTGCCTCGGAAAGCACGTTAAGCCATTGGTCCCGGCTGTCATTCGTAAATCTTTGACAGTCGTTACGGGTAGTTAGAAGCCCAAAAGTCTGACAACCAGTCTTCCAAGGAATATATATATACGGGTGACCACTGAAAATCAGCGCTGTGCTGTGGGTCCCCCATAGCACAGCATCATGCTGAGTGGAAGCCTTCTTGTCACAGTCATGTCGTGCAGCTGCCGCCAAGTAAATTCTGTTCTATGCTCGTGATTTGTTATGTACTTTGTGTTGTTCTCTGATTACTCTTGTCTTTTATGTATGCACGTGTTTCTGAGACAAATAAACCAATTTTTCTTTCTTTCTTTCTATTTTGTTACCCAGTAACTGGGTTATGGAGGTCAGATAGGCAGTTGCTCCATGTAAAATTCAACTGCGTCCGGTTAGACTCTAAGTAGATTTTTTTTTGAGTCTTATGAGGCACTTGTGGGTACGAAATCTGTACTTATATTGTAAAGAGGAATGATTTGTATTTTTGCCAATATTAAAAAGAGGAAAGATTTGTATTTTTGTATGTAACGAATAAACATAAAAGCGACTGGACCGATTTGAAAAATTATTTCAGCAATGGATAGCTACATTATCAGCGAGTAACATAGGCTATATTTTATCCCCGTACTCCCACGGGAACGGGAACTACGCGGGTGAAACCGCGTGACGTCCGCTAGTATTCAATATGAATCGGTTATGGTCTAATTATTTATTTTAAGCTTGTGTTGGCGATAATCTGCATTTAATGAGATAAGTATTTTAAGTAGGTACAACATAAAGGTTTCTTGTGCATTCGGCTGAATGAAAATACAGGTAGTATTTTTACCGTATTTAGTATTTTCATTTAAAATTAACATCTAGTGTATCTAATAACATAACGTGCTGATGACGCGCTTTTTAACTATTCAGTTAATTACATTGATTCATCTCATTAAAGTATATTTTATAATCACTTATTTAAACACTTTAATACTACTAATAAGTACAGTACCGACCAAAAGTCCATAAGCAATCTCGCAAAGCAATAGACTGACGCTTCGGTTTGACTTACGACCTTCTTCTATAAGTTGTTACAATACTGTAGACACGCACATTACACACACACACTCACTTTGTCTGCAACCAATGACTAGTTCGATAATCATCATTCGTTTTTAGTTTCATTCGTCTTGTTCACATAAATATTAAAGTTTAGCAGGTAGACCACAAAAAACTAAGTAAATTATTTCGATTTCTGTGGGGTAGATGCAATTTGTTACAAGTATTCAATTAATAGAACTTTGTTGGTTCGTGCCGTGATAATATTGGTGACGAGCATTTAGCGCAGTGTTGTGGTTATTATTATCAAAAAGCAGGCATAAAATATATTGAAGAGATCAGATCAGATCAGAGAATATTATTGCGCTGCGTAAAAGTGAAGTGAATATCTAATAAAACCGGACTAAGTGTGAGTGTTATCATTTATATATTTCATATTTTACTAAACATAAATCTTAATCAAGGGTATTGTTGATAGAACAGAGGTATTGTTGAGACAGAAGATGCCTTTAAAGTTTTAAATTCATTGTGAGGTTTAATTCGATTAGTGAATAATAAATAATTAGGTATTATGTGTAATAAAAACAATGTTTTTCTTTGTTCTAGAGAAATACTGTGACGGTTAAGAGATATGAGGAAGGGGCTTATTATCGAGTAGCAGCGACGTCAAATGGTGAATGAAACAAATGGTTTCATACCAACGAGATATTTTGCTGAATTATTAAAAACACGTCATTATGAACCGTTCGCCGTGCACTCTGAAGGCTTGCATCACTGAAGACCAGCTAGAAAACCGTTTTAGACCTTAAAATATTGACCGTACCAACTTAATAAACAACAGATTCGTTATTGCATGAATTTATGGTAACGAATTTTTTAAGCACGTTTCAATAGGGTGTTTGTCGTATTTCTTGCAAATATACCGAAATTGTTTAATATTATTTTAGTAATAGTATTATTTTAGGATTAAAATTTGAGGTTTAGTTTCAATCTTCTTTTCGTAAAGAAAATGAATACTTAAGCTATAACCTCAATACCAACCAATATTTACTAAAGCCAAATAAAGTTTAAAATAATTAATATGAACAACTGCCTAAAAAAAACTGCTTAAAATCAACAATTTTGTCAGTAGATTTTTTTACATTTTAAGTAGTCTAATATTCTTATTTATTGCTTAATTACTTAGACCATGATCAAAGCTTTATATTTATGGTGCAAAAAAATCCATTTAAAACATTTCAAAATTTAAATATGTCAAAATAATACAAATTGCTACTAAGTTTCTAGACATCTATTTCACATATTATTCAGGTGAAGTAATGATAAATAATTGTAGCAGTTTGATAACTGTAAAATAAACATAACGAATAAATATTATTTATTTTTTATTATAACATATCACGCATTTTTTATTCTAAACCCTTTATTGCAATAACAACATTAATAAATAGGCAGGATATTTAAAAATATTATTATTGCAAACAAAAATAATAATATTTGCAAAAACAGCGCTGTGATTTACGAGATTAGAACCTTAGCCATCTTGAATCTAAGACCAACGCTTAACGCCTTCTGCTATCTGCACATATAATTTACTTTCGAATTTTAGCAATGCGATACACTGGCCAAGGTCACGCGTACGAGTATGATGCGTGCTAACAAAAGTTATGGAAATATAAGTGCGGCGCCCGCGAACCGTGACGATACGATAGTATGTAGTTCAAAACTGCGTTCTCTGTGGTGTGTGTACGGCACTCACACCACAGACGTCTGACTGTTTACACATACAAATGTACGGACTATACCGCGTGTTCACAGCAATACGACTCTTAGCGTGCTCATGCACTTTTGAGCGCTTACTGTACCTACTTATAAAGATTTTACGCATTATGAATCCACACCATTGTGTGGATCGCCCGGAGGACACGGTGGAGCATACGGTGGAGGTCTGCCCGGCTTGGGCGGAGCATCACCGTGTCCTCGTGGATCGCCGTTCGACGGCGGTAATCTCTCGCGTCCGGCCCTGGTCCAGGTCATGATTAGGGCTTGCAATATCCGTATGTTTTTACAATCCGGATAATACGGATATTAATATTTTAGTATCCGGAATATCCGGATAGTGCGGATAATACGGATATTTTTTAGTTTTATTCTAAGTAAAACTAATAAGCTTTTGTAACACGTTTTAATCAGTCTTTCAAGCAAATTTACAAAGAAATAATAAACTATACCAATATTTCAAGTAACAATCACATAAAAAACTAGTTCACTTTCTAAAATTATACAATAAAACTCATACTAAAAACAATTCTAATTAAAAAATGAGATCTTACATTTATCACAAAACACAACATCCCAATCAAATCAACCTATTTAATACATAATAATTACATAAAAATATCACTTTCCCTGGCAAATCAGCTCAATTATTAAACAACAATAGTATAAATCAAATATAATAAAACAAAAATTAACAAAATATCTCAAAATAATCAAATAACCCTTTATAATATAATATTACGTAATTCTTAAATTATTTTTTATCCAAATTCTGGTAATATGATCTTAAAAAGCTTAAACTATCTAATGAATCTTCTTTCATGGAAGTTCTTAAATGGTTACATAAATATCCTGTAGCAGAGAACACTCTTTCTGCTTCAACGCTGGTCGGCGGTATTGATAAAAGTAGATTGTAAACCCTTTATAAATTCCTGCTTCTCTGACCATTCTCATCAAATAGTGCCATCTCTACTCGAATTGTGGTGTCTAAATCATTTGTTGAAGAAGTCGGCCGCTGCGCAGAAGATGGCTGATTCATAAACCGGATGATTTCTTCTCGTATTTGTGTTTTAATTGATACGCTTACAGTTGAAGAAGTGCAACCTTCTGTATCTTGTGTATTGTCCACTGAAGTTATGACTGTTTGATCTGGTTGTAGTGTGTCAAAAAATTTAGAAATAATTTTAACAATCGTCTGTCTCACAGATTCGTTTGAAGGATTTTCAAATGGACTGTCGTGTGTACTTCGCTCTTCATAAAAATTGTGAGGGTTGTGTAAATATGTCATTGTACCGATTATTTCTGGAACTCTTTCTTTTGAGTGATACTAGAAGTTCATTACTGATAATGCTATCTTTTTGCGATAATTTCTGAATCATGAATCTTAACGCTGTTTCAGCAGTCAGTAAGTTTGCATCTTCTTCACAGATCGCTTCTACCGTAGCTTTAATTATATTAAGGGATTCCGAAATTTCTTTAAGATGTTGTAATTCCGTTTCAGTAAATGCTATACCAGATTTAAAATCAATTAATGCCTTGAATACAGAATCTTTTAATAATAAGAACCGATCAATCATATTAGCAAGACTGCTCCATCTTATTTTGCAGTCTAAGATAAGATGAACATTCTTTTGTTCTCCTTCTGCGGTGTATTTATAAAGCACCTCAGACTTGGTCGGTGATTTTTTAAACATCTTGACTACTTTTCTAACTCTTTTTATTATTTTGTTATAATCTTGGTTTCTTAAACAAACATCAGTTCCACGACCGGTTGCATGTACATTACTTGTATTTACAATAAAACCTTCTTCGCCATCGGAGTCTTCAATTTCTTGTACATCTATATCTTCTGTACTATCATCATTATCAGTATTGTCTTGTATGACAACAGCAGGCTCTTTTTTATTATACAGAACGTCTAGAACTCCAAGCTGAATCCCGTGTGCATAACACAATTGGCGGTACACTGGTGTTTTTTTTCCTAGAGCACACATCATCGAAGCGCCATCGGTCACCAGGCAAATAACATCATCTTTCAGTGACAGAACATACTGTGTCAACTTTGATTTGAGAAGGTTAAGGCAATTATCCGCCGTACCTTTGCCTGACATCAATGAGAGTCCTAAATTTCTAAATGATTTATTTTTAAACTGTGTAGAGTGTTTATTTATGTTCATAAATCTTTTATTTTGAACTGATGTCCATTCATCCAGACTTACTACAAAATTGCATTCTCTCGATTTCAATCGGTCCAATTCTTTCTTCAGGTCTACTTTTAATTCTTCACAATGATTTAAAACAATCTTTTTGACTGTGTGGGGTGATTGTGGCAATTTTAACCCACTTTAAAAAAAAAGTTTACGCAATGTCTGAGATGTACAGAAAGCACTGAATGCAAATCCGTCTAGAGCTGCCAATTTAGAAATCATCACTTCCATACTCTCGTGCTCATCAGACTTAAAATAATCGACAAGACAATCGACAGTTAACAAGTGGTCAATGTTGTTTTGATTTCTGTCACTAAATTGACTTATTGTGATTTGTAAAGTAAATAAATAATTGCAAGAGTGATTAACTATATTTAAATAATAAATAACGTAATAACAGTAATGTACTTTATAGATGACAGCTTTTTATTTAATATTTAAAAGAGAAATACAACTATCCGTAACATCCGGAAAATCCGGATAGTGATGCAGTTAGAATCCGGTTTTGAAAAACGGCGGATATCCGGATAATACGAATATCCGGATATCCGGATTGCAAGCCCTAGTCATGATACGAAGCGATAGGGCATGGGAGGCCGTCACCTCCTTCTGCGAAGCAGTAATGCTCGCGAAGGAGGAGGCGGAACGCGTGAGGGAGAGGCAAATTTCGCGCCCTCACACCTTTCGTCGTAGCCGCAGCAGGAGACGCCCTAGGCGTCGGGAATCCCAGGCCGATCCCCGGCCACCGTCCGATAAGAACCAGGTTCGGGTCTACGGCGCTGTGAGCAGAACTGACGGAGTCCGCTTGGGCCGATGCCTGCCGAGGTCGCGGGAAAGTCCTAAAGGGATACCGCGGCCCCTGGCAATACAGGCAACTGAAGGAACACGGGTGGGTTTTAGTCAGTTAGCCGGCCTTACGCACGGACGTAATAAAATCGCGGCGATTTTTTTTTGTGCACTTGGTTTTCAACGCTCTGCTTAGCGCCGAGAGTTAAAAATCCAACAGTGTGTTTTTTCAACGCGTTGGGACGAGAGTGCTTCCCAGCGCGTTGGATTCTCAACGCTCGGATTAACACCGAAAGTTGAAAATTCAGTGCGAAATAAAATCCTGCCGCGATTTTATTACGTCCGTGCGAACGTTGGCTAAGAATCTGACACGCCCTCCTCCCAGAGCGGGAGAAGTTATTTGATAATACACCACCAAATAAAAAAGACCTGCAGCCTAATTTTCAAAGAGATTATTAATATGGATTATATGTTCTATAAATTATATGCTTCATATTTCGAAAAATTTGTTTGCTCAACATCGGAAATAAAGCAATGAATGTTGTTAAAATGTCAAAATAAAACATTTTAACATTAATGTCGCTGAGATGAAATTGCGACTAGATTTTGAACGTTTTGAATCACAGGAAATGACCTTCAGAGGCACGAATGCGCGACGTAAACGTTACGTAAACTCGCACGATTTTTTAATCGAAAATACAACTATCCTATAGGTATTTTGGTTTAATTTTTTTTTTGCGACAAGCGCAATATGTCATGATAAGACAAAAGTTAATTAATTCAGAAGATTATTTATGAGTATCCAATTAAAGTTATTAGTAAATATTATGCACGAAACGAATTTAATTTTAAAATTGGATTTTAAGTTTTCTCCGCGTGTTTGGCCCACAGGGCTCTACAAAGGCGCGAAATTTTACCGACTACATAGGCTACCGCTGTGCCGCTGGAAAAATTTAAAACAAAATAGGTACCTACTGTAGCATCGGATTGCCTGCCGGCGCTCGTTTTCGCTTAGCGTTGTTTCTGACTTTTCCGTTTTGCTCGGCTCCTAAGGATGCTAGCGATGAGCGGTAGCCTAAGTATAGCCTTCCTCAAGAATTGGGCTATCAAATGCAAAAAGATTTTTTTAAATCCGACTGGTAGGTACCAGAGATTAGCGCGTTCAAACAAATAAAAATACAAAATCTTCAGCTTTATTATTAGTAGGTAGATATAAAGATATATTTAGATTTCGAAGGGAATTGCTACAAGATTGTAAAACCCGCCAAACACAGTTCCAAGAAAAAAAAATAAGTGGGTAAATTAAGTTAACTATGATAAACTCGACTTCCTTGAAAGAGGTAAAGGAGAAGGATTTAGGCTACTTTTCAGAAGGCTCTATAATAAGCGGCACAGCGGTAGCCTCTGTAGTCGGTAAAGTGCCGCTCCTAGAGCCCAGCGGGATAACTACGGAATACACTAACAATGGCTTTGCCGTTCATTTTGTCAAACTTGTCACAAATGTCAGTAAATTAGAAGTCTTTTTGACAGATTGAAACTTAGATTAGAATGAGAACGTTCATAAAAATACGGGAATTGCCCTTCAGATAGATACATAAACAAACCAGAAGGGTTAATAGCCAGCACCCTAATTGCAGTGCTTGGCGACACGACGACGTCGCCACGCCACCACCGCACCGCCACCGCGCCTCTAACCTGATATGCGACGTTGCTAGACCACTGTTTTAAAAAATGTACGCGTTTTATAAGTGACATGGCAAAATCAAGCGGAGACGGCGCGGCGACGGAGCAGTGGAGGCGCGATGGCGGCGCGGTGGCGGCGTCGTGTCCTTGTGCACTAACACACGACCAGACACATTCTGTATCATTTTAACAGTTTAAAAACATTCGTTGCTTTATTTCCAATCTTGAGCAGACAAATTTTTCAAACATAATGAAGCAATTGATTAGCTTCAAAATCCGTCGGATTGTGACTGTATTACTTTATATTAGGGAGCTGGCTAGCTGTGCGCCGTCTGTGAGTCACGGAACTGTTTAATAATAATATCATGCTTAGAAGATGATTGTCACAATTACCACGGCAAAAAATAAACCAAAATTGTCGCATTTTTATCAAGACCCGTGGAGCAAAAACTAGGCAATAAGTAGTACTAATTAGCATAGTTGTAAGTTGTAACATTAAGTACGGATGTAAAACATAATTATATTTCGTGTTCTCTAACGCTGTACAACAAAATAAATTATACAAATAAACGTTGCAATTTATTAAAATAATATTGATTTTCACGATTTATTTTCTTTGTTCAATCATGTCATACCTATAACTATCTATGGTTCTACCGTTTATTGGTTTCATACATATTTCCATTATCTACTTAGTCAGGTTCATCCTTTGTAGGGAAAAACTGTTTCCATAAAAATTACTACTTACTCGTAACTATAGTTGTATTTCTTGTGAATGCTGCTACGTATGCCGTACTACATGGCCTGCGCTACGCTACGCGAGCCAACGCTACGCAGGCCAACGCTACGCGAGCCTACGCTACGCGAGGCTACGCTACGCAAGACTATGCTTTGCTACGGAGACTACGCTATCGGCATACTATCGTTGAATTCTCGAACTTCACAACACTTTGTCGTTTATTAACTTTTTGAATCCTCATTTTTCTTTGACGTGAAGACGTGAAGTCAATTTACCGGCAAATAAATCAATAGTCGTACCTACTGCAATGGAATCAGCTGCGAGATGAATACCGCCATAATTTAACATTGGTTCGACTGATATTAATATTACTTACAGTATATAAAGGTATTTATGTACTACATAATTATACCTAATAACATAATTAGTATGATGCTGCCATCAGTATACCTTTGTCTTTTCCATGTACTATTTGCTCCTCATTCATAACCAAAACAAACTACGAATGCCTTCGCGTGCTCATTAGCAGTATTAGCGATTTGTTAGGCATTGAATAATGCATGATGCAAACACGTATTGATACTATGTAAGTAATATGTAGGAAGGTAGGTAATTAAAAAATTAAAAAAAACATAAAAAATATTGTCCGACTTGTTATGCTAAGTATTAGCATAATCCTATAATTTTCCCCTTGCTGGGACACAGGCCTCCTCTCTGTGAGAGGGAGTGGACCGTAATCCACCACGCTGGCCCAGTGCGGGTTGGTAGATGTCACATGACTTCGATTTTTTTTGTTACCTGACTATGTTTTCCTTCACTGTTCTGAGAGAAAAGGTGACGAAATAATTTACACTAAGTAAAGTGCCAATAACGGACCAGTTTTTTTTCAGTTTAAACAATTAGGTAGGCCCTTATATATTTCTGGCTACTGATAAACACCGTTTAAGCTTTCTTTCTTTTAAAATAATGTTTCAAGTAAGTACGGTTTTTTCAGTAAGCCTGCCTGGCTGGCTGTCCCTTATGGGAATAGGAGCGTGATGTTGATGGAATTGTAAAGATGGACGCCTAAACGTTTGACGAGAATATTAGGACTTGTCTATGCCCCGTTCGCTTGTCTATAGTAGTGTACATAGGTAAGTATTCGCTGTACGCTTTGTTGTAATTTTCTTTTTTTATAGTAATTATCTTTCAGTTATTAATTTCATCATACATAATGTTTCACAATTAACAGATAAAGTAACTATTGTTCAAAAAAATCATGATAATATCAATTAACGTTAAAAAAATTAATTAACGAACTATTTGCGTGTAGCGCTGCATTAAATCACGCTCGATGCAATTTTGTAATGAATCCCGCTTAGAAAAATAATCAGTTTTTGAATAATTCAGTGATGTTTACTTCATACGTCAACAGAATAATTATTTAAAATTAGGTATTTAGGTCCCAAGGGATCCTTGGTCTTTCAAGTTGAGTAGTGCTTTGTTTCTTAACACATTGTCTATGACTAATTCATTTATTGAGTAATTAGGACCTACGGATTTGCTTAGATTAATTCATCATTCATAGTCTAATTAAAATAGCTGCAGTGCATGAGATTCCGGATTCAGTTTCCGAGTAAAACTGCCTTTTTTCGAATTTATTTATTGATTAGCAGAATTTAGTTATAGGTACATGAGTAAATTTTTAGGGGAAATGCTTATTGCCATTTTGTATTATTGTGAGAAACAGCAGATATTTATTAAATAAATCGTTGTTTTTAATAAAAATTGTTTATAAATTAGAGTCGCATATTATTTTATGTATCAATGATTTCTATAATTAAAGGCACTCTGTACTTTATTTGCACCAAGATGTCGGAACAACGTAGTTCGAAAACAAACAAATAAAATACCTAATACATGACATGTCATAAAATAAATAGAGAGCATTTAAAATAATTAAAGAGTAGCTAAGATAACATCTAATTAATCCAAAGTCTCGTATTTCAGTATATCCAGACGTATCCTGTGCCTGCTGGGTTTGTTTAGATAAAATAATTACTAAGTGGGACAAGACACTAGAGTACGTTCGTTTGCATAGTCTGAATAGCTAATGAAAGGAACAAGCGCGCGGGGGCGCATTCATGTTTAGCTAGAACAGTACGTACAGCTTTTATATAAAAGAAGCGCTCAGTTTCGCAACCATTCGAATTTGGAATCTCGGCGCGAGGAACGCTGGGAGACGGAACGCACCCGTTTTTTCGCGCGAAAAGTGACAGATCTTATTGTTATTTTTTTTTACCATAAACAATAATTAATTCATCACTATGGCTGTTACAAGTGCTCGGAATATTGTGAATTTGAAAGAAACAGGGCATTTTGAACGAGAAAATGCAAGGATCGATAAATATACGGTAAGTGATAATGGAAACGAGTGAAAATGATTTGATAACACACACAACACTTTTACTCAACAAGAAAGTCCACTGCATCCTCATTATGAGAACTCCATCTATGTACAAGTAGTTCCGAAATGATTTTTAGGGTAATTAATTTAACGATTAGATACCTAAGTGCAGAAATTAAAATTAGATCTACCGTCTATTTCTAACTATTATTTGAAACATTAGAATAAAGTTAAAAAATTAAATAGTTAAGTTGCTGCCGAAATATAATCTATAGGTATTTAGGGGTACGCGTTTATTTCTAATTCAAAGCAATATAAGTAGATTCTAACACCTAAGCATACAAGTACAAATTTCCCTCTGTTACAACAGATTTCACCTTGATGTCCACTGTTTGACTCAAGATAATTATTTATCTAATATGTACCTATCAATAACATAATAATTGATATCTAGGTCAGTGTTATACCTAACTGTGCTAGAAGGCATCATTCTTACAATAATTTAATTAATTAATTTTAATACTTAACTGGACTCGTGAGGTTCCCCTTTTTTAACCGACTTTAAAAAAGGAGCAGGTTATTATGTTCGTTTGTATGGTTTTTTTTATTTTTTTTGTGAATTGTGAAACGATTTTGAAAAGTCTTTTTTCATTTGGTTAGAGGAAGCTGCCGCGGTGGTCCCATATAAATTTTATTAACTTTGCTTGGGTAGTTTTCCCCATACAATTTTATTTTAAAAGTATTTTTTTAAACTAATTTTAATGCAAGCATAATGTTAATGAATGAAAGCCCTGTGCTTAATTATTAATACATTTTCGAAACATATTATAAATTAAAGTCGCTTTTCGTGTCTGCCTGTGTGAATGCGTTGTTCTTCTAAACTGGGCAATGAATATTGATGCGGTTTTCACCATCATTTAGAAAATTTATTCCGAAAGGTTAGTGTATAATACATTAATACTAGATACACTGAAATATTGTAAATAAACAATTCGCTGTCCCCGGCGAATAAAATGCTAATGTGCTACTGCCACAGGCTACTACGATAGTTTTAAGGTTATTGCATATTCGATATTACGAGGTCCGATTACACTCTGTAAATTTTTTCCATTCATTTCCTACGGTTATTTCTTATTTCAGAAGTTATAAGATTTTAAGGTGTATTGTAATGAATATAAAAAATCACTTTTCTTTTGATATTTGAACAATTCCGCTATGTATATTAATTAATGAAATTTTCACAAAAAACTGTTTTATTTTTTTATTTTTCCTGTAACATTTGGTTTTTACGATTACCATTTTATTCGCCGGGGACAGTGAATTGTCAAGTCGTAGAAATTGTGCGAAGCAGGGCCGAGTAGTTTTAAATAAAGCAAATGAATAAAATCATTCATCTTAAAAATAGCTGCAGATGCATTTCAGTGCGCACATTCTAAATTTAAACTGCACTATTTGACATTGGTTTCATTTCATTCTGCTGTAAGCAATAGGTATTGGAATCATCATGTTTTGTTTTAAGACTTGATGACCCGGTGAACTTCGTACCACGTGAGACAAAATTTAGAATTTATAGATTTTTCTATTCCTTTGTGGTTTTCCTAATTTTCTTTTTTCCTAAACCTGGGGTGGTTTATTGAGGCGTCCAAAACAAAAACAAAATTCAAGGCGGTCGAGCCATTTTCGAGTTTTTGCGAGACTAACACATAGCAATAAAGTTTTATATATACCTATAGACAGATAGATTAACTTAAACATTGCTAGATTTATTACGAAATAAAAAAAAATGTCGTCCAATATTTCACCTACTTTATGAACGCTTTTCATAATCAAATAGGTTGCATTGACTTTTAGGTAAACATTACTTTCACATTTTATTAACTGCCAGGATTTTGTTCAATACCTACTACATATTAAAGTTTTTCAATAACTTTTCGTGATCAAATAGCTGGTTTAATTGACTTTTAGGTAAATATTACTTTCACATTTTATTAACTGCCAGGGTTTTGTTCAATACCTACTACATATTAAAGTTTTTCAATAACTTTTCGTGATCAAATAGCTGGTTTAATTGACTTTTAGGTAAACATTACTTTCACATTTTATTAACTGCCAGGATTTTGTTCAATACCTACTACATATTAAAGTTTTTCAATAACTTTTCGTGATCAAATAGCTGGTTTAATTGACTTTTAGGTAAATATTACTTTCACATTTTATTAACTGCCAGGGTTTTGTTCAATACCTACTACATATTAAAGTTTTTCAATAACTTTTCGTGATCAAATAGCTGGTTTAATTGACTTTTAGGTAAATATTACTTTCACATTTTATTAACTGCCAGGGTTTTATTTAACACTTATTTGTTTATACGACACCCAGCGCCAATGCGGTGCTCCCATGCCCCATACTCAAAGCATTTATTTCAATTAAACCATTTACAGGCACTTTTGAATTGTCAAAGAGTCATTCAGTTAGTTTAAAAGTTGAAGCTAGTTGCTCATTTCAAAATGTAAATCTCTATGGAGAAGAACGGGCAAGAAACTACAAGGACACTCTTTTAAACTTTTTAAAATATAGATATTACAAAATCCTGGGCACATTATTCTTGTTCCTTCTATATGTAATAAATAATCAAAATCATTTGAAAATATAAGATTAAAAAAATGTTTACAAAAAAAAAACAACCGACTTCCAAAAGGTTGGTGTCTTTGGTTTTGAATTTTCGTTTTTTGTCACCGACTTCCGAAATTAAAGTTATTTTTCACTTTGTAGTGTTTTTTGGAAGTCGGTTGTTTTTTTTTTTGTAAAAAAAAATATTGTTCACTTTTTAGTTGTGGTACCTACCCCACACAAATTCGAAAACCACTACCTGCTATGTAAATAACAGTGACAGGAACTTATCATATCATCCACATACTAAGTGGGAAAAAGTACGTATTATTGAAGCTAACTCAAAAACTATCAAAGTAAAGTTAATAAAATTTATATGGGACCACTTCGAGAGCATACCCTTCCAAACAAAAAAAGAATTTTAAAAATCGGTCCACAATTGACGGAGAAACCGGTGGACATACATAAAAAAAAAAACAAACATACGCGACGAACATATGACCTCCTCCTTTTTGGAAGTCGGTTAAAAATAAGCCCTGGCAGATAAGAGATGACCAGTCTCAACTGACGGCGCCCGTTCACGAAGGAGTGTCCAAAATGCTCATACACCTGCACTTCTAAGGACCTAAAAAAGGCTACTGATGCCGCTATTGGCGTGGCCAGCTACTAGGCTCAATTCGTCTAATATAATATCAATATTTTTACCTTTACCATCGACTCGAAACCACCCAGATCCTACACAGATGTTCTAAACAGACCAGGAGATTTAATTAGCTTCTGGATCCCGAGGTGGGCTGGTTGGAATAACCACCAAACGGCCGCCATGGCCCACGCACAATGGTCCACTTTACGGACTAAGTGCGGAAACCAAACCCTATAACATAGAGCTATTGTCCTTAATAATTACATTACCCTTTTTATCATACAATGGATTTGTTTAGTTTACTTATTGTATTCAAAATAAACCAACGCATTTCTCTTGATACAACGATTTTATGCGACATCAGTAGTATTGTGTAAACAGTTTTAACTCAAGGCCTCTTTTAGAGTGACTAGGCCTCCCTAGTCACTAACATTTGAATATATCGAAGGTTTGGAAAGAGGATAATTCTAAATGTACTAACTGCTTTACTTCTCGTAGATTTGCCATCTTCAATTCTTTGCACGTTATTTTCTTTTGGTTCGCCGAAACGCTCAAAATTCGGAAAAATCCTAAGTGCTGGTCTGCGTTAATGGTTTTCACCTTCAACATAGGTTCATTCTATTTCACAATCTGATGATGTGCATCAACTTCTCCGTTACTAATGGTATTTATATTTGTTCAGCAATGGCTCTACGTAATATTGGCAAAGCCAATATGTCATCATTCATTCAGCCAATATGTATAACTTTTGAATTCAGTAAGCATGATATTAATTTTTCTCTCATCTCACTCGATTGTTATTATTATTTTTGATTTCACCATTCTTAGGAAAACCGGTAGACCCAACCTTCATAACCTAACCGATAACCCTAGGAATATGTAAATAAATTAGTCTTTTTCGTGTGGTTAGTGACTAACCGCCCATGGGCCTCTGACTTGGCTTCACATGCCGTTGAGAAATATCTCTCAGGCATGCCGGTTTCCTTACGATGTTTTCCTTCACCGTTCTTGAAGCAAGAGTGATAATTATACAATACGCACAAAAATTCGAAAAGTCTGAAGTGCGCGCCTTGGGTTTGAACTCGAGACCTATGACTTTGGCGATATCACAGCTGTTAGCAACACTTTTTCTGTGTAGAAATCTTCAGGTCTTTGGGGTTCTACTGCAGATTAAAACCTCACTGAGACCATCATAAAACATTCGGAAGTTTTCTCAAGCGAAAAATTCAAGACCACACAACAACAGTTTTCCAACCAATTGCTAAAAACTCCGTCCACTTCAGAACATAACAATTCTAATAGTTACCATACAAACTGCATAGTCTTGTGAATAAATTATAACAATTGTTATGTAGGTAGGTACCTATCTGACATCACTCACGGCATAAACAATAAAATTGGCGTATATCTTCAGCCATCCTGAACTGACCTTGCGATGCAGATCATGCAGATATCAAGTTCGTGACATGGACTAACGACTCACATTATAAATTGATAGCTTGACTACAATATGACGGCGTCTAATAAAAACGCAGTTCTTAGTACTAGGCGTAAGTAATCCGGGTGAATTTATAATCAGTTCCGGAATCCGGAAACAACAAAAACTGTAACCGCAAATTTCTCTGTACTAGCAGCCCGGAGTTAGAATTTGTGTCCGGTTCATGACAATAGGTTCGCTGTCTTAATACAACGAGTCTTGAAGTCCCATGTAATCATAGGGACTTCAAGATTATGAAAAGCGTATTTATTCAGCTTTCTCTCACCACCCCAATTAGATATTTAGGCGTGATGTTTGTTGTATAATTGAGATTATTTTGTAGAATTTTATCTAAACAAATATTATCAACAGATTTGATTTTTTGTATGTTTGTTTGTTACGCTTTCACGCTAAAACGGCTGAACGGATTTGGATGAAATTTAGCACATGGGTAGACCATGACCTGGGTTAGGATATAGAATACTTTTTATCCCGGTATTCCCACGGGATCGAGAGTTATGCGGGTGAAACCGCAGGGTGCAGCTTTAATAATTAGGGATCTCGCAAGCCATAGACTAAGTTTGTGCTAGCCTTATGTAATTTTGAGGCAAGTTGTATTCTAGTACAGATACCTATTTAGCAACAGCTGTTGTAAATTTGGTATAATACTCAAACCAATACAAAGTTATAGTACCTGTACTGTCGTAGGCGATTTTTTTTTTCCAAGATTATGTTGGCAAGTTTATGCACTATTAATTTGCAATTCAGTTAAATACATAGGAAATACTGCAATGACCATGACAAAATTACTTATAATAAAAATCCAAAAAAAAAATATCAAAGAAGAAATCAATATGACGTGACATTTAGGATAACAATGTCACTCGATAAAAATGTCACGCCCACTTTTTTCCTACTTTTTCTTTTTTCACTTAATCCAACTATGTCCAATGAACCGCGAAAACCCTTTGGTGAAAATTGGAAAGGAAAAAGAAAATTCTTTATTATTGCACATTTTCTTCAAACCCAAACTCATAGCATTTATTTCAATTAAACCATTTACAGGCACTTTTGAATTGTCAAGGAATCGGTCAGTCAAAAATATGAAGCTAGTTGCCCATTCCAAAGTGTAGTAGGTAGGTACCATCGAAGAAACGCATACCTAAGCAGTTTGAAAACAAAATCCCGTGCACACGACCCTTTTTTTTCGTAGGTAAGCGTTACTATATCGGCCGTGCGCTGCAAGCAGAAATAGTCCTTACAGTGTATAGTTATGGGTGTCTTCGATGGTACCTATGGAGAAGAACAGGCAAGAAACTCCACGAACACTCTTTTAAATAAAAAATTGTTACAAAATATTGGTTACATCATTCATGTTGAAATTATACATGTGAGAACAATATAGAAAGACGTGCACGTTAGAAGCGTCCGTAATAAAAAGATAAAACAAAGAACAATTCAAAAATTAAAATAAATCATAAATAAGCCATGGCAGCTAAGAGATGACCAGTCCCAACTGACGGCGCCCGTTCACGAACATGACGCGTTCTTTTAATTTTCAGTCGGCATTTAGTTTTCTTTTTTCTCCAATTTTTATTTAATCTTGTGGAACGATAAGGTCGATAACCTATTATTATGTTATTATGACATTTACACGTACAAGAAAACTATTTCAAATAAGTCTTTGAACATTAAAATGCACGCAATTTGCATTTTATTACCTTCGTCACATTAGATATGAGATGACAGCTACAGAAAACCATAGATAATATGAAACGTGTTATAAACGCAGTCCACTTGATTTACTGTCACGGTCAAGGCTTACAGCGCTAAACAATAATAAAATTGTTAGTAATTACGTTGTGAAGTAAACTAAGTATTTATGCACCTATATTTACTTAGGTATGCTCGTGGCTAAGTAATAACAGCCGCACGGTTCGATCCATCAGGTTAAGCTACACTTGCCGGGGTTGGTCCGTGGATGGGTGACCTCTGCCTCGGAAAGCACGTAAAGCCGTTGTTCCCGGCTGTCATTCATGGATCTTTGACCGTCGTTACGGGTCTTCAGAAGCCCGAAAGTCTGACAACCAGTCGTACCAAGTGGTATCGTATTACCCAGTTACTGGGTGGTGGAGGTCAGATAGGCAGTCGCTCCATGTACGATACTGGTATTCAGCTGCATCCAGTTAAACTGGAAGTCGACCCCAACATAGTTGGGAGAAGGCTAGGCAAATTGAATTATCCAAGACGAAAAAGTACAGATCTTTCAAAAAATATAATAAACTAGCGGACCTGACAGACGTTGTCCTGTCCGAACAGAGCTACCTATCAGGTCCAATTGTATTTTCAAACCATCCAGAAACTCACTTAAATATACATACAAAATTTCATCCAAATCGGTCCAGTCGTTTAGGACGAGTTAGGTGACAAACACCCGTACGGAAGAATTATGTAAAGATAAAAAACTCAGTTCTGATATTTTTTTAATTTCTACTACAAAAAAATATGTTATACAATGGCCATTCATTTATTATGTAATGATAAATAAGAACACTTTGTAAATGCGTTAATAATTACGTGAAACAATTTCCTCGCTGCGCAGGCGTCAGTGAGTAGGTCTTGTGCACGTTCAATACCAAGGTCCAGAGTTCGATGATCGCCTTTCATTAACAATTAGATATCTACAGATTGGTGTACCGAGTTCCTTGTTACATTTTTCTTTGTCAGGTGCCTAATTCACGGCAAACTATAGAATACGTTGGTTCACTCAGGGACCTATTTATTAATATACAATATGTAAAAAAAACCCTGTTCGATCCAAAAATCGCACATAGGTACTGCAATAACATTACCAAAAAGTAATAAAAATAATTAAAATCATAGAAAATAAAAACTTATTGCTATTTAAAATTCACGTTTTTAGTACCAAAATTATCCCAATTCCATAAGAAATTGGTAAATTTTCAACAGGGGTCATAAATTATGACCTGCTAAACGACCCCATGTAATAAACCGGTAAAATTTCCAATTGAAAAAAAAAAAATGTGGCTAATTTTTTTTTTCTCTTTATCTTATAATTGTCACCTAAACATAGGCTCTCAGTATGATTCTTAACAACACCTTCACGGATCGGACGGGGTTTTTCTTACACGTTGTAAAATGTATTCGACAATTCGTCACCTCTGCGAGTTTTAGTGCATAATAAACAGCACTTGTCGTGAAAATATGACAGATTTTACTTATTTTTTTCGAACATTTAGGTTGCTGCCTTTTGACAAATATGTTGCATTGTCAGTTACTATAAAAAAGGCCTCTCGTGACCTTTAATTTATCTTAATAGTACACTTATTACGATTACTAATCCCTTTCCGAAGCAAAGTGGTTCTGCAATCGAGCAGCAATTGGCTTCGGAAAGAGGTTAGGGGGTAACTACGTCTACCTACATGAAATACACCTTGCATGGGTGGGTGATTCTGTAAATATGATCCATAACATACATAACATCACGCCTTGTTTCCCCGAAGGGTTGGGCAGAGGTGTCCCTGTAGCAGGTACACCCACATTTCGCCAGTTATGTTTAAGTCCCATGTAATAGGGGATGATCCTATTGCCATCAACCGGGCACAAATCCAGACTCCGAGCTGCTATTGAGAAATTTCAGATAGAAAGACCCAATAACACTTTGCCCGACCCGGGAATCGAACCCAGGACTTCGTGCTCAGCAGTAGCGCTTGCGACCACTAGGCCAACGAGGCAGTAAATATGATCCCTTCCCGGTATTATGTAAAAAAGGTTATTTTATAAACTCTAGTTCCTGCAATCACGAACGTTCATTGTTTTACACTTTTAGGGGTGTCATGTTCGGCAAAAAACTTAATAAATGAATTGCACGCTTCCATTCTATTATAAATTCTGAATGTCAAGTTCACTGTAACTTGTAGGATAACGATCGGTTCAAGGTCATCAGTTAAGTTTTGATTGGAAGATTAATTCGCTGTTATCTTTTGATTCATACTAGAGGTTATTGATTACTCTGTTCTATTTTGATCTAGAAATCGTAGATTAAAGACGTGTTAATGTCCTTAACGAATGGTTCATGCATTTTTAAACCGCACACATTCCCAAGTTCCGTAAGACGATTATGAAGATGCAAGATTGCATGGATGAATATATTTTAAAAGAAGTACAATTTGACCTAGTTTTGGTCTAATAAAATGCAAAATATTATCAAGGCTTTTTATAGTCAGTCCCCTTAATTATGCATCATATTTTTGCTGCAAAAAATAAATCTGTAACTTAACAAAAAAAGATACATTATACCAAGTACTTCTATATATGGAATTGGTATTCAAACACTGTGCCTACTGGTCTAGTTTTTAGGGTTCCGTTCGTCCAAATGAAAAACGGAACCCTTATAGGATCACTCGTGTGTCTATCTGTCCGTCTGTCACAGCCTCACAGCCAATTTGCTCCAAATTTAATGGACTGATTAAGTTGAAATTTGGTGATGAATTTCTGTGACCCAAACACGGAAGTGTAACGTATTTTTTTAAATAATTTATTAAAAATTGATTTATAGTTATGTAAGAAAATTGATGACGAAACGAGTAAGCCTAACATTTCAAAAAAAATACAGATCATCACTGGAAAGGAGAAAATGCTAAAGCGCCATTTGCCCAAATTTTCTCCTTTCCAGTGACAAGATAATAGTTCTATACTTATACATTACAGGAAAATCTATAAGAAGTCTATGGTTTTAAAATAACACGGCAAATCTCGCAATATTGTGTGCACAAACCTACATTTGCAGTTGGAATGCATAGAATGGTAGAACAAGGTTTTCAACTACAATGTTAAGTTTGTTCTTGGGATAAATTCATGTCAACTGTGGAACCCGTCATTATGCGTGGTCCGATACGCGCCTGGCCCGTTTTTTTTTAACACATTGATTAGACTGAAATTAACGCACCGGCCGGCCTGCCTTATTTATCATGTGTTTTTTGCATAGCTACTAGCGTTCAATACGGAAATAGGCTTTTAATAAGGTGTGTATTGAAACAAAACAGCGCAGTCTGGGCAGGTTTTTTGCATAGATATCTGAGACGACTTGTAAAGATTACGGAAGTTGCGGCCCGTTCACACTTCAGCGATCTGTTAGTGGTTCGAATTCTTAACATAACACATTATCAATATGTCATAATAGTCGTGTATTGTCATCGGGTTATTTCCGACATATTTCTGTACATATTAAACAAGGATTTCTGATCACCCTTGATTTGAATTATTAATATTAAAACCATTATATTGGTTCATGATATAATTATATTCAGATATTTGAAAGAAAAAATCATGAAAATAAATACTATTTACATACCAAGGCAAGCATGAATAATTTCCTCAATTAAAATTAGCTATGTAATTAGTATCTAAACAAATTCAGTTTTTTTACAAATTAGAAAAAATAAACCAGTTTCATCAAAATTCCCAATTTTTACATAATTATGTCCCGTCCACGCGGAAACGCATAAAGCCAAATCAAGACGTTTTAATTACATTTTGACATTGCAAGGATTTTATTATAATATGCAAAAAAATTAAAATATCTAATAAAACTTATCTATTTTCAAGTGCAGTCTGTAATTTGATGCTATCCCGTTTCTCACGCCTTGAAAAAAACTGTTAAATAATATAACTAAGTAACTTAGATGATCGTATAAAACTTTATGTATTGTATAATAACTACAAAAGCAAACAAAATACTAAGTGAAACTTAATATAGGTTAAATTAATTATTGTTATAATTTAAACTAAACCTAAAATTCCGTTCATACCATTATAATTATAAGTATTTACTTATGCAAATTATTTGAATCTAATTAATCTTAATTCGCCTTTACAAAAACCTGTCTCTTTCTTTGTGCACTTTTTGCAAAATCCTAACCGGCCTGCGGCTAATTATAGCAAAACAGTGAGATAATAGAATAATTGTAACTCAATTATTCAAATGATAAATGATTGTTATGTCACAGGACAGGATTCTATTATTTTTCATTTTATTTTTATTTTTCATTGTAATGTAGTTAAGTTTGGTAAGAAATATAAGGCTTTTATTTTATTTTTATTATATGTCACAGGAACAGAAACATGTTTTATATATTTTAAGAATAAGACTTGAAATAGAATTATAATTTATCTAAGTAGTTACTTGTGCTAATTATGGCCATAGTCTATCTATCTATATTCTGGCTCCTGAAATACAGGTTCTATAACTTAGCTCTGGAGCCAGGGTCTCAAATTTTTCTGTAATATTTGTATGGCAATAAAGAATTTATTTATTTATTTATAAATTAAAGCCGTTTTTCGTGTCGGTCTGTGTGACAGCGTTGCACTTCTAAAGCCGGGTCTCCTGCGCATTTTTTTTCGAAACATTATACAAAAACGCTTACACATAAACATTTATTTTCATACAAAGCATAGACAAATGTGTATGACCACGCCTCTTTGTTGCGATGTTTTTGTGTAAAAACACGTGCAGGAGACCCTACACAACGGATTTTGACGCCGTTTTCACCTACATTTAGAAAATACATTCTGGAAGGTTTATATGTATAATACATTAATTTTAAACTTAAATTATAATAAAGAAATCTCGATTTTTTGTCTAGTCGATAAAACCCTGGGAAGCATGGGCGGGTTGCTAGTTTAATTAATAAAAATAATCTTTATTACACTCATTTACTGAAACAGAATAGCAAAACAAAAAAAAATGCCACGATAATGTCAAAAAGTTCACGATCCCTGCCCGACATGCAAAATTAAGGCATTTGCATACGTATGACAAAACGTGCGCGTATAGTCGCGTACAACCTTGACATAGAATTGCTATGGCATGGCAATGACCGCTTCTTATTATATGTTCGACTTTGTTACCGAAATAATCGTCTGTCGGATGTCGGAGCGTGTTACAAATTGCTTTTATGCACTTGCTTTATTAGAGCATATTGTTGCAGAGTTTAAGTTTATTGATCTTGGAACACGAACGTTGTTTATTTGACACGTGTTGAGTTCCCTTTGTACAGTTTGTAAGTCCGTATGCAAAATACGCGCTTGGTGGTGGAGTTGCGGAATTCTAGCCCTTTGTGCAATTTAATAGTTTGAGTGTTTAGGATTTTCTCGGAAACGGCTTGACAATTTTTATTTTTTTTTGCTTTTATATAGGCACTTATAATTTCTTCAGCAACTTTTATAGTAGCAATTTGAAGTAGAATCGCTTCCTCCTCTTTTATGTCGGTTAAAAGCAATTATGAATAATTAATTAAAATTACTGGGATTTGTCACAACTCCTCACGCAAATTGCGATATTATTATGATTAATTAATGCAATTAAAATCTGCCAAAGTCAATTTTAAACAATGAAGAATACCCATTTCATTTTAAAGACATATTTATATATTTCATTATCCCGGTGGCCGAATAATACCAAATATCCAATATTAAAAAATTGTTTAATTTACAACTTCTATTAACCTAATTTAAATATTCAAGTATAACTAAGTAACTAGATAAGTATTAATATATTAATTTATTCAAATTGTTTACGGTTATTGCTTCACGATGTAAATTATATTTGCTTAGTTCATAACTTCTTTATTAAATAATTATTGTAAATGTCCCTAAACACAAACATAAACAAAACAAAACCATAAACAGGTTTTGTTCCCTTTTATTTTTCCACTTTTTTATTTAACCTACACACTTAGGAAACATAATAATAATTATATGTTTTGATTTATTTATCTCAAGTGACGTCCTTATGGACATTACTGTCAAAATAGGCGAAAAAAAAAACGGCGATGCTTTTTATTGGGTTAATACCAATATCCAATACACAGTGTATTACGAAGCTTGCAATGGTGATTAATATGAAAATATCGAAGACGTGGACGATTCTAAATGTTGTATTCTTATAAGTCTGCATTCTAAAAATACAACACGTTCTTTCATGACAAGCCAATCATTAATTCAATTAAACACACTTTGTATTATTCGTTTTTTATCCCACACAAAATGCACGCTAAAGATTTTCCTGATACACGATACGGAAGTGGCGGTCTAATATACATTGTTATTATATGCAGCTAACATTACAAGTAACCAGTCTATCCTAAGTAAGGAGTTTGTATAGAAGTTGTGAACTTATTTCCGGTACATATTACTGCCGCATTTCTGGTAGATCGTGACCATTGCTCTAAGCAACCACTTCCGTGACTAAGCGCAGTAGTTGTTATTATACAGCGTGTATCAAAAAGGTGTGGTCATATTTAAGGATGTGGTACAGACCATCAGATTGAACAACTTTATCCATGGTACCAACATCGTAATCGAGAAATAAAATACAGTGGCACTCCGGGAGTGCCGACAGTAGTGAAAACTTGAACAATTTTATTATGCAGGAAATACTTTTCTTTTTTGAAGTCTGTAAAAAAAGGGAAATGTCAATCATGTCGTTGTCATGTCTCAATGTTTGGAATGTCATTAATCCCAAAGAAAATGTATCGCGCGTTGATGTCTTTTTAATGTTCAAAAGCTGGTGTCGGTAACAGTGTCGCGAGTTTAATTGTTTTTTCCCATTTCAAAAATACCCAACGCGCCTAAAGAAGTTTTCACTTCAATAATCAGCGGTCCCATACATGTGGGTCGAGTACCACCTATTGAAGTTGGATGGTACAGTTGGATTTTTTTCGCGATTACGATGTTGGTGCCATGGAGAAAATTGTTCGTTTGATGGTTTGTACAGATGGTCTTTTGATGGTCTGTACTTACTACTGTCCCTTAAAATATGACCACACCTTTCTGATACATGCTGTATATGTACCAGAAGGTGACCCAATAAAGATATAAAAAGGAATGCAAATGAATCCTACTTTAATAAAATTACAAATGCGAAAGTTTGTGAGAAAGCAAAGAAAGAAAGAAAGAAAATATATTTATTTAGCACAGACCAAAAAGCACACAATATAATTAACAGCAGATAAAAAAATCTGAAAGGCCAGGTGCGTAGTACTCGCAACCGGTGTGCGTGTTTGACCAGATGTGTGAACGTAAACGAGGCAAAAGGAGTATGTAAGGATCGTAGCAGGTGGCGTTCTGTAGTTTCTGCCTACCCCCATGGGAAGAAGGCGTGAGTTTATGTATGTATGTATGTATGTAAAAAAAATAAAATAAAAGTCAAATAAAAAGTGTAAAGAGCGATGTAAGAAATTAGCAGGGGAGTGAGGATGGATGGATGTTTGTTACTCTTTCACACAAAAACGACTTAACGGATTTGGATGAAATTTGGCACACAGATAGTTTATAACCTGGATTAACACAAAGGAGAAGCTCGAAGGAATGCTCGGAGGGAAGGAGGAGCTCGTGGCTAAGTAATAACAGCCGCACGGGTCAATCCAACAGGTTAAGCAACGCTTGCTCGGGTTGGTCCGTGGATGGGTGACCATCTTTACATACCGAGACTCCTCCGTGCCTTGGAAAGCATGCCAAACAAAGCGTTGGTCCCGGCTGTCATTCGTGAATCTTTGACAGTCATTACGGGTCGTCCGTCAGAAGCCCGAAAGTCTGACAACCAGTATTACCAAGGGGTATCGTATTACCCAATAACTGGGTTGTGGAGGACAGATAGGCAGTCGCTCCATATAAAATACTGATATTCAGCTGCATCTGGTCAGACTTGAAGCTGACCCCAACATAGTTGGGAAAAGAGCCTAGTCTTTTCCCAACTATGTTGGATTTTGATTAACACAAAGGATACTTTTTATCCCGATATTTCCACGGAATCGAGACATATGCAGGTGAAACCACGGAGCGCTGTTAGTACATCCATAAAATACCAATTAAAATACTTGATTGATTATGCATTTACAATTAATTAAGTTGAAACATTGTTAGCGATAAAATATGGGTTCTTCTCATGCACTGTGTATAATCCAATAGGTTAAGACTCTTAAGACAATCGAATTATTTTAAAATTGAGGTAATTATAATTAGTTAATTATTATGCAAAGCGTGAAAAAAATGCTGTCATTACAAAGTGTATGACGGTGAATTATAGAAAGTCTTTGACAACTTTGACATTTTGTTATTGTTCGTATTAAATGATATACCGCTATGATGTCATAATCATCGAGCTGGAAAATGTATTGGAGGTAGGATTACGTTAGCATTATCGACATAAAACAAGATGGCTACTTGGTACCTACTTTACGACCCTTTCTCTTGGTTACATTCCTTTTTCCGGCAATATTGTAGTCGTGTTTATTGAAGGGATTGGTAGATATAAAAGTAAAAAAAAGAAAAAAAGTTTACAGTATTTATTTATTTTTGATAAATTCAAAATATTTTATTTCACATAAACCTACATGGGCACTTTGAAACGTCAGAAGCTTGGTGCACGGTTCCAATTGGTCGTTTCCTATGGAGAAGAGCCGACAAGAAACTCCACGGTTACTCTTTTAAAAATAATTGGCTTTTACAATACTTTCAAATAACAGTGTTACTAGGTATGGGAGGCAGTATAGGTCTTTCAATGAGTACCAGGTACTTAACAAAATAGAAAATGGTCAACAGATAGTACAGTCCACTAAGCCTACAGCGTTCTCAAATTCACAAAATAGAAAAGAATCTATACAAAAGATAAATAAATTAATGAAAATAAAAACCTATTTTAATAAAACGCAATTACATGATTGCTATTACAACTGTAATAAATCTGAATAGTTGTCATGTCCACAAGTCACTAATAAAGTTGAAATTAAATCGTAGGGATATAATGTCAAATAATAGGATAACTATGTCAAGGACGAATGTAAAAAATAAAAATTAAAGATTAAAATAAATATGGTAATTTGGGAGCAGTTAATAGACTCTTACATAATTATGCCGTGAAGGAATTATTGCCAAACTTCCTTGTCTTCAACGTAGTATTTAATTTTATAATATGCTTTCTTGATAAGGACACGTTTGATGTGGGTTTTGAACTTCCCATCGCTAAGCTCTGTAACCGACTTTGGCAACTTGTTATAAAAGCGGATACTGTTTATAAGAAATGACTTGCTTGTTTTAGTTAATCTAAATTTGGGTATCACAATTTCATGTCTACTACGTGTATTTATATTATGGAAATCGCTTCTTATTTTGAAAAGTCCTAAGTTTTTGATACAATTTGAATTTGTCAATTAACACTGTTACTTGACAAATTAAAAACCGCCTCTGTAGTCTAGTGGTTAGACCACCTGTCTCAGACCCGGAGATCCCGGTTTCGATTCCTGGCGGGGGCAACATTTTCTGCTCGGTTGGGTGGTGGTAGGGCTTGTTCTAAGTCCGCCTGGCTAGCTACCACCATCTTATCTAAGTCTGTCGCCATAGCAACAATGTTAACAGCATTGTCGATTTCGGCAGTTAGAGGTAAGATAGCCAGTTCCTCTGTGGTTGAGGGGTTGAGGATTCCGGGTGAAGCTCGCTTCCACCTTCAGCCTGATCACCACTTACTGTCAGGTGAGATGAAGGCAAAGAGCTCCTCCGTTGTGATAAAAAAGAATTACCCTAATATAATAAGGTAACCTACACATTCTTTACCTACTGCTTACAGCATTTCGTGTCTCATTATGTTATTTTGTTTTTACATAAAAAACTGAAATCTTTATCCACTACTAGCTTTTACCCGCGGCTTCACCCGCGTGGATGTCTGAAATTATCCCAAAGAAATGTAAAACCGCGATAAAAAGTATCCCATGTGTTAATCCAGGTTTTAAACTATCTGTGTGCCAAATTCCATCCAAATCCGTTCAGCCGTTTTTTGCGTGATTACGTAACAAACATATAAACTTTCACTTTATAATATTATTCATATAAATTAATATTATATAATATAAACAGGGTGGAAAAATATGACATAAAATAATAAACATGAAACAAGAGCAAGGAACTACACAGGGTGGCAGGCATCGACGCGAAAACTGTTACCATGGATTCAGTACATGATTCTGAAAACCCTGCGTTGAAATTCTTGGTCGGTTATTTAAAAAAAAACAACTGTTCCATACATTTTAACCGCGTAGGTATTGCACTTTTCTATGAAACAGCTGATTTTTTTAAAAATAACCGACAAAAAATTTCATCGCAGGGGTTTCAAAATCATGTACTGAATCCATGGTAATCGTTTTCGCGTCGATGTCCCTGCCACCCTGTACAATAGGATAGTTGCTGACTGTACAAAGTACGTAACGACTAGTTTAGGCACAATTTACCTACCTTTAATCACCGTAAATAAATTGTTCCAGCTTTATTAACAACTAATACGCTACAAATCGTTACTAAGTGAACCCAGTAATTCCGCCAGAAGCCCTAATTATAGTCATTTCATTCTATTGTCCTACGTACTACCGGTTAAGAGGAAAATAAATGTTATTTCCAACCATTATTATGCTATTAACTGCACCTAACCATGTTGATTATAGGTAAGGCTTTGTTCGTATTATAATGTGTAAAGTCGAGCTAAGAATATTGTTTATCTCAAGACAGATTATATTGAAAACGGTAAAATTAATGTAGCGGATTTTTCGTAGAGCATTGCTAAGTAATAACAGCCGCACGGATCGATCCATTGGGTTAAGCTATGCTTGCCGGGGTTGGTCCATCTTTACATATCGAGACTCCTCCGTGCCTCGGAAAGTACGTTAAGCCGTTGGTCCCGGCTGTCATTCGTGGATCTTGGACAGTCGTTACGGGTCGTCAGAAGCCCGAAAGTCTGACAACCAGTCTCACCAAGGGGTATCGTATTACCCAATAACTGGGTTGTGGTGGTCAGATAGGCAGTCGCTCCATATAAAATACTGGTATTCAGCTGCATCCGGTCAGACTAGAAGCTGAGCTAAGGTAGGCAGATTGATTATAGCGTATTTTTTTCGTGTGGATATTAACATGGGTGTTCCTCACAGCAAAAAGGTTTATTATAGTCTTCAGTGTAGATTTGGGCTTTGTACAGGAGTTTTAAACGTTGGAATAAGTACATCCCGAGCTTGTCACGAATAATTACACTTTTCCCATGCTTTCTCTGCATTTAAGGGACCTACGACATTTCAGTCCATCTAGATACAGTTGCATCCGCAATATGTTCGTCACCTTAAGGGTTATTTTTGTCTGCTCGTTGCACTACTTATAGAATCTGCTTTACCGACTCAACATTATATTATATTGCGTCGTATTGCCAATACCGCAGAATGACATTCAGCCATCAGTACATGTCAGACCGAATTAAAAATGTGTCACTGACAGACTCTGTCAATTTGTATTTTTTTTTTTTTCTTAAAACGGCGAAACCATTAAAAAGGATTTAAGTTGATGGCAACTCGACATTGTTCAAAGGTCTTTGCTATTTTGATCTCTGTTCGCAAATAATTAAATATGTTTTTTTATGCAATGGTCTCCTCAGTGCTATAGCTTCAAATGGCATTATGTGTCCCGACTTGATATAGGTAAGAATTTGAAAACTGACGGAGACATAAAATACTTGACTGTACCTTAATTTTACCTGACTAATCTGCGAAGTAGCAACCCTATCGGTACCTAAGTATACTAGGTATATGACCGGTAGGGGAGCGGCACATGCAAAATCGAAATTATGATATCAATCAATCAATTATTGAGTTATTAGCCTACATCAGGGTTGGAAAAACAAAGTGGTGGCACTCCGGGAGTGCCGACAGAAGTGAAAACTTGAACAAGATCGCCTTAGTGGAAGAAAAATACTTGTATAGAACATTGGTCCGTAACCTTATCTAAATAAAGAGCACAATCGCGTTTACAAAAATGAGGTATCGTCACAGTGTCGCGAAGTAATGGTTTAGTCCGATCTCAAAAATGCCCAACGTGCCTAAAGAAGTTTTCACTTCAAAAAGTTTTATTTTTTATTTTATAATAAACGGTTCAAAATGTTTTAAACAAGTTTTTTTTGTTCTTTTTTCATTGAGCGATTTATCAAATTTATTATTAACACAAATCGATCAGGCCTAACGAAGTGTATAAAATTTTCTAACCTTTTTTATTTATTTCTTTTCGAGCTATTTAAAGTCCTAAAAAATTATAAGTTTTCATTTATTTCCATTCATTCGCGATTAAAACCATGTTTTTCTTAATGTTTAAACTTGTTTTATTCCGTGATTTTAAACACTTATAAAAACATTGTTTTATTTCAAAATGTTTTAAACACTGTTTAAAATACGTGTTTTAAAACAACTTGTTTGTTTTATGCCAACCCTGGCCTACATTGATCTTGTTTCATGATCGGATACATCTGTCGGCGCGACGATCGGTATCCGTTCCCGAAATATTAATTGCTTGTAATACTTTAATTACGCAGTACAAGGTTGTTACAGATGAATTCTGGTTGTCTAGTTTTTGTCTTGAAAATAATCACATCATAAAGCCTCTTGTCATTGTTTTACCATCAAGTCGCGACGCGGCAGTTTGCATGAGCCTTAAGTCTGCTTAGTCTTTTCCCAACTATGTTGGGGTCGGCTTTCAGTCTAACCGACTGCAGCTGAATACCAGTATTTTACATGGAGCGACTGCTTATCTGACCTATAAAACCTACTAACTGGGTAATACGATACCCTAGGTAAGACTGGTTGTCAGATTTGCGAGCTTCTGACTACCCGTAACGACTGTCAAAGATCTACGAATGACAGCCGGGACTAACGGCTTAACGTGCTTTTAGAGGCACGGAGGGATCTTGATATGTAATGGATGATCACCCATCCACGAACCGACGGCGGCAAGCATAGATTAACTTCTATCGACCCAAGCGGCTATTATCATGTAGCCATGAGTCCCTCCAATCTTGTAATTTAATAATAGGCCTGTGTCCAAATTTTTTTTGCTTTATTAAAGTTGGGGGCTCGCTACGTCACAACGCAGTATTATGGCGTGACGTTATGCCACATTTTAACTCAATGTATCGTCGTAATCTTTTCATTGCGTCAAAAAAAAAATACGTGTTCAATGTTTTTCTTCTATTACATAGGACTTAAACATAACTGGCGAAATGTGGGTGCACTAAAGACACACCTCCCCAACCCTTCAGAAAAACAAGGCATGATGTTTAACCCTCGGCAAACCTCGTGTTTCGTCAGTCGTCGGATTTCTATCAGTTGCCTTTGCACTTGGTGCAGACCGGACAGTTTTAATCGACTTGGAAGTATATAGAGTTGTTAATACTCTTTTAATTTAATGTAATTTATTTTAAAAAATAATAGGAAAGCTGCTAAAGTCGCAGGCAAGACAGGAAAATAGTTTTACAGCTCTATATAGTTCACACGAAAATCAAAACAAAACAACAATAAAGTACTTAGTTCTGAATTCAAATTATTATGCAAGATAAATCTAATAATTGATGGAGATGGAAATTAGCATTCGTTTGTATTCGGAAATGCGATGATTCCCGAGAGACATTAAGAAAATAGAAATACTGTACCTCTGCCTAACCCTTCGGGGATTACAAGCGTAATGTTATGTTCTATAAATTCATTTCAAAGTTACACCATTTATATTAAAATGTACGTTATGTACTGACATTAATAACACGTAACAATGCGTTCAGAGTCGCATAATGGTGACAGCGGTTGGAATTACCCATTTATTCAAATTCAATTGCATTTAAATCAATGTTGTACCGGCTGTAGGTACATAGTTGGCTAATACCTATGTAGATACATAGTTGGCTAATAGTACACACTAATGGTGTAGAGGTGCACACATATTGACAATGAAAATTACTAGAAAAAATAGTTAGATACCTATACATTTTTAAGTCCATCAGAGTAGGTTTTCATGTAAGATTTTTAATCAAAATCGATTACTTCAGCTCTGCTAGCAAATTAACTGATCCAGAACGTTTTGTGGTTTGCATATCCTACTATACTACTTACTAAATAATATAATATAATTTTTAACATAATATATTTAATATAATATAATAATAATATAATATAATAATAATATAATATAATAATAATATAATATAATAATAATATAATATTTTAATATAATATATTTTTTACTGCTGAGCGTGAGGTCTTGGGTTCGATTCCAGGGTCGGGCAAAGTGTTATTGGGTTTTTCTATCTGAAATTTCTCAGTAGCAGCTCGGAGTCTGGATTTGTGCCCGGTTGATGGCAATAGGCTCGCCCCCACATGGAACTTAAACATAACTGGCGAAATGTGGGTGTAGGTACCTGCTACAGGGACACCTCTGCCCAACCCTTCGGGGAAACAAGGCGTGATGTTATGTGATGTTAATATAACTTATATAATATCATAAATGTGAAAGTTTGTTTCTTTTTTTACGTTGTCAAAAGATTACGACGATACATTGAGTTAAAATGTCCCGTGACGTCACTTGTATGTAGATTTTATACTTACTTGTGACGTAGCAACCCCCACTGCCCAACTTTAATACGTTTTATCTAAGGCATTTTTTATTAATATGATAAAGCAAAAAATACGTGTATAATATTTTTTTATTATCTGACTGATGGACTAAATAGAATTTCTTTTTTTTGACCCAGGCATCATGCCTATTGTTAAAATGCAAACTTAGCATGTAATTCCCTCCTCCCCAAAAATAGTCCCTCCCCCATAATATCATCATCATAATCTGCCTAGCCGTTCCCAACTATGTTGGGGTCCGCTTCCAGTCTAACCGGATGCAGCTGCATGAATCATGATACCAGTTTGGTCCTTCCATAATATGGATTTCTGTAACTTTGACACAAATCTTTTTGATCTAAAAACGATGTTTTTTTTTTGGTTTTGTCGTCGCGAGTAAACACATTGAAATAAGTTATAAAAAAAATTATGACATCATCATAATCAGCGATCAAATACTCAAAGTACTTAAGTGCTAAGAACTCGTAGCACACACACATCACACTTTGTACGAGAAAGTAGTTGGAAAAGCGTAGCGTAGCGTAGCGTAGCGTAGCGTAGCGTACGTAGGTTCTTTGGGTTACAGGTTCATAATTAATTATACACTGACAAGCAATATAAAAACAACAAGACAACCAACAAACAACAACAAGATCGCCTTGTTGGAAGAAAAATACTTGTACCTATATATAGAACATTGGTCCGTAACCTTATCTAAATAATGAACACAATCGCGTTTACAAAAATGAGGTTTCGTTAACGGTGTCGCGAGTTCAATTGTTTTTGGTTTTTTCCCATCTCAAAAATGTCCAACGCGCCTGAAGAAGCTTTCACTTAAAAAAAAAAACTTGATAACAGTTTTATAGGTGTTTTCTATGGAATGTTGCTTTTAATTTCAAGAAGCTATCTTAGGTGGTTTCGGAAATATTTCATGATAAGTTTGTGGCTTTTCAGCGTATTAGGTAAGATACATAGGTTGTGTTACGCGAATGGATAGAATAAGAAATGAGTACATAAGAGGAAGTCTAAAAGTGGTACCGGTGACTGAAAAGTTGTGTGGAAATTGTTGAAGTTGTTTTGATATGAGAAAGTTTTGAGTATAAATGAGAATGGCTATAAAGTGTCTTTAAAATGTGCACATATCGAAAGGACGGAATCTATGCTTAATTTTATAGACGGAAAAAATATTTAAAAAAATCAAAATATTTTATTGTTTATGGATTTTTTTAAATTTTGTAACAAAACGGTGTAACTTTTAAACTAAATGATCTATCGCGATCAAACTCCATAATTTATTGGAAGCAATTAGGCCTCATAAAATGAAAATTGTGGAAAAAAAAAAACTACCCTCAATTGAAAATAAAAAATGTTTTTTTTTTTGCAAAACTCTTTTTTTTTCTTAAATTTTTACAATAATCGTAAAATTTCTTAATAAGAAGCAAAACAAAAAAAACATTTTTTTTTATAAATACACTTTATATGTGTAGGAGTAGGGGAAGACCAAAGAAACGATGGATGGAATATGTGAAAGATGATATGGCTAGAGAGAGGGTGGCTACCGAGATGGATCAGCCCGTCCCATCCTTGATGTCCTCCTTCCGGCTCACGCCCTAAGCCGAGGTTCGTACCCTTAGCGAGCGTTCACCTAGTTTTAATTAGCATAGTTGAATAACCCCTGGCTGGAGGTTTAAGTGTAGTAGCTTAAGGCACCCACAGGAAAGCCCTGTTAAGTAGTCATGATCTCAGAGGTCAACTACGAGATGCCAAAGCTAAACAAAAAAAAAATACCGAGGTGGACGTCAGAAGACAATAATGTTGCACAGAACCCAAGAAAATTGGGATGAGGGCAGGCTCATGATAATTATTTTAAGCACAGGGACATATCCCTGGTAGGTATCCCTGTCCCATGGCAAGTTATGGGGTAAACTGATACACGAGTTAATTTAATAGTTGTTAAGCCATCGTCCATTGTGGCCGAAGCTTAGTTCAGCTGCACAAAGGTTTAACATAATTTTATTGCCTTTAACCAAGGCGACAAAGCCGGATACGACACGGTATGCAAAGGGCTGCAAATACTTAATACCTCAAGTTTATTGGACTGCCCAAATAAGCTTGCTCAAAATATACAGAAAAAATCAGCCTAGTGCGTGTCGGACCACGCACAATTATTAAGGGATTCCGTAGTTGGGATGAAATTATCCCAAAAACAAACTTAACTTTGTCGTTGAAAAACATGTTCTCCCATACATCGATACGTCACGGTCAATTCTCCAACTGCAAATGCAAGTTTGAAATAGTAAAAAAAATAAAAAATTGTGGTACTTCTTCAAATTAACGACTTTCGGATTTTTCCTTTACTTATGTTGTGAAACCTTGCTTCTTGCCAAATTTCTTGATTCTAGGCCAACGGGAAAAATACTCTGTAGGTTTTAATTTACTAGCAATTATCAAAATAAGTCGCATAAATGGCCGTTTTTTTTTTTGCGTTGGCTATAAGCTTGATTTTTTTTAACGCTGAGGGACCGTATTTTATATTAATTTCAACTTGACACCTCTACGCGTTTCTGAGAAAAAGGGTCTTGACAGACAGACACGGACAACAAAGTGATCCTATAAGGGTTCCGTTTTTCCTTTTGAGGTACTGAACCCTAAATAAAAGAAAAAATTGCGGAATATGCAGATGTGAGTCTCGTGGCTAAATATTAAGTGCCCCATTGGTCGATCGAAGGTAAGTTACGCTTGCCGAGGTCAGTCTGTGGATGGGTGACCATTCAATACATATGGAGACTCCTTCGAGTTTCTTCAAAAGTCTGACAACCAGTCTAATCAAGGAGATATTACCCAGTAACTGGGCTATGGACGTCTGATAGGTAGTCGCTTCATGTAAAATACTGGTATTCAGCTGCATCCGATTAGACTGGAAGCCAACCCCAGTTTAGTTAGGAAAAGGCGAGGCGGATTGATTTACTTAGCTGACAAAAGTGGTCGCAAATGTTTCAGGTTTTCCAAATTGGCCCATCTCAATGAGTCATCCTGTAAACAATAGTATTTATTATAGTGATCTACTCTAGTAGAAACCACAAACAAGTTTAAAACGCATAAAGTTTAATAGTTATTCTACTGCATCACACAATCCACTCAATTAAATTGTCATTTTGCTTGCAAAACATGATATAACTATGCCATTGCGTTGATGATGCAGTTTTAGTGATTATTTCTCACATGTGCTCTCAGATCTAAGTTTTGATATGAAATCTACTTGATATCCACAGCTCTTGGTAAGAATGCATATCACGTACTCAGTGTTTTGTGGTAGGTATACCATTTTAATCGGTTTTAATTCCCTTCAAAATTGCCGAAATTTTGACGTTTTTCGTGAGAAATAAAGAGACATCATATGAAAATATAATCCAGTTCAAGATATTAACATCTCCATAATCTCTAAAAGTGTATCCGGTTGATGAGATGTAAGCTAACGTTTTAGAAGACCAAGATTCTTTGGTATTCCCTTAAATAATGCAAAATGAGGACTATTATATTAACCCCACTGCTGTATACCTAGGGTGACTGGTAATTAGTGACCGATACTTAAACACGTGAATTTACTCATCATTATGAACAACTTTTACTATTGGACCAAACCTGAAATCTCGAAAAAAAACAGCTTTTCCCTACTTTTATGTTCGCATAACTTGTCAAAATGTAGGGAACAGCTGCTTTTTCTTTTGTGATTTCAGGCTTGGTCCCATATTAAAAGTTGTTCATAATATCACGTGTTCGGCATCACAACACAACCTTAGTAGCATTAACATACAATCTGAAGTTTAGAATCTGAGCTATGCTAATATGGATTTCAAACAACACAGTAACAAACATTCTTGAACAAACAAGCAAACAAAACAATGAATTTGCAGATCGTAATAAATAATTATATCAACCAGAACAACAACGTGGTTGTCGTTGTGGCAAGGCTGTCGCAACAAAACGGCATTTAAGCGATTTATCTATTTAGATCTAGACTCCACACCTTGACATTCCTTGGTGTGCCTCCAGCTTTATAAGAAAAACAATACAATTGATATTTAGGAATATTTAATTAAATGTCTTTCACGAAAAAGACTCCAATGCGGCCTGATTAGTCACTTACCACGACCAATACATGGAGCGACTGCCTATCTGACCTCCACAACCCAGTAACTAGGTAATACGGTATCCCTTGGTAAGACTGGTTGTCAGACTTTCGGGCTTCTGACGACCAGTAACGACTGTCAAAGATCCACGAATGACAGCTGGGACCAATGGCTTAACGTGCTTTCCGAGGCACGGAGGAGTCTCGATATGTAGAAATGTGTACCTATCCACGGACCAACCCCGCCAAGCGTAGCTTAACCTAATGTATCGACCCGTGTGGCTGTTAGTACTTAGCCACGAGCTGCTCAGTCGCTTACCACGACCAAATTCTACTAATGATTAAAATTCAAAAAGGTGAAGGTACATGTTGGTTTGTAGTTCATTCACGTAGACGTTTTTTTTTTAAAGAGCAGTATATAGGCCAGAAACTGCAGTAATAGGCTACTTTTCATCTCGAAACATTACACTATTCCCGTGGGATCGACTACCAGAGCCGCGTTATTTTACGGCTTTATAACTGATATCAACACCATTTTTTTTACTTTCTGCATTAAACAATTACTGTATACAGAATAAAACAAACTTCTTCCCTATTTCAATGAATAAAACCATAAAAAATATTTCTCTTCTCAGCTCGCCGACAAACTACCAGAGCAGGTGGCGGCCCTCGGCATCAGCAAGAAGATACAACCCGCGTACCACATCGAAACCATCACCTCCAAGGACAAAGAACGCACGCTCGATTTTCTCAGGAGGTAAGAACTACGACCAGAATCTATAAACGTTACTTAGCACGACCAAGATTTCGGGAGGGTCAACTTGGCTCAAGTATAGTATCAAAGTCCAATCCAGTAAAACAAGTTCAGTCAATCAAAGCTGCCGTCAGCTTGAATGATTCAATACTTATTGAACTTTAGGTCTCTCCCAAGTTCCGTCACACTGATTGCCTTCCCCATTCAGTTCGTAAACAACTTACCTATAGCTAATTCTGAGACCCTAAAAGATGGAGGCGAGCTAATTGAACTGCCCATAACACCATGCTGCAATCCACGCCTCGCCAATCTGAATTGGCAGCCAGGAAACTTGAACGATACCATAATAACAACTACACATGGTCCGCGCCTCCTCGAGCTGGACTTTGCCCAATCTAAATACAGTACCATTGCTATTTACAGCATCTGTAGCCTTAATAAATGCCTCTTCTCATTAAAATGACTTTAAATTAAACTATGAACCCTTCTTGATTAGTGTAGAATTTTATGTCGTAAACAATGTTAGGTCAGGTGGTAGAAAATCAAGCCAAAATAATGAGAACTTTTTGCAAAATTAAATTGTCTTAAGCAAACTTTTCTGTTTTTTTGAGGAGGTATGTAGCAAGGACGGAAAACCTTTATAAATTACGGTACAGGTTTCGAAGAATTTTGGTTACTTCTACGACTAAGGTTACCGCTATCTAGATAACCAAGAAGAAGAAATATGTTACCCTATTTAGTTTACCGTTTTGTTAAAACCGGTTACACACACATAAGCGATGCGCGCCCTTTGACTTATGCCGACGGCACGTGTAAGAAAGAGGTAATTTTTATTTCGGTAACCGGTATTAATACCGGATTTATTCAATTTAAGGTAATCTTTAAAAACATCTGTAAAATACATATATAATGTTGTGGCCGAAAAAATACCCATATTGATCATACCGGTTTCGGTCCCTGGTATGTAGGAATGTTGCTTTGATTATCTTCATCATCATCATCCACTGCTAGACTTAGACCTCTCTTTTCTTGTACACCACACTCCTCTCTACTTGAATTATCTGGGAGAAAATTGGAAAAAGACAGAACCCGTGTATCCGTATCCTAACTAATATTATTAATGCGAAAATAATTGTTTGTTTATTTGTTTGTAACGCTTTTACGCTAAAACGGCTGAACAGATTTAGATTAAATTTAGCACATGGGTAGACCATGACCTGGATTAGGATATAGGATACTTTTTATCCCGATATTCTTACGGGATCGAGACTTATGTGGGTGAAACCGCGGGACGCAGCTAGTATTTCATATATTTCAGGCCAGAAATGGATATATACTCATAAGTTATCACTAAACCGTGACCATAATCTTCCAGGTTCTTCTTCCGTGATGAGCCTGTGAATGTGGCAGTGAATTTGCTGGACACACCAGCTAGTCGGTGTCTCGAGCTTGAGGAATATGCAGCCAGCTCCATAGACGAAGGAGTATCGTTGGCAGCTGTTGATGACAACGGAGAATTCGTGGGAATCGTCATCAATGCACTTATACACAGGAATGTGAGTATTTATTTACTTCATATCGTGTCGATGGTAATCTAAATGGAGTCTGCCCAGAATTCGGCTACGTGTTTCCGATCAGTAACGTCCATCAGTTACGCTTAGCGTATGCTGAAACGTAGGTGACACAGCACAGCACAGTACAGATTTTGCAGGGTAGGACAGGCGAGGCAGACATACGCCGCGAGCACATGCTGTGACGCAGCTACGCAGACACGTTCGCGTCCTAACTAGTACAAACAATAGACAATTGCAACAAAATTATAAATCAGTAGTAAAATACACGTGACATTACCTAAAAATCTGTGCCAGCACTACAACGAGACGCAGAGCAGGACAGACACATCCGTCGCACACCGCCGACTGGGTGCCACTTACTCATACGTACCTACGTATAGTTCCGACGTCCTAAAACAATCCGAACTTGTTGGGATTGGTTCTATTTGACGGAGAAAAACGTATCCAGTGTGCGCACTCAATTCGTACGCACGAGTGAAATTCGTACGAAAACGCATCCAAAGTGCGCGCGGCCTTAGGCATGCTCTACCAGTCTACTTAAGGGTGACGCACAAAAGGTGCAATTCCCTGTCCTAATATCTATGAGTTAAAATTATGACACTAAAATAGTAGCATTTTATTTTTCTACCAAAAACCATCAATCTACCCAGCCTTTCCCCAACAATGTTGAGGCCGGCTTCCAGTCTAACCGAATGTAGTAGCATTACCAGTATTTTACATGGGGCAAGAGCCTATCTGACGTGCACAACCCAGTTACTGGGTAACTCAATACCCCTTGAAAAATATGACATGTAATTTTTAATCAATTTAATTTTTATTTAATTTAATTTTTTATTTAATTTAACTTTTTTTCAATTTAATTTTTATTTAATTCCAATACGAAGTAAGTTGACTGCAGAATGAATTGTGTACAGTATAAATTACTATTAAAGTACTTCATAATTAAATTGTAATTATAGTTAATCAATTTTCATATTGACATAGTTTATAATTATTTATTATGTTACTTAACATCTGTAGTGTACTTTTGCATGCCTTTTGGTTAAATATGGCTGTTGCTTATTATATTTTTTATGTCACCGAGTTTTGTACTTACCCATATTTGCAAAATAAATATCTTATCTTATCTTGATAAGACTGGTTTTCTGACTTTTGGTTTTTCTACCAAAAGACATCAACGCAAAAAACAAACCAGTAGGTATAATTAAGTAATATTTTTTCAAAACTAACAGTTGTTCAGTTTTCTTGGTACAGTACCCATATGGCGCAGTGAACGTGTACAGGATATTAAAGACAATGAACTTCCGTGCAGGTGTTGATTACCTATCGCGGAACAATCTGATTTCAATTAACTGTGTATTAATAATCATTTTGACATATTAGCAATCACTTCGACACATTGATGTTTTTTATGAGGCCTATAAATGACTAATGGTTATACTTTAATAGAAAATTGGGTAGGAAGTGCTTAGGTACCCTGTAAGGACTATTCCTGCTTGCAACGCTCGGCCGCTATAGTAACGCTTACCTACGAAAAAAAACCGGCCAAGTGTGTGTCGGACCACGCACAATGAAGGGTTCCGTAGTTGGGATGAATTTATCCCAAAAACAAACTTAACTTTGTAGTTGATAAACATGTTCTCCCATCCGAAATGTATGGGAAAACATGTTTTTGCAACTGCAAAGTTAAGTTGGTTGATTATTACTCGTTAAATTCTAAAGCCTACTTAGGTGTGATAGTTTTCCTTTTAATTTCGTTATATAAACTACTACTGTGATTTTTTCACACATCCAAAACCAACTATTTAGCTGGCGGGAGGGGGACACTTGACTCTAATGGATCCCTGAATCCAAAAATGGTTTTCCCAAACTCACAATGTTTTTGAAGGACCTTTCCAATGATACCCCACATCATGGGATAAAAAAAAAAAATTACTTTACGTGTATGGGAGGTACCCTAAAAAAAAATGTTTTTCATAATTTTGTTTTACCACTTTGTCGGCGTAATTAATATGTATACCTATGCCAAATTACAGCTTTCTAGTACTTAGGGTCTCGGAGCTAGACCGCAGACAGACAGACAGACAGACGGATATGACGAAACTATAAGAGTTCCTTGTTTACTACGGAACCCTAAAAAGGGTCGTGTGCACGGGATTTTTTTTAAATTGGTTAGATATGCGTTACCCCGATGGTACCTATGTCGATGTTACTTACTATATAGGTACTGTATAGCCGCATTAGCAGCATACAAAAATGTGTGAAAAAGGGAGACGGAGGCCTTTTCGTGTCAATATGGGGCATATATCCTGCAAAGTCAATTTTCTTCTCAATGGCTACATGTACACAATTTAGATACACTGTTCAGCTATTGAGGAAAAAATAAAAAAAATTACCTATGCAAATACTTATAGTAAATTTTTTGGGTTCCGTACCTCAAAGGGAAAAAACGGAACCCTTATAGGATCATTTCGTTGTCCGTCCGTCAGTCTGTCAAGACCCTTTTTCTCAGGAACGCGTGGAGGTATCATGTTGAAATGAATATCAAAATAATCTATAGTCCCAGTCAACGCAATAAAAAAAAGCGTATATATTTTGAAACCCGCAAATAAATCAAAACCTACAGGGTAGGTACTGCCTGTTGACCTAGAATCATGAAATTTGGCAGGAAGCAGGTCTGACAGCACATGTAAAGGAAAAAGTCCGAAAATAGTACGGGACAACATGTTCTTCAACTACAATTTTAAGTTTGTTTTTGGGTTAAATTCATCCCAACTACGGAATCTTTCATTGTGTGTGGTCTGAAACGCACTTGGCCAGTTTTTCCTATTGTGCGCACAATGGGAGACTTTGCCTCAAGTTTTCATTTACAAGGCAGAAAAATCGATGAAAGCTAACTTTCAAGGAAATCTGCTTAGCATCGGGGTCTTTCTTTAGGTTGTCTTTGAATAAATGGATAAACCTTAGTATTCTTGTTTCTGGCCGTCTTTATTTTTAAAACCAACATTGTCACATAAAACTACAATAGTCGACATTTAATCTTCATTTAATTTTGAAACAAATTGGTATTTTCTCCTTTACAAACCATTAGAAGCTATAACACTATTTTGTTTGGTAAACAGCAAAATACTTTCAAGAAACACACTTCTATCCTTTCAACTCCCGTTCCCATGGAAATAAATCTTCTTGTATCAAGGACTGCTCTAGATGTCCTCAATTTCATCTTAATGTCAATACAATTAAAACCGACTCAAGGGCAAAAAGTAAAGGGTTCCACTTGACGGGCCTGATGCGCTCCAGTGGTCGGGACACTTGAGTATAATAATAATTTTAGTGATATCGCCATCACTGAAAAATGCGGAAATTATCCTTTCACTGCCTATTAACACAAGGACAAATATTTGCATTAGGCTGACCTGTTTTGTAAATAATTATATTAAAAATACAAATAGCCCTAAGCGCTAATCGATACGCGGTATTTAAGCGCTATTTTGATCGCGGTTTTGCGGTATAATGTATTTTGCTGTGTTGTACATACAAAAAAAAACCTGAATGGACTCTCTATTACCGTATTGCCAGCATTAACTGTGCTGACAAGTTGGAGGAATATAACTCGTTTAAACTAGACATCAGATTTATATGTCATAGATGGGAGAGATAAAACCGAGATTATATTTATTTACCTTACCTGTATTCGGGCCAGAACCTTCAGTAGGATTCATTCATTAATTCGTCCCGCCATCTTCGCCTTCACTAAGGTCTTCTTCTTTTCGTGTGGTTAGTGACCAACCTGGTGTTTTAAATCCGCCCATGGGCTTCTGATTTGGCTTCACAAGCCGTCGAGAAATATCGCTCAAACATGCCAGTTTCCTCACGATGTTTTCCTTCACCGTTTTTGAAGCAAGTGAAAATTATACAATATGCACATGAATCCGAAAAGTCAGAGGTGCGTGCATAGGGTTCGAACTCGAGACCTATGACTTGGCAGTGCGACGGTCACACTACTAGGCTAATTCACAGAGATTTGGCTGTTCGATATAGATAAATATTTACATCAATTCCATTTTCTACAGGATGTTGAAGAAACAGACAAAACAGAAAAATGCGCCAATCACAAGTTCAAACGTATCCTCCAGTTGTTGACACACTTGAGCAACGAGGCTCGGATCTGGGAGAAGGTGCCAGCCAGTGACAATGCCATGATGGAGCTCAGGATCGCGTCCACACACCCTGACTGGAGAGGAAGACGGATCATGAAGGTGCTGGCTGAAGAATCAGAGTGAGTAGATTTTTTTATGTTATTGGTTGATAAAAAAGACAGCCTACATGATGGTAAGTGGTCAACGCTACTGTAACGCTGTGTACATGTAATGAGGCATGGCAAGTGCCTTTTTTTTGGGTGTGAAATTATCAAATAACTTCTCACCCATTGCTCACCATCCGCAAGCCCGTGCCTACGGTGGCCGGGATTCGGCCTGCGATTCCCAACGCCCAGGGCGTCTCCTGCAGTGGCTAGGGGCGTGAAGGCGTGAAATTTGCCTCTCCCTCAAACATTCCGCCTCCTCCTTCGCGAGCATTACTGTTTCGCAGAAGGAGGTGATGGCTTCCCATGCCATGGCAGGGCACTCCCTGCCATCTTCGAGATGAAACTGAAATGTGTCGTGTGCCTGTAACTACGTATAGGTACCTACTACACCTTATTCTTCGTGTAAGCTTTGTCATAGATCAAACCCTTTTTAAGCGACGGTGACGTCAAAAAAGGAGGAGGTTCTCAGTTCGTCGGAAACTTTAAAAATAATGTGTTTTCCCCGATTACGATTCGGAAATTTGTTATTTTTGTTTGAAAGGGTTTTCTTCCTAAGTGGTCCCATATACATTTTATTATGCTTGAGTAGTTTTTGAGTCAGCTTCAATAATACGTATTTTTCCACACTTAGTCTATGTGGATGATGTTATAATAACTTTAACTATGTCTGTTATTTACATAGCAGGTATTCGATGTTATGTGGGGTTGGTACCACAGCTTAAAAGTGAACAATGTAACATTTTTTAAGTCGGTACGGTCGGTCGTTTTAGTGGTATTTATTGCTCTTGGCTTTTGAATCCTCAAACAAACTCATGCGTGCTAAAATTAAATAAGTAAACACCCAATGCTTTTGTACTTTTGATCTAGAAAGTAATGGCAATTTTGATATAAGCTCGGTTCAGTATACGTTCGTTAAAAGAATTCGCTTGGATTTCCTTTGATACGAGTGTTATTTTCATCTCATTCAAGTTTTAGAGAACAATGACGCCTTACCGCTCTATGAATTCTAAAAATAACATTTCAAAAGAAAAGTTTCTGTCGGTTAAACTTTGTTTAAGACTTTGTACATTTTCAATGTTAATATTCTTTTCTTTGAATTCTTGTTATTTACTCCAAGTGTCTTCATCTGTTAGGGAGGAGCTCGTGGCTAACCAATAAAAGCTGCACGGGTGGATCCATCAAGTTAAAATACGCTTGCCGGGGTTGGTCCGTGGATGGGTGACCATCTTTACATACCTACCGAGACTCCTCCGTGCCTCGGTAAGCACGTTAAGCTGTTGGTCCCGGCTGTCATTCGTGGATCTTTGATAGGTAATCGTTACGGGTCGTCAGAAGCCTACAAGTCTAACAACCAGTCTTACCAAGGGGTATCATATATCCCAGTTACTGGGTTGTGGAGGTCAGATAGGCAGTCGCTCCATGTAAAATACTGGTATTCAGCTGCATCCGGTTAGACTGGAAACTGACCCCAACATAGTTGGGAAAAGGCTAGGCAGATTGATATTTTTGTATTCGTCTGTTAGGATTCTGACACTGAACTTCGAGTCAAGAATAATTCTTTGGCACCATTGAGCGCGCCACTCGTTTATCTCGAACAACCGAGTGCCAAGTTCACCAATGAACGCCATCAGCACATCTGAGCTGCGTGAGCATCTAAACTGGGTGACCACCAATGATCGGAAATAGGTGAGCTAATATACCTAAACTTCAAAGAACAGAGACAAAAAAGTGGAGACTTCCTTACGACTAAAATATTTTTTCGGGACTAATGTCGGGGTTTCGGGACATCAGTTGTCATTCAAAGGAAAAAATTGTTTTTTTTTACCTTTATCTTGTTAGTTATATAATTATTAAAGCTGGTATGTAAATTGCATTAGCTTCCGCGCTCACTTACATCGTTCAAACGAAGATAAGGAGATTCCCTTTTTTTTTTAATAATAAAAATCGTGCATACTCTTTTTTTTTAAACAGAAACAGGTAATGAATTCGATAGTTCCGAAAACCGGGACATCAGACCAAAAAAAAAATTTTTGTTGTAAGGCGTCTCCACTTTGTCGTCTCTGTTCTTTTTCAAACTTCAGGTATTTTAGCTCACCTATTTCCGATCACTGATGATCACATTCAGTATTATTGGAGCAATTCGCCCTAAATGACGAAAATCTTATCTGCACCAGACAGCATTCAAAACAAAACACTGTTGAGAAATCAACTTACGAGTACTTATGAAAACGTGTCACTGAAATGTTAACTTCAGAATTGTCTTAAGATTCCTCGCTAAAACTTTGTTAGTAGGTTAACAACTGTTGGAAATTTGTGCTTGTTATCCCGAGTTGATTGGAGTAAGGGAGCTTTTAATTAATTTAAACTTTAACGTTAGCTCAACCGAAGTGAGCTGTAAAAATTTTCATACCGACACAAAAACATAAATTTAACAAAAAAATCAACGGACTATTTAAATTAATACAAATGATCACAATACATTAATTTGCAAATAGCGTGTTATTAAAAAAAATCTATAATAAAAAGATCATAAAAGGTCATAAATAATAATGTACAAAAATAAAGTAGGTATATTTTTATAACGATGTGCCAGTCATTATAATTTGTTAGGTATTTAGTACAATGATTAATGTTACCTACTAGATATAACTATACTACGATTATGATAAAAAGCTTTTTTATTACCATGATTATGTAGTTAAGCGATCTAATTCGATTTTTTGTCTCTACTAGTTTTATATATAACATCAAGTTAGCCTACAACTCGGCCCAGACTTACGAGTTGTAGGCAGATGCTTTACTTTGTGTAAATAATTTCATCACCTCTGCTCTCAAAACGGTATCAGGAGCAGGGTGAAAAGTTCACTCATCCTCCATAGAAAAGGGAGGATCCTCCGACCGGACCGGTACCCTGTCTGGCGGGCAACTGCTCGATGATTGTTTTTTTTTTGACTAGGGCCAAACGCAGTTTTGACCACTAAGGTCATGGCTGCTTAACCCGTCTTTCCTGTGGGTGCCTTAAGCTGCTACACTTCAAGCCTCCAGCCAGGAGCAAAAACTATTCTAAATTAAAATTAAGTGAACGCTCGCTAAGGGCACTCCCTGTGGGGTACAAACCTCGGCTTAGGGCGGCGCTTGGGGGAGGACAGCAAGAAGGGACAGGCTGGATCAAAGTTAGATTTTCATCATGATTATTATGAGGGGTATTTAAAGCTACGTGCTCAGCTGCAACAACTGCTGGCACCTCGTTTTCGAGCAAGGGTCGGGGGATGACGATTGATGTCGGGACGTTGTATATATACTCGTCCCGCGGTAAACTCTGCTTGCGCGATGCAGGATTTTGCGTGACGATGTTCGCATGTGGCGTTGTAGATGCCACCAAAGAAAGAAAACATTGTGAGGAAACCGGCATGTGGCATCTACCAACCCACACTGGGCCCGTGTGGTAGATTACAGCCCACTCCCTCTCGAAGAGAGGAGGCTTGTGTCCCAGCACAGGGAACATTTTAGGCCAATTATGCAGCAAGTAAGCCTTGACCGAGACTCATTGTTTTGGTACTGATATGAAGGACGAATATAAATAAAACTTTAGAGAAGTAAATTAAAGCAGAGATCTAGAGACTTTAGAAGTGTGCATGCTTTTAAAAAAATGGGTTGTTGGGTTAACTAAATAAAGGGGTTAATTATAATAAGGGTTTAAATAAATAAACTATGTAAAGAAGTGTGTACTATCGGCTAAAACGTTTAAAGGCTGGTTCTTTTGTCGGCATCTGCTAGAAGGACTATTAGGAACCTTCCCTACTTTAAGAAAGGTTCTCCGTAACTGCCATGGTCCTTATTCTTTCGTAATAATAAACATGAACAGATCAAGCCCCTGATAAGGTCTCCAAAAGGATCGATGATCTTTTGTTTTTGACGAAGTTGCACGAAAACACTGTATCTATCATGTACAGTGTATTCGTGCAACTTCGTCAGAAACACAATGTAAAGTTTAGAATAGTCTTCGAGCTCTTTACTTTGGATTAAAAGATAAACTGATCCAAACATTTCCGCATCGTGCCATGTATTTGCAAAGCAACTATTTAATAAAGACCTGTCTATCAAAAAAAAATGTCCCAAACTGTTATTATCTCAGAATAACGTTATTACAGTAATAACCTGCAGAATCAGGTCTAGACTACCTTGTTAAATTGAGCGTGCTAAACAAAAAATGCGTTTATTTTAACTTAACATATAGAAGAACTAGTTTCGGTTCGAGACATGACTAAACTCAAGGTGTCCTAGACAAAAATACCTATTTTTACATTGTTTGTAACTAAATACCTATATCATACTATTTAAGGATGAAGGATTTAGGTGGGTTCATAGGCGTAATGACAGGACAGGGTGGCAAATATTCCGGCATCACCTCTCTCCGGTCTCCGGAGAAGTACAAGACCACGTGCGAACTAGGAATCATTCTGCATCGCGCAAGCAAAGTTATCCGCGCCATTAGATACATCATCTCGACATCAACTGTCGAGCAGTAGCCCACCAGGTCGGAGGATACTCCCTTTTCAAAGGAAGATGAAGAACTTTACACCCTATTCCTCATATCTCTTGGACATTCGATAACGAAAAATCCGATGTACGAAAGATCATTGCACGAACTCATTTTCCAATAGTGCACTTCGGATATCCAATGCTTGTCTTGTACCAATACTTAGGATGAAAGCAGTGATAGCCTAGTGATGTGACCGTCAGACTGCCAAGTCACAGGTCTCGAGTTCGAACCCAAAGCTCGCACCTCTGACTTTTCGGATTCATTTGCGTATTATATAATTATCACTTGCTTAAAAATGGTGAAGGAAAACATCGTGAGGAAACTGGCATGCCTGAGAGATATTTCTCGATGGCATGTGAAAGTCAGAGGCCCATGGGCGGCTTTAAAACTCTGAAACCAGGTTATGCACTAACCACACGAAAAGAAGAATAGGTACTTAGGATGGTTATTTGAATTTGACAGCGATGGAAGGACGTGACATAAAAAAAAAACACTGGTTTCCAAAACGACTTATCGGTAGCATGAGCATTTCAGGATTTCCTGAACCCGTAATCGAAAAGGAAACTAGTATCCTATTGACACAATAAAAATGGATCAACTGATCATATACGCGGGTTCTCGTATTACAAGAAGTTATCTATAAATAATTGAACTGCTGTTTTTCTAATAGACAAAAAATCTTTGATTGATTCATTACGAACCGGAACTCACACGCAATTTAGATTTAAATAGCTACTTATAGTTTTTTTTTTAAGATACGTTATGGTCTTATTAAGAAATTTTACGATTACTTACTGTAAAAATTTATGAAAAAAAAAACAGTTTTTTTAAAAAAAAAGCATGTTTATTTTCAATTGAGGGTAGTTTTTTCCACAATTTTCATTTTATGGGGACGCCTAGTTACATCATTATGGAATTTATTTCATCGCGATAGATCATTATTTTAAAAGTTACACCGTTTTGTTTAAAAAATCCATAAAAATATAAAAATATTTAGATTTTTTTAAATATTTTTTCTGTCGATAAAACACATTATAAATACACAATACACATTACAAAGACTCACACTGTATACAGTCAACCGCACATCAGTGGTAACAATGTTGTCATTGACAGCGCCGTTATATCGTAGCTTTAAAGGCAATTTGAGTTTGAATTTTCGTCGTACAAAATATTACCACTAATTTGTTGGTCACTGGTACTAGGTAACATAGTTTATTTTTGGAAGAGTCTCATTCAATTACAACCACACTATCAGAGGATCGATCGATCTAAAATTCTTAAACTAACTAATTCATTCATTTATTCATTCATTCAATAGCAGAAACGCAAAGCCTAAACCGCTGAGTCTAGAAACTTCAATATGTGCATAAGAGTTTTATAACGAAAAAGAGCACTAAGGAAGGATTTTTCAAAATTCATCCCCTAAAGGGGTTAAATAGGGGATGAAAGTTTCTGTGGAAGTACGTCATTTTTGCCAATGGGAACGGAGCACGGCTCGTCCCTAATAAAATTGTAGATAATGAAACAAAAATCGTACCTACTTACATTTAATAATAGTATGGTACAGTAGGTACAGATAGATGAAGCTGGTCATTGATTTAAATTACCTACAGACCTATTTCTAGAAAAAGACCAAACCGGTATAACCCTTGTTTTATAACTTCACTTTTTATGTAAACTAGTTATATGAACGATGTTATAATAACGCATTCTGAACGATTTGATCCCAGAAATAAAAGGCTCAAGGACGTCTGTAGCTATGCAATAATTATTATAATTGGATTAATTGGTCAATCACAATCGACGAGTATGCAATAATAGTTGTAATATAGAGACAAAAAATAGAACAAATGTCAGGTTTTTATATTATTACCTTTAACCATGTTCCACCCACTGCTGAGAATAGGCGTACTCCTTTTTGTGCCAAGTTTCCCTGGTCTATGCAAGGTTCAACCAGCTCCTACCAATGGACCGTTGTAGGATAGCCCCCCAAAATGTTTCATCCCCTAGATGACAATATTAACAAGCCGCGTGCCCATTGGATTTTCCATTGGAGAAATGACGTACTACCATACAAACTTTCATCCCCCATTTAACCCCTTTAGGGGATGAATTTTGAAAAATCTTACCTTAGTGTGCTCACTTTTGCTGCACAGTATGATAGTTAACGAAAGGTGTTCCCGTTAACCCGCAATAGGATAGCGTCCATACATGCTGAAATAAATATTACCATACAAAAACAAAATGTTTTTTTCTTCTTTTAATAACAAAATATTCATAAAAAATATAAAATTGAACAAAAGGAGGAAACACTCTATACACGCGCACTTGTCTTTCAACGTGGAAAGACAAGAGTGTACAGAGTGTTTCTTTTACATATTAATTTTAAAAAAAATCGTTAATTAATATACTGTAATATACTTACGGAATTCTTGTACAAAATTTCATTGTTGAGACCCATGGGTTTAGACTATAGCTCGTCTGTCAGTGAATGAATGGAACCCAAGCAGGGTTAACGTGTGAGATATCCAGTTGGACATTGGGAAATTCCCTGTTAATGGCAATACCGTCACTGCGAACTATTAGAACCAAAGATTTACACTTACACACCTACCTTCTGAAAATCTACCCCTAGGCATGAGTTTCCTTAGCTATGAGTTCGTTGACCGTTGCAAGAAAAACCTAGTTAGTTGGAGGTTTACTGCCGATTCCAACATGGAGTGCAGATGTGGTGCTGTTCCGTAAACGATGGGTCACTAAAGATTAGGACCTAGGACCTGCGCTTTATTGATAAACTTATGGACGCTACTGATAATGTTGTTGGTATATTGGCGTGTGCTAGCTAACATATGGCTAATAATTTTATTTAATATTTTGTGTTGCGTAAGGTAAATTATTTTGCATACTATTATTGTATAGAATCAAGTTTTTCTTTCTGAACAGACAGCTGTGCTGCTGGGGTGTTTGTTGCACCACTTTTTCTTGCCAGCTAAACCAATAAACAGTGGTGAAGGGCGGGCGTTTTGGGGGACTGTTTTTAGTTAATTTTGAAGTTCGAAAAGTGCTGATTCTCAGTCTAGTTTGAATAAATGACTTTTGATTTCGATATTAAAATGCAAAACTCGTAGCTAAGTCCTGGGCTAACACTGTTTGAATTGCTTCGGTCTTGGCTATAAATAAAGCCTTTGTGACCGGCAAATAAGTATTATACCTACAACAAAATATTCCTCAAGCAAAATGCAGCTTGTAATAGCAAAAAATGCGCCATAGAGACTAAGATAATAACGAAATAATTACGAATACAAAGAATCTATCTGTCACAGCCACATCACCTATTGTAATAGGATTGTTATTGTACGGTTAGATATATGAAGACGTTACATAATAGGACAGACTGTAATTGCGTAATTTTAGTAAATAATTGCATACTATTACATAATTTTTAAATCATCTCTGACGCGATAATTTCCACAATTACAATCCCATTTTTTTTTTCCAGGGTTTCCTAATGTATGCTCTAATCCACTGATTGTGACTTACCTATAAAAGTTAGCAAACAATCCTTTATTAAAAATATAAGGCGTCCTCATTATGCTAATACACCTGGCTGAAACACTGAATAATTCTGTATTTTTATTTTTATAAAACAGTTGAAAATAGAACTGCTTGCGCATGAGTGGAGTTTTCTCTCATTTTTCTAATCAACGAAACCTATGACCCTTTTAATAGAACTAACTATATGTAAAGTAAATGATACTGGTTTAAAAAAAAAATTATTACTACCTACTAAGTATTTTGTCTTTTCAAGAAACACTAATTAAAACAGTCCTATAAAGAAATGAATTTAAAAACTTTTTCCTTCCGGCATTACTCATTTAAGCTTGAAAAGGTAATTCATCATGATATAATATCGCCAAGCGCGTGCCCATGAATTAATAGACTTTATTTATCAATGCAAATCTAGGTACGTATGGTTCATAAAATGTATCAATACATATTTGCATAAACGTGTCTATACAAGAGTTTCGCAAATAAAATATCTTTTCACTCCTCTTGCTCAAAAAGTCCGTCATTGTAGCGTACCAGAGCGGGGAAAAAATAGCATATCTTGCTCTAAGAAAAAAAAAAAGCAATTTTTGTCTGTAACCAACGACCCTACAAAACCAAAAAAGTTTTAATTCTTATGTAAAACTAGCTTTTTACTACCGCATACCGGGATAAAAAGTTTCCTTGAAAATCAGATTGAACAAATTGTGTATTTTTTAAATTAAATAAACTATTAAATATTGTACATAAAAAAAATTAAAATATATTTTTTTTAAATATAAAAAATGTATAGAACAGCAATTTTTTTTAATAACCGACGAAAAATTTCAACGCCCCCTGCGTTGAAATTTTTGTTCAGAATCATGTACAGAATCCATGATAACAGTTTTCGCGTCGATGTCTCTGCCACCCTGTATAGATTAATCACTGAAAGAAGCTTAAAATATATTATTTTACCCACTACACGTAGGTATAGAAAGTAATGAAGCTGACGGTAATGTTGATGCATGGAGAGGGAGAGGAAGGTCAAAGAAAAGATGAATGGATTGTGTGAGGAATTATATGAAAGAAAAGGGAGTGAATGATAGTATGACGGTTGACAGGGGAGAATGGAAGAGGAAAACTTATAGGAAATCTAACAAGAAGACTAAATCTAACAACCTGAACCTTCCTTTACTCACGTACTAACGATTTTAATGTAAGCCTAAACTTTTTCAAATCTTCTAATTTCTTTGATTTTTGCGTCGACATGTTTGCTGCCACGAGATTAGGAATTTAGCATAATCTATAATAATAATAATTTTCGTAAAAAAAGTTCTTTTTATAACGAAAGTGAGCGAAAAGAGAGGATTTTTTTTTAATCATCCCCTAAAGGGGTTAAATAGGGAATAAAAGTTTATATGATAGTTCGCCCTTTTTGCCGATGGGAAATGCCATACACGGCTTTTCTACTTCATAAAAATCTGAAATTCACTGACAGACAACGCACAGCCGAACTTTTACTATGGGACCAACTACGAAATAGTCAAAGAAAATACATCTGTTTCATACATTTTCATCGGGTAAATATTGTATGAAACAGCTGATATTTTTTTCGATATTTCAGTGTTGGTCTCATAGTGAAAGTTGCTCATAATGATCAGGAGTATTTTCACGCCAAGAAAAGTTAACAGTGAATTAAAAATCACCGTGTATAACTAAAGTTAGCACAAAGAAGGGATTTTTGAAAATTCACCCCCTAAACGGGTTAAATAGGGGATGAAAGTTTGTATGGAAATGACGTTCGCCGATGGGATATCCCATCGGGTGCACGGCTTGTCCATAGATACGTTTCTATAGTTCACAGCTAGAATGTTTATGAGTCATCCTCACCATTTCAGCCGAAAGACGTCCACTGCTGGACATAGGCCTCCCCCAAGCACCGCCGCTTCGACCGGTTCTATGCTTCCCGCATCCAGCGGATTCCTGCGGTCTTCACGAGGTCATCGGTTCACCTTGTGGGACTTTCCAACGCTACGTCTTCCGATACGCGGTCGCCATTCCAGAACCTTTCGGCCCCATCGGCCATCTGGAGGTCTACTCCCTAAGCACAAAATCCGTAATTTCAGCCGAAGTTACGGGTGATTCCTACTCCGTATCGCCTACGGACATAAGATTAGTTTGGTGCTCGACCTAAGAAAGAATGACACCACGATTTAACAGTTGTCCTACTCCGAATGTGGTGTTGCCCGTCCAAAAAAGTTAATTATACGGGTGAAGGATTCAATCCGAAACGAATCACTTTCGGACGGGCCCGTAACTTCGTTGACAGACTTAGAGAGTAGACCCCGTGTTCCGTGAGCAATGTTTGTGAGTATAGGAAGTACTCTAGTACCTACTCACTAATACGAAGGTTATGTGCGACAAGTAAGCGTGTTGTTCCTTATTGAGGTCTCATGTTTTCTAATGAATTTGCAGTTGACTCAACGATCAACAATAATTTATCTATGTCGAAATATTAGCATATTATTACATGCAGATTAATGTAATTCAATCATAATAAATGAATTTGCCCCACACAAGGTGGACCGATGTCCTGGTGGAGGTCGCTAGAATCCACTTGATGCGAGGAATGCAGGAACCCGTCGTTGTAGATAGCGCTTGTGAAGATTTTTGTCCAACAGCCGAATGACGGTGATAATTTCGAATGATTCTGTAGTCTTGTATAGACGGATCATTACTGGAAGAAATATGCGTTTATTGGCATTACAGCAAAAAAATACGATGGCGACGCGCGAGTCGATGCCGACTGAACGGAATGTTGCCATTTTAAATATTATATTTTACATGAAATAATTAATTGATTCAGGCGTGACCTTGTGGAAATCCATTATAAAATACAATAGACGTGGATATATTTAGTAACTTGTTCCGCTTAGCTATTTCTAAAGAGCCATAAAAAACTCCTGAAAGAAATCGACACGTGTTTCACCTCTCAACGAGGCATCCTCAGGATGACGATGGACTTGTTGCGAACTCGAACACGGCGTGTTGCCACACCAAGCGCTGAGTGCAGACACTGCAGGTCTGTTGTTGGTGTGTGTCTGTCTACATGAACGTAGAATTATTGTATATTTATTTTATTATTTATCTCATTGTATGCTGCACCGGTCGACGTCATAACGTCAACTCCGGTTGTCGCTGGAAACCAGCGCTGAGGCTCTGTCTCGCATGGGATCGCAGCATTATGCTGAGCGATAGCCGTGTTGCGTGGATGTGACGCATATTTTCCCCTAACTTGTTCTTTTTGTTTTGTGTTCTTTCTTTGCGTCATGTTGACCGCAAATAAACGTATTTTCTTTCTTTTTTTACACCCGAAAATACTTCAAGTAAAGGTACAGGCCAATTAAAATGATTTCAACCAAATACTCCACCACCTCCTTGCTCGAATTCATTATAACACCTATTTTTACCAGCCCACGCGTCAGCACAGACACGGTTGTCTTTGTAACTTGCTTAATAACAGTTTATCTGTATCAAAACAGCTCGAAACTGAAGGATAGATCCTCTGTTACTCTCCATAACAACATAAGGTACATCTACTAGCACTGGATTTCAATATTAGATATTCCTGTTTTTGGCGACTCCGGCATAATTACCAAAATAGGGTACATTTCTATGTATGACTGAAAGCCAATACTCGAAATTAAAAAACCGGCCAAGTGTGAGTCAGACTCGCATACGAAGGATTCCGTACCACCGTACAATATTTAGCAAAATAGGCCGGAAAAAAACACGTTTCTTGTAAGTGGACTTCCTTTAATTTTTTATTTATTATTTGTTGTTATAGCGGTAATAAAATACACAATCTGTGAAAATTTCAACTGTCTACCTTTTACGGTTCAGACAGACGGACAGCGGAGGCTTTGTAAAAGGGTTCCGTTTGGCACCCTTTGGGTACGGAACCCTAAAAACATTCAAATTCAAGTCGCAATCTCCTATTTCAGCGACAATCAATGTCAAAAACTTATCAAAAATATTTTAATAAGTAAATTACCGGTTTTTTTGACAGACTAGAATGCGAACGTTCTTAAAAACGAGAATTGTCCCTGGATCTGTGATACCCGATATAGTTATCAATACTAGACAAATACAAATCAGCTAGTTTGACCTCTAGGCAGTAAATTAATAACAGTGTTACTAACTTACTATACTGTGATTAAGACATTTTTGTTCGTTTTACATACTTGCCTAAAAACAAATTAAGCAATTACTTGCATTTGCATATTATTACGTTTAAATTTTACCATACATAATGGCTGGTAATTCAAATTCACATACTGACACAATTAACATAATTATGTATTAACTTGTGATCAAGGACTAGGAACTGCAGGAGGCACATTTTTATTACCAAAATTAACCGAAATCCATTGAAAATTAGCAAATTTTCAACAATTATGACTTGTTGACACCCGCTAAACGACGGCCGCCCGCCGCCCATGTAATCACCCAGTAAAATTCCCCATTGAAAAAAATGTGACGATTTTTAAGCTATTGCATAGCTTTTATCGCGGGCTTTGAGCGCGGCGACCGAATCAAGAAATTACGTAACGAAAAAAATTAACACCCCCCACTCCGCGTACCATGTAAACAAAAATTACGTTCCCATGACAACGTGATGTTGTCATGGGAACGTAATTTTTGTTTTATGTCATCATCCGTCATCATCCCAAGTGTAGCGTTGACAAATAGGAAGTATGGAGGTTACAAATGCTATGCAATAGCTTTACCGCGGCAGTCCCCGAGTGCCACATTTCTTTTTTCCTGAAATTACCACATAAATAGACTCTCGGCACGATACCTGACAACACCCTCACGGATCGGACAGGGTTTTTTTACACGTTTTTACAAATGATAGTTAAAATATCTCGTTAATCCAATGTCTCGTTAAGCTGGGCTCACACTGCGGGACGCGAGTAGGAGGCGTCATACACATATACACATTAAGTATATGACAATATTGACCGTCCCGGAACGAAGCTTTATAAAAAAATAATCATAGATTCCAGAGGCGGCGTAAGGCGTGAGCGACCTCGCACCGAGGGGCCTCGCACTTCAAAGGTGCACTGATGCACTATTATTTATAGAAGTGGAAGAGAAACTTAGACGAATACATTCAACATTTGTGACAGAAAATCTCATATTTAATTTCCATTTTCTGATTACTGCTGTGAGATAGCCCGTAGGTTTATTGCATTATTTGCTAAAAATAACTAAAAATGAACTGTACAAAAATGGCATTACAAAAAATTAGACTACATACGTCATGAGAAGAATTAATTGTAAATGCAACCATGCGTGTTAGTTGACGAACCAATTGAAATAAATAGGACACTATGGCGATGTAATTAGTCTTACTCAATGTTTATAAACATAACAGTTTATATAAGAACTTAGAATAATAATCATAAGAACTGTTCTCGATGGCAGGGGCGCGGGGAGTGCTTCGGGAGGTTCAGGATAAGGCGGGAGGAAACGCCCGGGTGTCACTATTGTGTGGATCGCCCGGAGGACACGGTGGAGCATACGGTGGAGATCTGCCCGGTTTGGGCGGAGCATCGCCGTGTCCTCGTGGAGGTGATCGGCGGCGGTGATCTCTCGCGTCCGGTCCTGATTCGGGTCATGGTACGGAGCGAAAGGAAATGGGAAGCCGTCACCTCCTTCTGCGAAGCGGTAATGCTCGCGAAGGAGGAGGCGGAACGCGTGAGGGAAAGGCAAATTTCGCGCCCTCACGCCCCTAACCGCCGCAGGAGGATACGCCCGGGGCGGGAATTACGAACCGATTTCCGGCCACCGTAGGCGCGGGCTTGCGGACGGTGAGCAATGGGTAGCTCGTCATCCGATAAGGACCAAGCCCGGGTCGACGGCGCGTTGTGTTCCACGCGCGCCTCAAAGAGATGTTAGCAGAATTGACGGGGTCCGCTAGGGCCAATGCCTGCCGGGGCTGCGAATAAGGGCCGAAAGGGAAATCATGGCAACTGTGGGTTTTAGTCAGTAAGAGTCTGACACGCCCTCCCGCTCCACCCAGAGCGGGAGAAGTTATTTGATAATTACACACCCAAAAAAAAAAAAATCGTGGCGATTTTTTTTCGTGCACTGGATTTTCAACGTTCTGCTCAGCGCCGAGAGCTGAAAATCCAACAGTGTGTTTTTGTCCACTCTGAAATGACGGGCCCAACTATCGCATTTTACGCACACGGTAATGCGGTAATTGGTAGTGGGGCGCGTCATTTCAAAGTGTACAAGCTATAATATATACCTATTAGCCGTCGTTCGCACGGACGTAATAAAATCGCGGCGGGATTTTATCGTGCTCTGGATTTTCAACTTTCGTCGCTATGCAGAGCGTTGAAAATCAAGTGCATGAGAAAAAATCGCCGCGATTTTATTACGTCCGTGTTCACGTGGGCTTATTGTCTCACTGCAGGGAAAGCCTTCTTCACATAGAGAGAACAGGGCATTGATCACCTAGCTTGCCCAGTGCGTGTATTGGCAGTTAAGATTTATATTTTCTGGTAAAAAGCAGAAAAATTAAAGCAATATTCTTCTTTTGCGTGTAGTTAGTGACTAACCTGGTGTCAGAGTTTTTATGCCGCCCATGGGTCTCCGACTTGGGTTCACATGCCGTCGAGAAATATCTCGCAGGCATGCCGGTTTCCTCACGATGTTTTAATAATTAAAACAGCAAAAGCAGTGCCATTCCGAAGGTATTGTAACTAGGCAATAGGGATGTTCGTTTTAAAGGTTAAATCGCTAGTCGGTGCCTACTTAGATGTAATTACATGTAAGATTGCTTCCTTGTCTGTTCAAGTGTTCAGTGATTAAAAAATATTTTGTCGTATTCGCTTCTAGCAGGAAGACACACGGCTATTAAATATGTCACGTATTTAAGTAAATTACAGCATGATGTCCTCTTGTGTCAACTATTGTGTGAACTTGGTTGCTTACATACTTAGCTCCTTATGTATGAATCATGAGTCTTACAAGTTTTATCTGTAACAAAAACTCAGCTGATCTATTTTTCTGACGTATCATTCCGCCTGATGCTATAATATAAATATAATAGTAGTTTATGAAACTGTTGCATAATGAGGGGTTGCTTAATGTTTTAATACCTAGTTATGTGCAGTTTCATACACTACTTTATCTACTCTCATACATTGGGATTGAACTTAATACTAAATAAAAGATCAAAGTTAAAGATCAAGAATACATTTAATAAAGATCCCACGAAATTCAGTACTAAGTACAAAACAAATTAATGTCGCCTGCACCAGCACATCGCACATGCGTGCAGCGGGTGCTGCTGTCCCCCGCTTAAACGTTCCATCACAAATGTTTAAGGGAACTCCTTGGTGATATTAACTTCTTGGATAAGCCCTGTATCGTAAAAGAAAAAAAAAATGTTTTTTATCACATCTATTCAAAAAGAGCTAATTCGTTCTTCGTAAACAGGGACTAAAATAGCTTTTTAATCCCTAGGGATTAAAAGTGATTTGAATTTGGAATGTGGATATTGTTAGTAAAAGTTCCAATTACCTACCAAAGAGATCAAACACGAACATTGTATGAACAAGTAACAGGCTGGCAAGAGAGAGAAAGTGTGAATTTGGTCAAAATGAAATTCCAAGATGACGGCTTAGAAAATTTTCAAATTTATCATCATAGGTATCGTTTTCATGGTTTTTAAGGGTGCTAAAGCCGATGGTGAGGTCAAAATGAAAATCCAAGATGGCGGATGCAAAAATTTTAAAATTTTTCGTCATGGGTATCGTTTTCATAGTTTTTAAGGGTGCTAAAGCCGATGGTGAGGTCAAAATGAAAATCCAAGATGGCGGCGGCAAAAAAATTCAAATTTTTCGTCATGGGTATCACTTTCATGGTTTTTAAGGGTGCTAAAGCCGATGGTGAGGTCAAAATAAAAATCCAAGATGGCGGATGCAAAAAAATTCAAAATTTTCGTCATGGGTATCGTTTTCATGGTTTTTAAGGGTGCTAAAACCGATAGTGAGGTCAAAATGAAAATCCAAGATGGCGGCGACGAAAAATTAAAAATTTTTCGTCATGGGTATCGTTTTCATGGTTTTTAAGGGTGCTAAAGACGATGCTGAGGTCAAAATGAAAATCCAAGATGGCAGCTAAGAAAATTTTCACGTTTTTCGTCATGGGTGTCGTTTTCATAGTTTTCGAGGGTGCTAAAACCGATAGTGAGGTCAAAATGTAAATCCAAGATGGCAGCTGCGAATAATTAAAAAATTTTCATCATGGGTATCGTTTTCATAGTTTTCGAAGGTGCTTAAGTCTATAGTGAGGTCACAATGTAAATCCACGATGGTGGCAGTGATTTTTTTAAAATTTTACTTTTGAAGGAACTTTGTTCCTGACGGGGGTCGGATCATACACGTTTTTTTTTTTCTCATAGAGGGTGATAAAAAGTAGAGTGTTCACCTCGGGAGCAACACTATTTTAAGCTCGAGTGGCGTACTTTGAATCCCTCGCTGCGCTCAGGATTCTACTTTAGAATCCCTCGCTACGCTCGGGATTCTACTCTAGAATCCTTTGCTCCGCTCTGGATTCAAAAAACACTCTCGCCTTAAAAATAGTTCTTTGCTCCCTTGGTAAACAATCTACTATTATAGCATTATTTTGTTAGAGAAAAAGTGTCATAATATGATTCTATTTTTAAATTTCGGTACCTATTGTGTTTATTACGTATGTCAATATAAACTCGTTTTGAAGTTCATAATTCGAATATTACGCTATGAGAGTAGATAAATTTCTTTATTCAAGTAACAAGGACTGACTCCTTGTGTTAGTAAACTTAAGAACTCTGTTAGTTTATTTTATTCTAATTTAAATTTATTTCACCCCATGGGAGATGGCACTGCAGTGATTGATGTACGAGTATATGCAATCCAGCCTGCTAGCTATAATTTTTAGGATATTGTTGGAGCTGGCCCGCACTCTGCGCACCAGGGATGCACACCTCATTCGCATCGTTGCGTAAAAGCAATTTTGTGCGTCCTCGAACATTCCCGATGCGCTACAAAAACGGGGCAGGCCCACCAAAACCCCTGAAAGCGTTGTTGTGTTGGACACGAAGAGCGTGGAGCGTTGTTGTTGTGTTGGCTATGGATTGACACTTTAAGAGGCCTGCAAACACGGCTCGCAACTACAAATCGAGATGTTTGCAAAATTCAATTCTAAGCACGTTGCGCTAGTGTGAATGCCTGTCAGAGCGATATACACCTACATGAGCAATACTACCACGCACACATTAACAATTATTGCTTGACGCAATAGTACTACTAGCTTTCGAAAATTTATGATAAATTTAGATGTGTCCCGTAATACTAAAAATGATGGATGAAAACTTAATATTTTTCCATTTTTTTTTTCGATAATTTGTAACTTGATAATATATGCTATGCTTCTGTAGAAATAATATTATACTTAAATATTGTTGTCAGAAAAAACAATGTGAAGAGATATGTCATTTACGCTGTAAAAATGTGCGAAATTATATTCGTTTAAACTTCATTTTAGAAAAGTTTTTTGAAAAAAAAAATATGTAGGAGCCTAGATAAACACTGTCTAAATCCGAATAACAACATAATATGGTGGAAATATGCCCAAATTGCAAATGATTTAGTACGTTTGTATGGACAATTCATGCGTCGCCGCGTTCTTAACGGCTCACTTCACCTAAGTTTTAACGGTGAGACTTTTACAGAATAGACGGCTGGGGGAATGCTGAATTGAACAAGTGAATTATCAATATTTTGCCATAGTTCCACAGATAAATTACTTGAACTATTTCTAGTTTCAACATGAGCTATGTAACTCACACTTAAAAACCTAGCTTTATTACGAAGACGGCATGTTCTTATAGTTTTTAATGTTTCAGACGCATCGCGAAAAAACATGGCGCGTGCGCCATCCGTATGGATGCGACATCGGCTTTCTCCGCTCGCGCTGCCGAGCGCCTCGGCTACAGCAAGATCTACTCCATGAAGTACGCTGATATCCCGGACGGTCCACAGCCGGAGTCACCCCACCTTGAGGCTAGCGTTTATCTCAAGAAGTTTTGAAAGGTAAAGTTTGACTCTAAATTATACGGAATCTTTAATGTAGGTACTTTTGATAAATATAGTCGCGGTTTGTGCACCATCTCTTCTGACCAATTTGTACGCCACGATACGTGGCTGAACATGATAGTACATTTCTGTATTTAATATCTTGCATGCAATGTATGTAGGTACACTATGTTTATACAAATAAATAAACTTACTTACTTACTTAAAGGCTTGTGCAGACCAGCGCGACACAAAGGCACCGCTCGTCGCGCGACGAGCGGTGCCTCGACGAGCGGTGCCTTTGTGTCGCGTCGCGTGTCGCGCCTGTTAATTCAGATGATCCTGATAAGCTTTTTTTGGTTTATGGCCGATTCCTATAATTTACGGACTGTTATCTAAACTATAATATTAATAGAGGTACAATAATAATAATGTAGTTAGACAAAAGTACACCCTCACCTTAATTACACACCACACACTGCATTCACTTGGCTTTAACCACCCAAAACCAGCCTTAGAGCTGAGAAAAAAAAAAAAACCCGATAATATTATAATAATAAGTATTATAAAGAGAAAAGATTTGATTTTTTGCTGTGTTTGTAACGAATAAACTCAAAAACCACTGGACCAATTTTAAAATTATTTCACCAGTAGAATGCTATATTATTACTGAGTAACATAGGCTTAACAACAACACTGGCGGAAGCTAGTTGGTTATAATTAAGACTCTTGTATCTTTACCAATAACGAAGCAGAGACCTCATAGCTTTACATAGTAGACCCTCCCTTATGGAAGTAGCTATCACAGGAATTAGCTTGTGAATCGATTTATATGCCCAGTTTGGCAATTTTTTTTAGAAACCATTGGTAATAAAACATTCGGTATTTATTATAGGAACCGAGCATTAAGGCTCGAGCAGACCAACGCGATATCGCGCGCGTGACAGGCAGCGCGACCCGTGTCGCGCCCGCGATATCGTTCAGCACCCTAATTGCGTAATACAACACAATCACAATTTGTTTCGATTTGAAACAGATTTCTAATCCATTGCTTCATAAGTTGGAAAAAAAATCTGTTCAACAACGTAAATAACGCAATGAATGTTGTTGAATTGTCAAAATGAAACAAATTTCGCGAAATTGTTTACGAAAATGAGTTACGCAATTAGGGTACTGGTCTGTACGAGCCTTTACCGAGCATTATCTACCTGTACCTACTTGGAATGAATTAGTCGCCCCGATATCGACCGCGTCATTAAAAAATAATTCATATCTCTTCCTCTAATTTTTGTTCCTACGACAATATTAATCAGTTCCACATAAATCCACGTAATAAACAGGGTGTCAGGGACATCGACGCGAAAACTGAAACCATGGATTCAGTACATGATTCTGAACCCCCCTGCGTTGAAATTTTTCGTCGGTTATTAAAAAAAAAACAGCTGTTTCATAGAAAAATGCAATACCTACGCGGTCAAAATGTATGGAACAGCTGATTTTCGTACACACCCCGTATTTAATTCGCAAACGATGAAAATTAAGATTACTTTTGTCTTTTTCAGAATCTGCACAACACGCACAAACAAAATTTACTTCTTCGAGGTTTGATGATTACAAATTAATCCACATTAAATAACTACTAGCTATAAACACATTACACCTAGATTTGACTTAAACCTAGGATCGCAGCAATTTAAATAGTGTAGTAAGTAGGTAGTATAGCGAAATACTTTAAGAAGATATAAAATTGTATTATGATATTATTATGTATAAATAATTATACCTGGCAACTTAAAGGCTATATTGGAGACGCACTGATGCGAATCCCACGCAAGACATGAACGTGAGAGGCGTCATACAGGTTGTATGATGCGATACGTCCTGCGCGAGATTCGCCTCAATGTGTTTGAAGCTTTATGGATAACCGACGAATTTTTGTTCCCTGCTTTGTTAATTTGCGAATTTACTATTTATTTTAAGGATAAAAAAGCAAATAAATAAGCAATAAAGCAGATTAAACTTTCTCAAAAAAAATATCATACTCATTCGAAATGACAAATAAGAATGTTGATCATGACTTTTTGTCTTCAATAAATATAATCTTTGCTTATTCAATATTTAAACAGGCATCGTAGTACTCATCATTCCATAACTTAAAAATAGATTTAATTTAGCGGTGCCTAGGAAAATATAATAGCAACACACTTTATCAGAACATTGTTATAACAAAATGTTCAGGCTTTTCTTCCTACTGTGTATCAATAAAATTAGCCTAGATGTTTGTAGTTCCTTAAAAATGTAGTATTATTTAATATACTCTATCTTAATAATCAAATATACTATTTTATAAATTTTGAGACCTGATCAAGTCTTGGTGGCCCGGGTGGCCAGCCATAAAGCAGGACTTGGTAACGAGACAACAAGACCTTTTTTTACCAGCGCAAATATAGCACTTCGGAAAGTAGGGGCAAGTAATTATATCGATTTCTAGCGCTGTAAATAACACAATATAATTAATATAACCATATATTTTACTTAAATAAATAAATATGTAAGTATGTTTCAACAAATAAAATGTTAACCCCTTCTGTTGAATTTTAAACTAAATTTGCAGCGCAAGCGGTTTCACATAAAATATAGAATCTCTCCTACAGCAGATCTGCTAAACCCAGTCAAAATAAATGTATGGTCAAATAAATAAAATTGTGATTTAGTCTGTAAATATTGTAATAATATCTCAATAAATGTACCTAAAGTTAAAAATATTCTACTGGTTTTGATTTTTTCACCGTTTATTTTCCTACTTACAGCCACTAGGTACCTACCTATCATAATTGGTTACTTTGTTCCACCCACTGTGTACAGACCTATTCCGATTTGTAGTGCCATGCTACCCTTTGCTCCTACCCCCAGTCCATTGTCCACCACCCATAATTTTTCGTCCCCAGATTATTATTAAGTATTAACAAAAAAAAAAATATTGTGGGTGTAGGTACTATACAGGGTGGCAGGGACATCGACGCGAAAATTGTTACCATAGCTCCAGTACATGATTCTGAAAAAAATTGATTTGAGGTTTTTGGTTGGATAGTAAAAAAAAAATCAGCTGTTCCATACATTTTGACCGCGTAGGTACTTACCGTGTAGGTCTGCGTAGGTACGCGTAGGCACTTTTACACTTATGAAACAGCAGATTTTTTTTTATAACTGACGAAAAGTGTTCAGAATCATGTACTGAATCCATGGTAAGTAACAGTTTTCGCGTCGATGTCCCTGCCACCCTGAATAGGAACACCTCTGCCCATCCCTTCGGGAAACAAGACGTGATACATGTTATGTTTTGTTAATAAATGTATTATTTCAAAGCGACACGCCCCGCGCGTCTGCATCGCACTGTTATTACGACTTGACAAAACAGTTTCTTTATTAATAAAGTGTACCTACCTAAGTTATCTATGTATTAAGGCGGTCCTCAATATCACGCACCGTGGGAAACGCCTTTATACGTACAAACCTTTCTGGATAATAGAAATGCTGTTGACATTATGGAAGTCTTGAAGAAATTGTAGGTATTGAAAAATCAAGATGGCGGAGTTGGTTCCGATTTTGCCTACATGACAAAATATCCATCTTTTCTACCTCCTGTGTATTCCATTCAATAGTACATACTAATTCCATGTCCATTCATAATTCACTCGGATCCATCTCGGATCAGGTGACCAGGTCATCAAACCCCAAAAAAAAATCATCGCCATAGATAATAGGTACACTATTGTTCATTTAGAATAATAAGTTATTATTCTAAGATTGTTCACATTTACTTGATATGTCTATGGTTCACATTGATGTCTATGATTGTTCATCACCACAACCAATATATTACTTTCCTCTATGACCACAACGATCACAACCTTACGTCAATTATTGGCATCTGTGATTGGCATTAGGATAATGAATATTTTTTCAATATTTTTATGCTTATACTTCCATTAGTTTCTACTTCTTTTACAATTTCTAGATGACCAATACGATTCTACGTACGGGTCGATGCCAAATCTAAAATACATTTATGGAAATATTCAGGAAAATTCGCTTATTGAAAATATATGATGTGAGCTGAGCTGGTGGCTACTATAGGCTATTTAGAGAGTAAGTTGCTCCTGGCGGGAGTAACTGTAAAGCCCCTCAGTACACGTTGGGCGAGCCCGGCCCGAGCGCGCTCGGCCAACGCATACTGGGCCTTTTTGAGTTATGTGCCGTTTGATTTGCGTGTATTTGCTCTGCTTTGCGGGATACAATCAAACGGCAAATACACGCAAAAATGCCCAGTATACGTTGACCGAGCACGGGCTCGCCCAACGTACTGAGGGCTTATAAAACAAAATTAAAGCCCCCAGTACACGTTGGGCGAGCGCGTTCGGCCAACGTATACTGGGTATTTTTGGGTGTATTTGCCGTTTGATTGTATCCCCGCAAAGCAGAGCAAATACACGCAACGTGTGCGTAACGCTCGCCCAACGTGTACTGGGGGCTTTAGCTCGCCGGCAAGTTCCCGGAACAGGTAGTGAAGCGTGGCATCAAGAAGAAAGCAAAGAGCGCGTTCCATATCAAAGCACTCGCATCAAATGATAAAGAACGCACTCTTACTTTTCTCAGAAGGTAACAATTCAACCAGTCTTATAACCTTTCTTCCTATCTTCTTGACTAACCTTCACAATCTTTACGGTGGCGAATTTGTATGATCAATAATAGCTGGTACTCTCAGTGGTAACGCCCGCGACTTACGAGTCGCGGAGTTGGTCATGGGTCGGAACCCAAGCAGAAACTTTGTGTAAATTATTTCATCACCATATGCTCTCAAAACGGTGGAGGAAAACATCGTGAGCAAACCGGCATGTCCAAGAACCAAAAAATTCGAAAACCTGCAACATCCGCCAACCCGCACTGGGCCCGCGTGGTGGATTATAGCCCATTCCCACTCATAGAGAGGAGGCCTGCGGTCCCAGCAGTGGGAACATTATAGGCTGATTATGCATACTGCATGATCTGAATGTACCTATATCAAAAAAATAAGTAAGTAGGTATTACTTTGATCTTTTTGTCAGGTTGTTCTTTCATGACGAACCGATGGCCAAGGCAGTAAAATTGGTGGATGGTCCAAATGATCGGTGTCTCGAGCTAGAAGCGTACATAGGCAAAGCCATGGACGATGAAATATCAGTGATGGCTGTTGATGATAATGGAGAATTGGCGGGAGTTGTCATCAATGGCCTTTTACACAGAAATGTGAGCAATGAAAACACACACGGTGGCGTGCCGAAATATCAAAAAGCATGTATCGGAGCTTGAATCGGCAGCCTTTAACTCAAACTCAAAGCATTTATTTCAAATAAACCAATTACACGCACTTTTGAATTGTCAAGGGGTCGGTCAGTCAGAAAGATGAAGCTAGTTGCCCATTCCAAAGCGTAGTAGGTACCTATGGAGAAGAACGGGCAAGAAACTCCACGGACACTCTTTTAAATCAAAATATGGTTACAAAATATTGGTTAAGTACATCATTCATGTTGAAGTTATACATGTGAGAACGTTAAAAGCGTCCGTAATAAAAAATAAAACACAGCTAATAGATGACCAGTCCCTACTGATAGCGCCCGTTCACGAACATGACGCATAACATAACAATTTTATAATAACAATAAGGTTCAAGACAGTTGAATCATTTCTCTGGGGCTCTCATTGACTCGACCCTTTTCCAGTTGGTCTACCGATTCTAGCTTAAGGGTCGATATCAGTGGCAGTAGTTGGAAATAGAAACGAGGGCTTGTCCCAAAAAAATACTTAAGTATGTTCTTATCTTTCTCCGCAGGATTCCATAGAAAAAGAAGTAGTAGAAAAGTGTACAAATCCTAAGTTCTTGTGCGTAATCCGGTTTATGGCGTATTTAGAGACCGAGAGTAAGCTCTGGGAAAGGTGCCAAGCAACTGCAATATCCTGGTGGATCTCAAGATTGCATCCACAGACCCCAAGTGGAGAGGACGACATATAATGAAGGACTTGGTTGAGGAGACAGAGTACGCGAATTGTTTTAGTTATCTCGGCATAGATCTTCCAATGGAATTGTTCTTGGACAGGTCATGTTTTACAAGTCGTGCCGAGGCCAATCCAGATTGGGGGGTCGATTACTTTATACTCAAATTTGCGAAGGAGTCAAGTCATACAGCTCCGAAGACACGACCTCGAGAAAGAATTCGACAAAAACACATTACGTCACTAAATGTTAGTAAAGGAACCATATTCGAAAACGCTCCCGTTATTGAGATTCGGAAGTGCCAGCCAGAAGTTTTATACGTAAATTCAAGCTAGCTGGACACAGATTTTTGCATTTTTCTATTAAATCGCTGTACGTATCACAAAACTTTTAGCTCGATGCCTGTCACAAATTGATGTGACGCCCATGGTTGATTTGCAAAAAGTCGTCAAAATCACTTCCGTGACGGAGATTGAGAGGCCAGCGAAAAGTGGTTTTTCAAGCTGGCTGGACACGTTTTCCATCGATTATTCTGTAGCGTCACAAATTCTGAAATAAGGGTGTTTATCAGTCACATAAAGTGCCCTATTGACCTAGTTAAATGCGAGCTATTTTGATGATTTGTCCAGCCAGCCTGAGTCACATGAGAAAACAGTTTCGTGCGTAAAAAAGCGAATCTAGATTCAACCATTCATAGTACAATGTTATAAAATTCGCCTGTCAATAGAATCAACGTTGTTTTTGTTTATAGGCTACCTACGTAATATTACTATACGGTTTGTGAGCATTCCTGCATCTTCTAGGGAGGGGGCAGCTACCCCCCCTGCCCGAACCTCGCTACGCCCTTGCCTGTCTCTGCTGGTTATGCGCTTGACTGCTGCTGGCAAATGGTCTATGTCCAGCAGAGGACTGTGATAGCCTAAGTAGATTGATTGAGCCCTCAAGTTTTTTTGGGAAAAAAAAAAAGTTACATCATTTTGCCTTGTCTCAAGTCGAGCTGTGTTTATCAATATTTTAACACAAATATTCGAATTCTCAATTACTTGTAGTTTCGGCAAGGACTAACTAACGAGAACTAGTATTCGAGAACATAACCTGACGTTGATAGGAGGTCTGCCTGTTCTTAACCCATTCAGTGCCGGAAGCCTCCTGAAGTGTTCACTCAAGACATATTTATGGGATGCCGGGAGCCCTCGCGGAGGGCTCATTTTAAATGTAGGTTTTTCTTAGCGAATTTGGCATTATAAACTGTAAAAATAAACATACAAGATTTCAAACGTAATGCTGGTGACCCTCTTGAGAGTCAACTTGTAATATGTATGGCGGCATGGCGTATGAACTCTATGAGAAATGGGTGGAGTCGGAAGTGTTAAGTGATCTTTAAATTTTTTAGGTGTGTCGCGAAAAAAAAAGGAGCCTGTGGTGTACATTTAGTCACGTCATCCCTGTACTCCAAACGCGCGGCCGAACGACTCGGTTACAAAAAGATCTATTGCGTTAAGTACGCCGATAAACCGGACGCACCACAGCCGGCGCCACCGCATGTCGAGGCTTGCGTCTACTTAAAACTCCTGTGAGCTATAAGCCCACGTTCGCACGGATGTAAAATTATCGCGGCGGGATTTTTTCGCGCACTGGATTTTCATCGCTGTGCGTAGTGCCGAGAGTTGAAAATCCAGTGCGCGATAAAATCCCGCCGCGATATTTTTACGTCTGTGCGAACGTGGGCTAACTTGCCGGGCAAACCTTTAATGTTGTTAAGTAGACGTAGATATATCATCAATCATCATGCTTCTACTTATACCACAGGATGTCTTCTTATCTTCTGTACACCTCATTCTCTACATAGTTTTGTATATGGGAACATATCGTAGTACTATGTACTAAAGAGTTACCATTTACCGGGTAATATGTCTTGCATTGACTTGAATGTGCCCTGGCGGCTGTGAGTATGTCATGCTCACTCAAATGTTTCGCTGATGGTGGCGCGTGTGTTGGATCATTTAGCTCCCTTCAAAATGGTTGAGCTGAATGGTGCTAATCCATGCGTCATGTTCGTGAACGGGCGCCGTCAGTTGGGACTGGTCATCTCTTAGCTGCCAGGGCTTATTTTTATTTTTATTTATTTTTATTCTAATTTTTTGAATTGTTCTTTTTTATCTTTTTATTACGGACGCTTCTAACGTGCACGTCTTTCTACATTGTTCTCACATGTATAATTTCAACATGAATGATGTAACCAATATTTTGTAACAATTTTTTATTTAAAAGAGTGTCCGTGGAGTTTCTTGCCCGTTCTTCTCCATAGGTACCTACTACGCTTTGGAATGGGCAACTAGCTTCATACCTATTTCTGACTGACCGGTTCCTTGACAATTCAAAAGTGCCTGTAAATGGTTTAATTGAAATAAATGCTTTGAGTTTGAGTTTGAGTATCCGTACAGCAAGATAAGCACCGTAATAGGAATAAGAATAATTTATTTGTGAAACAATGATCTTAAAAATTTGGTAGTGCGCTATGTTTTGCCAATAGTGACAATGATCAATATTATTAAAAACGATTAAATGAGTATTAATAAATTATAATGATAAATTTATTACAATCCTATCCTATACTAAACGAGCAATATTTGTAAGTATATTTATATATATACCTATATATGAATTTGTAATCACGTTCTCGAAAACGGCTGTAACGATTTCGATAAAACTTGCAATATAGGGGTTTACGAGGGCAAAAATCGATCTAGTTTGGTCGATCAGTTCGTTTTCGTTTATAGTTTTCTCCGTATTTTCACCCGAGCAGAGCTCGATCGCCCAAAGTTTGGAACAAGATGGCTACCTTAGAATAATGACATGGCAGCATGGAATTAACAGCCCCGGATCTAGGGGGACAAATTCAAGCGTAGCAGACAAGTGCACCACCCAGCACATCGCAACTGCGGGTGGTGCACTGTGGATATCACTGATTAGCGTAGGTACTGTAGTGCTATTCTGTAACCATCTCACCGTGTATCTTAGGTGAAGTGAGCGTGGACTTAGCTGTCAGTTGCAAAGGATTGACACTATTGGCAGCTCACTTCACCTAAGTTATCACGGTGAGATTTTTACAGAATAGCACTACAGGTCGTCAAACGGTGTGAGCGGGTTTTGTGTGGGCGCAGTTGCTACCAGAAGCTCGATGAGCGCCTCAGTGGTCTATTTTTTAAGTTTAACTTTGCGTAGTGGGGGTGCCGGGCGTCCCGCACTTGCCGATGCCTGTATGTGCAAACGCGACATGATTTCCTTTAATTTTATCATAGTTTTGGCGCCCCTATTGGATTGGCGCATTTTCGATCGATAAAATTTGATGAAAAAAAAAAAATGTTTATAGGTACCTATGCCAAATTTCATATTTAAGTCACTTGGTTTTGTTTTTGTCATCTCATAGTTGCATTTGAATAGGTAAGTACACCTCACGCGCTATTGCAGATACGAGATCTCAACACTTTTAGGGCGTTTGCCCACTTATCCGTATCCGGGGGTCGGGAAATTCACGTCCCTAGCGTTTGCGCACTTATCCGTATTTGATTCGTTTTATTTGATAGGTACTCGGTTTTGATCCATGAAAAAACGATTCAGTAAGAATTTACGAATTGAACACGAACTGTATACGCATGTCGACCAGTGATTTTATCGCTTTTCGGAATCTCGATACAGCGACACCGCAGATTTTAACACGTTTGCCTTTAAAAACTCTGCAGTTATAGACGTTGACAAATCTACATGACTACTGACACACTTTATTATGGCTAATTAACGTTATAGTAGTCAATTAAAATGGTACCGACATGGGTAAAGTTAATAATTTTATTAAAATGTTTTTTTAAATTTGTTGGATTCATAATGGCATCATACTTCAAACTCGGTACCTACTTGTCTCCATATCTCCTTATGGTTGATAGTCATCACGAAATGGATACCTACATATACTTACCTAAATAATTAGGATTTATCTACCTATCTCAAACACTGCGCAATAGCCTAGGTTAATTGCATTGTAATCATAATGTATTTCGTACATCTACCAACGTATCTCTTCTCGTTCTTACATGCTATGCATAATGTATGAACTCCAATTTCTTGAGGAGCAACACGTGCAATTCGGAATCCATAAGCAGTATGTATGTAAGTACCTACATTATTGTCAAGATGGAATCTTCCAGCGGAATGGCGACCAGATGTCGTATAAAAATATTGAGTAGATACTTAACAGCATATGGCCACAGTCTATGGGAACACCCCCTTCAAAAACCTGAGCTAATATGTTTATACGATCAAAAACTTTCCGTGTTCTGCTTCTGCCCAAAAATATTGATCACTTCACTTCCTATTTTGGGTGACTCAGCTGCAAATGTAAACACACCATAAGATATTTCAATGCAACAAAGACTGGAGGTCCATGGTCAGACTAAGGTGAATAAAGTTACAAGTTTCATATTGAAGTTTTTTTAAAGCTCTCGTCTGGAGAAAACTGGCTCTATGCACCAAATTAACAATCCGGCAAAGATGGCAATGCATATTATACACCCGAGTTTTGGAAGAGGCCGATGTCCAGCAATGATTTTATTTCTGTAAGTAGGTTTGTACAAACACTTTTACACGTCAATCATATTTTAAAAACTAGATGAGGTCGGCGTTTCCTATCTGACTACTCTGAGAAGAAAAGCCGAAACAAACTCTCTCTTAAAGTCCAGACATAACACAGTGAGCTACAACACACTGTTGATGTAAAAAGGATAAGTAGGATACAGGGGATATCGGTAGGTATCAGAGTTCCGGAAGAGGTCGATGACCACTAACGAACTACAAAAGACCACATGAGGAATATTCTGAGAGGATTATAAGACATTTCATGGCTCTGACGAATGGTCATCATATCCTACGATTCATTAATTGAGAACTTTAACAACACAACCTTCCGCAAAGCAGACACAATCACCTTGAGTCATCTGAATCATCAGACAGGGAACTTGTTTATCAAACTCTACACAACCTGTTTTTAACCTTAAAAATAAAAACCGGCCAATTGCGTGTCGGACCACGCACAATGACGGGTTCCGTAGTTGGAACGAATTTATCCCAAAAACAAACTGAACATTGTAGTTGAAAAACATGTTCTCCCATACATTCCAACTGCAAATGCAAGTTTGTACGCACAATATTGAGAGATTTACCATGTTATTTTAAGACCATAGACTTCTTATAGCTTTTTCTGTAATCTATGAGTAAAGAACCAATCTCTGTAATTTTTTTCCAAATTTTAGTTTCAGTAGTTTCGGATATAAGGGGGAAAGGTCAATTTTCATCTATTTTCTTAAATGTATTTATTTTAAAATTATAAAATAAATATATTTGAGATCCTCCCTTTCATTCAGCCCTTTCATTTGATATGTCACACGGTACAGTTTGCAAAACTTTTTTTTAAATTTCTTGTGTTCCCCAAAAGTGACACACATATTCAAAATTAATTTATTTACCTTAATCGTCCGTGTTTTAGTCACAGAAATACATATGTGTAATAATCTGTCTATTAGATTCCGAGAAAATTGGCTGTGACAGAAGGACAGACACGAGTGATCCTATAAGGGTTTCGTTTTTTGCGTGCGCGGTACGGAACCCTAATTACCAAAACTGACGTTCTTAAGTCATTGACATTAGAGACGAAGTAGTAGCGGTCACAATGTGTACAAATCTCGCTGAGCACAGGAGGATTAGTAAATATACCGTCACCGAATGCCAGCTTCGGTCATCGCAACCGATCCCCACTCCTCGATGGAACTTAAGGCTCCTACACCTGCAACTTGTCTATAAGTTAATTTTGATATGTTCCGTTTCTACTGCGTAGTACGTGCGTAGGTTCTCCGGAAGAAGGACCAATGACGAATGGTGAAAGTCACGGGAATCCGCCGAATGCTGGCAGATATAGGTCGTTAACTGTGGCTCTTAGCTGAACGATGCTGATACTTAAATATTTTCGCGATAGAACCCGGCGGAGAAGGCGGGATGAGCTGGTCTCCTTTAATAATGACTGAACCTTAGTAGTTCTAGAGAGATGGAAAGAGAGTAAGGAAGCCTGCAGCAGGAAAATACTGGCTTATTACAATTATTAGGTCATCACAATTCCAATATTTTTATAATTCATTACATTGAGTAAAATTCAGTGTTGTATAATTAGAATAGCAAAGCGTAAATAAAGAGAGCAAAGAAGAAAGATATGGTTAAGACAAAATTAAGGAGACCTATGCAGGCAAAGATGAATAAAAATTCCTGGCACGCAGTATGTAAGACAAATTAGGATTTTTCTAATTAACCTTGTACTTAGTTACTGTTTCTTCGCGATATTGAAACCTAAGCTATTCAACAAGTTTGGTACATGCTGACAATCTAGGATGTTACAGTTGAAGCACTTGCTAACTAGCCAATTTGATTGGCTAGTTAGCAAGACCACGTGCAGCTTGGATTTTAAATCTAAATCAATCATTTTGGTCTGGTAATCGGTAGGTAATCTGCTTTACATAATACGCATAAAAATGCAATTTTCTTGCTTTTCTGCAGCGACCATTATAAGTTACGTAATACCAAGCTAATTAGATAATATTTAAAATAATTTCTCGAAAATATTGTGGATACTATAGAAGTTCTTAACTTCTTATCCACATTTTTTCTCTAGAAAATACAATATTATTCCAGGTAAGTTATCTTGTTTATCAAGGTGTGCTGATCACCACAACACAGATTACTATTGATATCAATAAGTAACCTATTTGAAAGAACTAAAATAAGCACCTTCCTATCGCTGCTTGTGATAAGCCCTCTTACAATATAATAAGGAAATATAATTTCAATAAATTGTTGTGTTTAATGTTGATTATGTTGTTGTTGAGAAACAGTTTTTAATAGAGAACAAACGTACATTTTGACGAAGCCTTAAATACGCTGATTCATGTTAACAGTCAACAAAAATTTCGATAATTTTAGATATCGTAAAAAAAAAATATGAATTCATATCCCCAAATATTTACCAAATAAGTGCTACCATGAATGTATTTAGTTTTACGCAATAAACGATAAGATAAACAAACATACCACCGTATTCGCCTTAAATATAGTATTTTTATCTTTCACCGTTAATATGTAAATGCGTACGCGCAACGTTCAAAACATTATTTAGTAGCGCGTTAGCTGTACACTACAGCGATTTGTTTATTTTTTTAAATGACAATACTTTAATTTACTAAGTTTTGTTTAAGTAAAACTTATTAACTGTTGTTAAAGTAGGTAGGTACTTATTATTCTGTGAGTGTGGATGTGGAAGTAATTAAGTATCTATTAAATAATTGATTGGACAAATAAATGTGTTGTGTATTCACCGAAGTAACATCATAACTTAGAGTTATTTACAAGTGTACAAATAGGCAGTCACAGTTACCGTAAGTAAGCTACAACATTATAATTACAATAAATAGGCAATAAGACATTGCTGTGATACCTAAGCTTGCATAATTACCTACCTACAGTTGTAATAATAACCTACAATATGAATTAAAGATTTATAATATTTGTTTTTAATAACACCTAGACTATTATTGTAGGTACTTAGGGGGGTATTACACTATCATATCTATGATCATAGATGATTAGATCTTTGAACAAGATGTTAGTGGGTAAGTATCTGAAAAGCCTCAGTTTTTTGTAGTCTAATCTAATCGATGTTGATGTCCGGCTAGGATTTAGGTACCTAGTAGATACGTAAGTGATATACATCTACATACTTGGATTGTTTCTTATGTCTAGCCGAACACACCACGTTCCTGTCGGTAATTCTACGTGATTAGAATTCTCAAAATCTAAGGTTATGGTGTCGATTCCCTTGTTCACTAACTAAACTAAATTTAAGTTCAGTGCATCTTTTTCTTTCTATTTCATTAAGAAAAGGACAGAAGGTAAATTTTAGTTTAGTCCTGTCAAATTAATCAGCGCCTGTCACTACTCCATACAAGTTTAGACGTGATTAAAAACTTGTCTACTAAAATTACGTCAATTTACGTCAAGCGCTGATTAATTTGACAGGACTAAACAAAAATTTACCTTCTGTCCTTTTCATAATGAAATAGAAAGAAAAAGATGCACTGAACTTAAATTTAGTTTAGTTTGTGAACAAGGAAATCGGCACCATTATAGGTTGCCTATTCACGTCAATTTCCTTTATCTCGATTACTTAATAAATTTCCAATAATAGCCTTCTGTCTGCTGTAGTTTCACCTAGTGGCCTCTCCATCCAGGAACAAAACTTTCCACAGCAGACATCAAATCATCATCAACATCTACCTAGCCTTTTCTCAACTATGTTGAGGTTGGCTTCCAGTCTAACCGGATGCAGCTAAATACCAATTTTACATGGATTGACTGCCTATCTGACCTCCAAAACCCAGTTTAGATACTGTGTAACACGGTACCCCTTTGGAAGTCTGGTTGTCAGACTTTTAGGCTTCTGACTACCCGGTATGTAAAGATGGTCACCCATCCACGTACCAAACTCACCAATCGTAGCTTAACCTAATCGATCGACCCGTGCGGCTGTTATTACTTAGCCACAAACCACTCTCGAGGCCCAGTTCCCTTATTGCTATCGAATTTACCTTTGGGTATCAATGTCGGGGCCGGAATAGTCTGTCTGTAAACGATCTACTTCCGTTCCTGATTGGGTGTAAGGAATGCTCGATGTAACAACGTAGTGCTGCGATCTATAGAGACTCAGGCACCATACCAATGCAATGCAATCATGCTTGCAACGTAACTTAGTGTGGTTGTATCATTCCGCCTGGCAAACTCTTTACAAATTAGTCATTAAAATTTTCAAATAAAAGGCACTTTTGAACATCAAAATTTACAAGAAAATGACATGAATGATTCTAGTATTTCTAGTTGTTGATTGTAGATTTAGTCCTCCCAAGTATCACATGCTAACCATATTTATTTATTAAAACACATGTTGTGGGCCCGATGAGATTTTCCATCGACAAAAATGAATAACTTCCATTCAAAGTTTCATCCCCTATCTAACCCGTATAGAAGATGAATTTTCAAAAATCCTCCCTTAATGCTCACCTTCGTTATACAGGGTGGCAAGAACATCGAAATAATCGACGAAAAATTTCAACTCATCCTGCTCCGCCCAGAGCGGGAAAAGTTATTTGATAATTTCCCACCCAAAAAAAAAGGGGGTTCAGAATCATGTTCTGAATCCATGGTAACAGTTTTTTGCTTCTGTCCTATCCAGCGGTTTAGGCTGTTCACTGTCTGCCAGTGAATTTTTAAGATTTTTATTAAGTAAAAGATGCACAACTTAACGTTGTGTATTTTTATATTATTCATCTAGTTGGCTGTTTTTTGACAAGAGCAGTCATGAACATTTTACTGAATATTTGCACAAAGCGTCATAAAAGATTTCGGCTCTTGTTTTCAGGGTTCGTGCACAAAATGTCAGGTTATGAAGTAAAGCCGGTTGGAGCAGAAGATACGGAAGTTATCCTGGACTTACTGCGACGGTAAGTTGGATGTTTGTTAGAAACAAAGGAGTGCTATAAATATTTCAATGGAAATTACATGAAAGTCATGTTACCTACCGTAAAAGAAAAACAGATGCAGAGTGTTGGTATTTTAGAAGAATCTACGATATCCAAAAGGACAATTCTGATAGGTGAACCTCACTCCATCACAATTAGTAAGGAATATCGTCGTGAATTCGTGACTCGTGTTCATAGAACATATGAACACGAGTCATGAATTCTCAACGATATTCAAGCGCAAGCCGCAGATCATCAAAACAGATGACAATAAATTATTCGCGATAAAGTGATCCTCAGCATTAGGAAATAGCTTAAGCAGTACCTATCCTTCCCACAACCAAGAACTCTACTTTCCTACTTCAAAGCAACCAAGCCTATTTTTTTCCTAATCTCGTCCAACTCTAAAACTACCAAAAGTAAAGTATCCTTAATTTTAAATTTCCAGAACATTCTTTATCGACGAGCCAATGAACCAAGCTGTCGGGCTTTGCAGTGATGGAACATGCACCGAGCTTGAAGGATACTGCAGACAATACTTGCCAGGCGATGGCTGGTCTTTCAAGGCTGTAGATCAAGAAGGCAATATCGTCGGGGTCATGGTCAACGGAATTAGTTCTTTGAAAGAGGTAAATAGGTCAAATTCAAACTCCAACTAAAAGCTTTTACCTATTAAATTAAACCATTTAGGCCATGTATCTACATTAGGAGTCGGACATTGACAAAAATTAAGCTAGTTGCCAATTCCAAAGTGGAGTAGGTTCCTAAGGAGAAATCAGGCAAGACTTGTTGAATTTTGTGGATAATGTACAAATAGATTTGGATAATACTTTATCAAAAGTAACCGATCGACACTAGTACACCTTTTCGTTATTACGATAGCATTATGTATTACCTACTTATTATTTTATTAGTACATCTTTTCCAACGTTTTTGAATTACCTATAATAAACCTGATGACGATTTTCCGAGACACAAAATGTATTTCCTCCAGAACTTGCATAAAACTAAGTTTGGTATAATTTCATATCAGAGGCAAGCCACATTTTGTCCATTTAAAGATAAGGAACCTACATAACAGTTTGCTATCTATAAACACCACAATTTGATATCTGTCACCACTACAAAACAATCGTTTTAGATATCTTGTGCTCGCTCTGGTCTTATCACCATTGACCAACGCAAAATACGAGTTCTAGATGTCCTTGTGGTCTGTGGTCCCACACGTTCCAGTAACCAAAAGATCACCAACTATTATTACCACTACTGCCTATCTCTAGGAAATGGACTCAATAGGTATAGTAGATACTAGTATACCTACTTGTGAATCTGAGTCCATTTCCTCTCACTCGACTTCGACAAAAAACTCAGAAACCTCTTCTATTTTAACAATGAAAAGTAAATAAAGCTTCTAGCTTTAAGGAACCAGTTGAAATCCTGCACCTGGCACAAGCAGTCAGTACCTACTGGACGCCTATTTAGTGCATCCACGAGACACAAAATAGAAAACAAAGCTGCAAGACATAAACCTTCTTTTCTTACTTTTTCAGGCTGAAGATGGCAGCGACTACTTAAGCCTGGCACAGAAATGTAAAAATCCAAAGTTCGCGAAGATTCTGTATGTGCTAGCGAAACGAGAAGAAGGTTCCAGGCTCTGGGAGAAGTTCCCTGGTGAACATGAAGTTTTAGACGTGAAGATCGCTGCCACAGACCCCAATTGGAGGAAGAAAGGCATCATGAATGCTTTGTTATTTGAGACTGAGTAAGTAGACTGTGGAAGAACGAGGGCAGGAGGATCCTTAGATCAGAACCGCAGACTGGTCATTAAGTAGTTTATAGTTTACCTCAGTCTTTATGTCAATGAATTGACGTCACGAGATCCCTCGGTACTCAACATTACAATGACAGAATTACTCTATTGAAATAAGAAAAGACAATTAGGCAACCGTAAAAATCTCAATTGTTTTACATTGTCTCGGAACTTGGCTGTTCCATTTGCATAAAATAAGTACGAAATGGCCTGCCAACTCATGTTAGTTACAGTTTGTTCTATACGGCTTTGTATTCGTCTTTTGGAACGTCTCGTATCTTGACAACATGCTGTAGAAACCCATTAAAATTAGCAATAGCATAGACTCTTTCTACGTGTACTAACCTTAACTAAAGCGATGTTTTATTACGTGGTACTTAAAAATTACTGGCGAAATGTGGGTGTACTATACTGCCGCACTAGCGATAAGAGCAGTAAGTATGTTTTGCGTAGTTTTGAGTAATTGGCGCGCAAAGTTTTTGTTACAATTTTGTTTTTCCGGACTTCTTTTTTTAAGTTATATTAATTGTGATGGTTGAAACGTGTAGCCCAAATAAAGCGCTTTTATATTCTTCACTCAATAAAATTGTATATATATTAGAATAGTTTTAAATGACGAAAATCCTTTTATATCTAGTGTTAGTTGAAGCAAGTGAAATATCAATTGCTTAGAATAATAGCAGTAAGTAGTAAGTTACTGCTGTTATTATAAGTAACTCATAATAGGTTTAGATTATAGCTTAGAAATAAAAACAAAGTGTTAGATTAAAAACGTTTATGTTTATTAATATTTCTTTACTTACGTATTATTATTATATTAAATAACGAGGTTTCACTAGTTTCACTATCTGAGAACAATAAAATTTTAAGAAAATAAACTATTATACAAATTTAAATCAGTCTTTCTTACTTTGAAAGTCTTATAAAATAATTATATTTTTTTTTGAGCTCCATTCTACTCTCGTATATTATTATAATACAAAAAACTTTAAAAAATATATAAACATTGGCAAGTTAGCCATATTTCAAAGTAACAAACAAAAAAATCAGCCTTTCTACGTTTACAATTTGAGATCAAACTAAGTTAAAATACTAGAATAAAAAAAATCAAACATAATGTAAGAAATAAAATAACAGAACCTTTTTTTGGGGTGTCATGATATAACAAAACACATAAAACTATCTAGCAAAACTTAATCTATATCACTGACTTTATCTGAAACCGGTAAATTTAACCAAAACCCCTTTCTGTTATCTGGCATTAATTCTAACAGTTTCTTTAAAATCTCAGTCTTCGTATATTCTGGAATCCCTCTGGGTGTCAATTTTGAACTGAATTCAGGAAATGTTCTTGATTTCAGATACTTCAACTGTAAAAAGTTTAAACTTTGTACTTGTTCGTCAGCATGGTTAGTTTTGTATTGCAGTGTGAACTCGCCTCGATTTGCGACTAAAACCATAATATCTTTAAGGTACACTCTAGGTTGTACTTTCCTCATTTTATGTTGCGAAGATAGGTCGATATAATTGTAAAAATTATCGACTTCCATTATTTTTACAATGGTTTTTCTTGAGTTCGCTTGCTGCACTGCATCAACGAAGTCGTTAAAATCATAGACCTTATTTTTTCTTTGTAAAGCCTGTTCCACCTGATGGTGAAAGCTGTCTGCGGACATAAAAGTATGACCAGGTTCAAAATACTTCAAGGTGATTGTTTTCGCATTTATTTCATTGCTGTTAATAATATACACCAGGTAACTCAAAATAGCCCAGTTTTTATTTTGTGCAGAACAATTATCCATCCATAATACGATATTATCAGCATCACGTTTATGTAAAAGAAATGCATTTAGTGTCGAGATAATATCTTCCTGTTTTCTTCCAGTTATACTCTCGTTCCAGACGGCTGCAAAAGGCACGTTATCTTTTTTAGATCTTCCTAAAGGTACAAAGCTTTCGTTGAAGGCAATGACTCGTGGACAAAATATTGCGCACTTAAATTGCTCCATTCGCGGTATCATTATTACTTTTTGTAAATCTACGGAGTAGTAGATGGAACCTGTTGCCTTTTCAGCTTCCTTAACATCATTTTTGTACGCCTTACGGGACTGTGTATATCTGGATTTATGGATTGCAAAACTGGTGCAGAGCTCACAATCCATGTTTTGTAATTCATGATTTTTATGGAATTCGAATTGGGCACATACTTCGCATTCCTCATTTCCTAAATGTGCAAAAGAAATATTCATTTCTTCCCGAACGACTTTCCTAAATACCTCGAAGGAAACTACTTGTTCTGGAAAAGCATTACAAAAGTTTTGATGCATTAAAGTAATGGTTATGTCGCTTGGTAAATACAATCGAAGGGGGGCATGTTCACGTCTGTAATGTGAGTTAAGAGGATTGTATGTATTAATAATATGTGTTTTTATAAGGTCTTTGTCGTATTTACTCTTTCTCTCATACTTTCCTTTCTGGTAACTTTGTTTATCTATAGGTCTTTGTAATGCTAACATCAGCCTCTTGTCATTTTTAGGATTATATCCTAATGTTGTTAAAAATAATGTTTTACACACCTCGACTTTAGTTTTTTCTTCATAAAAGTAATAAAAATACGATACATTACGCTTAGGTTGTTCGGTAGTAGTATTAGTTTTTCTGCATGCAACTTCTTTGGTATCTACCAGCGATTTTATATAATAACCTTTCTTTTCCCAACTTAAAGAAACGTATTCATCATTAATCTGTTTTCTGCGAGTTTCGCATATTTTTTCTGTGCATTTTTTTCTGCATGTTGTTGTACACGGATCTTTTAGTTGCAGTTTTTCAGTTTCCTCTTTCGACTTTTTCTCTCTCCTTTCTTCTAATGGTTCTTCGATTCGCCTTCTTTTTCTTAGCTGCCCTTTTTTTGTCAATCCTTTGTCTACCTGATTTATTTCGTCTCGTATTTTTGAAGTGTTACGTTTCTTCTGTATCTTATTTTTATCGCGATGTACTTTATTACTTTTGCTTTTGTTTGTAAGCATTAAAGAAGAAGAATGGTTCTGACAGTCATTGTAAGTATCTTCTGCTATGAAATGTGCATAACAAAGAAAACATAAGCATTTTGAGCAGGCACTAAACACTTCTTCGTTACACTGGACATACTCACATCTAGATATGTATTTGTTCATATTTTCCTTGTCAGGTGTATTTTTCTGAACTGGGTAGTTTGTTTGTGTTTCTGATGTAACATTGTTATCGTCGTGCTGGTGGCTAGTGGGTAGTGATTCTGTATTAAGTAAGTTTATGTAATTTATACTATTTTCTTTGTCCTCTATATTTCCTGGCAAATCACAAAATGTCGTAATTTCAGTTGAATAAGGATAATGTTTTTCACATGAAGAGAAGTTTATTTGATAGAGAAAGTGTTCTGAGCACAGGAGACACAAACATTTGTCACAGGTACTAAATACTTTCAATTTACATTGTTCAAACTCACAATGCTGATGAGGATTTGGTTTTGGAAGAAGTGTGACAGTCACATTCATATTATCTTGTGTGTTATCGCCTATTACTACTGTATCGTCAGATAGCGTGCTGTTCAAATCATCTTCCTGTACATAGTCTTTGTCCCTGTCATCATCAGACTCGGCAAATGGGTCTTGCGGTAAGTCAGACAAACTAATTTCCTGTTCAATAGATAAATTTAACTCTTCATTACAGTATAAATCATCGATATTTAAAGAATTGCAGCTATTCAAAGCATTATCGATTGGAACGTTCACCAGCTGTCGGCGTCCTGCAGATTTATTTGTTTGCGTTAATGACATCCGATACATAGGATCACTGTTGTTTTTATGTTGTATTTTGTCAAACCCGATTTCCATATCTTGTAAGTTGTACACTTGTGCAGCAATTTTATAATTATTTTGGTATTCATGCTTAAAATCAAAAATTTCCTTATGATCATTATAGTCATACCAACGGGTAAAAATTTGGTCGATGTCTGTCGTATTTTTTGCTGTTTTGCGGATGATTTTATCTTTTCTAGTAGCCATAATCTGAAAAAAGAAATTAAATTAAAGCGCATGGACTGTTACGTAGTATTTGATTGATTAAATCAAGGCCATAGAAACATTGCTTTCAATGGCCCCCCATAGAAAGCAATGTTAGAATCTATGCTACTTTAAGGAAGCTTTAAGCTTTGAACTAAAAATATAAGTAGATGGGAAGTTAAATTAAAGCTTGCAAAAAAAGTTGTCATGGGACACTTCAATATCGTCACTGCTTATTTATACCAACTACCTTATTAACTACGTCTATGTTAAATCATAGATTACAATATAGGCTCACGCGTTTACTTAAATCACACTTTTGTTATTATCTACTTACGTGGGTTATGGCGCCAAACAACACGGAGCGTGTTGCGACCACGTGCAGCACAACCTCCTTGCGCGCGATCGCGGACGACACTGATATAATTTCACTGAGTAACACCGCGCCCGCGCCTCTCCCCCTAGCACACCATTTGAGTATCAAAATAGTAGGCAAAATAGCTCTTAAATTAAAATCATTCTTGCATTATATCAGCGGCAATGGTATGTCGAATTAAAAAGCTGATACTTAAAGTAAATTGAACTCTCAAATTCAATAATATATTTTTCTTATTTTAGTCACAGTTTAATATAATTATGATTATTACTGCTTACAGTGTAAGTGATCAAGACCGAATGTGAAGTAGACCTTGCTTAATATAACCACAGAATGATGAGTTACTGCAGATATTCTAAGTATTCAAAGAAGAATAAAAAAACATACATTACATAATATATCCACAGTATGTTTAGTTACTGCCGATATTCTAATCAATTAAGACCTAATTAAAAACAAACTCTACTTATTATATCCACAGTATATTTAGTTACTGCTGATCTCCTAAGTCATTAAGGCAAAATAAAAAACATGCTTTACTTATTATATCGACAGTATACACAGTTACTGCACATAATTTAAGTAAAAGTAAAACCTAAATGATAGAGCTTTACTTACTAATCCGGGGTAACTATACTTACTGTTGTTATGTTAAGGAAGATTTGTCATTTATTGGACTTACTGCCTTTATCCTAAACGAAATTTACTGCTTCCCGATAAGCTATTAAAACAGGTGTCAGCACATCTGGTAGGGCTCATTGCGCTGATTCGGGATCAATTTTTAACTCATTTTATCAAAAATTTCACTTACTGCTAATATCGCTAGCGCGGCAGTATAGGTAGGTACAACTCTGCTCACACCCTTTGGCGAAAAACAATCGTGATGTTACGATAATGTGTAGCTGTAAACAGATCAAAGAACTGTTGCTGTAAGATCTACCAGAAATAATCAATCGTGATAATTAGCACATAACAATAACCCGCCTTCTCTCGCATTTCAGAAAGTTGGCAAAGAAACGTAATGTCAGAGTTCTCCGCATGGACACCTCAAGTGCTTATTCAGCCATGTCTGCAGAAAAGCTTGGCTTCACCTGCATGTACTCAGCACCTTACAGCGAGATCAAGTTAGATGGACGACCCCTCATCGTGCCTGAACCACCACATGTCGACGATAGAGTTTATACCAAGATTATGTTTGAGAAAAACGGCTAGCTTTAACCATATAGATAATGACAGTTCCACCTTCAGTACCGCCTCATTCAGGATTTGCATTTTCGCTCTTTCTGTCGCTCAAAAACATCCTTCACTAGAGCGAGAAAGATTGCTTGCAAGAGCCGCTCTTCATCAGCCACTTCTTTCTCGCTCTGGTGAAGGAAGTTTCTGAGCGACAAAAAGGAGAGTCGGGAAAATGCTGGTACAGCCCTAAAACCACGGAACAGATGAGGCTGTTTCGTGTTTTGCACGCATACGATCACACCAAAATAAAGCAGGTTTACGTGTTCAATTTGGACTCTTAATTTTTTTAAAGTGAAACTTTTATTACATCGTCTCAAACTTTTTCGTCTGTGTGTTGCATGTCGCGTGACGGTCGGCCGCGGAGTAGGGATAAAGTGAAAGGCGCTCGTCAGAGCAGCCAAGGCCAATATGGCGGCGCCTATAGTTCGCTTAAAAGTTTCACTTTTACCGCGGTTTCATAAAACCACACAATCCTTTTTTTTATATATGTCACGGCTAAAACCCGAAGTGCGGCTACACTTGGTTTTAGCCGGCTACAACTAGGTGCGGCCGGTAGCAGTTGGTTAAATTTAGTTGTAGCAAATGAAAATGGCTGAAAGGTAGGTTAGGTTAGGTTAGAACTGTGACCACATAACACACCGCACGTGTGACCACATAACACACCGCACGAGCCGAGCGAGCGAAGCGAGCGGTGCCGCGGCAGCGGCCGACGAGTGCCAGGGTCCATTTAGGCAAATTTAACCAAATGCTACCGGCCGCACCTAATTGTAGCCGGCTAAAACTAGGTGTAGCCGCACTTCGGGTTTTAGCCGTAACATATATATTATTATAAAACCTAAAATAATATTGTGGGAAACATGTGGAACGTGGGCTCTGCAATCATTGTACCGATAAACGTTACGGTTAGTGGCCTAATAGCGGAGAACCTCGACCAACACCTTAGGAGGCTCTTATTGCGCGGCTCGGTCAAGGGCTTGATTCAGAAAACAGTTGGTTGCTGTTGGCTCCTGGACACGGCCGGTTCCTCTCTCAAGAGCCCTGACCACCGGCAGCTTGGACCCTGTTCCTGATGCCGATAGGCCACAATGTTTAAAAATGTATTTAATATTTATGTAAATGTAATATAGGGAAACAAGGCGTGATGTTATGTTATGTTATGTGTAATATTATATTAGGTACCTGAGATTAGATAAGCTAATGTAAGTATTGTCTTGTGACTAAAGACTAATCGTATTTAGATAAATTATCGTGGTTTATCTTCCACAATACTGGTATTATCGTGCGTTACGGAGATAACGCACTAATGAATTATTCTTTGATCAAAATTAACCTAAGAACACAATGGTGCCGATTCTCTTGTACACCGAACTAAACTAACTAAACTATCACTAAAATTCCTTACTTTGACTATGAGAATCTCAAAGCTACTCTGCAAAATAAAGACTCAAAATTTAAAAATAATTTTGACATCTCTAAATAAAATTTGACAATCGCGCCTCCACACGTGATACCTAACTGTAGGTACCTAACCACGTGAATCTTTTTAGAGCCGGAAGCGCGCAGGGGGGGTGCGTGCCTCGACGTGTTATATATGGAAATGGATTTTTTTTACTTTTTGTATGGAAAATAAGAAAAATTATTACCTACATGTTGAGTGTTAGGGGTTTCAGAGTTTTATAAAGGCGGTCGAAATTTTCATTATTTTTGCGATTGGACACACCGTTTTCAAGACATAAGCAAAAGAAAAAAAAAAGTAGGTACTGTTTTTGCATCTGAAGTTGAGTTGTTTGGTGTGAATTTAAAGTTCATGACAACCAATTTTATTCCACACGTTTTATTCGCGATTAAAAATGGTCAGATTTAGTTAGAAAATCTAAATTTTAAAAACGTCAAATTCAGAATAGCAAAATTGCCATTTTCACTAAATTAATATCTCAGTACCATCTTAGTGCTGTCAAACTAAAATATAGTTAAGTTGTGTCAGTTTAGTCTATTTCAGAATGGGAAATCGTCGTTTGACAGGAATAAACTAAATTTTGGTGATTTTTAGTCTAAGTAGTTTAGAGGAATTTGTGACAAAAGAATCGGCACCTATACCTACCTAAATTTTAATGAAAATGTTAAACTGTATATTTTTTCGACGTCAAGGTAGTGACATCCCTATCTATACATATAATACAATCGTAGCGAAGTTAAAAAACTGTACATTGAATATTGTTGAAAGAAAGTTATTGCTACGAGGTCACGGATCAATTCTTATGCCGAAAATATAGTTTTTAGAATGTTTGTCTGTTCCAACTGTAGGGTTATAGACTATCACGCTATTTACGATGGGGGATGAGCAATATTACATTATATTCGTATTTTTCTTCGCAAATTGCGATATTGTATATAGTTACCGATTTAACTTTTTAAATGATTATCATCACGCTATACCTTTATGGAACTGCAGTCAATCATGATATAATTATATAGGAACGGCTATTTTAGCTTACTTTCAACAAACCTAACCTATCCAAGGCTATCGCTCACTCTTCTCATAATCTACTGTTGTAATACCTACCTACTATCTATCTGCGACTGCCTGCAAGTACCCCCCCCCCCCCCACCCGCCGCATGTAAAAGATGCATACCTATTCCTCGGCACCCATGGTGACCCCCCCCAAAATCTTGGGCTGCGACCGCGCCTGATACTTCGTTGAAAAGGTCAACTCTATGGTCGAGAGTTCATAGACTGCGCTTGACCATCAGTATGCGAGCTCGGCTTGAAGGGAATTCAAATTCTCAAGAATTCTCCGATGTTCTTCTAAAAGTTGGTGAAGGCACTCTACCAGAGCCTTGGTAGAGTAGATCCCGCTTTAGAAGATCTTATTCGTCTGATATACGGGGACATCAGTCAAATAACGTACCAAGAGAATTCTTGGGCGTGTTTCCATTTTTACTTCGAAAATGATCAAGCTGCAGCGATCAACCACAGTATTCTCTCACAAATTGAAGGGAGTGAAGTGATATACACCTCCATTAATACTGATGTGGAGGAAGATGATGCCACATATTACCCCGTAGAATTTGTCAATTCGCAAATGGCAAGTAGATTTCCGGTTGTATATCTGTGTAACGGAACCCGGCTCAAAGTCATGTCTTTGTAGAGAAACGTCATCGAGACGGAAATTCTAACAGGTTGTGGCTTTTTTTTTTTTAACTATGGCCTATCGCTGTTGTGACCACTAAGGTCATGGCTGCTTAACCGGACTTTTCCTGTGGTGGCCTTAAGCTTCTACACTTAGAGCCTCCAGCCAGGAGTAGGTTGTGGCGACGGCGAGTCAGTATTTATAATGCGTATACCACTAATTCCCCACCATTACCAGTTTAAGCGCGTGCAGTTCTCTGGGAGCAAATGCTTTGCGATCAACAAGTCACAGGGGCCGACACCAAAGGCTGAAGGTTGCGGGTGTCGACCTCAGGACAAGCTGCTTCTCACACGAACAACAGACTGTTACGTCGCTTGCTCCCGAGTCACCATTCCTGACTCTCTGTATATTTTGGCTGCTCAGAATAAAACTAAAAACGTAGTACTATACAGGGAAGTTTTATAAAAATTTGGCTGTTATTGTAGTATATTGTGGTGTCTTACGACTTCCACGCGAACGAAGTCGCGGGCAGAAGCTAGTTGTGTATATAATAAATTATGTTACTGTTATAACTGTATTCTGTATTTTATATAAGTAGGTAAATACGACATAGCTACCTATCTAGAACAACCGAACAACTAAAACTGGAGTGTATTTATTATACAGGGAAATTTTTTAACCAGTGCGCAAACTTAAACACGTGACTTTACTCATTCTGAACAACTTTAGTATGGGACCAAACCTGAAATCGCGAAAAAAATCAGCTGTTCCCTACATTTATGTTCGCCTAACTCGTCAAAATGTAGGGAACAGCAGATTTTTTTTTTTGAAGTAAACTGCACGCTTTCTGTATGATAAATTGAAAACCATTCAAATTACACCAGACAAACAACCTGGTTTTGACGACCCAACAGCCTCGATTAACAGTAAATCCGAACACTTGCAAACCGTTATTGTAATATTCGTACCTACTAACATACCTACTTTAGAAATGTACCAAGATCACACATGTCTACAGACAATTAAATAGGCCGCGTCCTATTTAAAAGCGACGCCGCCGCACGAATACGCGATCGGTCGCAGGCATGTCATTTTTTATTTTATCTACACCTATTCTATAAATCCTGTTTAAAAGTTTCAGAAACAGTTAGCTTATTGTCAACATTAAAACAGCCAGTGTCATAGCAGTAGCGAAGGCTCTCATTATGGAGGAGGGAAGCCGGAAAAGCAAAAAAAAAAAAAAAAAAACTATTCCTACCAATCCCGAACTCATAAAACAGCTACGAATATGTTTTAAAAACCCTATATTCTATAAAGAACTACAATCTATGAAAAAGTAAACACGGGAACAATACATTTTATTAAATTTACGACTGCCAGTCACTCATTGATATTTATCGTAAAGGGAAACATTAAAATGTTTGAACGAACCATCGCGGCGTTTGTAATTTATAGTCACATCTGGGCGAGCACGTATTTTCAAAACTTAACCTTGAAAAGCATGTTTCTTCACAAAGTAATTGTCAAACGACATTCTAAAACTATGAATGCCGCCATCCTAATCACTGTCCTATGACTACAAACAAATATTAATACTACTAGTAATGATAAACTAATGAATTCAATAAATACTGTGCGAAAAAAAAGGAAATTAATATGGTTTTAATGCGATTACGTCAAAAAGCAACCACACATTGTCATACGAATAATGAAATGTTTACGAACTCCGAACTCCTACCCAGTATTACGAAATTCAACGAAAACTACCGAATCAAATGCGTGTTGCCAGAAAGAGGTGGTGCAATAGCAATAATTCCTTCTCGCTCCCGCGCGCACGTTTCTGCTACTCTGTGCCTACAATAACTCGCTACAGACCAGCTCACCCGGCTCGTAGAAACCGCGGTATCACGTGACCGAAGTGACGTCATGATGACTTTATTTTTTGTAAGCAAATTGAATTTAGCATAAGCCGGACGCGCCTACGAGTTATTTTAGCGCAGTGTTTTGTTGTTGGGTTATTAAGACAATTTTTAATGTATGTAGGCGTTTTGTAATAGGTATTTTAATTTTATGGTGTATCAAATACTTATAGTTTGATTATTCAATGACGATAGAGTGGTTGTGTTCCGAATTTCCAAAGGGAAGCCGGTAGGAATCGGCTTATATGGACGTTTCGCCCCTGTGTCATAGTAACCATAATATCATCCAAATGAGTGTTATAATATTGTACTAAATTTCATTATGTAACTCGTTTCAACGTTCAAGCGGGGGACAGCAGCACCCGCTGCACGCACGTGCGGTGATGTGCGGCTGCAGGCGCCATTCATACGTGCACTTGTACCGAATTTCGTGGGGTTTTTTTAATACTTTGTCGGCGCGACCCCTTGCCTAATTCTGCACGTTACCTACGCACGCTACAGTCTTATAAAGGCCTCCCTACCTGCGGCCTACCACCGCAAGCTACCTACGAAGCTGCTGCTCCACGTCGCCACGTGCTACCGACGCTCACTACTAGCGGTCTTACGAAGGCCGTCCGGCCTACTGCTGAGCTTGTGCTGAACAGGCCCCCACGTCTACCACGTGCTTCCAAAGACGGTACCTACCCTTCCTATGTATGTGAGTGCTCAGAACTCAAAGTGTAGGTGACCTTACCCACGACCTAGCTGTGTTACTTCTACTACTACATATCTAAATTATATCTATTAACCTATGCAGCTGTTTTTATTATCTACCTAAACTACTACCTATCAGTTAACGGTCTGCGCAGTGGCGCGTTCAGATTTACGGACATTTACGACAAAAAGTTCGAATGATCGTGTTTTCGCGCAACGACCGCTCGCGAGGTATGAGTCGAATTCAAGTAGTAGTACTACCAGGGTCGACTAAGTGTGATGATGATGAAGTAGTGCACAAATGTGCAGTGTGCACACCCATCTCATCATCTTCCTACCCTCGTCCCATGCCACTTGGGGTCGCTAAGCCTTTATTGGCGAAATATCGAAACAGCTTCACTTCACGATATGCAGGCCTACACATTCACTTCTGCAAGGATTTTTGGCGGCCGAATGCGGTTAACAAGGGGGCGCTGTTGCTGTTGGTAAACATTTGTACAATACTGTTTTGTACATTGTATTTAAATTTTCGCCGCGCACCATGTTCCTATAGTTTGTCCGGGACCGCCGCTCCGCGCCTTAGAAATGCGCGGCGGGGCCGGCAGCGTTGACAAATGAGCGGCGGGCACTGGCTGCTGCTACTACCAATAAAAACAAATAATATAACAAATTCTGTAAATATTTACATAACATTAATCCAAAATTACATACTTACAGTACCAATTTTTAATCTTATATATTTTTTTTAATATACTAAAACACTTTTCATTTTAGTTACCAATTTTCATTATCAGTGCATTCTCGAAAAGAGTTATCCATGTCGTGTTAGTCGCGTGGCACTCGTCAATTCGATTAAGAAAAGCTACTCGTTTTCCGTTAACATAGACATAAATTTTCCAATGAAGCCTTGTAGGGTCGCCTGTGATTCAGTTTTGCTTGATAAAGACCAATCTTCTGTCGAATTTGGCACATCTAGCACTCCGAATTCCGTGACTATGGTAATCGGCGAATTTCTGTAACGTTATCATTGTTTTAGAATAAGGAAAACTTCTAAGGAATAGGAAACGCAGTATCCAGGGTTGGAAGCCAACCCCAACATAGTTGGGTAAAGGCTAGGCAGGTAATGGTGCCGATTCCCTTGTTCACAAACTAAACTAAATTTAAGTTTAGTGCATCTTTTTCTTTCTATTTCATTAAGAAAAGGACAGAAGATAAATTTTAGTTTAGTTCTATCAAATTAATCAGCGCTTGACGTAAATTGACGTAATTTTAGTAGGCAAGTTTTTAATCACGTCTAAACTTGTATGGAGTAGTGACAGACGCTGATTAATTTGACAGGACCATGCTATGGCAACTAGGAGTAAAACCAAAATTCCGTTTTTTTATTTGTAACAGCGCCATCTATCAAATCGTTAAGGGAACAAAATTGCGGTGTTGCTATGGTGAAATATATTGTTCTTATGCTGGGAGTTTCCTTTACTAGTGAAAAGACATAAATCAAGGAAAAAAAATATTACCACATATTATTCTTGTATTAATTATAGAATATATAAATTCGAGCACAATGAGGTTTTTAGTATCAGCACAATAATGCAGAAGTAATATTTTGGTTTACTAAACGTGCCAAATTTTGTTTTTGTATGGGCACACTTGATTTGCAAATGGCTGGCTGCGTGAGAGTGTAACTACCCGTGCGCATTTATTTTCCTTTTGTAAAAAAGTTCTCGTTGTTTCGGAAGTGCATCATCATTGAGTTGATCTTCCGGTCCTCCGTGTTGCTGTGGCTACAATAATTCGTTCGTACGCTCGTGTTGAGTTGTTTATCCTCCGCAGTGTGACGCCGGATTGTAATCATCATAAACTTGTGAAGTTACTGTGGACTCAAGGCATAGGCACTCTTTAGAGTTTGGACCTGTAATTGCGAATAGTGAACAGTGAATACACAATTGGTGCAAAGCCGTCAATAATGTTCTCACTGGCAAAATCACCTTTTGGGATGTTAATGATCCAATGAAAGAAAAGGCTAATCAACACTACCTAAAACATAAAGGGAGAAAAAGAAGAACACAGAATTTTGTACTAAACGTGGAGTTTTTTTTAAAATAAATTTATTTCAATTTACACAAAATAAAAGGTTGTTTTATTCCTATAATATTCTGCCCACACGCTACTTGACATATAGGTACACACGGCTACATATCAAGCTATACATTTCCAGTATAAGCTAATCTCGCATTGTATAGAATTTCCGTATAATTCGAGGTCGGCTTAAGCTGAAAATGTATAGCTTGATGTGTAGCCGTGTGTACGTACCTACTATGCAGCAGCGTACCGTACAGCTTACCTACCAATCTATACGTATATATTTATATACATTAATTCCCTTAACGAAAAACTAGATGGCGCTGCATATACCCATTTAAAAAAAGTTAGAGCTGCCTGTCTATAGTAATAGTAGTCTTTGGACAGGACTAAACTAAAATTGATCTTCTGTCCTTTTCTTAATGAAATAGAAAGAAAAAGATGCACTGAACTTAAATTTAGTTTAGTTTGTGAACAAGGGAATCGGCACCAATGATACTACCAATGGCTGTTCACAGTGTTCACCTTTTATATACTTATTTATTATCGTTTTTAGCGAATTTTTAAATTAAAGGATTATTATCGGACGAATCGGTGCTTATGTCACTTTTGTTCGGAAAACCAGTTCCCCTAATTGCATAATACAACACAATCACAATCTGTTTCGATTTGAAACAGATTGCTAATCCATTGCGTCATAAGTTGGAAAAAAAATCTGCTCAACAACGTAAATAACGCAATGAATGTTGTTGAACTGTCAAAATGAAACAAATTAGGCATAATTGTTTACGAAAATAAGTTACGCAATTAGGGTTACTGAAAGCGCCTGTCGGCGCGACCACGCGTTCTGGTTCACCGAAAAAAAAAGTTCGAACGAACGGGTATTCCCGCGACGATCGCTTTTAAATAGGACGCGAGTTAATAGTCCTGTACCCTAATTGCGTAACTTACGTAATTAATTTACGTTGAAGAGCAGTTTTTTTTTCCAACTTATGAAGCAATGGATAAGCAATCTGTTTCAAATCGAAACAGATTGTGATTGATCGTGTATTACGCAATTAGGGCACTGGTCAAATTAAATTAGGTGGCCAAACTTTATAGACTTGATGGGCATCGATATTTACCCGCGTATTCGCACGACGATCGGTTTTAATTAGGACGCGGCCTTAAGATCAACCGCACGTCAGTCGTAACACTTGGAACTACGAAAACCACCCTTAATTCTACGAAATAAAGGCGCTTTTAATTTCAAATTGTCACCAATGCGAACGATCGACTGGACTATAGTTATAAGTTGTACCTACATGAATCTTTTGCCGCGCGCCCAAAATTGAAACTAATGCCGCCTGGCCGCCATCTTGTTTTTTCAATACATTTTCTGAGACAAATACACAAATGCTCACCAACAACGCCCCGCTGTCAATGTCATTGATGCAGTATAGGAAGACTGCTTACCACAAACAAGACAGCGTTTACGAGTCAAAGCTTCATGTTCCACTAGAGAACACTGGAACGGCAACCAATCAGCTCCGCGGACGATTACGGGTGAGCGCTGGCGCCGCCTCGCCGATCGTCGCCCTAATAGTTATTGTTGTTACGAGAAAACTTCAATACAATTTTCCATTCGACAAGTGTACTCGTTTGAAGCCTCTTTGTCTTGTAAACGCAGTCATATTTTGCAGTAAGCGTTTGCCCAGGCGCCATAAAGTAGGGCAGTAACGATCGATGTAAAACTATTAATAAGTCATTGCAATGTAACTCTTTATCTCGGTACAGTAAGGTATAAATTAGGTGGCCAAGAGTTTAATCAAACTCACAACAATCATTCTAACTCATACTTTATAACAGTGTGATAAGAGTTACATTGCTATTACAATGTATCTCTCACCAATGGTTTTACGTTTTTCAATTTTGACCGTGAATTTTATACATATGAGAGTTGGGTAAGAATGATCAAAAATCGTCTCACAGCATAGAATGTAGTTTTATGCCATGTCTAAATAAATTGTCACACTTAGTGTTCTAAGAAAAAATTCTATATAACTTCATAAATCAATGGTTCTCAAGTGTGACAATTTATTTTGATAAGGTACTTACAAAATTACTTCATGTCTCAATCGCAATAATAAAGTTAAAATTAGATATAATTTTGTTGTACGCAAATCAAACTCACAAATCTATAATTGGTCTAAAATGCTTAAATATGATTTGTCATTACTGCGTTGTAAACAAAACAATTTATTTGGCATGAAGTTTTCGTCCATTTTGTAGTATAAGTACTAGCAGACCCGACATACGGTGTCCTGGCTTTTCAAATAGTTCATACAAAAATCTGTTCTTCCCGAATTTGAAATTTTTCCGGTAATTTTTTCCATTTTTTTTTTCGTAAGTACTTAATAACCTAATTCGGACTATTATAACGAACATTAAAAAAATTAAAATTGCCTATTGGTCCAACCGTTTTGAAGTAATGCGCTTACCAACGAACAGAATTTGATTTTTATTTAAATAGATAAGGGACACCTCTGCCTCTGCTTCGGGGAAACAAGGCGTGATGTTATGTGTGTGTGTAGATAAGGGATACAAATTGAAACTACATTATAGTACTGTCTTTACATAAAAAAATATATTACAATGTACACTATTCAAAATCTACAATTATTATGTACATCAGAGATTTGTAACAGAGGTAGTTGAAACAACATCAATATAGGTACAGCAACATTAATAATAAAAAGTGAAAAGATTTACAAAACATATAACAACTTTTACTCTATATTTACATAATGTACACTGTTTTAACACTAAATATTGTACTAACTGAGGAGTTTTTTTTTAAATAAATTGATCTACTTACTTATGTATTTATTTAAATTAATTTAATACATGTTTTTTACTAATGTATTTATTTATTAATTTCTTGTAATATTTATTGTTTTATAATAATGTTGTAACAATTTATAAATTGTATTAATTAATTGAATTCGTAATCTGTTGTGAATTTTATTTGGGTGAATTCCTGAAATTAATTATTTTGAATTTGAATTTTAAATGGTTTCTGATAATTATCTTTAGTTTTTTGACATTTAAAAGAATTAAAAGTAGGTAAAAGAGCCGAATGTAAAAATCTACTTTCTTCTTTCCGTGAAAAATGGTATAAATGCGAAAATATGAATTATTTTTCTCAATAGCTATTACAGTTGAAATTCAAATATCTATCTATACAACACCCTAATAGCGTAACACACGATCAATCATAATCTGAATCATTTTGAAGAATATTGCTAATCCATTGCTTTATAGGTTCGAAAAATTTGTCTGCTCAACAACGTAAATAACGCAATGAATGTTGTTGAACTGTCAAAATGAAACATATTTGTGATTGATTGTGTTTTTAATTGCGTAAACAATTATGCCTAATTTGTTTAATTTTGACAGTTCGTAAATAACGCAATGAATGTTTCATTGCGTTATTTACGTTGTTGAGAAGATTTTTTTTCCAACTTATGAAGCAATGGATATTAGCAATTTGTTTCAAATCGAAACAGATTATGTTGTATACGCAATTAGGGTACTGGTCAGTTCAAGAAAATTGGATGTCTTCGACAAAATTAAAAATAGACCGGGAACCATTATTATAACAAACTAAATGTTTACAAACTCACAATAAATTATCAAACAAACTACATTTGCATCGTCAAGGATTTATAGACTCCTTCGTCTATAATGTACTAAAGTTCAAATCTATGGTCTAATGTTCTAACCTCAGAGACTCTAACATAGAGAATGTTCTAAACTTATGTCAACCGTAGCAAAATTAATAACCAGTTCGGTACTGACACAAGAAAAATTTCACGCCTCCTGGTGACCACGGTCTACGGCTGATAAGAGAGCCAGAATTCAAATACTGTAAGTTACTCTTTCTATCTCACAGGCTGTTTCGTAAGCCAGAAAGAGACGACTCTATATCGACTCCCTCTATGTTAGTTATGCCTCTGAGTTTTCTACATAAAAAGTGTAAGGGAATCACTTCTTTTCGTTCGCGAGTGCTTGTCCTAGAGAAGCTGTGGCGACGTTCGCGTTCGCCGCTGCCACGATTTTTTCAAGCAAAATTCGCGTTTGCAACTGAAAGTAATAAAACGAGGTACTTATTTTATTTTTCATGACAATATCAGAAGAGTCAGCAGTGTTATTGGTAGAGGTATCTAGATGTGACAATACTATACCTATTAACCCTTCCGAGACCCACTTGGCTCTCTTGAGAGTTGATGGGTCTCTGTATTAAGTAGGAAACAACGAAACAGGATTACAGGAGATGTTATTGGTGTACAATTTTATTAAATACAAACCAGGCAAAATTTATTAATTTTCGTACAAAGTTTCGTCCCCTATTTAACCCCTTTAAGGGATGAATTTTCAAAAAACCCGTCCTTAGTGCTCACTTTCATTATGAAGGAACTGTTGTGCAAAATTTCGTACTTCTAGACCCAGCGGTTAAAGCTGTGCATTGTCTGTCAGTGACTATTTCAACCATTCATATAAATAAATGAATTATTATTTAATTATTTATTATCATTGCCATCATGTTACCTCATTCCCGTTTGTTATAGCGGCGGCTCGCACTCTGTCCAGTTCTTCTGCAAGTTTTTTGGTTTTCTCTTGAGCTTCCCGACGTTGAGCGACATATAAATTCCTGAAAATGAAACTGTTATACAAGCTGGATTTAAGAGATGGGGCAGTAAGGCAGGAACCTTAACTGTTGTAGCTACCTTTTAGATCTGCATTCACAGATTTTGAACAAAAGTACAGACAGCAAGAATATAGGCACACACAAACATTTTTTTAAAATGTCAATTGATCCTGTTTCTTATGTTCCACGCGAACAAATTCGCAGGCAGAAGCTAGTTTATATTACTATCTGTAGCACGATAGCAATGATGTTATATGATAAAAAATAATCTATGTCTAGCTAGTACAAAGAGTCCATATATCCATCATAAAAAATAAGATCAGAGTCTCATTTCCTATGAAATGTATGGGAAAGGTTTTTGCAATTTCTGAATTTTCTATTACTTAAATCTCAGTTGGTCTCATAAGAGTTTTTTGATCCTTGTAAGGCACCACAAAACTTGTAAGTACTAAAATAACAGCCACATTTCCTGCACACACGCTTTACTATGTTTTCGATTAGCAATCTTCAGCTTTATTATATTAGTTTAGATACATGAAAAATAATCTCACCTAATTACAAACACTTGCAGTATAATACCCAACAACGCAACACCAGCACACATTGTTATGATTATGTAGTTGGGAATCTTCTTCCCAGACACATTTTGACCTGTACTTTTTGCCTTGGGAGGTTGGGTTTCGTAGTAGTAAGTGTACTGAGGGTGGTTACGTAAGCTGGAAAATTAAAAAAGGATTGTTACATTTTCGACCGTAGTAATTAACATTGTCGGATCTAAATTTTTGCGATTTTTTTTATTGCTTCAATTCTTTGTGGAAACATTTTTATAATTTTTTCTAAGAGCTTTAATGCAATAAATTTATTAATTGCTATAGACGTTTTATAGTTAATTTATAAATTGTTAAGGATGAATGATTGATGGGCTGGGCTGAGTATTAGAATGACTTCAGACTCACGCTGACTAACACATATACAATCAAGATTTGACACTGCGCACTGGATAGGGAAGGCGAAGGACAGGGTGTTGTGGCGAAGCCTGGGTGAGGCGTATATCCAGCAGTGGTCTGTGATAGGCTGAGTCGATTGATTGATGCAACATGAGTAAGTAGTTAATCTACAGGGGTCTATTTTTATTTCTTACTTGACCTATTATGAAAGTCTTTCTATAAAGTTACTATAGGAAGTGATAACCTTTAGCACTGAAATACTACTATAATACTTGCTTTATATAAGTCAATATAAGTCTGAAATCACCAATGTCTTAAGCAAACGTGGTGATCTATGCTTGTGCCTTCTCTGTATGAAAAGAGGCCGATGCCCTGCAATAAGACTATAATAGGCTGGTAATTATTTTATTTATTACTACTTACTTGTATGGCACATGTGATCTGTACATGTACGAGGGTGCAGAATTAGTATGTCTGTTAGTTACTATCTCTGTCATGCTGTCATATTGTGCACGGCTGACGGGCTTGCCCAGAACATTGTATGCCTCCACAATTCGTACAAAGCTCTCCTGTGCTCTTGCATCTTTGTTTTTGTCAGGATGATACTGGAAAATATAAAAATAACGTTTATCTGGAACCTGGTTGCAACTGCTTATTGGTGATGAGCTGATCAGCTGATCTCACAAAACCAATAAGTTGTATTATTATCTGTACAATTGCTTTTGTGAGATTGTTTCCACAATAATATTATCAATGCTAGGTTAACACAGGGTGAAAAATATGTTATATATAGAAGGAAGAATGACCTAATATTTAAGTACTTATGTAAACTGTATCAATTTCTAATAGAAATAACTCACCTCTTTGCTCATTTGTATGAACGCTTCCTTGATTTCTTTATCAGAACAATTTCTTCGTAGATTGAGGACTTCATAGTGATTTTTTCTGGCTAAACTGAAAACAAATTACGCTTGAAAATAAAGTAATTCCTAGACCACAAAATGACTTTTCATTTTGGAATAATTGCTTTACCTGTAACACCTCAGCCATGCCCTTATAACCCTGACATTTAAATTTCGATTTAAAAAAAACATAACGATTTGCACGTAATTTTATCTAATATTTTGGAAGTGGTTCATGTTATTATTTTGCAATTTCCATTTTTGATCCCAATCCCAATTCTGATGATGGAAATAAATGTCAATTGTCAATGTCAATTGTCAAAACTGACAATACTGTTAAAATAAAGTCATTGCATTGGCATTGCCACAAAGAAAAAGGAAAACAATGCGAAGTTTAGTGTTTTTAAGCATGATACAACTTTGCTTGTTGTTTATTTTAATTACTTTTACACGTTAGCAAACAATTTTATTTTGTAATGAATAAAATTAAGATTTTTTGCTCATATATAGACTATGATTGATGACACATATTTAAAGCTGGTAACTATTATGACATACTTCACATGAAATATGGCGCGTAAATTCTAAACGTGCTTGTAGAAAACACATCAAAAAACCCAAAATAAAATTTTACTATCTAAAACAGTACAGTATATTATATAATAAACTAATAGTATTCACTCAAAAATATAAACCAAATGTGTGTATTCTGTGACAACAGTGTGTAAAGCAATACGTGTAAAGTGTAAAACATCATAGTGATCAACAATTATATTTTTTGAAAATCCGATTTGGTAAGTTGACAGTTGTTCACCTATTTCATTAGAATAGCTAGCTTTCCAGTTAATTGTGTAATCCATTTCGAATCATCCGTAGCTTATGCATTGAAATTCCTAAGTCCGCCTGTGCCTGTATTTGCTCATAATTTTGCTGCATTTTTGCTGAATATTTATTTACCTTTATTATTATATATACCAACATTGCTGATTGTTATATTAACAATACTTATCCAAGAAAAAAGAATTGAATTGTATAAATATGCCTATAGTCTAAGCCTCAGAGTGATCCCAATGGCGTTACCGTCTTATCATTTGCCGAACCGTTATTTTGCTTACCGTAAACGTACTCCACTGCTGCTGCCGTACCGAATCGACGGACGGCCCGGCCGCGAGGGACGTCGACGCCGGCGGGCGGCGCGGTGGCGGGCGTGAAGCGTCAAGCGGTAAGCGATCGGCGGCTTTCAGTGTACGCGCGTCAAACAACGCGAGTGGTTGTACGGTCATGCGAGAAGCGGCTGGCAGAATGGCCGAGCTCGAGTTCGAAGCGCCTCTCGCGCAAATCGAGGAGGCGGATGACTGTCTCTCCACTGCTGACTACCCGCAAAAAACCATAAATGGCAACGACATACGTCTTAACAACATTAAAAATATCAAAAGTGAAATGGTCAAAATGAAAACTGACTCCAACAAAATAAACGATAACGAGGAACCTAAACCGGTGAAGTGCAAACAGGACAATATGCCAAACGGTGAAGGAGACAATTTCACGGAGACTTTCTCCGGTTCGCTCGAAGATTTGGTAAACACTTTTGATGAGAAGATCACCAAGTGCTTCGGCAACTACGAGGAGAGCGTGGAGAAGTTGGCTCCAGTGCAGGTTCGCAGTCAGGAGGAGATCATGAACGAATGCCAGTGAGTACCAATTAAAACTTAAAACCGTTAATTAGAGCATGTAATTAGGTATTATGATATCATCTATGAAGTCAGCTCCAAATCAGCTTCAAATATTTTCCAAACATTGTTTTAAAATTAATATTCGCGTTGTAAGTACTTTACAAAATAATGAAATTCTGAAATGAGAATAAAAGAAAATATAAACAAAAAGGGCGGGCTTTGCGCATGGCATTTGTGGGAATGAGTTCGATCAATATTTTGGAGCGAGGGTGCGCAGGGGGTGCGTGCCGTGGTCGCGATGACGCATCGCACCCCCGCCTCACACCCTGCCCTCTTTGTTTCCAACTCAAACTTAAGGGAAAGATACCTACAACACGCGACCGTAACAAGATTGAATTAGCTAAATAGGACCCTAATTACATTACTGATTGGTTACATTTTAAATATAATTACTATACATTAAGATACATAGGTACTTGTCTACTTGTGTAAATATAGGTTCCTACAGTACCTATAGTCTATCGCCCTATCAAGTTACAGCATTTATCTACCTCATATTCTCTTCGCTGCATATCTCTCAGACATCAATCACACACAAAGAATTTTCCCGAGCATCTGCATCTGTTCTCATGACTCGAGTCGAAAGATAATAGTAAAAGTCTCTCACATTAGCCTATTGTTTTATAGGGAAAATGAAAAAGCATTTTGCTGTCGTCTGCTGTATTCCCTTTGAGCATTATGAGAAACTGATTAGATTCAATTATTCATTACATTGTTCTGTTTTTCACCTTTTATTTCAATATTTTCTTTTATGCCACATCATAATATGGAGGATTACAAAGAATGTTGCTGGTATAACTTTTGAAACCTTTCGCTGCAAGATATAAATCAAAAGATGAATTTGCGAAATAAATCAACCGGTTCGTCGTAAATCGACAGATGTACCTATATTATGAATGATTCAAAGTCTTTCTGTAAACATAACTTTTTCTCATGTGTCAAGCTTAATCTTTTGGAGTCGATCCAGATGACCCAAATGCCAGAAGGCCGGGAAACACGTAAAATTAAAATGAGAACAATTCGCGAACAGTTCCCAAGAGGTGTGCCCAATTGTTAACCGATACTTTATGGCTTCTTAGTTCAGTAGGAAGTATTAATATTATTTATAGGAATTTACTTTATTTGTAAAATCACTGCATACCTGCAACCATTGCATAAGTATCCAAAATCGGTCGTTACAAGACTTCTCGCCACACAAAAATGAAAGATAAACAGAAGTCAACAGTATTCCAGCTGTTTGTCAATCCCACGCATGTTTCAAAAATAATCAGAAGAAAATCGGCTACTGAGATTTTATGTTATAGTCAAATCGATGCAGGGTGATACTGATAATTCACGTCATCCCATAAATAACATATTGCAATCTCATTTCATATTACCATATATATGCTAAAAGAACGCACCTGCTATGAAAGCCGAATCTTCACAAAAAACTTTTGCAGGCGTACGACAGGTGTTAGCATTGATTCTACCGTGATTCGACCGCAAGTGGCCGCAGATGTCTACCCCACCTTGCATTTAGGACACTGTAAAGGAACACCTTGTCCTCTTATGAATGTGCTTATTCAAATAAGGTCTTACTTCCTTTTGGTAAAAATGTAGGTACCTACGTTCTTTTCATTTCAGAAAGTTCTCAAAGCTCATTTTCTCTTCAATGAACCGAAAAAGCGAAAGTCTGTATGTTGAAAGGCATGTCAGTTTGCCCTTAGGACATGGACACGATTAAACAGGAGTTTAATTTGTATTATTGTCTACAAAGTCTTTACCGTAGTTTTTAGACCCAGTTCTGTTAACCTTTTTAGGATTATTTATGCATTTTATGATATCTATCCACAATCCTCCAGGGAGTTGAAATGTTATGTTCCCGAATTTTGCGAAAGTGACGTTCTGCGTCAAGACCTTCTCAAACCCTCGCACATACAGTTAAGAGGTCTCTACGTATATTCTACGCTGAACAACTAGCTCGAACGTTTAGAGAATAGCGATCAACATTTTGGACTAATATAATAGCTCATCAAAATATTATGATTTATGACTGTCTTCATTGTCATTCAATGCAATGGTTGTGAGTTCCGTTCCACTGGCAGTATCAAGCCCCGAAAATAATGGTGTCTCAATCGATTATATCGTTTAAAATTAATTTTGTTGCGCCGCTAGAGTAACTGCTAGTGAATGTTTGATGGCACATTTCTTTGCCATATTTAGTTTTATAAAACTAGTAAACCGTATAATATTATATTCGTCATATTTTTAAGGAATATAAATATCTCTCGACCCGATGGACATAATTAGAGGATAGGATACCTACCTACTTTGATTTGTCTAACACTGAAATACTTAAGGTACAGAATGGAAACTGCATGCTGAATGCAAATTAGTCGTTTACGGCTTTATTTACAACCGTTTCACTTTTCTTATTCGCCATAAACTCTCACGCGCATAATAATGCAGCCAATATTATTGAAACCATTTAAAATTCTATCATAGCTTACTTGTTATTCACGACGAATCTTGTAACATTCACATCGACAGTGGCACACGACGCACGTCCGTCTCGATAACCCATCGTAGTCGTTTTGAATACTAATTAAACAAGCTATTTCTTATTTAGATTAGACCCCTTTTATCTCCTTTATTCCTCCAACATTGCGAAATTATCAAGCGTTTTTATTACCAATATTACAGCCGAAAGTTTACTGCTTTCGGTTGGTTGTATAATTGTATCCTTATTTCATGATTACAACTGTTACTGCATTGCGTGAGTAACCTGTGACCTTACGCACATTTGCGTGCAAGAAAATGGTTTCATAACCACAACCTGTATGTTGCACCCTGTCTCAGTTTCCAAACTGACTTTAGTTCGCGTGTCTATCTTAATCGTAAGCGTGGTTAATTGTTGTGGCCTTACCAAAGCAGGCTTTCTAAAAAATAACAATTTATCAGCTAATATGCATTGAAAACAAGATCTAATCATGTGTGTTCATTATAAATTATGCTGTAATATAAAATGGTGCTTAGTTTCATGATATCAACAGTACCTAACATAACTACATAGGTACATGAGTAACGAAAAACAGAAAATAAATAAATACTCCTTGAAACCTGTACTTGTTCATATATCAAACGAAAATGAGCAAAATGAAACTCGTGAATATTTGCTAAATGCGTCGCCATTTGCACTTTATCTACTCTTCCTCAGAGGAAATGTGGCCTAGATCTAGCGATGGAAACATTGAATTAGCATAATGTCTGTCTACTGCAAAACGCTTGTTATTTGCATATGACACTTTAGCGCAAGTTAGCTAATAAACAGTCTTCCAGTTTCTTTCCTCGGTGTCACTCGTAATTTAGTATCTTTTTAATTACCTGTCTAGTATAAAACTAAAGCAATTAATTGGAAACTTAGCATTTAAACACTGGACGATGCGAATTGCTGTTTTTATTCTCTGTTTCTAACTAACCAAGCACCTAGAACCAATTTTAATACACCTTGTCTGCATGTTTGCAAATTAACTGACATTACAGCTATACTTAATGTGGTACCTAAGTAAAAACAATATCGTTTTGCAACATGCAGAAATAAAAAATTAAGAAGGCTATAAAATAAAGTCTAGTTTCTCAGGGCACCCACACATGTGGGCATCGGGCCAATGACCTGCAATTCGCAACTACCCACATATTACTAGCGCCCCTTCCTTGGATAGGTAATCGCAGCTAGAAGCGGGTCCATAGTCCGTCGACGAATATACTTATAATTTCTTTAGATAGCATTCGTCTATGAAATCTTCTTATTAGAAAGTCAGCTTCAATGATTAACACTTCAGGTAATCCAGGCGTTCCCCACATGTTTCCAATTCCAATCCCAACCGAGAACACCATAAAATGTAAGCTTTATTTGGGCCGGTGTGTTCTTTGAACATTATTTTGAATTGGTATACAGTTTATTGTCAACCAGTTCTTTATGTGGTTTTTATAGCTTTAAGAGAAGTAAGGTACATTTAAAAGCCACGGCTGGCGCCGTATTCCATGTCCATCATTAATGTGTTAGGAAATTATCTTGAGAATGTCATCTTGGAATGATTTCGTAAGTAACTTTTAAGGTCGTCTTCATTAATCTAACCGTATATAGCACACGTGGTGCACCATTAATCACGTGTTCAACAAACAAGCTGAGAATTCCCTCTAAGAAGTCGATCTATCAAGACAAGTGATTCTTCGTAAGAATGGACATTAGCGTTGAATATTAATTAGTTCTTCCTTTGAAGCTGGTTCAATTTGGATACAGCGGTTCGAAAATTCAGTTCTGTCACTAATTTATCGATCAACCTCCAAATGCCTTATAAACTCAGGCCGTTTCTCGTAGGTTTGTATAAAACCGATTTATGACTATAATCTACTTTTCTAATGAATTATTTTAACTTTCGACAATCGCACCGCGATGTCTTTTTACGGTTTTTAGAAATTTTATGTTACTTGCTGCTTGATTGGAAATATACGTGGGTGAACAACAAAGTTCTTACATCTTTGTGAATATGGTACGGATGAGTAACTCTATTAAATGCTTTCGAAATCTGCCTTCAAAGTTACTGGCAAGTTGCAGTTATCTTGGTGTCTGGCAATTTTGTTAAGTAATAACATTATGTAATTAAAACAATGCTCTTGCTGCTCATGTGTCTTACGTCATCGCTTCATGATATGACGTCAAGAAGTGTCTTTGAAGCATATGTGGCCAGTGTGGTTTACAAAAATCGTATTGTTTTCGACACAGATTCATCAGAATCTGTGTCGAAAAATAACGTAAAACAGATTTTTTATAACGAGCTACTTTAATCGGATCAATCATCTGTTGAAGCTATGATTGTGAAAAAACAAAACCGGATACAGTTTGAATACTTCTCGTATCTAAATACCCATCGATATCCCTGACAATGGCTTCATTAGCAAGTAATTCAGCCACAAAAACACTGGCAGGTATAGGCTGTATCAATTACATGCTCGAGTAAACCAGGTGTAACGACCATAGCTTTCAGCGTAGTGATTTTGAATACAATCCCCTAGTTAGCCACTTGTTAATGTATGGGCTTGTGGTAACAATGCTAATACAGTCGATTCATTTGTCACAAGTTCAATAAATTGATGACTTTACTACCTTAACCTGCGAGGATCATAAATTTTTGTGATACCTACCTAACTATTTAGCTACATACTTAGTATTAGGTACCTACTGCGTGTAGGTTTAAGGAAATAATTTAAAAAAAACATGGCTTGAAATTGATAATAAAAAAAAACAGATCTATGTCAAATACAATCATCAACAGACTGATTAATATTAATAGCAGATGCCAATTTTTCATTGTTTGGCGACCATTTTATTAATAATTAGCAACCCTCTCCTGCTTCGCATGGTTTTTACGACTTTACAAAACATCGAGATTTCTTAGTTACATGTAACTTAACGTATAATATACATAAACCATCCGGAATAAATTCTCTAAACGACGGTGAAAACCTCATCAAAATCTGTTGCGTGGTTTAGAGGAACAACGCGGACATACAAACAAACGCGAAAAGAGATTTTAATTTATAACATGTAATATGTATACAGGGGGCCTACCACAAGCTCATAAAGCAGTATTGTTTTAATATTACTTCAGTATGGGAAACAGATGAAGCTCTACTGGACGTATAGCTCCATCTCTTTCTTCCACTGAAGTAATATTAAAATAATGCTGCTTTTGAGCTGGTGGTAGGCCCCCAGTCCAGCCTATATTGTCCCACTGCAGGGCAACGGCCTCCCCTTACTTTTTCTACTCAATTCGATCCTGAGCCAATATGAACACATCCCTCCTTTACGTGTCAAGTTCGTCCCGCCATTGCCATTTTAATAAAAACAAATATTTTCAAATCAATGCACTGGGGGCCTACCTGGAAAGAGATGGAGCTATACGTCTTGTAGAGCTTCATCTCTTTCCCACACTGAAGTAATATTAAAATAATACTGCTTTATGAGCTTATGTTAGGCCCCCAGCTCATTTAATAATAAAAAAATCGATATAATATTTCCAGTTCCAGTTCGTAATAACCTGCATTATAAATATGTCGGTAGTACACAATATTTACATCACAATGTAAATGATCAAATTGTTACTAATTAACGTCTGAAAATAGATTTTAATGAGCATATTAATAAATACATCGCATCTCTTAATTTTTCCGTATATTGCGTATTCAATAACTGTATCCTCGATTCCTGGTGAAGTAAGTTTTATTACATTTGTTATGTGAGTTATGACGTAATGTCTCCCAGTCATTTGCACAGACAATGTACTGTACCATACACAGTATATATGTATGCTTTATTATATTATTATCAGGCACAGCAGTTTCGCTGTGTGACGCATCCCAGGCAGGCCATATGTCGCTGTTTCCTTGAATTCGCCAACGCGATACACCTTGCAAAATGGCTGTTTCGTGCAGATTTGATTGCTGCGCGGCTATTTATAAAATCGATACAAGTGCAGAAGCTGAGGTTGTATAAATATGGACTTGTTGATGAGCTTTACTGGCTTGCATTCTTGGAAGTCTAATTTTCTTGCTCAAAGCCGATAATGTCTGAACCTTATGGTATGGATGATGAATGGAAGCTATGAGTTCCCCTATTCCATAATTTGTAGTGTATGGCTGAATAGTTCATTTATTTGTCTGTTCTCTATTACTTTATTTTAAACTGTCACAAAGTCTTTCTTGATAAATTACCGCGTCAGCGTCGGTCGTGTCCGCTGCAAGTCGTCCCTAAATTAACACAATGTGCACATCGTACCGGTGTTCATTTCAATACGCTGACCTTCCATCAATTTAAAATAGATTATACTACTGTCTGCACACATACGGCCCACGTTGTTGTTTTGAGGTGATCTCACGGAGTAGTAGAGTAAGAATATTTGCCTACCCGCAATTTATCACTGTAAAAGCTTTCAGAGAATCTTGTTGACCAACAAAACTACAGTCGCAATGAAAATAAAATTGTAGGTATACCAGTTAATGATGGAACATAGAATAGACTATTCTTAAATGTATGAACATCCTATGTACAGTGTTTCTGGCAAGTAAATTACTGTAACTTTAACTTTTTGTTTACTTTGGTTGTAATAATGTGCAGTCTTGTCAAAAGCAAATATTAATTAAATAAGACTTTCAATCTTTCATGACTGTTGTATATATTGTAATTGACAATTATGTTTCCATTGCAAAATCATTAATAGATAGATACTTACTGACTTTTCTTTGTGATGGGAGACCACACAGTGAGACTGTACTGTAATGTTTCCAGCAAACTGATTGATGATGATTACGAAGATAGAACCCACATACGCGATAGTTTTTGCACAATTCCCATTATATTTCCACCGCTTCCGATCAACCGTTATAATATGGCATTAGTAGGTACTGTTAGGTAAGCTGTTTTGCTTTAGCACAAGCGCGACAACTTTATCCACAAATATAGCAGAAATAAAAAAGAAATCTAATGAAACCATTTTCGAATAGTCAAAAGTGAGTCACTTGGTACAAATCTTTATTTGTCAAGGTGCTTTCAATAACATTGATCCTCGCCTGCGTTAAGAAATAGCCATAAAAATTGTTTATTCAAGAAACCCAACTGTGTTTTTTAAATCCCTTCAATTCGGAATGTTTCTTGTCCATTGCGGTGGATTACTTCACACCGTTGTTTATAAATACAGCCCTCGCCTTAAGATTATTTTTGCGAGATTCACGTCATCCAGCCCGGGATTGTTTGTATGACTCCGTGTATGACTAAAACTGTAACTCATTACCGGTCATACTAGTGAGTAATCATTTTGGGAATTAATAGCTGCGTAATGTATCCTGCAGTATTCTGGATATAGACTGAAGGAGCAAATCAAGCAAATAGGTACTTAAATAGAACAGTCATAAAAATAATAGGTACGCCGTTTGTTGCGAAGAGAAGACAAATAAAGAAGATTAGATAAAAGCTATACACGTTTATACAATATGCCAGACACACGCAACCTTGCCAAAACAAACTCTTTCAAGGACGGGCTCTGTCGTCGCTCCATCCGGACCTCTTGACTCCCCCTCCTCGATTCCATCCGTTCTCCTTGAGACCCGCGTTATACGCATGCTCCTAACCAAACATAAAACTATAGGTTACAGACACACACAAAGACGTCAATATAATCTTCAAAGAAAGATGATTTATAGCTGTTCAGCTGTTAAACTCCGAGTGTGACTTATTCCATACATGACTAAGGTACGATTTGAGATGCATATCGATTTATGTATCGCGACAGCCCGCTTCATCCTCGACTCGTAAGAACGGTCACGCATAGATGTCCATCCCTTTTACTCTCGCAACCCAAACTACTTGAGAGTTCATATCCTCATATGACTTGTAAAGATAAAGGTGCTTTTGAAACAGCAGGGTAGTGTCAGACGTTGCCTGTTTCTGTCGCACGCACGGCTTTGAGGTAGTTGAGGATAAATCAGTGTCGCACGATGTGTACCTACAAGGTACTTATGGTTAGTAAACGTATACGCTTAGGTATGTGTAAAATAAAACCACATTTGGACATAGCAGCAAGCTCGCCGCACTAAAACTGGCCACGCTAATCACGTCTTCCCTGAAATAGTCTGGAATTTCCTTGCGGCGCGATCAATACCAATGTCAGTACACGCTATTTTTAATTGACTTGCAGAGCATTGAATCATAACAAAGGAAAAATATGATATTGATGCAGTATTTATGCGTACAATGTACGAAAATAAACAAGGATTTATTAGAAGTTTTGCAAATGACACAGAAAATAAATAATGGCGGATAATTGTATCATCCAAATGAAATTAAACTAATATTCTTAATAGACGATTTAATAGAATAATCAAATGACTAAGTCAGTACCTGTTAAACGGTCAATTTGATACAAAAAATAAAACTTGTGTTCCTAAAAAACCTAAACATCAACCAAAAGAGCAACTGTCCTAAATTCTATAATGCTCCTGAACACGAAGAATCACTTTTGTATTCAAATCCGTAGTAACGAATTCCTTACGTCGACGAACGTTGAGACTATTATATCCACTGAAGTTCCTTTGGATACATAATTTGAATACCTTACGACTACCGAGGATATTTTCGTGCTTCCAACGTGTTAGCGGTTGACGTTCCCGACAAATTGATCATTTATGGTGTTCAAAAAGGTTAAGATTTAAAGTAAGCTGCATTAGGAGCTAAAGAAAGTCAGGTCGAGTCGCTCGAACTGGATTGTAGTACATTCTCCGACGGCGGACGACGACCGGTTTGACCGGCGCGAATCCTGGCGCTAACACTACCCATACACTAACCATTACATACAAGAAATCAAGATAAAACAGTTAGGTATAACCCAGCTACATACTGTTAACTACTTAGATAACATTGCAGCACTAGCAATATTGTTGGAAATAGTGCACAATATTTATGTAACTTCGTCGATAAGGTCAGGAACGGTTTATTTAAAAAAACACGTGTTAACAACGCAATTCATATTTTCAAAAATAGCAAATGGCGTAATCTTAGTAACCTGAAAGAAGAATTGTAGGGCAGGTGTTGTAATTTCCTCCTGTCATATTTACATCCACGCATATATGAAGGAAATAAAGTAATTGGATATATAATATATAAAAAATATGATCATTTCGTTACGTAAGCGAAGATTTCTCGTTTGAAATGAACGTTTAATATTGTGGAGCAACTCATCGTACGTCTTCACTAATGACTATTTTATAATGGTAATAGTAGTTTGATTGACGATGATATTCTTTCGTATTAGGACCATCACTTTTCTCCGTTCATTGTTATACTTCAATTTGATGCGCGTTTAGGGATCCAAAATGTAGGACAGCATTGTCTACGCTGACGTAACACATTAATAATAAATCCCATTGAGTAGTAGCATATTGTAGTCCAGTGAAACACTGCAGCTAAACCTGCGACTGATCACATGCGTCGGAGAATCCTCTGAAGTGCTTTAGTCTGCCGTCATACGCACTGATTGGAACTCACATGACATCGTACTATATTTACTACAATGCTTTTACGATCGCATTCTAGAATGTGGAATGATTTACGAAGGAATGATAGTAATGAATGGTGATGAAAATGAAACAAAACCGAGAAGAAGTCACTCAAGCAGAATTTAGCTAACAAAGACTGGCAGATGTGATTTGACAGAAAACTGTAAAGTGTAATAGTTTTTGCCTTAAATTCAATGAAGACCAAAGAAGAATTGGAAATAGAAAGTTACAGTTTAATGAAAACGATAATACCGAGGAAAGACAAGCGGAAATTGTCGATCTTCATAATTATCCAGGAACCAAATTGCACGAATCAAATATACAATCTGCTATCTCTGGAGATCAAACGCAGGAAAATAATCAATATTCCAGACATTCGCATTTATGCTTCACTCCAGTTCATTTAAGTTTGTTTCCAATGAAGTAGTTAACATATCGGTAAATAACACGATGATGTTTATAGTTTTTATACGGATGCCTACTACAGTTGCGAGAATCGCTAGTAGCTTGTGCTAAGTCAAGAGAAATTGTGTAATATGTACTTGAAGCAGATTGCTTTAGAATTCTTTTTTTTGTAGCGTTTTCTTTAGGCAACCCTTCAGCCAAGATCTTGGTTTTAGAGACAATACGTGCTCCAGCGTGTCTTTTGTCCTTTATTTTTTGTCCCAACTCAGTCTGCGATATAGAAATAAAAAGGCAGATTCAATCTACTAAACCTTTGACATACTTTTTTGCTGAAAAGCAAATTCATTTGGGACTATCTTTTGAAGTACCTATTTTATCTTTTGAAGTTTAGGCCTGCGTGATATTGAACGTTGCAGTTGTCACATCAGACACTGTTTTTATCAATTAAACAACTTTCGTTTTAGTCAATAAATCTGCCTCAGTGTGGCAGGTACACTTTTGATTTATGTCAACACTTGGTTGAATTTGACAAAAGAGAATGTAAAACAAAGATTGAGTTTTACCTGAGTTGTTTATTATATTTCCTGTTAGTTTTAAACGAAAAACAATTACGGTGATACAATCAGTGCGGAACAGCGTTTTCTTTTGTTCCAAAACACCTAGAAAGACAAAAAAAAACTACGATTTTTCCTTCTCAACTAGGAAAGAGTTTTGAGATTACACAACCGATATCGAAATAGTGTGCATTTCCAGACGAGACAATCATAAATTGTCTGAAATGACAGTGAATAATATTATCATCCGCTGAAAAAATCATTTTGCTTTAGAATATTTTACACAAAGATATCTAAATAAATATATTTTCACATTTTGTTATTTCTCACGAAATTAAAATGCAACTAGTTATGTTAGCGTGGACGTGGTACGATGTAGCAAAAAATATGTGTGTAGGTAGTCTGATTACGTAATCAGCAAAATCATTCCCACGCGCATCTTTTTACATATTTCTGCATAACCTGTCGTAATTATCTACCTATTACCTACCTATGTCGAACAATGAGATAAAAAGATGTCGACGAGGTCATTGCACCCATCACCTTACCGATAATGGCCTGTATTTCTAGTTCCATTTCCTTTGTTCGCTAAGCGATAACGATATCTCTTGCTAACAGCAAAATGTTAATAAATATTGCAATTTTAAAGCAAATAAATCATTCTTGTCCGAATGCTGTTGACGTGACATAAACATCTAAGCAGGTTTCATCAATTATCAAGTTACATAGATTTCCGTTGACGGAAATAAGATATTAAATGGAACTTTAAAATTCCAAACAGACATTTGACAACCATTGAAAAATTATAAGTATGTACTAGTAGATCGAAAATCATGGTTTTTGTTTCCTAAAGTTTTATATAAAACTAGCTATTGCCCGCGGCTTCGCCCGCGTGGATGTCGGAAAATATCCCACGGGAACGTACTACCGATACCGGGATTACATACGAGTACCTAATAGCCGAGGAAAAGGTCTCCTACCGCTGCGCCCGCATTGCCGTCAACCATAATTATTTTGTTACGCGTAATTTTGAATCTGTGATATCTTTTAAACCATTCATTTAAATGAAATGATGTTAAGGCATATTTTAATCTAAATTAAATTCTAAATTTAAGTAACATAGTTTATTGGATAAGGATTTAATAATACCGGTCAAAATAGCTTCGGAAATAACAATGAAATGTTTATGAAATTCTGAAAGATAAAAATGGTTATTATGGGTCCTCCTTAGAAGATAGACATGCCATCGCGGACTTTTTTGTTAAACTTTTTAAGATGAAAAATACGGCGCACGCCAATAAAGATCCCAGTCGGTATGATTTTTTCCGACATCTTCAACAATAATCGTCAAATTTCAGCCAATTTACACAAAAGCTTAATGAATTATACACTAAAACCTTCCGCTTGAATCACTCCGTCCATTGGTGAAAACCGTTTGAAAATCCGTGCGGTAGTTTTCGAGTTTATCGCGTTCAGGCAGGCAGACCGACAGACAGACAGACAGACAGACGCGGCGGGGGACTGTTTTATAATATGTAAGGATACGAAAAACACAAACCAAAAGAAGGTAATGCAGGTTAGGGTTTATCTTATAAAGTTTACAAGTAATTTGTAGTGAATGTTTATAGGTAAGATTTCAAAATGTTCTCTTATGAATAACAGATAGGAGGCGCGCCAAGGGCGGTACTCCTACACACTCGATATCGTCCACATCGCAGATAAAACAAACGCGGCGCACACGCACGCATATTTAAATGCACGATCGATGTTCCACCGACTCGACGCAACTATGAATGTCAATCAATAGTCCATTGATACATTGCAACCTCATTATAAACAAAGCCACAAAAGCTATTTTGTTTATTTGGTTCTCATGAATTCCATTGATTGAACCTTGTGATTGTGCTTCATCATAATAATTGAAGATGGTACAAGAGAATGGTACAATGGTCTCGTGTCATCTCAGAAATATTTAATGATTATTGAAGCTATAGGCTCCAATGGACTTCAGGTTTCTTATGCTAGAACGTACTTGTACTTTATGAGGTAAAAAAAGCATTAAATGACGGCTTTGTAGGTATTTTTTTGAAGAATTGACATTGCGTTGGGAATCGCAAATCAAAGGTATCGGTTTATGTAATGTTTAGTAAAAATATAACTATGGGATCACTGAAGTAAAGTAGGTACCTACAGTGTGAGTCTTTATAATATGCACATATATATGACGGCTTCGTATTGTTCTGAAGAATTGACATTGCGCTGGGAATCGCAAATCAAAGGTATCGGTTAGCTGTTTATGTTTAGTAAAATAATAACTATGGGATCCTTCGATCAACAACACCATCACTACCGAAGTACTTACAGTGTGAGTCTTTACAATATGCACATATGAAAATAAGGGAATCTAAGCTTAATTTTATCGACCAAAAAAATATTAAAAAAATCGAAATATTTTTTATATTTTTCATTGAATTTAAAAAAGATGTAACATAACGGTGTAACTCAACTAAGTGATCTATCGATGAAACAAACTCCATAATGATTGGAAACAATTAGGCGTCCTTATAAAACGAAACTTGTGAAAAAAAGTACCCTCAATTGAAAATAAACAGGTTTTTTTTTAGCAAAAATCTGGTTTTTTTTTTCGTGATTTTTTACAATAATCGTAAAATTTCTCAATATGACGCCAAACTGATTTTTTTTTCCTTTAAAATTAAGCATATGTCTCATCATTTCGATATGTGCACATATAAAGACACTGTATATTAAAAATGTCTTTGCACTATCATCTTTTGAATAGGAAGACTGTATCTTTGACTGCAAACTTCATTTTGTAATTTACGACTGTATGTTTTAATGTTTTGGAGACTTTGTGGCAACAAAGAGGTTGGCTGTTAAGTAGTAAAACTATTGACAATAAAATTTTCAGTGCTGCATTTACGAGCGCTTTCAGCCGTGTATAGGTACTGGGCTGTCCTTCAGACGTATCGACCCTATTTTATTTATGTTCCTTGCTTTTAATCAAACTAATTCATACTTTGTTAGACAATGATTTCAGGTTTTATTATCACTGATACTTCAAACTGAATTGAAGTGCCTCGAAGCTAACGATATTGCTAATACCTAAAATTAGTCTACGAAGGACTGTATGCGATAGTTCACGTGCGAATAGAAACACAGAAGCACATGCAAGTGCTGTGAATAGTTTTCATAACTTAGGAAATGAAAGCGCCATTGACGAATTTATTGTAGCTTTTGTTACAACAGCTGAAAGGTACGTTTTGGAATAACAGGAAACAGTCCAACACTGTAATACTTGGCAAATGGTCTACATGCGATTACCATAATAGCGACAATTTCCCTCAGTTGACTCAACCGCATGAACGCTAAGGCAATGGAAACCCTGGTGAGCAATGAAATGCGCAATAAATAACAATAATTGCAAAAGCACTAAATCAAAAATCTGGACAATTCTTTACGATTGTAAAGACATACATCCTTACAGCCTATTTGGGTACAATAAATTCGACGATGCAGCAACAATTGCACTTAATGGCAATCTTCCATACATTAACCATCCGTATTGTGCCGGCGTCGTGTCGGCGACCTACATTATTATACAAATCAGGCCACTTACGTAACTAGGGTTTGTCCTTCGACACAGATAGTAGAAACAATAACTGCGTTTTACATGACGAGGAAAGAGGAGGTAGTGTTGATGTCGTGTACCTAAAACCTAATGCGTGGGTGCGTCTAGACGAGGGCGGAAAAGGGGGTTAATTATACTAAGTACCTACCCTCATTTTGCGTGTTTACTAAGTGGGCTGGGCTATTGACTTTTTTTGGGGTGGATTGACCATTGAAATCCCAATGGATAAACATTATTACAGGCTAGTCGTGTCGGTTATTGCCTCGTATTGATTTTACATATTAGTTTGCTCTTAGTGAGTCTGTGTCTACTTAAGTTTGTTTTTACATTTTGTCATTGATGTCGAGTAAGCTTATACGAATGATTTATCACCGTCAATATTACTTAACAGACTATTAGGTAATGAAATCATAATAAATATTTGTACAACATCCGTTCTTCACATTTAACAGCCGTTTGACCTACAGCTGAGTCGTTAAGTTTAAATCTAACATAGATTTGTGTACAAAGCTCCGACCTTGCGTAGGAGTTGAAGTGTGATGTATTTAAGTTTCCATGTTTACTTATGTAGGTAGTACCTATAGCCATTTAAATAAATTCTCAGGTCTTGTGCTGCCTCTCCATAGCCTGCACGTAGGTTTTCAAAACACCTTCATCACTCCTTTTGCAAAAACAAGAGGTCAATCAATGCAGTTAGAAATTCCTCAGTGTTATTTAGTATTTACACTTACGTTCCAACGTTGCCTTGGTTCATTTTGGGCTGAGACGTAGAGTGATCGTGAGGGTGTTTGTACTTCCATTTATCATACACTTCTTTAGTGTCAGTGGGATGGACATTCTTATCGCTATTCGTTTGGGAATCAATGTTTTGTTCGAGTTTATACTCGATCATATTCATAACAACAGTGTAAAATGAGAAACAAAGTCTCGAAAGAAAACAATCTACATCGGATTATAAATAAGCCTATGACAATAGAAGAAGCAATGAAAGTTTGCTTAAAGACTACTTGTATTTACTCGACTTACAAAACCTTCTACTAGATTCTGATTTCTTATCTTCAGAAGATGCCGCTGAAACAAAAAGGCTTTAGAAATTTCCTAGTTATCTGTATCCTCTTGAGTTGAATGAAAGTCAGTTGCTGTTGCAATGTGCTCTTATACATTTGTCATGCTACATATGTATGAAAGCCACCGTTATTCCATCAACTTGGACATTACTCAACATAAGTAAACTTGATGGCAGCATATCGTGCTGGTCGGTTTATGCGGCACCAAAGGCCATATGCTAATGCGTTGCTCTTGTCTTTTAAGTGGACAAGTTGCTGTGCCCACGTTAACTGCTCCTAACTTACGGACACTCTCACTTTCCATTTGTGCGTACAAGCATACTAATTAGACAGTGGCTAGACAATCCAGTCATACCTTTAGTATAGATTGTTATGGGAACTTTGCCAGGTAATTAATCAAAGGGAGACTTATAATTATGTTTGTAAGGATTGAGAGTTCGTCTAAATCAAATATTATTAAGGAAGGGAACATATGGTAAGCTTACACCTTCACTCATTTTTGATTAACGAGAAGATTATAATACCTTCTACAGAATAAAAAATATATTAAGCCATGGCTCACCATATCGATGAATCTCTAGTGTTTCTTAAGTAGATATTTTCACAGCATCATCCAATTAAATCAGTCTTACACTCTCATCAAAACTTCTTAAAAATAAATCCAAAGAACTCTTGATCATTAATCAAGCTAAGACGTCTATTCAACTACCCGACTTAACGCTTCCTTATGAATTAATGTTACACTAACAAAAAAGGAAAAAAAAAATACAAAGCATCTCTAGGAAAATGTTTCTTAACATGCTTTTTAAATATTTGGTCGGGTTCTTACATTACTCTTCTAAAATTAAAAACCGATACCATATTTTTCGTCCGTGACTTTAACACCTAACCATTAAGATTACGCCTCCGTTTTATTTTTAAACTTTTTTAATGTAGGAAGTGGGCAATAAGGTTAGTCTGGCCACTACCTGCTCCCTCTGGATCCACAGTACCTCGCACCTGCTCTCCACAAAAAAAAAATGTAAACATTGCCCTCTATTTTGGGAACCAATACACTGACTTACCAGCTAGTGAACCGTAAATTATTACTTCGAAGTCTTCCTTTCTAGCACAAGGTACGTTTTTATGGCATTCAAAATGACGTTTACAGAGACGCACGTTCCGAATTTTATTACTAAAACAACCAGACAAGCGCAATTCGAAGAAGTCTATTCGCTACTTCGCAAGATCGTTTAAAGAAATTCTGGAATTTTTATATCATCTGCGGATACAAATATTGCATACCACCATGGGAGCTTCTATTCGCGTCGGCCCCATTCACTCTTCTCGGTTAGTGACATCGCCAAGCAAAATTAAAAGAAAATACTCGAGTGGACTCGTGGCGGTACTGATATAAAGTTCTATATTTAAATCTCGTCGTTCCCGAGACGCCATTATGCTACTCGGTTTTTTATTGTGTTGACACCAATTTTACGATGAAAAGTTACAAAAGTGCATAACTGCTGCCCAATTAATATCATAAAGTACGGTTACTTCTAAACTATTTTTTAAGAGTCATGATAAAAACGTGGAGATTAGATAAGTATCTCTCGCTGTAATGTTGATTGCCGATGGTGTGTTATTAAGATTATCTCGATTAAATCTGTGGACCGGATCGCGACTTGGCTGCACACAATTATACGATTATTTCACTAATAGAGTAGTTACTTAAACTTCGTCACTTATATAACTGTGTCTTCCTCTATATTTTTTAAAATATAATCTAATGGGTCTGAGACTAATCTCATGAAAAAAAACTTTATACCAGACCAGCAACCTTCATTGGCAGAAGGCGTACGTATTTCTTACCTTATATGGATATACTTGACCCAAAATATAAACACAATAAAACCTGAGATCTCATATCCGACTGTAGTCGTAAAACAAGGCGGGTCTTCATCAAAATTCACTGTTCTCATGCTGTAGGTGCTTTTGTCTGTTCTGTTGTGATTATCTTTTGTTTTATTTTTTCGAGTTTATAGAATTGTACGTCGATACAAGTTGTCTTATTTCACCATTCCCTGCATTCGTTTTGTTATTCCGTACTAGCTGACGTTGTCCTGTGTCCTGTGATCCTGTCCAAACAATATTCATACCAAATTCCCATAAACAAGCACTTTCAGTATTCCCGAATTTTTCAATTTTGGGGGTCCTTTGGTCCTCCTATTTTTGTTTTCATAGTCTTTTAAGACATAATGCGCATAGTGATCATCACAAAAATCATTTTGAGTTGTGACATAACGGGTATCATTAAATACATTCTATATCATGACGACTTTTAGATGAGAACTCAGCCTACCCCTAAAACAAATTGAAAACACAGCCCAGCAGAATAAAACATTTAGCAGATGGCAGATACTAAAACCCAATACAAGTAAAATGGAACCAGTGACCTAACTAAAACTGCAGTAACGATTTATCACAAAATGGCAACCCTGTTCGGCGCCCATCCGTCGGGGTTAGTGGGGTGAACGGGCTGCGGTCGCTGGGACACGGATCGATAACGCATCGTACTCCATATTCGGTGTGTAGCCTTCGCCGTGCAACTCTAGAATAGGCTGTTGCGGTTTTACTTTTGCCTATTTGTGTTGGATTTCTGCGCTGTGATTTGAAAAAGGAACGAGAGTAGAAAGAGATTGTGTTTAACATTTTGATACTGGTCTTGTCTTTGTACTTTGTAGTGACTATGGTTACTTACTTGCATTTTGCTGGTTTTCCGGTACAGATCGCTGCAAGTTGAACTACAGAAAGAAACGGTTACAATGTTTTACCTGTTTCTTTTTTTTTTCGAAACATTACACAAAAAATCTTACACATAAGCATTTGTTTTCATACAAATCATCGTGTTTGCTCACACAAATGTGTATGGCAACGCCTCTTCGTTGCGATGTTTTTGTGTAAAAACACGCGCAGGAGGCCCGGCTTTACCCGCACCGATCGGAACCGCATCTTTATGCAAACACCCTAACCCACGTTCGATAACATGCAGTGCGTGGGCAGCAGCAGCTTCCGACAAAATATCTACTTTTATAATACTGGCTGGCGCATTCAAATAAAAAAAAGCATTGCTGTTATTAGCACCTCGGTTGATACGGTTTCCTCCCAAAATAATTCCATAGTCGCCTTTTATGACACCCATGGCCAGGGTGGTCTTAAAGTAACCGAGAGTCGAGCCCATACCGCAGGTTTATTAGCACTAAAACTTGTAAACGCGCTAAAGGGAACACACCTTACATGTTGCCATTGTTCTTTTGTTAAGACTAGGAATACAGAACCGCCGTTATTGGTCTGAGTCATGACATCTTGTTTATTAGTCGCCCTGGAAAATCTATAGGAAAGGAAGGTTTTAAAAGAAAAACATCCTCGTTTTCTTAAGAATTTCTTGGCAACTGAGTATGTTTCAACCTATCTGAGGATTTGATAAAGCTGTTCACAGTTTCCTAGTGAAATTTTTGCATCCAGATAACAAGAAATTTCTGTAACGCCCCTTCAATTAGGAGTTAAAACGCAATAAGATTAACGCCCTCCCATTGACACTTAATTGTATAATTGAAGAGTAGGGTCGTTGTCGGCGCCGACGGCTACAACCATAAACTAATGATAGTCATTTGTCATAAACTCTTTACAGATCGCTGTATAGACCTTACGTTACATCTACGAGTACTTAATAAAAATCTTACAGACAACGCGCAGCTAGCGCAGCCTAAACCGCTGAGTCCATAAACATGAAATTTTGCACAAGAGTTCTTTATGTAGCGAAAGAAATAAGGCAGAATTTTTGAAAATTAGTCCCGTATTGGAGTTAAATAGGGGATGAAAGTTTATGTGGAATTTCGTCATTTTTGTCGACGGAAAATCCCATCTGACACACGGCTTGTGACATAATTTGTCATGCGAGGCTTCACGAGGTGGTCTAAAAAGAGTACCTACTACGATGTCATGGATTCTTCTTTTGTTTCTGAACTTTGAATAGAAGTACTTGCCTATGAACCAGATGTTAAAACGGTACCAGCCTGAATTCTTTTGTTGATTTTGTTATTGTAACTTGACACTTGAAGTGGTAACTAATACGTTGGCCTGGAAGTGTCATCCGGATCACAATCGGAGCAGCAGTTTCTGAGAATAGTTTGGGACACAAACATAGTTTCTAACTCGTGATTAAAGATTAAAATATATATGTGTAGGTAGGAATACCTTATACAGCAATGTTAAATAGACCGAACAAATAAAATACTATACATTTTCGTAAAATACTAATTATAATAAAAAGTTAAAGGTTACGGCATTAAAAGGTCAGTAAGGTATTTAACAATGAAATATTGCCGCTAGGGAGGCTCCTGTTGACAATGGGTCATTTATTACTTTATAATGTCAACAGTGCTATTGTAAGAAAACCGCTATTGCTATTCAAATAAGATATAAATTGGATTGAGATTATTATACCACGTGGGAGTATAAAAAATGTCAACTGAGCTGTACAATTCTCAGTTGTTTATTGTTGATTGTTCGATAAATATGTTTACTAACAATTTGTCTAATGATGATTGAAGAAAGTTTCTATACCATAATGAGCCTTTCGTCTCACGGTTAGTATTCGATACATCACAATTACTGGAAGCTTGTTGGCCTTTCGAGTTTCGAGCAACGATCAAGCTGCCCTCAATGTCACTCAGTCATGTCCAATCAGAAACTTCGAATCATTTTCTATTGAATTTTACTGTGGATTTACACGAGCATGAATAGGAACAAAATTGTAGCAATTGATTTGAACTTTTTATCCACCATTTTGAAAGTGGAGACATTTCTTCACTTAACAGTTTGATGACTTTGATTTATACGGACTTAAAAATAAAAAATTGTCTTCTCAGATATACCGACCATGCTCATTTTTCAGTGTTCAATAAGCGTAATCGAGCAGCACTTTAAAATAATTAATTAAGATATTACTATACTAATAAAATTATGTTAGGTAGGTATATGTTAAAATGACGCTTTTTTTTTGTCAACTCGCAAGAATAAATTAAACAAAATCTTAATATTTTTTCCAATGATGAATGCGACCTTATGACTTGTTGGTGATAATTTGATAAAACACATGCGGTTGGTATGTCAGTATGTGGAATGGAGAAGTGAACTTAACCTCATTATCTCTTATCTCCCCGGATGACTGCGAATGCCGCTTTAACACAGTCATAATGTTATTAATGTCGATCAATGAATAATTCGGATTTCTTTGAAATTATACCTTGTAATAAACGCTTACCTACTAAGTAAATTCCTGTACCTAATGTTTAAAAATAAGACTGTCATACTTATTTTTAAATCATTACAGGAACGAACGGGTGACGTCAACGTTACGTAAATTCGAACGATTTTTTTATCGAAAATACAACTATCATAAAGCATTTGCCTTAATTTGTTATCTTATCAAGTTATCACCCTTAAATATGAATAAAGTCTTAAAACTAAAGTGCCTGCTACACGGTAGCCAACCGAGTCCCGACAGAGGTTACCTTGGTGGTTTACAACCGTGTACCTACTTAGATGGTGGTTTACGGCCAAATTTCAAACAGCTCTGGCTGTCGCCAACCAGGGTCACCTCTGTCGGGGACGCGATTGGCGTGTAGTAGGCACTTAAGTAAATCTTATGTTTGAAACGAGTATTATAAATTTTAAAATTATGTTTTAAATTTTTAAAATAATATTTTAAATTTTAAAATAATATTTTAAATTTTCAAAATAATATTTTAAAATTTAAAATGATTTCAATTTACGTTATATACGTTTACTTCGCGTGTTCGTGCTACGTCCACTCATTAAAATGTAGCTGTGACGTAGATTTAATTAAATACGTAAGTTTCTATTGAAAACTTTCCTAACACCGTATTTATAAATTCCAATATTGAGTCCATAGTCCGTACTCAAGAATCACATTCTCAAAAGCTAATAAAAGTAAGATTGCTTGTGTAAACACTTTGTGTTAGCCGCCTGCCCTTTCTTGGTCAGTCAAGAATCCGTGGACCAAAATCCAGTCGCGCAGGATTTCTTGGAACTAATGAAACCTTAGCTGCGTCTGCGAGCGATCAAACACAGGCTGGAATATTTTTTGCTTTATTTATTTTTTTTCCCGTTTCTTATAAATGCTCTGAATTTTAAAGTTAGTTATATCTATGTATTTATTATAAATTAAAGTAGTTTTTCGTGTATGTGTGTCACCGTTGTTCTTCTAAACTGCGCAATGCACATTGATGCAGTTTTCACCATCATTTAGGGAATTTATTCCGGAAGGTTTATGTGCATAATAAATACTGGACCTGGTTTACCGAACACTGCTCGGGCGAAAATAGAGAAAACATATTTTACCAGAAATGAGGCCTGGCTAGATCGATATTTCGCCCCCGTAAACCCCTATATTGCAACTTTCATCGAAATCGTTAGAGCCGTTTTCGAGAACGACATTACAAAAAAAAAAACAATTATTGAAAATACAAAAACATACAAATTAAAATAAATAATTAAATTATAATTTATTGAAATATACAAATATTGCTCATTTAATAGTATTGAACTTTATACTTAACTAGCTTTTGCTAGATGTTGCTGCTTTTTGATGTCGGAAAATATCCCACGGGATCGTATGTACCCGAGCGACGATATAGCCGAGGAAAAGGTTATTGACTCCTACCGCTGTGCCCGCGTTCCCGTCAACCATAATTATTTTGCTACGCGTAATTTTGAATCTGTGATATCTTTTATTTAAAACCATTCATTTAAATGAAATTATGTCAAGGCATATTTTAATCTAAATTAAATGCTCAATTTAAGTGACATAGTTTATTGGATAAGGATTAACATAATACCGGTCAAAATAGCTTCGGAAATAACAATGAAATTTTATCTCCATGCATGTTTTGTCAAGTCATAAAAACCGTGCGAAGCGAGGGGGTCGTTGTATAGTTTCATAATAAAAACCTTTATTTTTATAATAGACAGCAGCCATTTTTTAAACAGAACTATCTATAATTAGCCATTGAGTCTGCTAAAAATACACGACATCAGCTGATGCTTAAGTAAGTAGCTCACAACTAGTTATTATTGATTCATTGGACATAATCACCTTCACTGCTTCGTTTATGCAAATGATACGGCAGACATACAGTATTAATGTCTACCTAGTGTAGGATATAGACAAGAAGCCATTTTCTTTTTTTTCACGATCAGACCCAACCTTGAGTAAGTATTATTACCTTATTAGTAAGTATTATCGCTGACTCGGTTGGATGAACCCGTTCAAATTCTACACGTGTTCCTCGTACGGAAGTGTAACTAATTCCAAAATATTTGCTGATTTACGACGAATTTCATGACACGAAAACAAATAACATTATTTTGTTAACGGATTAAGTAAATGCTGAATAGTTTAACTAGTTCACAAGCTGTGAAAGAAGAAAGATAATGGATATGTGATAGTTCTAAGATGGCCTTTTACTTACTGACAATTATACACTAAGGTGCTACAAGATCCATTGTACAAGTCGCTGAATTTCTGGCCCAACACAAACAAAACGAAAGATATTTTTAAAGAAACCGTTTTTCAACCTGGCAGTGGCAACATTAATTAATTTACGCTGCACGACTATAAAATAATGTATTTATTTATTATTACAGTTCAGCTTCACTGTCTCTCTTGGTACAGGCATCGTCACCAGTGCGTATACGCAACACACCATAATCATCGATTCACGCTCGATTGGTCTGTAAAATAAGAAAGCCGATTCTGAGAAATCGATATTATATTGATGCATCGATTAATCGGTTGCTTGGCTTTGAAGGGCTGGATAATTATTGGGCCGACATTGATTGTAAGATTGGCTTAAAATATAGGTATTACTCGGGTCTGCATTTTGTGCAACAGTAATTCAGAGCTAACCTCATTGTAAAAAAAAACTTAAAAAAATAAAACAACCGACTTCCAAAAAATCACAACAAGAAGCCGAAGTCGGTGGTAAAAAACGAAAATACAAAATCAAAGACACCGACTTCCGAAATTTAGGTTATTTTTAACTTTGTAGTGTTTTTTTGGAAGTCTGTTATGTGTTGAAGTTTTTATTTCTCGCTTTTTAGTGGTTCAGTTTGTAATTTATCTAAATTACAATAGCCTAATGTAAACTGCTCATCACCTTTTACAAAAATTTCTTATTGCAGGGACGTTAATAGTTGACGAGTTCTGCTGGTACTTCACCATCAGCTCCACTTCGCCATATGCATTGTGACAAGCATAAATTGCTTGGCAACTCGAATCGCAACATTCGCATAAAATACTTATTACTTAATGAGTGGTTCCGGTAGCCATCTGTGGTCTTCATCATCACCAAAACCAAATGGTGCTTTCCGAGAGCAATCACACCAGTTACCTACTATAAAAAATACCCAAAGAAAAAGAGTCTTGACAGACAGACAACGAAGTGATCCTATGAGGGTTCCGTTTTTCTCTTTGAGGTACGGAACCCTAAAAAATAATAACTATATCATAATTTATGCGTGGAAAAATTGTAATACAATTTTTCCTCAAAGGTACGCGATGTAAACTACGTAGTTGGTAATCACTGACTTTCTATGTGACACATTAAAACAAGGAAGGAGGAAACGTTATTTATTAAATCCTCGTATAAAAATCCATTTATGTACACATTAATTGATTTATATAGGGATACAAAACAAAAATACTTTTTGGCTTGTGCAGTTGTGCCATATCTAAATGCAATTATGGTAGGTACCTGATTCAAAAATCGCTAAATAATGTGACGTGCTCTTCACGTGACCAGAGGGCTGGCCTATTTTTAAGCCAAAAAATCAGCATTGCCATCCAACGTGGCAATGCTGATTTTGCCAGCCTTTTGGACACTTGTCCCCTTGAAAGCGATGCGGACGAATTTATTGATGCCCAATGAGCTATTCCTATTTTATGTACCTGTTTATAACTAAGGAACTACTTCTCCACAAATGCTTTCTTCTACACGAATCATTCTCACATTGAGAGCCGTTAGATGCTCATAATAAAATACTTCACACAGTCATTATAGCATTTCTATTACTTTAATCAACTAAATACAGTTGGATAGCTTTACTGTTAACGTGCACATTAGCAGTCGTTAGCCAAACTTCATTTGAAAGCGCAGTTTCAAATCTATTGTTGTTCTCATTTCAAATCTATGGGCGCCATTTTTTTTATTGCCTTACCTAGGCTAGCCTTTTATGGATGTGAGGTCATGTTTGATTCAGCCTACGCTGTGATTACTGGGTTGATAAGCTTTTTAGTAATTAATACATGTTGTATAAGGACAACATGCCCTATTTGCAAAATGTTTTCATTATGTTTAGTGTTTGTGTTCATACATAGGAATATGGCGTCCAAATATACCTATAGCATTTATTTTTTCGCCCTGACACCACCAAAATCATTTAAACTGGAAATCTGGGAACATTTTTATAATTGGCCTCAAATAATTTATGGAGAGAAATCTGACGTGCAACAGACAACGTCGTCGTCAGCCACGGCCGTAAGTCTTGTTCAATTTATTCATAAATAAAATGATGCAAATTGAGAGCCTCAATTCCCGATGACATATCATCAGTTTCTCCAATGCTACCAAATGACTTCCAATGAACTAAATTATGAACAATGATACGCCGTATACTTCCATGACCAGGCTAGATTTTAGATTTGGATTGATGCAAATTAATAGCTATTTTTCTACGGGTCATTGAACAATTTTTTATACCTTGTTATGAAACCAATTAAATTGAATTGAATCGTCCTTGTGGGAGTGACGTGTGAATGTAACTATAGCCATTAGGCTATAAAGTATTTAATGGTAGGTATAACGCTTGTTATAGCTAGCTTTATGATTCCTTAAGCCATAACTGGCCATATGTGCTCGGCAATCTTATGTAATAGTACCGTAGTTCCTTCTAAGATTATAATTTAGATGAATCATTGTGATCTTCACAAAAATAACAATATTTGAAGTAAAATCGAAAAAATGGTCAATGCTGGTGCAACGGAAGAAACTCCTATAGATATTAAAATATCCGGAGAAGATAAAAATTTAACACATAAAGTCTCATTACAATATAACGACGAGTAATTTGTAACATAACACGTAAGTCGTACCAAGCTATCTTTTCCTTTTCATCGCTATAAAATAAAGTGCAGATAATATCACAGTCAACAAAGCATGTAATGGCTACATGCAACAGCGAAGTCGTATTCAAATCATATTTGCTAATATGAAAAGTAAACATGACTTAACGGTACATACCATATAAGAGCGATGGTGAAACCGTTCAGGCCAGTGGACCGGCCATTTTTGATCACGTTTAGCGACCTCACCACACGCATGGTAGACTTTTTTGGTGGATTGTAAGACCTGATTTGTCGCATATGCGTGCGCGTACACTAGAGCAAGCTGTGAGTCAGAATTGTCGGGCTTACCTATATTTTTATATTTTTAAGAAAGGAAAAATACTCAATGGATGGTTTTGTTAGTCATCCCTAACCGAAGACGATAACAGTAACGCATCATATAATGTGGTTTTCAGGGTATTTCTCAAGAACTGTTGTTATTTCTTTTATGGTTTCTGGCATACTTACTTAGCTTTCGTAGTAAATCAGAAATCTGAGTCTGAAGTGAAAAGCAGCAAGCAGTTGAAGTGCAATAATTCCATGTGTACAAACCACTTAAAGTCAAATCAACGCATTCAGTCCTAAGAAGACGGTAATTGTAAGCTCATAGAAAAGAGATTTACGAAAATAAGACAGGCAAGCCTACAAAATGATCTGTCAATACACAAGAATAATCTGCAATAATCGATTTTGAATTTGTAATTCATATTCCCACTGGCCTTTTTAAAGCATTAAATCCGTCTACCATCTTAAAGAAAATAAATAAACAATAAGCTTCGAATAATCCCTTCACCATTGAGACAATAAAGACGAAAAACGAAACATTATCCCGAAGCAACGATTGCACTTCCAGACTAAATATTTACAATACGAATGTTATGTCTTCACTTGAGTGAAGACAAAACATTACCAGTTATCCAGATAGATTACAGCAATGTTTGAACATTGCTGTAATTTATTTGGATAACTGGAAATGTCATTCCAAAGGTAGCCAAAAGAATGTGTTGCTACACGTGATATTAATGGGACAAACATGCAAAATGTCAACTTTGGGTATCGTTTCAATCAGCGCAGATGGCCATATGGTCTGACAGACTGACGCAATGCTAACGACCGCAACAGACCTTATGCTATTGACATTATTTGGTGTCGTTTTAACTAAATACGCCTCCGCATATTAGCTAGAAGAAACAAAAAATGTTATACCAGCTGACGTAATAGAAATGTATTGTGAGGCTGAGAAACAAAACGAAATGGTCCCGTTACTTTTCTGTGTACGCACGTGCTGCTCTGACGTATTCTGTAGGTACGAGATTAGATTATAGATGAGATGAGAACAGTACCAAACCAAATTGATAAAATGAATCTCACTCTGCCTCTGAATCCGAAAGCTCTCTGTAGTATGGTATGGGTCTAAATCTAAGCGAAGCCAGAATTGCACCATGTCATGCATGATGATAGTCTTTACAAAGACTTGTCACATAACAGATGTCAATCTAGGCTAGCTAGATGACCAAATAAGTCATCTCAGGGAACATTATAAAAAAAAAACAATAGAAGTCCACTGTGACATTATCCAGGGTTATCTAGCTTTGTTTTACCACATCGAACACAGATGGTGAACCATTTGGCTTGCTAGCGTTTTTATTTTGTCGTTAGGTACTAAGATCATACCTCTGATGCTTCGGTACCTACTGCAGTGCTTTTTGTATTCTAGGCTTGATTTGCTTTTCTCCATAACGTTTTTGAATATTCAATATGCAGTCTCTATTTATTCGTATATTTTCTACAATTCTTTCTAAACTCAAGTTAACCTATTCAAGTCACATAGTACTTGGAACGACTTTAAGATACTTCTTTCTAGGTCTAAAATAACTTCGAAGACCCCCTGTATTTTCTAGGTCACATTTAGATGCTCTACTCGTAGCTACATCTGGTGTGAAGCCACGAATAGCATCTCCAGTGTTCTGCGTTTTTATTAGATTTGCTCAGTGGGTGTTGAAAGACATTGTTTATTGAAACATTTCAAAAAGGCACCAGAAGCGCAAAATGTGTTTATTCGTTTCTAACCTTACTCCCGTTTCGTCGGTTCTGATTTTCTAATGAGATACACTATTCGCTTTTAAATACTTTACTCCAGTACCAATGTTGAGTTCTGGTCTTCAAGTGGTTTATTATATTCTTTGACAGTTTCTAATAGATACAATATTTTTTATGAAATTGTTTGACAAGTGCGTAGAACCCTGATGTGGTTGTTCGGAAGCATTCATGCCATTATTCACAGGAACGTCATGCAAAAGCACCAAGTTCTGATCAGATGCAGTACTTATACGTAATGTGAAGTGACACATTCCTCAATTGAGCGGTGGCGTGCCGCGAGATCTCAAATTAGCGCCAATTTATGCCTCCGGCTGAGTCACAGGCGCGGCTAGGTGATCATACATGTATCATCCTCTATATTTCCTCTCAAACACCAAACTAAAGAAGAATAAAGGCAATTAGTAGAGGTAGTTAAGTGCAACTCGTAATAACATAGAACTTGACACCGGCTGTGAGAAATTTTACATTGTTTATCTTTGCAACCACTCTTGATGGATCTCTTCGATTGTTTACCGATACGGAAACCTCGATGCGATTCAATTACTCCCAAAATAACCGATCGCATTCAAAATCTGAACCACAATCATTCGTACAAACAAACGTGCCGCTTTCAAGTCTCAAAAACTGTTCAATCAAGAAAACGATCAAAGAGAATCGTGATTACAAATTGAGTTCTATCTAAAGAAATTGAACTATAAAACCAAAGCTGTAAATGATAAAACCTCGGCTCTGCGTGGTTACAACGACCTTGCTGGCGAATAATTGGGAACTGACGCAATTCCGCTCTCCCAGCGTCGCCGTCGGGAAGTCAGGATGTCGGGGAATTAACTACAGGTCCACGAATTCAAGTTTGTGACCTTTAGTAGATAAGGAACAAGGACCTTCCTTATCTTTATTTAAAGTGCAAAGTGCATCGTGTCTACTTTGTTGACTAAGACTGTGTTCAATAATGTTATGTTAACCTCCAAATTCATCTTCAAATCTTCGAGTGTTGTTGAGAAATTTCACGTTTTGACACCTCATTAGCGTTAAAAATTCTTCATGAAATTGGACTCTTATGTAACTTGGCGAAACAAAGACAGCGAACCTTCACACGAGAATTCCATCCCATCTAACAGTAATGAAGCGACGGCTATAAACGTTCTATCGTTTAATTGTACTACGTGGTGTAATCTATAATAGTTTATAAGCGTAACTAATTCCAGAGAATAATAAACCTTGGTATCCAGAGGCCCTTTTAATCTCCGACCGACGCACGAGCTTCCAAACTATTTCATAAATCATGCTGGCTTTAGATAATATCAACTTAAATGGAGTTCCAATAAACTCGTATATTAGACATCGAATGTACTGTGTCTCTTCGACTCGGAGAAGGGATTTCACGATTTATTAGTTTGTGGAAAATATATTCGAATTCCTTTAAATGAAAGTTGAAATAATATTAAAGCAGGTACTTTCTATAGTTATACTTAAGCTGTGTTTCTTTTTCCAGAATGTGGTGGACGATCACAGGGAACTTCGGGAACATCCTCCCGATTGACTGGACCAAATCGTTCTCCAGGAAGATGCATATCCCTACCTTGAACCTTAATGAGAAAAAGGTAATAGAAATCATTTTTTTTTTGTTCAATTTCAAATTAACTTGGCTAGATCCTCAACTTTTAATGGACCGTGGTCTGTGGCCTAAGAACACTAGCACAAGTCGAACAGCTTTGAAATTCAATGTCTTATGGATACTCTACAGTAATCTACACTGAATATTTTCCTGTGCAGTCTTTGGCGCTGGGAAGATTATTTCTTACATTCGTCTAGAAAAAAAATATTGTCATTTATGTAAAGCTCACTACTTTTTCCATAATTAAACCACATAATTAATAAGTTAAACCCAAGTATCTTCACACATCTCATCTTCATAAGATTCTCTCGTTTTTAGGGTTCCGAACTTCAAAAGGAAAAAACTGAACCCTTATAGGATCGCTTCGTAGTCTGTCTGTCACTATGTCAAGACCCATTTTCTCAGGAACGCGAGGAGGTTTCAAATACGTAAATCTACGGTGCTTTGAAGCTCAAAAAAAATCAAGCTTCTAAGTCAACGCAATAAAAAAATACGGACATTTGTGATATAAGTATTTTGATACTCGAAAAAAAAAAACAAACAAATAAATCAAAACCTACAGGGCACTTCCCGCTGACCTAGAATCACGAAATTAGGCAGGAAGCAAGGTCTCACAGCATAATTAAAGAAAAAAATATTTTTTGATCTTTTCACCTAAAAAGATTTTTTTTTTCGATTACAAACTTACATTTTGCAGTTGGAGAATTGACCGTGACGTATGTCGATGTATGGGAGACTTTTTTTTCAACTACGTTTGTTACTAAGTTTGATTTTGGGATAAATTCATCCCAACTACGGAACCCTTCATTGTGCGTGGTCCGACACGCACTTGGCTGGATTTTTTTCTGTTTCTGTCACGTTATACGAAGCCCGATGACAAAAAAATTGTGAAAAACGTTATCGTTGTGCATTGTTTATTGTTTCGTGGGAAAATATTCTGATGTATCATTATAATTTAATGCTCATCAAAACAGCAATAAGTTCCAGTTTTTGATGAGGCTTGAATCGCAATTTGTGAAATTCAAACGCGTGTGATATTTCACACCATACGTTTGGTGTGATATTAATTATGTATGGCGAAAATGGAATATGATAGGCACTTGTGTATTTTCAGCACAAATTCTGTTTTAATTATTTCAACATTTTCATTGTTATATTTCGTTAGTTACTATTTAATAATCGCGGAGACTGAAGTTTTAAGTCTCGTCAAATTCTGTTGAATCGTATACGATGTATTTATAAGTACATCAACATCCAGTAAGATTAGTAGTAATAATTCATATGTTCTTGATTATTCAAATACGATTCCTCTGGAAGCAGTTTCGACAGTATTTTAGTAGTTAACATCACATTTATCAACATTTTGCCATGAAGGAAGAAGTTCCTTGCGGAATATTGTTCCTTTTGGTTTCTTTTATTTCCAATGTCTCTAATTTTCAAATTTTCCGATGCCCAGAGTTCAATGACACCTGACGACGAGATTCATAGCTCCGAGGACGAGGCCGTGGCTTCAGATCTGGACATGCACGCCCTCATCCTGGGAGGCCTGCATCAGGACCACGAATGCCCTGTTAAAACTGCTGATGAGGTAAGGAATGCTTAACATAACATCATGTCACCCCCTCGAGAAAACCAGGTTAGGGTGGTCAAGCAGATTTAAAGCAGTATCATGTATCATGTCGTGGACGAGCTTATTGCCTTTAACTAATCACAAATCCAGATTCCGGGCTGCTACGAAGAATTTCGAAATGGAAAATCACAATATCACTCCCCTAGTTGGCCTAGGTCCCCAGCCCAATACCCATTGAAACAGGGGCCACCATGCTCAGCAGTTGCGCATACAACTTAGAACGAGGAATACTGAAGAGTTGCCATAAAGCCTAAAAGGTTCTCTATCTTTCTGTTCTTCATTTGTTTTTTTCCACTAAGGAGAACCTTCAAACATCTCAGGTATTTAGGCGAACTGTCGTTAAAACACACTTAGAATTCTGAATCATGCCAAAATTGTCGTTCCAACATCCTCACCAACAAATCCTTCAACGATTAACTCATAATTACAGTCCCACTTAAGAAACCGCTCTTTGAAACTATTAAAATTCCACCGTTTCTTCGAATTCAGGTGATCCAAGAGATAGATGACATGATGCAAGACACTCCATCATCAGAAGGGGACATCATTGAGTACAACGAGGCTCTAGAGAAAGGGAAGGAGGTACTTAGCGCGCCGCTCTATGAAGACAGTGAGTATCACCTATCTTATGTCATTATTGGTCAAAAGACAGCCACAATTCCACTATTGAACTTACAGGATACGGGATATTAAGCCAATAGTTTTGAACGCATAGCCTATAAGTTGGTTCTCTGCACACTAAGTGCCCTGCTTGGAAAACGGATTGGTGATCTTCGAATGGTATTATAAAGGTAAAAAAAAAACTGTTCCTGCTTCTTTTTCCATTCGTGTGGTTAGTGACCAACCTGTACTTACCCTAATTGCGTAACTTATTTTCGTAAACGATTATGACTAATTTGTTTCATTTTGACAGTTCAACAACATTCATTGCGTTATTTACGTTGTTGAGCAGATTTTTTTTCCAACTTATGAAGCAATGGATTAACAATCTGTTTCAAATCGAAACAAATTGTGATTGATCGTATATTACGCAATTAGGGTACAGGTTTTGATTATTTTAGGGCTTCGTCAAATATTTCGCTTCACATGCCGTCGAGAAATATCTCTCAGGTATGCCGGTTTCCTCACGATGTTACTGTTCCTGCTAAAAGTATGGAATACTGTATCCTTAGCTGTAGATACTGTCCTCTTCCTGGCCTGCATCTCTACTCTGTCCTTTTCCTCTTAACTCTGCTGCTTTACTCTTACCGAGGGAGTAGTCAGTTTTATATTCATCTTATAAAGATTTATTTGCGAGTAATAATAATTGTGTAACCATGTAACTCAAATTAATTATATTGCAATTTAAGAAATACCTTTTCACAATATGACGCAATTTTCTCACGATTTTTAATCAGATAGTATATCTTCAGTCGTAGCACCAGTAGGCACCAAGCTAATGGTTTAAAACGTACGAAGGTCGAAGCAAATATTGTTAATTGGACGTAAACATCCCGTACATGAATCATGTATGTACGTCGTCGATGTCTGGTAGGAGCGTTAATGGAGAAGGATGTCATACATATAAATATAGATCTGTCAACTCCATCACACGGCTTTTAACATTAATTAAAATCCAAAAATAGTCCCTCTCTTGAAATACATTGAATTGTATTGCAACACTTATGAAGATAGGTCTTATGTCCGATCTCTGATGTAGGTATTCTTCAGATGAACTCTCAATAGCTAGGTAAAATCATGTCATGTTGGGGTCGGCTTCCAGTCTAACCGGATGCAGCTGAATACCAGTATTACATGGAGCGACTGCCTATCTGACCTCCACAACCCAGTAACTGGGTAATATCCACGAATGACAGCCGGGACCAACGGCTTAACGTGCTTTCCGAGGCACGGAGGAGTCTCGGTATGTAGAAATGGTCACCCCGGCAAGCGTAGCTTAACTCGATGGAACGACCCGTGCGGCTGTTATTAAATTCTCAGTATCTAGGTAAGGTAGGCATTAATTCGACAAAGTTCAGCGGTTCTTTCTTAACTGAGGGCGATTACAAGAACGAAACTCAACGTAATTAGCACATCTAAACGGCGCGGGCGTTCAGTTCCATATGGGACATACGCCCTGAGTGTTCAGAACCGCAAATTGTCAAGATAACGAACATTAGCATTAGCACAATCGAACAGAAAAAAGAAAATTTATTTTTGTTATTTTTTTAAATTAAAAACAAACAATTCCTTTTAAAAGCGCATCAACACTCTTTGAACTAAAATATAAATAACCCCAGAAAACTAACAAACGCTGGTAAAACTTTCAACACTACACACTTATTTTGTCTTCAAACAAAAAACAAACAGGGTCTAGAATTAAATAATTATCATAGTCGGAAAGAATCTACAATTATAGAGTCTATGAGAACCGATCCGGTTTACCTTCCATTACCCTTAATGGAAACCTGCGTGCCATGTTTTTCTGCACCCAATGACATAATTGATTTCGTAGCAATTTGTTTCTTTTTGTCACAATAATTGTAATTGTTCAATAAGTAGAATATTCTGTTGCCAAGTTTGAAGCGTGAGAAATGTGGGAATCTTTTGACAAAGAAAAAACTTATATAATTTATCTTGATGACATAATGTTTGGTGCAGCAACTGTAGAAGCGGAAATATTACATGATTTGTTTATTATAGTGCTTGTGCTTAGTAAACAAAACATGTGATATATTTGTCAACTGCCTTTGTGCTTTTGCGCGTTCTATTCTACAGACTCTATAGAACAGAATCTATAGACTAAAGCAATAAACAAGTCACTCGATAATAATACAGCCTGTGGGTCCATTATACGCGTAGACTTTTCAATGCCCTACGGGTTCTGTACAATAATGGTTTTAGGATGCTGTTGGGATTGCCTCGCTTTTGAAGTGCATCAGGTATGTTTGTGAAGGCCAGCACCGCCTCCCTGATGCGCCGCGTGCGGGGCAGCACCAACAGCCTTCTGAATACTATTTTGGGAAGGGTTGATTGTCCGGTTGTGAGGCACTAGAACACCGTTCACGGATCTGGAGGTGCCTTATATAATATTAAATAGCGGAATTGTACATAATAATTATTAATAAATAAATATTTAATCATTTACTAACATAGTTATAAGTACCTACTATGTTTACTAACAATGGATGGAATGTTTTATTCTGAAAATAAATGATTAATAATGTAATACCTTTAAATTCTTGTATATATATAATCTAAATCTCGGAAACAGCTCCAACGATTTTCATGAAATTTAGTAGGGTTTCGGGGGCGATAAATCGATCTAACTAGGTTTAATTTTTAGAAAACGACGTTCAAAAAAAATACCAAGCAAAGCTCGGTCATCCAGATATTAATAATAATGAGACCAGCGCCCTAATTGCGTAACACACTTTCAATCACAATCTGAATGATTTTGAAGGATATTGCTAATCCATTGCTTCATATGTTCGAAAAATTCGTCTGCTCAACAACGTAAATAACGCAATGAATGTTGTTGAGCTGTCAAAATGGAAGCCATTGCTACTGTACGTGTTACCCAATTACCCCGAAGGACACTTGGACTTGATTAGATCTTGGAAGAGTAAACGAGACAGAAATATAATTTCTTTATCTTCTTTGCGTATGCAAGTTTTTGTCTGACCCCAGTGATTGGCCAACAACTGGGGCCCAACAAATTTCTGTGACGGTACGATTTCTATAGAAATTATTAGGTACACGACTATATTATAAATAGTTCCAGTTTACAAGTGACTGTCGAAGACTATCTCTATCTAGGGACACGGTATCGAATAGAAAGTATCGATACTGTACTCATGAGTAGTTTCGAAAAAAAAAAATCGTAGGTACTCATAAAAGTATCGATACAAAAGTATCGATACTTCAAGGTATCGAGTACTTTTCTTAGGGCCTAATGCGCATAGAGCATAGGGCAATATCAGTCAGTAAATAACGTCAGTTTAACTTCAGTAGGGCAGGACATGAAAAAACGAATGACAACGGTAAACGAGTGAGTGAATGAGTGATTGATTAGTGTAGTAAATGAATGAAGGAAAGGTTAGGAATTTAACTGTGAATTGAAATAATGATTTCGAGCAAAGATCGATGTGATGTTTTAGAAGGTTCAGAACGAGTGTACTAGATGGCGTTGCCATAACCATAAACATAAGCCGTAAGGTCGCAAGTTTTAAATGGGTAATTTCTAAGATTACCCATTTAAAACTGAATTTCTTATTCGATACGATACCTGCCAAAAAGTACTCATTGAGTAAAAGTATCGAATGCAAAGTATCGAGTACAAAAGTATCGGTATCAAATGGAAATGTACTCGATACCACAAAATACCGATAATTTTTTCGTGTCCCTATCTCTATCATTTCATCATCTGCCTAGCCTTTTCCCAATTATTTTGGGGTCGGCGTCCAGTCTAACTGAATGCAGCTGAATACCAGTATTTTACATCGAGCGACTGCCTAGCTGACCTCCACAACCTAGTTACTAGGTAACACGATACCCCTTGGTAAGACTGGTTGTCAGACTTTTGGGCTTCTAACTACCCGTAACGACTATCAAAAATCTACAAAAGACAGCTGGGACCAACGGCTTAACGTGCTTTCCGATGCACGGAGAAGTCTTCGTATGTAAAGATGGTCCCACATCCACAGACCAACCGCGGCAAGCGCAGCTTAACCTTATCGATCGACCCGTGCGGCTGTTATTACTTAGCCACAAGACCCTCCAAAACTATCTCTTTGTCATACTCTTATTAAGGTATACGCTGACAGCTTTTCTATACAATACTCTAGGTAGGTATGTCCGTATGTACGATTCTATGAAATGCCTACAATATTTCTAACAATAACAACCATTGATTGATGCAACTAACAACCAAATTCAGGTTCAAAATAAACAAACCAGATTAGCCATTGTAAAAGAAAGTATAACAGATTATAGCTCGATACGGCTGCAATTATTATTTAAATATTCAAATAATAGACACAGATTCCTTCAACTTTCAGTAGCTTTTACGGTTTGCGTCTGTAAACTAGTTTACGTGTAAAATTCAGTGTGAAATTAAATCATAAATTTATCAATGAAACTCACAATTGTCGTCATTCGATATGGGCGTACAATCGAATACAGTCAGCCTCAAAGAGATGTAAAAAATCATTTTAATGTCTTCTACGTTTGTTCCGTTATATTATTTATATATACAAGGTTATCGGTTCTATGTCGGCAATCCATTAAGGGATATAGGAGGTCATTTACAACCAAATTACCTCCTACGCAAATGTCACTAATTTTCGAATCATTTGACATTTTGTATTTTTATTTCATTTTAAAATATAAAATGTCCAATTACTCGAAAATGGTTGACATTGGCATAGTGACCTGTCCTAAATTCCCTTAAGGGATTGTCGACATATAACCAATAACCCTGTGTAAGTACCTACGAAGTATCGAAGCATAATAAATTGGATATGACATGCAAGTTATCAAAGTTCGAAAATTACATAAAAGTCATAGTAGCCAAGTCGTAATATTTTGTAATTGTTTTTCTGTTGACTTTTATAGTTATTCTTTTTTTCTTATAATTCTATTATTATTATTCATTTGTTATGCAATTCACTTTGTATTTATATTTATTTTAATATTTACACCTTGTCAAACTTACTGTTGGTACCTAGATTATATGTAAATCATGTGGTCTCCTATAATTGGAAGCTAACACTTATATTTTGTCTCTGTTCTATGTGTCTTGCATGTAATTGTGTAGCCTCTGTTGGAGATCCAATAAATAAATAAATACTTATAATAATATTTTATATATAATATCAGTTATAAAATATATATTATTTTATAACTGAAATTATCGTACTACTGGGATAAAAAGCAGGTATCCTATGTCCTAACCCAGGTCAAGGTCTGTCTGAGTGCCGAAATACATTGAAATCCGCCTGAAAAGGTAACAGACAGATAGATATTTACTTTCACATTTAAAGTATGGATTTACGACCACAAAACATATTATTAGGTAGGTAATTGTAGCAACACATTCATACATAATATGGAACACCGATTATAGACATTCAAATGAATTCCTGTCGATGTGTATAGTCGCTGGCACGTAACTTGGCAAGAATTGTAAGTGCGCAGAATTCGTTTTCGCTTGTCTTTCTTAACAAACATGTTCAAAAATAAATTATGCCAATAACCATAGAATAATGATAAGTAATAAGTGTACATTTTTTGTTGCACTAAGTGTACTTACATTCGCAAAGTTACTCCCAATACGCCAAAATCTTGTCAAGTTACGTGACTGTACTAGTAGACAACTTATTGGGGCTGACTGTACACTCTGCCGATGCCCCGCGCAGCGCAATGGCCGATTCTTTCGCTCGAGTGCGTTCACCCCTGCGCTTGCGATTAATTTGGCGCATCACTCTGCTTCCGCCATCACCCACTTAAAACGTTTATTTTTTATACATTATGAATTAAATAGATAAAACATTTTATAACCCAATTACAATCTATAAAATAAATCACGATCTAGATCAAGTAGGTTCTAAAAACATCCGATTAATTTATCTGCGTTGAAACTAGTGCGGTAGTAAACATTAGTACGTCTAGTAAATCTTGTAGAAGAACAACAGATGTGTGCTATTCACGAACTTTATCTAAACCTAGTTTGAAAGTTTATTCTAAAACACACGTGGTACAGCCAGTCTATTCTGTAAAAATGTTATCATGATAGCTAAGATGAAGTGAGCTGTCATTCCATCTTAGGCTAGGGATTGACACTATTGACAGCTCACTTTCAAGCTCACTTCACTTAAGCATTCACGGTGAGATTTTACAGAATAGCACTGCTGATGCTAAGGATTGACAGTATTGACGACTCACTTCACCTAAGTTTTCATTGTGAGATTTGTAAAGAATAGATTGGCAGAATTCGGAACAAGCAGCAGGAACCGGTACCAAAAGTACAGGTTCTGTACCGATACTTGGCAGTTTTTGCTATTTCGGTACCTAGTTCCAGACGGGTACCAGGACTCCACCTAACAAGAACCCGTACCAAATTCAGGTACCCGCCGCGTACCAAAAATCTCGTATTTGTACCCTGAAGTTATTTTTCTAATGCCTATTAACTATCCTTTTTGGTACCGGTTTTGATAGCGGTACAGTACCGATACTGATTAGAAATACCAATAGTACAGGTACTTACTACGTCTGGTACCGGTAAGTACCCATAATACAGGTACTACTCTGGTACCGGTATCATACCAAGGTCCATGGTACCGGTTCCCAAAAATACCGGTATTTCGGGCCCTGAACACGACTTCTAATAATAAATTCTATGCGAGTAGGAGACGGTCGTATCAAAGTCGGAAACTTGTCTGAAATTCTATTATCTACCTGTCTCCCGAATGAAAAGTAATCATGTTCTTAGACGTGTCTTTGATACAGAATAAGTTTTGGTCACGTACACACGGCTACACATAAAGCTATACATTGCCAGTTTATGCTGATCTCGTATTGTATAGGATTTCCGTACAATGCGAGGTCAGCTTATAATGTAAATGTATAGCTTGATGTCTAGCGAAACCTTTTGTGACCTTATTTATTTTCTAGTCGAATTCTTTTTAACCTGACTGCGCGACAGCAAACGACGCTAACAAAGACGGTTATGTTTTTCACGTATATTATTATCTATGTGGGATTTACATAAAGGTGTCCATCCGCTCATCTCGATGTTGATGTTAAACTAAGGAACTAAGATCTATAAGCGATCGAGTTATTATTACATAAGCCAATACATGTAGTCTGAAGCTGAACCAATTAACAATGCACAAGGCAAATATTTGCAGTGTTATTCTTGCATTGGGGTCACTATTCACTCTTGTTTTAATTGCTTAAGTACCAATGCCAGTTTTCTGGAATGAAAATCAACTCAATTTTTTTCTAACAAACTGCTGTGATTGGCTACCTTTTTTTTTTTTTTTTTGGGAAATTATCAAATAACTTCTCCCGCTCTGGGCGGAGCGGGAGGGCGTGTCAGACTTTTACTGACTAAAACCCACCTGTGTTCCTTCGGTTACCCTGTTGCCGGGGGTCACGATTTCCCTATCGGTTTCCCCTATCGGCTCGTGGCTAAGTAATAACAGCACGGGTCGATCCATCAGGTTAAGCTACGCTTGCCGAGGTTAGTCCGTGGATGGGTGACCATCTTTATATACCTGTATCTGACCTCCACAACCCAGTAATAGGATACCCTTTGGTAAGACTGGTTGGACTGGTCAGAATTTCGGGTTCTGACGACTCGTAACGACTTTCAAAGATCCACGAATGACAGCCGAGACCAACAGTTTAACATAATATACTTTCCGAGGCACGGAGGAGTGTCGATATGTAATAGATGGTCGATCGACCCGTGCGGCTGTTATTATTTAGCCCCCTCTGACCAGTATATTCTTATACATCGAAATTTTCATAAGTACATAACATAACATCACGCCTTGTTTCCCCGAAGGGTTGGGCAGAGGTGTCCCTGAAGTAGGTACACCCACATTTCGCCAGTTATGTTTAAGTCCCATGTAATAGGGGGCGAGCCTATTGCCATCAACCAGGCACAAATCCAGACTCCGAGCTGCTACTGAGGAATTTCTGATAGAAAAAACCCAATAACACTTTGCCCGACCCGGGAATCGCACCCAGGACCTCATGCTCAGCAGTAGCGTGCGACCACTAGACCAACGAGGCAGCATTTTCATAAGTATATAAGTCGTATTTAATCTTCTAATTTTCTATTCCAGAACTGCGCACATACTCGCTTGCTCAACTGAACGAAATATTCATGGAGTTAGAGGTCCTCATCCGTGAATTCTCCGAGACTTTGATCGCCGAGTTGGCTCTCCGTGATGAACTGGAATACGAGAAAGAACTCAAGAACACGTTCATATCTCTTCTGCTGGCTGTTCAGAATAAGAGGCGCCAGTATCATATTGAGAAGAAGAAGAGGCCGCTGCCGCCTCGGTCACCTAATTTGGGTGGTGGCCATTCTGAGTCCAAGGTAAGAAAGATGAATTAAAATTAATAATATATATTATTTTTGTTTATGAATATTTTCCCATTGTTTGTCTTATTTGTTTTATAAATATATTCGTGTATTTATATATATTTAGGTATATTATATTATATAGTATATTGTTTTAATATATATATATATACACACATATATATATATATATATAACTCAATATTGATTCCACAATTTTAGCATCGAAAATTCATTCCATTTTTTCTCTCGGTGTCTTGAAGATCGTACTTGGTAATCGAAAGTCGGACGCTCTAAAGTCTAATGACCAGTTTTAGGATAGCTCAGTAACTAGGTATACTGCAGAAGTCACATGCATTAGTAAATTACTAGTATTCAGCTGCGTGTGATTGTGTGATTGACTTAAGATAAGCCAAGTAACGCTAGGTAGATGAAGGAAAATGCATTAGCAAGAACAAGTTCTGGAGAGATAAACTCCTTAAGCTATTTTCTTTTTTACCTTTTTATTACTTTTTAATTTATACCATTTGTCTACTACTTATCTAAATTCGATAAACAAGTCGAGATTGTGACAAACAAACAGTGAAAGTCCCTTGTTACGGATAGTTGAGCCCAAGAGTTGAGCCTCTGTTCCGTCGAGCGTCAACTGTTCGTGATAGGCTAACAATCTGGAACTAATCAATTATTTGTGACCTTTGTTGAGCTAGAGAAATGATATTTTACCGCGTTTAGCTTTAAATTGTGTTTTCTTGTATTTCATACCTATTAATATTATTATTTATTATAAATATTATTATTTGTTATAAATATTATTATTTATTATAAATATTATTATTTATTATAAATATTATTATTTATTATAAATACAATTATTTACTATAAATATTATTAATTCATATAATAGTAATTCATATTTGGTTGCCACATCTTAGGGTGAGACCATACTAAAATGGATATGGTTAAGAAAGAAAGAAGAAAAGAAAAATGTTTTACCGATATACGTGCTTGAACATAACTCTACCTAGTAATTTTAAAACAAAAAGGTTCATCTTGATATCGATAGCTTCATTCACATATTCTACAAAAAATGTTAAATATATTAATGATATTTGTTTTTAATTTTCTAACTACTTTAAGCAAACTTATGCGTAACAAGACATGTGCTCGATGGTATTTCCCATCGGAAAAAATTACTTATTATTCATACTTTCTTCCCCTACATCTAGGGGTTTAATTTAAAAAAAATCCTTTCTTTGTGCTCACTTTCGCTATAAGGAACTGCTGTGCAAAATTTAGACCCAGCGGTTTACGCTGTGCGTTGTCTGTCAGTAAATGAATTAATTTAAGATTTTAATTAAGTATATTTTTTTTATGTTTCAGTACTTGACTACAGTGATACCGTTCCACCTAGACAACGGACCCCCTGACAACCAGTCGCTCCAAGTGCTCATTAAGAGTAAGTTTAATTAAATAACTATGTAATAATGAAGGAGAGTTAAGACCAGGCACACCAAACACAATTTCCACGCAAACTCCGCCCCCATGCACCCCACCACTCCACTATATGCTAAACGCTAACACATCAGTAATAAAGTTGAATATCGCGTGCGCTCTTTGGTCGTGTTCGAGCACGGAACTAAATGTCGTAAGTCCCAATTCTAAAGTAATAATTGATTTAGAGAAATATTATCTTATATCTGGATAATAAACTATATTTTCTTACTGTCAATAATTATTTTAGACATAAAATCCGAAAATTTTCTATTTTCTCTTCGAAGAAACCTTCTTCATTGCTAAACAAATGGGTACTAATGATTGTTTTTTCTTCTTTTCCAGTTCTAAAGGCGATCAACGAGGACAGCCCGACCGTGCCGACGCTATTAACAGACTATATCCTCAAGGTGCTGTGTCCAACATAAACACAACACGACTCTAGCCAATTGAATCTAAAACAATTGAACACATTCAACATTTCAACATTCGCACTATACACGTATAACAGGTTCTAGGCCATATCATTGTCTACACAGATACTTTTGTCACGTAATAAATAGGTGCAGAAAGCCAAGTCCGTACAGCGAGCGAAAATTGGCACACGCACACTACTAAGGGCAGTTTCTCGAACGAAAATGATCGCAAAATAAATGTGACATTTTGTAAAGCGCGTTTTGCAAAGTGGTGAGGGCAGTGCTGGCCCAGTGGTAACGGCCGCCACTTACCGAGTTGCAGCTCGTTGGTTTAAACCCAGACAGGTGCTTTACTTTTTATAAATTATTTCATTACCACTGCTCTCAAAACGGTGAAAAAAAACATCGTAAGGAAATCGGCATGTCCTACAAATAAAAATTCGAAGACATATGACATTTACCAACCCGCGTGGTAGAGTACAACCATCTCCCTCTCACCGAGAGGAGGCCTGTATCCCAGCAGTGGGAACATCATCTAGTAGGCTGATTATGCAAGTTTCGTTCGAGAAATGGCCCATAGATGCGTGTCTTTGTCTGCGTGCGTTCGCTCGTCATCAGAAGCTAACCTTCTGTACCTCTCTATTTTGTGCTTTTTGTTCACTTAGAATAAATTTATTAAATAGGTGTTTTCGGTGGCACTCAAGATAGAACGACTAAAGGTGCAGCCACACTATCGATAATCGATATTATTCTAAAATGTAAGCATAAATTGATATTAAATTGACACTGATATTTATATCATAGGTATCGAATATTAACTATTATTGTTGCTCATTACAATTGATATTGACTAAAGCACCTTTATCGAACTGTCTATAAAACTCACATTTCAAATAGAGTAAATTGTTCAATAAATAAAAATATTAATATTAAATATTCATCTTGTATATGCATTACTTAATAGAAAACACATTTTACAAGACAATTGATATCCTATTATTTTTATTTGCAATGTTATGTTGGATTAATAATACAAATGCAAACTGCAAACTATTAATGGCGGCTCGGAACATGAGGCGAGTGGCTGCGCAGTAACCCATTCACGTCTCAGCGGGGGGAGGGGTGTGGTACTGCGCAACGAGTAGCGAACTTCAGAACCGCCCTGAAGTTTGACGCGTACAGCAATAATATGTATCAAACAAAAATATTGTTGTTCTGTTGAAATGTTCAAGTCATTGCCATAACAACAATTCTTTTGGTGGTTAATTCCAAGTGTAAAATATATATTATTCAACTACATATATATCTTTATTTGCATAAATGAACTGTGATATCGTTAAGATAGTTTAATTAATGCTTCCTTTTAAGATTTACGTAACTATTTGTTATTTTAATTATCTCTCGAACATTTTAAAATATTTATTTTAGAGTATAATTATTGTCATATTTCATCAATTGTCACCGGCAGAATGTGAATTCAAAATGTAAATATTTTAAAAATATATATGTATGTAAAATTGAAAAGTGGAATTGTCCTCTCATATTAAACGTTTAGCTAATTATAAATTAAGGTACTCGTATGTAGGTACTCAGAAGAGGCTTGTAAATAGTGTTTAAATATCAGCTTCTAGGATTCGTAGTTTAACTTTTATTTTAACTATTGACCTTAACTCGTCATTTTTATTATAAGAACATCGAATTTTGTTTTTATTTCATTTTAAAATATTTAAATCGTTAGATTCGCTCTACCGCGTCAAAAGATGTCGCGTTTCTGTTTCGACTTAATACCTCTGACACAATGACGCAGTGACTTTTTAATGTCATAGAAATGCTATTTAATATTGTATGAAATCACTCTTCTCAGTATGGACACTTTTTCTTATGACTAAGCACGGTGAGGGCAAATCTAGCGATTTAAATCTTTGGCTAGTGTTTAGCTTCATAAACTATAGTGTGCCCGAAATAAACCAGCTAATTATGATTTATAGTAATTCCATTAATCATGAAATTTTAATTAGTCGTATAATAATGTTAGGTTTAAGTTGTATCTCTAGTCTCAACATGTAGTAGTCATACATTTGTTATTACTTTTAAACACGACGGCAGGGAGCTTGAATGTTCAGTGTAATAAATAATCGCATGATATTAAGTATGTAAAATAACTATTGTTGTAATTTAAAATACATTTTATTGTATGTATTGAATGGGTTTGCAAAATTATTTATGGTGAATGCTTCTGTCGCACATTTTAATTACGAATAGTGGAATCACTGACTTGTTGTGCATAATAAAATGTTGTATGAATGAACTGGACAAGGTACCCAATGGGATGAACGCTCAGATAAAATATATATATATCTTTTACACTTCGTTTTAAATCTAAAGTCGATTTTATTTGTGAAAATAATGACAGTTCTAAAAATAAATTACAAATTATTTTGTAAGTCGATAACATCTGTCTGAAAGATAATCGACATTTTGATTTCGACTGAAATGTGGTAACTTTATCAATAGTAAAAATCTAATGTCATGTATGAGTGTACTATTTACTTAAATAATATTTAGAGCAAGATTGTAATAAATGTTGCCTATAATTGTATGTATGTCTGTCTGGCTTGAGAGAGGATATAGTTTTCGTGAACACATGTAAGTACCTGGTCGAAATAAAGGAGCTTGAATGATAATCTCGTCTTTAACTACCTACTCCCTACACTAATTTTTACCATCGGACAAGTAATAAATCAGCAAATAACACCTTAACCATCTCTAAATGACCTTTTTATTGGTATCCTGTTAGGCCTGAAACTGCGTTAAGCGGGCGCCCGCTACGGGCACCCGTCGCGTGTCTACGCGCGTGGACACGCGGATGGGCTCCGTGAGAACGCGACGGCCCCCGTTGCGGGTACCCGTCGCGGAGAACGGATTATTTTATTTAAGCAGTGTCGCTAGTTCCATTTTAACGGTGTGAATACACAGCCGTGTCAATGAAGAACTTAATATATAAAGTAGGACCTAGGCGACCGAGCTCTGCTCTGGTGAAAATAGAGAATAAGAATGCTCATTTAATAGTAAGTAATCCACATTGCAAAACCGCTGGCGCCACCGCGCGTGCTCCCGCGCGGGCGTCCGTCGCACGGAGGCGGGACACGTGGCGCGAGCGCGGGACCCGCTTCCCCGCGACGGACGCCCGCGCGTGTCCCCGTAACGGAGCACTTTTGTATGGAACCGCGCGGACGTCCGCTTAACGCAGTTTCAGGCCTTATAGAGCTCCAAGTAGTGTGACTGACACTGGCATGGCCACCACTAGGGATTTTAATTTTGATAACACAAAAAAATTGTGGCTGATTAGTCAAAATTTGGTCCCCCGTTGGTCTAGTGGTCGCAAGCGCTACTGCTGAGCATGAGGTCCTGGGTTCGATTCCCGCGTCGGGCAAAGTGTTATTGGGTTTTTCTTTTTGAAATTTCTCAGTAGCAGCCCGGAGTCTGGGTCTGGTCTGGTCTGGGTGAGTCTGTAAAAGAAAAAACAAAATGGCGGCGTTAGTTCCAACTTTAGCCACGCGCTGAAGGATCCTTGTACAGTTTTTCTATGACAGATGACCCTTCCATGTTGTATGTGAGTTTTGTAACTAATAAAAATGCCTACCTTAAGGTCAGTTCACACTGAGACGCAAAGCGACGCGCACTTTTTAAGATCCGATACGATATCGAATTTATTTACTACACAATAAGGTACACGCGCTGCACAGCACCGCGCATCTCAGCGTACTTCAACACGCGTTCACGCTTGCACTGAAATTATACCTTTTCGTGAAGAAAATAAGTTCGATATTTGTCAGCGTCGCGTCTCGGTGTGGCTACCCGCACACAGACCACTCACGTCAGCCACGAGTGGTCACCGATCGCCATGAGTGGTAGGTAAGTGAACGCCATTAGTGGTAAGCGACAGCCACTCGGGGCTGGCCGCAAACATGTAGACGATGGCGGTCTCCCACTAAATGATAAAAAAACTGTTATCGCTGACCACTAGTGGCTGTGTGGCACATGATGTGTAAAGAGGATTTTTGGAAGAATTTATTAAAGAAAAAATTAAGACTTAAATTTATTAATCTGTCGTGTCACTTTTTGAGCGGAATAAGTCATGGTCATGCATTCATAGAGCATAGTAGATAACTATTTTATAAGCATGCATTCCTGCAGTAAGTAGCCTTTATATGTATAGTAACTAAGCATACTCTTTGTGCAGTAGGTAGCTGCAACTCTTGCACGTGCTATAATGCGATAAGTTGAGACGGTTGATTGATTGATCACCAGACTAAGTCATTATCAATAATCATGACTAAGTCATTAATGGAATTACGTAGTTTACAAAGGATTTGTCAAAAAAAATGAAAACATGTTGCAAGATTGAATTTATGATATCTTCTAAGTTCCAGAAAATAGAAGAATTAAGACAAGGAATTAAATCAATTAAGATTGGCGGGTTTGATTAAATTTAATCTTATCACTGGATAAAGACAAAGCAATAAAAATATGTTAGGTTAGTGTGTGTAGGTAGGTAGGTACGGTAATTTAATTTAGGTAGTTTTAATTTACAGCTTGTGAAGACGAGGTGATGATAAACAAATGTTTACAAAAAGAGTAGGTATACAAAATAAAAAGAAAACTGTTATATTTTTAATTTAAATTTAATGTATTTATATGGTCAGTCTCTTGATATTTACAAGTTTTGATTGATGAAATTGTTGAAGCTGGTGACGCGAGCGAAGGCCGAGGGGAAACCGAGCTGGCAACCGGCAGCAGCGACGAAGGAGCTGATACCGATCTGAAAACAAAACAAGAACGTCAAGCAAAAATAATTAAAAATAAAAGAGTGTGCATCGAGGTCCAAATGGCAACTGAGAATTTTTTCTTATAACTAACTAAGATAACTAGGAAACTTTTAATGCCTACCAGCCAATGTGGATTCATGACGAAGAGAAGCTTCGTTCCTCACGACAAAAACACTACTTACCTCTCGCCTACAATCCGACTTCTCGTCCGTTGTGTTTTGCTTATTATGCACTTACCAAAGTAGGAATTCCGTTTCGGTTCACAACAAGGGGACCGCCGGAGTCTCCGCCGCACACACCGACGCCGCCAGCGCCGTTGGTGCAGATCGTGCTCGAGACAACAAAGTTGGTTCCAAAAATCAATTGGCACTGCTGCAGAGTGATGACTTGCAAGTTGACGTGGCTCACGATCGTCGAGGCACCCGCTTGCTCTGCAAAATAGTAAACGTTATAACTTTAATAAGAGTTGCTATCATAATAATATAATTGTTGGTAAACAAGGTGCAACGTGGGGATCGTTGCGCCTTCCGGTACACCAGAACTTTTAGGCTCCGTCAGCCATCCACTCTACAAGCAATGTGTTTTACCCTTTCGACGGGATTGTTGGCCGGAGAATCTCCTAATTGCTGATGCGACCACTTTCCTTCCCGTACCCTCTAAGTAAATTTGAGCCTACTCTGCGGTAAGTGGAAACACATTCTGGTCTTAATAAAAAGGATTAATTTTAAGATTACGATAAGAACTTACGGTCGCTAGTTCTGCCAAAGCCAGCGGCAACTGCCCAGTTTCCAACGAATTGATTCCACAGATCCGAACCAGAGGGGAGGGCTATTGGTTGTATACCGCCTGAAATTAAAAAAAAAAGCTCAGTTACTAGAACACCAGAACTTTTTTTTTTATTACTTATTTCCTATTTTGTGGATCCACTATGTACAGTAAGCGCTCAAAAGTGCATGAGCACGCTAAGAGTCGTATTGCTGTGAACACGCGGTATAGTCCGTACATTTGTATGTATGTGTAAACAGTCAGACGTCTGTGGTGTGAGTGCCGTACACACACCACAGAGAACGCAGTTTTGCGCTACACACTATCGTATCGTCACGGTTCGCGGGCGCCGCACTTATATTTCCATAACTTTTGTTAGCACGCATCATACTCGTACGCGTGACCTTGGCCAGTGTATCGCATTGCTAAAATTCGAAAGTAAATTATATGTGCAGATAGCAGAAGGCGTTAAGCGTTGGTCTTAGATTCAAGATGGCTAAAGTTCTAATCTCGTAAATCACAGCGCTGTTTTTGCAAACATTATTATTTTTGTTTGCAATAATAATATTTTTAAATATCCTGCCTATTTATTAATGTTGTTATTGCAATAAAGGGTTTAGAATAAAAAATGCGTCATATGTTATAATAAAAAATAAATAATATTTATTCGTTATGTTTATTTTACTTAAGTATAGTTATCAAACTGCTAAAATTATTTATCATTAATTCACCTGAATAATATGTGAAATAGATGTCTAGACACTTAGAAGCAATTTGTATTATTTTGACATATTTAAATTTTGAAATGTTTTAAATTTTAAATGGATTTTTTTGCACCATAAATATAAAGCTTTGATCATGGTCTAAGTAATTAAGCAATAAATAAGAATATTAGACTACTTAAAATGTAAAAAAATCTACTGCCAAATTGTTGATTTTAAGGTTAAAGGCAGTTGTTCATATTAATTATTTTAAACTTTATTTGGCTTTAGTAAATATTGGTTGGTATTGAGGTTATAGCTTAAGTATTCATTTTCTTTACGAAAAGAAGATTGAAACTAAACCTCAAATTTTAATCCTAAAATAATACTATTACTAAAATAATATTAAACAATTTCGGTATATCTGCAAGAAATACGACAAACACCCTATTGAAACGTGCTTAAAAAATTCGTTACCATAAATTCATGCAATAACGAATCTGTTGTTTATTAAGTTGGTACGGTCAATATTTTAAGGTCAAAAACGGTTTTCTAGCTGGTCTTCAGTGATGCAAGCCTTCAGAGTGCACGGCGAACGGTTCATAATGACGTGTTTTTAATAATTCAGCAAAATATCTCGTTGGTATGAAACCATTTGTTTCATTCACCATTTGACGTCGCTGCTACTCGATAATAAGCCCCTTCCTCATATCTCTTAACCCTCACAGTATTTCTCTAGAACAAAGAAAAACATTGTTTTTATTACACATAATACCTTATTATTTATTATTCACTAATCGAATTAAACCTCACAATGAATTTAAAACTTTAAAGGCATCTTCTGTCTCAACAATACCTCTGTTCTATCAACAATACCCTTGATTAAGATTTATGTTTAGTAAAATATGAAATATATAAATGATAACACTCACACTTAGTCCGGTTTCATTAGATATTCACTTCACTTTTACGCAGCGCAATAATATTCTCTGATCTGATATGATATATTCAATATATTTTATGCCTGCTTTTTGATAATAATAACCACAACACTGCGCTAAATGCTCGTCACCAATATTATCACGGCACGAACCAACAAAGTTCTATTAATTGAATACTTGTAACAAACTGCATCTACCCCACAGAAATCGAAATTATTTACTTAGTTTTTTGTGGTCTACCTGCTAAACTTTAATATTTATGTGAACAAGACGAATGAAACTAAAAACGAATGATGATTATCGAACTAGTCATTGGTTGCAGACAAAGTGAGTGTGTGTGTAATGTGCGTGTCTACAGTATTGTAACAACTTATAGAAGAAGGTCGTAAGTCAAACCGAAGCGTCAGTCTATTGCTTTGTGAGATTGCTTATGGACTTTTGGTCGGTACTGTACATCCTGGAATAACAAACTGTAGGACCATCTTTCCGTTGATAAATCGGGATTAAATATTTTATATGTTTGGTCCATGCAAGTATTTCACATACCAAAATTATAATACAGGATGGACGAAAAATTTCAACGCAGTGGGATTCAGAATCATGTACTGAATCCATGGTAATAGTTTTCGCGTCGATGTCCCTGCCACTCTGTATAATCATCTCAATTTGATGACAATAACAAAAAACAAAATAATCTCTATCTTCGAGCTTTCTTTTATCTGACCAAATGATGTAGATTCAGATTACTCACTGCTGAATTGAACGTGAGTAGGCAGCAAGATCATGGCAACATCGTTGTTAAGGTTATGCGGTGTGTACTGAGGGTGCATCACTATGTTAGAGGTAGCGATGCGGGTGCCACCAGTGAACAGTAGGTTGGAGCCGAGGATCACGGTGAATTGCCACGCCTGCATGCGCCCATCGGTCCAGCAGTGAGCGGCTGTCACCAGCCGGTTGGCGGTCAGGAGTGAAGAGCCGCATACTGAGTTACCAGCAATACCAACCAGACTGATCAGCAAACCAGCCTAAGAAAAAATAAATAAGTAATAAGTACAAATTATGTTCACAAATATTTCACTAAGTTCACGTAAACATTGAAGTCGACTTTCAATCTTTCAATCTTATTGTCGAAACAACATCAAATTGTGATGTCCGTGACTACCGCAGGACCACCAACGCCAATCGCTTCCATATTTAGTCAATAATTAGTACACAATTGGTACTAATTAGTGCTCGAACGACAAAATTGGTATACCTTAGTAGTTTTAGAGAAACTCGACTTTGAAGGCGGTCCGGCGGTAGTCACGCTCCCTTCAGCAGGACCACCATAAGCACCGAAAAAGGGGGCATGCTGCAGCTATTCTAAGTATACAAATTCATTGCGTAAAAAAAACAGAACTGAAACATTTGTAATTACCGAAAACTCAACGATGATAACTTTCGCGCGCTCGTTCAGCAGGACCATGACTTTGAATGTTGATTCCAAGTTTGAGGAGCTTGTCGCTTTCCTCAAACCTACATAGAAAATAAATACCCCGCAAGATAAAATTAGTGCCCAAAATTCAAAATTAGTTCTTCAGTAGTTTACGAGATATACCATGCCATTGGGTGGGGTGGCGGTAGTCATGGTGTAAAATTTTCATTTCAAGATTTTCCTATTAAAAACTTGGTGATTTCTTCCCAAATTTTTACAAAAATTAGTGCTCCTAAAGAAGATATAGCGACCAAAAATTCAGATTGCTAAGTGTTGTATTCTAAGAGAAATTAGCTTTCAATACTTTTCCATACTAAATCTCCGCGTATAACCCGACCAAATTAAGTTGTCAATGGTATAGAGCAGTCTATTCTGTAAAAATCTCACCGTGAAAACTTAGGTGAAGTGAGCTCGAAGTTTGGTGACAATAGTGCCAATCCTAACATCAAGTAGAATGATAGCTCACTTCAAACACTTTAGTTTTCACGGTGAGATTTTTGCTGCTGAAGGGAACGGGACCACCTTCAAAGTCGAGTTTCTCGAAAACTACTAAGGTACCAATTTTGTCGTTCGAGCACTAATTAGTACCAATTGGGTACTAATTATTTACTAAACATGGAAGCGATTGGCGTTAGTGGTCCTGCGGTAGTCACGGACATCAAATTGTGTCAGAAATAATTTCGTAAGAGGCCGATTTTTCAAGAAAATACTGAAGTTGACTTTTTAATAATATTCACTAAGTCTAAACAATACCAATTACTTTAACGTATCTCAAATCTGATGAAGTACTTCATTGGCATACGAGACAGGTTTAAGGCACCATAATAATTAAAAAATAAAATTGTATAGGTACTAAATAGTGTACGAGAGCATAAGTGTATCTGCACACGGACCACTTGTGACTACCACCAGTGGTCAGCGGTAGCCACTAGTGGTTAGCGCAGACACTTTCACCACGTGTAACTGGCGAAGTGGCGAGTTTCCACCACCCCGGCACCGGTAACCGCCCCTCGTAAAATTATTGACTGGTGCTGTTTCTGACGACTAGTGACAATCGCGAGTGGTCCGAGTGCGAATATACTTTTACCTACAATTTTCCACTAATTGTAACCCATAATGGAGAAAATCAAATAATTACGCATTAATAATGTTAAGCAATTAGATTATTTTTTATTGGAATTAATAATGCAATTATGAAATTGGCCGTTTTATATTAAAATGAAAATGAATTAAGTAAGTAATTAAAGTGACTTACAAAGTAAGGATGTGCGTTGGCGGGAGCGATAGCGCCACCAACAACCCTATTTTCTATGGCCGCGTCGGCCAAGACCTTCTCCTCAGCTACCCTGATCTTCTCAGCAGTAGGGATACCGACTTCCTGATGGTATCCAGATCCAACTTCTACCAGCGCGGAGGCTGTAGCCACCAGCGCCAGACCAACCAAGAATAGAGCACGCATCATATGAAAAATTATTTTCCTAATTATGTCGAGTGAAAAATATTGCCTCTTATATACTTTCCGCTCATTAAATCTGATCTAATCATTCGTAATTGATGATTGGTAAGTTTACATTAATTCAAATTATAAACAAAAGCCGATTAGTGTTATCGAGACGGGTAAAACCGTAGGATATTCTTATCTCCATACGGATTTAGAGGTGGACGGACAAAAATATAATGGGAGTTTGTCCAACAAACCCAACCCAAACCAAACCTCAAACTATTTAGGTACTATATATTATGTAGATTTGAAGAGATCAATATTCTTAAGCCAAAGTATCTACATGAAATTTTGTCCCGGGGTTCTTAAAACACGATCATTATAAAACGTTCGTTTCTTTGCTAAACCTCAAGCTGACTTGAAAAATATTGGACACAATAGAAGGAGGGTTTTCAGTATTCGATTCTATAGATATAGTTTCAAATCTGTCAAATTGGTGTTCATTTTTTTTCGGTTTACTTTCTTTCCGCCCTTTGGGGGCGATTCCGGAAGCGTGACACTGCGAATCTTAAAATTGAACATTTTATTCGTTTTATATTGTATCGCTTTCGCCAACGGCTTCGCCCGGGATCAATCTTTACAAGCATTCTCCTGGTGACAGAATTTTTAAAATCGGTCAAGTAGTTTTTGAGCTTATTCATTACAAACATACAAAAAATCAAGTCTTTTCTCTTTGTAATATTAATTTAGATAAGCAAAAATTATCATGTCCTTCAGTTTGTCCGCCATTCAACCAGTAATACTATAATAAAAAGGACTAGTTCAAATATTCGACAAAAAATTATGGTTGGCACCTATTTTGCAAAAGAATAGGCAAAGCAGTCACAAAGGTCCTACACTTTCTTCATTTATGTTATAAGACCCATGTAATTTAGGAAGAATGGGCGACTCTATTGGAATATTTGCCATTAAACTGTAAAAGATTCTGACTGCGGACGGCTATTGAGCAATTTCTAATCGAAGAGCCCTATAACACACCGTCTGTTCATCATTCCTGGTCGTCTCTAAAACCCAATTTCTATTGGGGAGCCTGATATTTTCAACTAAGTCAGAACTCAAGAAAATTTAAACAGAAACTTTTAATTAAAAAATTGGAATGCGGACTGTACTACCAAGTACTACATAGTAGGTTAGCCATCACCTCAACGAGTTGGAATTCAACATCGAACAGTACTTACCCACAGACACAACAAAACGATTAGGCAGGTTAAAAATAATACAAAACAGTTTTTTTTATTAAAATGTAATGCATTTATCATAGTTATAATTAAATATACGTCAGTCTCATAGTATTTACATGTATTGTTGGATGAAATTGTTGAAGCTGGTGATGCGAGCGTAGGCCGATGGGTGGCCGAGCTGGCAACCGGCAGCGGCGACGAAAGAGCTGACACCGATCTGAAAACAAAATGGATTCGATTAAATAGGAAAGAACACAAGAAGATGCAGATTCGACAAAAAAGGAGAAATAAAATAACATTAAATAATTAGGATTCCACAAAGGCCTGTCAGTCTATGTATTGACGACAAAATGTATCTTATTACACACACTACCTCTCGCCGACAATCCGTTGTTTTTTGTTTTATAGGTATGTGGAATCTACCATACTCACTAAAGTGGGTATTCCGTTTCGGTTCACAACGAGAGGACCGCCGGAGTCTCCGCTGCACACACCGACGCCACCAACGCCGCTGGTGCAGATCGTGCTCGAGACAACAAAGTTGGTTCCGAAAGTCAATTGGCACTGAAGCAGACTGATGACTTGCAAGTTAACGTGGCTCACGATCGTCGAGGCACCCACTTGCTCTGCAAAATAGAAAAAGTCATAACTTTAATAAGAGTAACTATCATAATAATATAATTGTTGGTAAACAAGGTGCAACGTGGGGATCGTTGCGCCTTCCGGTACTCCAGAAATTTTAGGCCCCATCAGCCATCCACTCTACAAGCAATGTGCTCTACCCTTTCGACGGGATTGTTGCAATGTGTTCTACCCTTTCGACGGGATTGTTGTCCGGAGAATCTCCTGATTGCTGATGCGACCACTTTCCTTCCCCTACCCTCTAAGTAAATTTGAGCCTACTCCGTGGTAAGTGGTAACACATACTGGTCTTAAAACACTACGATTTAATAAAAAGGATTACAAACAGACATAACATCACGCCTTGTTTCTCCGAAGGGTTGGGCAGAGGTGTCCCTGTAGCAGGTACACCCACATTTCGCCAGTTATGTTTAAGTCCCATGTAATAGGGGGCGAGCCTATTGCCATCAACCGGGCACAAATCCAGACTCCGGGCTGCTACTGAGAAATTCCAGATAGAAAAACCCAATAACACTTTTCCCGACCCGGGAATTGAACCCAGGAAAAAAGGATTAATTTTAAGATTATGATAAGAACTTACGGTCGCTAGTTCTGCCAAAGCCAGCGGCAACTGCCCAGTTTCCAACGAATTGATTCCACAGATCCGAACCAGAGGGGAGGGCTACTGGTTGTATACTGTCTGAAATTTAAATAAATTGGTCAAATAATAGATTATGACTTTTCTTATTTCTTTCAGAAATAACATACTCTAGACTAGACTTAACTATCCGTAGATCCATATCTGCCTACAGTTATTTAAAAATTAATCCATGCGGAAACCGAAGGGAGCCAGGAAAAAAGGCGACCACTTCTCAACAACAAAAATCTTAAACTCCTGTTTCTTCTTCTGTTAATGCAGCATTGTGAATTTATGTTGTTAAACGTGTGTGTTAAGTAGGTACCCTACTTATTTCACCCACGTACACTACTTATTTCGTAGGTATACCTACTAAATTATAATGTTCAATTTTGGCGACAATAATAAAATAATCAAATCTATCATGAGAGCTATCTTTTATCTGATCAAATACACTACACTTGTCTTATCTACAAAATTAAATGGATAACTATAGACTACTTACTGGTGAACCAAATGCTTGTAGGGAGCATGATCATAGCAATATCGTTGTTAAGGTTGTGCGGTGTGTACTGAGGGTGCATCACTACGTTACTGGTAGCGATGCGGGTGCCACCAGTGAACAGATGGTTGGAGCCGAGGATGACAAGGAACTGCCACGCCTGCATGCGACCGTCGGTCCAGCAGTGAGCTGCAGTCACCAGCCGGTTGGCAGACAGGAGCGTAGATCCGCATACTGAGTTACCAGATAAACCGACCAGACTGATCAGCAAGCCAGCCTATACAAACATGAATTTTATATCATAACACATTGCGTCATCAATTTCATTACAAAAATTTTAGTAAAATAAAAATCGAAACTAATGGCCATTTTATGTAAAAATTATAAAAATACGAGTGACTCACAAAGTAAGGATGTGCGTTGGCGGGAGCGACAGCACCACCCACAACCCTATCGTCTTGAGCTGCCTCGGTCAAGAGCTTCTCCTCAGCTAGCCTGATCTTCTCAGCGGTAGGAATACCGACTTCCTGATGGTATCCAGACCCAACTTCCACCAGCGCCGACGCTGAAGCCACCAGCGCCAGACCAACCAACAGTAGAGCACGCATTATGTGAAAATTATTTTCTTAATTATGAGGAGTAAAAAAACTTAGCTGCTTTTATACCTTCCGCTCATTAAATCAGATCTAATCATTCGTAATTGATGATTGGAGAACAATTAAAACGGAACCTGATTAGTTTTATCAAGATGGGTGGGACCGTTGGATGTTATCTTATCTGGATACGGATTAAATTACAGTGGTTAAAAATATTTGGGAGTGGTAATGGCCTAAGATCCTGCGACGGTCAGACCTTCGTTATTTTATAAAAGCTGAAAGTTTCTCTGTGTATGTCCCCAATACAGGTAAGAACGATCCCCGAATATGAAGTTTGGATCATGGTGGCTTTGGCAGGTATCGTATGGCAAAGGTGTATAAAATTGCACTTAAGTTATAGCATAAAAGCTAAATTTTGTATATGTTACTTGGAGAACTATCAAAAGAATATTTCCTCAGTAGTCTGACAGTTTCGATAGTTCCTACCTCTTGTCAGACACATTGAAAGTCCGCCGTAGGTGCGATCGCGAGGAATATAGAATACAACGTGTTCCTTTTGAACGCCTGCTTCCTTGATCTCTCCAAGGCTTTCGATCTCGTTTCTTATGATGTGCTTTGGAGTAAATTGAGGAGTAGGGGTATACCGGAGGAGCTACTCAGAGTATTGCAGTTTTGGGACCTTAGCCAGACAAATCGTGTCAGATGGTCTGATGCGCTTTCGGAATCATATGGGTCGGAGTGCGGGGTGAGGCAGAGTGGTGTGTCGTCTCCCCGGCTCTTCAATCTATATGTTAATGACCTCATTGCCGAGCTCAGCGGCTGTCGGATACAGGGTAAATGGTGTAAGTTGTAACAACATCAGTTATGCGGATGACATGGTGCTGCTGGGCTCGTCGATGGGGTCGATCGCGGAGATGCTCAAAGTATGTGAGTCCTACGCTGCTGCACATGGACTGGTCTATAATGCCAAAAAATGTGAATACATGGTCTTTGGGGTCGCTGGTAAGTGCCGGGAATATGCCCTCGAACTTGCCATAAACGGTACGCCAATTCGTAAAGTTACAAAACCAATTTTCATAACACATTTTACAGTCCGCATCAGACACCTCTTCAATCTCCTTCTCAAATGCAGCCAGTGCATCTTCCAGTGATGAAAACTGTTTTCCTTTGCGTAAATTTTTTTTTATTTTGGGGAACAAGAAAAAGTCCAGTTGCGCGCGGGCGCTTGTCAACGTTAGACGCGCACACTGTGTGACTTTGAACCGGTGTCGACTCACATCGTACGACCGTGCGTATGAGTCATCGTTTAAAAATGCTAAGCACTAATGGATAGCAGCGAACGCGAATACGACCAATCAATTGAGACAGCTGATGTGAATAATGGCATAGAAGATTGTGGTGAGATTATTAGTAACAGTAATAGTGAGAATTTGGAGTTAACAGAAGAACGTATACAAAATAGTGGGGAAAGCGACGCAGTGAGATCGAGTAAAAGAAATAGACAGATAGACCAAGATGAATTGTGGACAAGAATTACGAGAGGGGGTAAACGTTTTGCCAGAACTAGTCATGTTCATGATGAGATAAGAATACCTGAAGATAAAATAGAAATTAGCATAACGTCTAAAGAAAAGTTACCAAAACAGTTTGGATTAGCAAAATTATTAAAAACAGAAAATATTCCGGACATAACAAGTATAAAGTACATTAATGCGTTTAAGGTTCTTATTCAGTTTACTAACGATGAGAGTGCAAATAAATTAATTGAGTCAAAATGCTTGAAAGAAAAAGGACTTAGATGTCAGAAAACACTGGAGATTAGAGAAACTTACGGCGTTATTAAAGATATAGACATAGAATCATCTGAGGAAGAAATACTAGAGGGTTTGAGCTGTGACACAGAGATCATAGGCATTAAAAGATTAAAACGGCGCAACACAAATAGTGGACAATGGGAACCCGGAGAAACAGTCAGAGTAACCTTTAAAGGATCCTCCTTACCTTCTTACGTATACATCTTTGATACCAGGGTAAAAGTGAATCCTTACCAATTCCCCGTCACGCAATGCTCACGCTGTTGGAGATATGGGCATACAGTTAGAGTATGTTCATCAATCAAAGGTATATGCCCAAAATGTAGTAAGTTCCACCCTAATTGTGACACTACGGCCTATAAATGTAATAATTGCTCCGGAAAACATATGGCGTTATCTCGCACTTGCCCAATGTATTTAAAAGAAAGAAGGATAAGAGAATTGATGGCAGAGTTTAACTGCACATACAAAAGAGCTTTAACACTATACGTGCCGCCAGAATCAAATTATGAGGAGAATTCTGAAGAAATAGAACAGGAAATGGAAAAAGAACATCACCAAGTGTTAAGTCAAGAAACAAATACAGAAATGGGACCTATAACACAACCCCAAGATACATATGCTAATACAGTAAATAAGGCGGAAAGTTTAAATTCTAAAGCAAAGAAAAAGTCTACAGTAAAACAACAAGACAGTAATAAAAAGGGTGGGGTCAACCCGAAGAATAAACAAAAAACAGATACCGTGATTAATTGGGCGGCACTTTCTGACAGTGACTCGGAAATACATCATGTAGAAACAGAAAAAACTGATAATTCAAACAAAAAGAAGAAAAAGAGTTGGAAATGGTTATGGAATAAATTAAAGGAAAAAATTTGGGATTGCGGGACCAATCTGGAAAATAAAGTGTTAGATTGCGCAAAGGTGATCTTTGACTGGTGTACATCATTCATGATGGATTACATAACGGAGTTGCCTTTCTTATCTAACATAAAATAATGGATAACAACAATAGACACAGACATTTAAAAATCAATATTCTACAATGAAATGCACAGAGTTTACGACCGAAAATTACGGAATTTGAAGCTTTACTGAATCAGGAGAAAATTCACATAGCAATACTCAGTGAAACTTGGTTTGACCCAGAGAGTATAGTCAGACTCAGCGGATACAATATATTCAGGGCAGATCGTGACGATGGGTATGGAGGTACAGCTGTTTTTACACACCATTCTATTAAGGCTATACAATGTAACGTAAATATTTCAAATACACAAATTCAAATTGTGCACATAAAATTACTCAACTGCGCTCATCTGGAGAATATCATTTCTATCTATTGCCCCTCGTCGGTGCACACGTGCAGAAGCGACTGGGATGAAGTTTTTTCAATAACACAACACAAAGCTCTCGTTGCAGGAGATCTGAACGGTCACCATTCAAACTGGTCTTCTAGAACTGATACAAGGGGTAATCAGATTTTTGATTCTGTCATGGACAACAACCTATGTACACTTAACGACAACACACATACACGTTTGAAATTGGTCAATGGGGCTTTACAAAAATCTTCCCCAGATGTAACTATTGTTTCAACAGATTTGGTTTTAAAATTAAAATGGTGGGTCATGAATGAAAATCTGGGAAGTGACCATATGATAATTAAGACTTGCTTAGAAAATAATAAATCAAATATGGTTAAAAAACGGAGGAACTTTAAGAAAGCAGATTGGCAAGGTTACACTCGGAAAATAGAATCGGATTTAACAAACTTGGAGCTACCTTTGGATCATCAATCTGCATATAATACATTTATAGATATTGTAAACTCTGCAGCTGATCAATATATACCTACGATTAGAGTGAGCGAGAATCCTCTTCAGTCAGACAAATTCATACCAAAACCATATTGGAATCAAAATTTATCACATATTGTTGCACAGAGACGCCTTGCACTGGCAACTTTTAGAGGCAACCCCAATCCACAAAATCTTGAAGCTTTACAGAGGAAAGTGAGTGAGGCGCAAAGGCTAATACGACAAGCCAGGAATAAATCCTTTCAGGGATTTTGCAATGACATAGATAGTGTAACTTCTTCGGGAGAAATGTGGAAGCGCATGAGATGGATCAAAGGGTACAAACCAGCTACATCTGTTGTTGACCAAGGTAAAGCCGAAGGATTGTTACGAAGTCTGGCCCCAGATTACGTATCTCCACCAACTCCTACATTTTCCTCTTGTAACATGCAATTGGCCAACCCGGTTTCGGTACAGGAAGTAATTAACTCAATTAAAAAAACAGATTCTGCTCCAGGTCATGATAGTATTTCATATTCTATGATAAAACATTTACCCCATATTGCTAAAATTATGTTGACTTCCATTTACAATAAGTGTATGTTATCCGGATTCGTACCAGAGCAGTGGAAAAAAGTTAAAATTATTCCTATACCGAAGCCGGGAGGTGATCCAGGCTCAAGTGCGGATGTTAGACCTATTGCGCTTATATCTTGCTTTTGTAAGATACTTCATACCATCATAACACGCAGGCTTGAATGGTTTCTAGAGAAAAATAATTTATTATCCCATGACACCACGGGCTTCCGAAGATTTAAGTCATGTTATGATGGTCTATCTAGGTTAGTTACACGGGTTGAAACTGGTTTCTCTAAAAGTGTGCCAGCTGTTGGCTGTTTCATAGACATTGAAAGTGCCTACAATAACATAAACTTGACATCTCTTTTAGGTATTTTGGATAACTTGGGGGTGGGCTCTGTCCTTTGTAATTATCTTTGGCAGTATCTTCATCAGAGACATTTATTCATTGAACTACGGGATAACAGTCTAATATGTCGAATTACTGGTATGGGCATTGCTCAAGGAGACCCTTTATCCCCTTTACTATTTAATGCGGCCACAATTAATCTTTGTAGAAGCATAACTAATGTGTACATTTCGCAATATGCTGACGACTTCATTTTATATGATATACAGAAAAGATTATCCGATTCAGTATCCCATATACAAAACGCGTTACATATTTTTCAAAGTTTGATGACAGATTTAGGTCTAAGTATTTCCCATAAGAAAACAAAGGTGTGCCTTTTTAGTAGAGGGAGAAGAAGGAATAGTATCCATCTAACTGTTAATAACAGCCTTATTGAACAAGTCAATTATGTCAAATACCTTGGAATGTGGTTGGATAGTTCCTTAAAGTGGGGTAAACATGTGAACGAAATTCGGGAAAAAGTTTGTCGTATTTTAAATCTTTTTAAAATATTAGCTGGTACTAAATGGGGTGTACATCCCTTACATCTTAGAAGGCTATACATAGCTATAATTCGAAGTAGGATGGATTATGGTTGCTTTCTGTACGGAAACTGTGCCAACTGTCATCTTCTTAAGCTTGACAAAGTGCAAAATCAAGCAATGAGAATCATAGGAGGATTCATTAGAAGCACGCCTATACATACGATGGAAAGTGAGCTGTGCCTCCAACCGTTATTTATTCGAAGACTGTTTCTGGCAGGTAAATTTTATTTAAGATCAAAATCAGTTTGTAACAGTAGTCTTATAAGTACCTTGGGGGAGCTGTCTGACCAATGCCAAGGTGTATACTGGAGAAACAAAAAGCTGCCATTATTAGTGGATGTCCACAGAGTTTATGCAGAAATGCCTTTGTACTCTAGCCCGATACTAGATATTTATTCCTTGGACACTTGGGTGACCAATATAGATTTATCTAATGTAATATGTGATACAATTAAGGGCATAAGCTCGGCAAAAAGACTGATTAATGTAACGGATCTTAACAATACGTGTGTAAAAATGATAGATGATAAGTTTAGTCGACACTATAAAATATTTACGGACGGATCCAAGGATGGTTCAGACTTGGGAGCTGCTTTTATTGATCCTCAACTTAATACTAAAGCTAAATTCAAAATTAACGCCAATATTTCTATTATGTATTGTGAACTCATAGCTATATCTGAAGCCCTGTTGTATTTACTGAGTATAGATCAAGAGAACTTTGTCATATTTTCGGATTCAAAAAGCAGCCTCCAACATTTGGCTCGAGTACCCTCGAGTCTTCGAGGGATCCCGATAGCCATAATTATTTTAGACTCAATTCGTAAGATGCAGTCTATCAATAAAACCGTCACTGTTCAATGGATTCCCTCACACATTGGAATCATGGGTAACGAGGAAGCAGACGTAGCAGCCCAACAAGCATCATATGAGGGTATGAATTACACATGCAAACCGTTATACTCAGATTGGCTTGGTCATGTCAAAGATCTATGCAGACAAAGATGGCACGAATATTTTGATGAACGATCAAAGTTAAAGGGAATCTGGTATAAAACCATCCAGTCTGAACCGCTTCGTTACCCATGGTTTGAAGGAACGGAGATAGATAGGAAATATGTAGTAGCTCTGTTGAGGATGCGTTCGGGCCATATCCCATCGAATAAGTTTAAATATTTAATGGGTAAAAGTACCTCACCAAACTGCGAAGTTTGTGGGGTGATTGAGGATATTTACCACGTGCTGATGGAATGTGACCGGAACATATACGATAGACAATGTTCGCTCGGTGTAGGTTTTGAAGTGGGGGCATGTAACAGCATCCTAGCGTCCCCTTTGTCGGAGGAGGCTCGGATGTTGTGTCGTTTGTTGTTGGTTATTTACCAAAACAAATAAGTGCGAGTATAATAATTTCTGTTTATTATCCATTGTTTAGTTTTAAGTTGTTGAATGTTTTCTGTTACGGGGGTGACATTATCACTAAGTGATAAAACCCCTTCAAATTAATAAAGATTAAAAAAAAAAAAAAAAAAAAAAAAAAGAAAAAGTCGTACGGAGCCAAATCGGGACTGTAAGGAAGATCACCTAGGTATAAATTTGACCGGTGTGCTGTCCAGAAAGTCCCTTGTTTTAAGCGCCGAGTGAACCGGCGCGTTGTCGTGGTAGGCAGTAGCCCACGGAGGTCAGTGTTCGCCGTGTTCGGTCGCTTGCTGCTTGCAGCAGTAAAAACTTCTGGCAAACATTTGGTAACATACCATTCAGCATTGATGCTCCTTTGATCTCGTAAGGGTACTAACACCAGATAACCCGTCAAAAAAAACTTGCGAACAAAAGTCTGTACCTTCAGTGAAAAGTGATGTAACTGGAAAATCATGATTTTGAGAAAATTAATGTTAAAGTTTAAAAAAAATCGGACTCTGTCTACTTCACTAAAATGAGTACTGATTACTGACATTGGTAAACAATGGTGCCGATTCCCTTGTTCACAACTAAACTAAATTTAAGTTCAGTGCATCTTTTTCTTTCTATTTCATTAAGAAAAGGACAGAAGATAAATTTTTGGTTAGTCCTGTCAAATTAATCAGCGCTTGACGTAAATTGACGTAATTTTAGTAGGCAAGTTTTTAATCACGTCTAAACTTGTATGGAGTAGTGACAGGCGCTGATTAATTTGACAGGACTAAACTAAAATTTATCTTCTGTCCTTTTCTTAATGAAATAGAAAGAAAAAGATGCACTGAACTTAAATTTTGTTTAGTTTGTGAACAAGAGAATCGGCACCAATATCTTAGAGCACGATTTAGTGTAAGAAGAAACAGATTAATTTGTATAGTTTTTTATGATTTAAAAAAAAATCCAGTTGTATAAAGTCGTTTTATGTGTAAATTAATTTAAAATGACTTGAACCATTTTACACATTATTTATTGGTTGGTGTTGGATGATTATGTGTAGGTAAATATATCAGTTTGTACTAATTCACATAGATCGCGTAATAAGAGTTACATACATTTGTATTAATATACATTAAGGTACTTGAAATATTTGTTCAGTTCACATTGATATTATTTAAAATGTATTTTATTACACATTAATAAATGCAAAAAATGCTTAGTTAGAGCACTTTACACCGTCATTCGTCGTCTTTACACTTCTTTCTTTGTCCGCCAAAGTTACTTGACCACGCTTAAATTCACTGAACCAGCGAAAAACAGTCGCTTTAGAAGGGCTTTTGTCTATGAACGCCATTCGAAGTCTTTCAAACGACATTTGAAATCGTACAAAATCATCGCGCAAAAATGTTCATTGTAAATCCATTTTTCAGTGACAAAGTACTTTGATTTTGCTCGTAAAAAAATGTAGAGGGAAAATCGAAATGTTGTGTTTTTTTGTAATAGGCAAATAGTCATAGTTTTAATTGACATCAAAACTAGCCAGTGTCCCATGGACAAAAGCTGTTAGCCGCAAAACTTTCTGAGTGACCTGTGTATTAAAAAAAAATTAAAATTTATGATCTTGTGATCATCAGTGTCATGGTATTTTTACAGGCTCTGTAGAATGAAGTTGTTGAAGCTGGTGACAAGCGCGTATGCCGAGGGTAAGCCAGCCTGTCAATCGGCAGCGGAGACGAAGGAGACGACACGGATCTGAAATAAGAAAAACATCGTTATTATTCTAAGGATCTAAGCAATAACAAAAATGTGGATTGCATTTGACTCTACTAACTGAAACTCAAACTCACTCAAACTCAAACCATTTATTTCAAATAAACCATTTACAGGTACTTTTGAATTGTCAAGGGGTCGGTCAGTCAGAAAGATGAAGCTAGTTGCCCATTCCAAAGCGTAGTAGGTACCTATGGAGAAGAACGGGCAAGAAACTCCACGGACACTCTTTTAAATAAAAAAATATTGTTACAAAATATTGGTTACATTATTCATGTTGAAATTATACATGTGAGAACAATGTAGAAAGACGTGCACGTTAAAAGCGTCCGTAACAAAAACAAAAACAATTCAAAAATTAAAATAAACCGTGGCAGCTAAGAGATGACCAGTCCCTACTGACGGCGCCCGTTCACGAACATGACGCATGGATCAGCACCATTTAGCTCAACCATTTTGAAGGGAACTTAATGATCCAACACACACGCCACCATCAGCGAGACATTTGAGTGAGCATGACACTCTCAGCCGCCATGGCACATTCAAGTCAATGAAAGACGTACCCAGTAAATGGTAGCTTTATGGAATGTACGTGGTCACAATGCCCACACATGTGATATGCAATTATACAATACAAAGAGATTGAATGTATACAAAGAAAGATAGTTTTTACAATCTTCATCAGCTGCAACAATACTTTCGAATGCTAATCAATTAATTTATGTGCCCTTGTGGAGCTGGACCAGCGCTAAGCCAAGCATTTTTATCAGCGATGTAATCCCCCAACTTATAATATGCTTGGCAGCATAGTGTGCGTTTTATTCAAGATTTAAATTTCGTTTCGTTCAGTTGGAGTATGTGGGGAGGTATTTTATTATAACATTTTAAACAGTACCCCATGAAGGATGAGTCTACTTTAGCCAGTCTGAAACCCGGTTGAACTAATTGGTCCCTATTTCTAGTCCTATAATTGTGTCTATCACCTCTTTTACTGAAAAGACTTAGATGTTTCCTTACATACATGATGTTTTCATAGATATATTGACAAGGTACCGTCATTATGTTAATATCTTTAAACAGTTCCCTTAGAGAATGGCGTCTGCGGAGGCCATATATTGCTCTGATGGCTCTCTTCTGCTGAATAAAAATAGACTCGATATCTGCAGCCCGTCCCCATAGTAAAATACCGTAAGACATAATACTATGGAAGTAACTGAAATAGACTAGTCTCGCGGTATCTACATCAGTAAATTGACGGATTTTTCTCACAGCATATGCTGCTGAACTTAGCCGTCCTGCAAGAGATGTTAAATGAGGACCCCATTGCAGCCTTGAGTCGAGCGTGATCCCCAGGAAAACAGTTTTATCGACGAGTTCTAGTTTCTCTTTATTCAATACTATGTCACAATCACTACTTTTAACATTCGGTAAAGCAAATCTTATGCATTTAGTTTTTTTCCCATTTAATACTAAATTATTAGCAGTGAACCAATTTTGGACTTGCAGTAGGGCGTTATTTACGTCGTCAAGATTTGATGCACGTCTATTTATCTTAAAATTAGGGAAGTATCGTCGGCAAATAACACCATTTGAGGTTGGTTTTTTAATAGATGGGGTAGACCATTAATATATACTAAAAAGAGGAAAGGACCCAATATCGAGCCTTGTGGAACACCCATTTTACTTTTAGACCGAGTGAACTACATAAATGAAAATGCTAAATGAAACGGTGAAGGAAAACATCGTGAGGAAACTGGCATGCCTGAGAGAAGTTTCTCGAAGGCATGTAAAGCCAAGTCAGAGGCCCATGGGCGGCATAAAAACTGTGACACCAGGTTAGTCACTAACCACATGAAAAGGAAAGAAAGAATGAAAATATGCCTATAAAATAGCAGGAGTCTTGAACGCACAAAAACATACTACGGAATGTACCGCTCGTCTACAGTCCGAGTCCGACTTCCCAAACTGTTGTGCTTTGTTTGTATAACTGGGGCTTTTGAATTATTTAGAGAAACTTCATAGACATGGTGGCCACTTACCAAAATAGCTGATCCGCTTCTGTTCAAAATGAGGGGACCGCCGGAGTCTCCAATACAAGCGCCGACGCCGCCACGACCGCTGGTAGAGATCGTGCTGTGGGTGACAAACTAGGTTTAGTTGAACACTTGCACGTTGAAGTGACTTATCACTAAAGACGCATCCGTTTGCTCTGCAAATATTAAGCATGTTATTCAAATATTATAATTGACTTTTACTAGCTTTTTCAAAGATTTTTTGAAGATCAAAAACATTATAATATATTTTAGTAAGTGATATGAAAAATATTTTGAACTTCATGAAATATTGCGGACAAATTACAACATTCATAAACCTCTATAATTTGCACCTTTCTTCGTATACAATCACTGGGCACACATTATCATTCCGCGCCACAATACATAATAGTGATTACCAAAATACCGCCAGTGCGTTAATTGTTACGGCCCGCTGCGGGTGTGCGTTGCGCTACGGCCCGTTGCGGTTGTGCGTTGCGCTACGGCCCATTGCGTGCGATGATTTATACAATGTAAGAAGATTTATACAATGCGTTGCACAGTGACACGGGCCGCAATAGTGTGTGCTTGCATATATGTATATGTACTCATAGAAGTAAACTAAACGATGTCAAACATTGTATTGCGATTGTGAAAATTATGAGACATGGAAAATTATTAGATTATTTTAAGAAATTACAAGAACTTACGTTAGTTCTGCCATAGCCAGCAACAACAGCCCAGTTTCCAGCGAATGTTTGCCACAGATCAAACCAGTGGTAAGAAGGGTATTGGCCGAATACTGTCTGAAATTGTAATTTTGTAAAAAATTATGATTTATCATAATGCGGGTGAGGTACTCAAATCCGAAATAATAAATTGTAGGCCCAACTATCTCTAAACTATCTAGTGCGTACTCTGCGTTCGCAATTTATTTGCCAAACATGTAAATAAACACGAGTTTTAGGAAACACAACTGTAATGCCTATACATAAGGTTCAGTTTGCTCTACAGCTTCATATATGTATAACATTTTCAACAGTACTAGTCAGTTTAAAATCAACTTTATTTACACAATCATTAAGTTGATGTTTGTTTAAGAGGAATTAACTGATGTAAATTCCACTTTAACAAACATCAACTTTCTGTATTTCTGTCTTGACGGGCGACACTCTCTTCGAGACATCATAACCTGATGGTTATGATGTCTCGAAGAGAGTGTCGCCCGTCAAGACGCATAGGTGTCTGTCTCGTAGTCGAGATTCGCTAAGTGGTTATCGTTTTCTTGTGACACACACGCGAGAAACAAAAGCTCGCTTACGAGACTCTCCAGTCGATTTTTACGAACTGGTATCACAATGAAACCACGCAATGGTTGCGGCGGTTTCGACTGACTCGAAAACTTGAGATCAATTGTTAAGATTTATCTATCTATCTATAGGCAGGTAACGAAAAATAATAGGTATTGTATAAAAAAAGACAACAATTGCTCATTCGAACAAAAAAAATCATGTATTTATATTAATAGTCTCGTGGTATTTACAGATGCTGTAGGATGAAATTGTTGAAGCTAGTGACGCGCGCGTACACCGTGGGGAAACCAATTTGGCAACCGCCGCCAGAGACGTATGTAACGACGCCGATCTGGAAAAAAGTAAGGTTATTGTAATAATTCAAAAAAGAAAAAAGGAATACATATTATTGTACACAAGGTGCTGTAGGCGAGGGTGTCATGAAGGCTTTCGCACAGAAATAAAAACCACGAATCACAAAGTATAAAACACACTATAATTTCTTGATTAGAGACACACAATAATACAGGTCAATCAGAGCGTTAACTTAAAGCTAACACGGTTTATCAAAACTAGGAAACGATTTAAAAACTGAACTTAAGTCTAGATATACTAAACTTATTAATTAAGAGCGCTGCGCGACAGTTAAATAGCAGCAGGTATACAAACGCGAAGGGACACTTATTCAATTTGTTTTTTCTGTAAGGCGTCTCATAGCTGACCTCTGATGTCATGACCATTTAACCGGGTTTTCCTGTGGCTGCCTTAAGCTACTACACTCAAAGCCTCCAGCCAGGGGCAAAAAACTATGCTAATTAAAACTAGGCGAGCGCTCGCCATGGGAACCCCCTGTGGGGTACGAACCACGGCTTAGGTCGTCGCTGTGGGGAGGATATTAAAGATGGGACGAGCTGGATCATAGTTTTGATCATAATCGGGGAGTTTAAAGCTACGTGCTCAGCTGCAACAACTGCTGGCACCTCGTTTTCGAACAAGGGTCGGGGGGGAGTTTCATTTACTCGGGGTCGCGATCGTGGAGGACCTCGGCGGCGAGGTCGGAATATCGGGTGTCTGTGTTTATGCACTACACTGGTTTCCCTACTAGACTCATGATGGATGGTAGTAGGATCATCTGGGTCGGTGAGAATATGCCTCGGACGGCGGATCCGACTTATTCTACTTGGGACATAATTGGCAGTCTCCACAACCAGAGGGTTGCGATCTTTGGCCGCGGAATCAAAGTAACGCTTTGCAGTGCGTTAGAGTTAAGAAACTGATGAATAGTAGGGATTTTGAGATCGAGATTGAGGCTCTCATTCCTAACGAACCAGGGAGAACTGTTAGCCCTACGGAGGAATCGGTTTTGGAGGGTTTGCATCCTATGGATATGATGAGGTTTTGCATGAGCAATGACCCGCATAGGTCATGATAGTGCCTATGACAACTTCCCCTGTCCTGCTAACAAAGTCCATATGCGCTATTTACAGATATCTGTAAAGAAACGTATGTCGGAACTGCGTGACGCTGGGTGGGACAAGATGCTCAGCGACCTAGAGCCCTCTCATCTGGCCTTCTGGGAACTTCAGAGGAAACTTAAGTCCCAGCAGACCACAGCCATACCCCCCCTGACCCGCCCCGACAAGACCATAGCCTTCGAGGAAGCCGACAAGGCTGAATGTCTGGCCGACAGCCTCGAGGCGCAATGCTCACCCAGCACTCTGCCAGTAGACAAAGCTCTCCTCGATGAGGTTGACGCTGAAGTCGAACGCAGAACCTCAATCCCTCCCGTTGATGACCCTGATAATCTTCTGCCTCCCGTCACTCCAGACGAAGTGCACGATATCATCAAAGGTCTTAGAGGCTGCAAAGCCCCCGGATCAGATGGACTCACCAATAGGCTGATTCAACTTTTCCCTGCCCAGTTGATAATGCTCTAGTGCACCATCTTCAATGGTGCCATGAGCAATAACATCTTTCCCCAGTCGTGGAAAGAGGCCACCATTATCGGTATCCCAAAGCCCGGCAAGCCCAAAACCAAGCCCTCCAGTTACCGTCCCAGTAGTCTACTCAAAGTTCACGGAAAAATCTATGAGAAGCTTATTTATAAGCGACTCAGAGACTACGCTGAGACCAAGGACATCATCCCCAACGAACAGTTCGGCTTTCGAACTGAGCACTCTAGCGTGCATCAGGCCCACCGGATAGTAGAACATATAAGCGCTGGTTTCCAACGCGGTCATATGACAGGCGCCGTATTCTTCGATATCGCGAAAGCGTTTGACAAAGTCTGGCACAACGGCTTATTATATAAGCTTTACAAACTCGGAGTGCCGGATCGTCTCGCGCTCATCTTACGAGACTATTTGTCGAATCGCGTTTTTCGATATCGCATAGAAGGTGCACTATCCTCCCCCTATCCTATTCGTGCAGGAGTCCCTCAGGGCTCCGTGCTAGCTCCCCTATTATTCACGCTGTTTACCAGCGATATCCCTAAGAATTTGAAGGCGCAATTGGCTCTGTTCGCAGACAATAAGGCCATCTACCTAAGGGGTACTTCTCCCGATAACTTAGCCCGCATTCTCCAACGAATCGTCAATAAACTTGGCGATTGGTTTCGAAAATGGCGGATCGAAGTTAATCCCGACAAAAGTCAAGCGGTTCTTTTTACGAAACCGCGCACGACTCTTAGAAATCCCCTCCCCCGACCACTCACCATGTTCGGCAAGCCTATCCCTTGGGAGAAGCGAGTCAAATATCTAGGTGTCGTTCTAGACCACCATCTCTCTTTCGCAGAACACATAAAACAGGCCCGGTCGCGAGCTGCTTTCGTTCTCGGTAGGCTCCATTCCGTCCTAAATGCAAGTAGCAAATTGTCATTAAAGTGCAAATTGCGGATCTATACGGCTTGCATTCGCCCAATCATGACCTATCTGGGTTCCGTCTTTGCTCATCCAAAACCCCATCATATCCATAGGTTACAAACCCTTCAAAATCGATTCCTCCGTAGAGCTTCCGGCTCCCCTTGGAACCTCCATATCGACTTTAAAATCCCTACCATCCATCAGTTCCTCGAACGCGCTTCGAAGCGTTTCTTTGAGTCCGTGGCCAAACATCGCAACCCTCTGGTTGTAGAGGCCGCCAATTATGTCCCCAGTAAAATCAGTCATGTTCGCCGACCAAGGCATATTCTTACCGACCCAGACGACACGACTACCATCCATCAAGAGTCTAGTAGGGAAACGAGTACGTCAGGACACAAGTACAGAGGCTTCCCGTCATTCCGACCTCGCCGTCGAGGTCCTTTACGATCGCGACCGCCGCGCCCCCGAGTAAATGTTACTCCCCCCCGACCCTTGCTCGAAAACGAGGTGCCAGCAGTTGTTGCCGCTGAGCACGTAGCTTTAAATTCCCCGATTAATAATCATGATCAAAACTTTGATCCAGCCCGTCACATCTTTGATGTCCTCCCTCCGGTAAACACCCTAAGCCGAGGCTCGTACCCCACAAGGGGTGCCCTTAGCGAGCGTTCACCTAGTTTATAAGTTTAGTTTGTAAGTCCCTGGCTGGAGGCTTTGAGTGTAGCAGCTTAAGGCACCCACAGGATTTTACTTATTTCTCAACATATCTTGACATTTCCTTTATATAAAATAGGTCCTTGAATAGAAAATTACCTAACTAGTGTTTTTCTGTTATTTACATTTACTGCAACAAACAAGGAAGCTACCTAGCCTTTTCGCAGGTATATAAAGGTATATAAGGTTATTTGTACAGAAATAGATATAATTGATGATATAATATCTGTGTACGTGCGGTATACGTGCCGTGTACGTGCGGTGTACGTGCGGTGTACGCGCGGTGTACGCGCGGTTTACGTGTCGTGTACGCGCGGTGTAGAAAGAATTTACATCTTTTTAGCAAAAGAGGTGATAGACATAACTATAGTACAAGAAATAGGGACCTATTAGTTCAACCAGGTTTCAGACTGGCTAAAGTAGATTCATCTTTTATGGGATACTGTTTAAAATGTTACAATAAAATTCCTCCCCACATACTTCAACTGAATGAGACGAAATTCAAATCTTGTATAAAACGCACACTATGCAGGCAGGCATATTATACGTTGGGGGATTACATCGCTGATAAAAATGCTTGGCTCAATGCTGGTCCTGCTCCACAACTAATTGATTAACATTTGCAAATACTGTTGGAGCTGCTGAAGATTGTAAGACTATCTTTGCATTGTATAAACTCAATCTCCATTGTATTATATAATTGCATAGCACAGGTGTGAGTACTATGTACTAAAGAGTTACCATTTACCGGGTAATATGTCTTGCATTGACTTGAATCTGCCCTGGCGGCTGTGAGTATGTCATGCTCACTCAAATGTTTCGCTGATGGTGGCGCGTGTGTTGGATCATTTAGCTCCCTTCAAAATGGTTGAGCTGAATGGTGCTAATCCATGCGTCATGTTCGTGAACGGGCGCCGTCAGTTGGGACTGGTCATCTCTTAGCTGCCAGGGCTTATTTTTATTTTTATTTTTTGAATTGTTCTTTGTTTTATCTTTTTATTACGGACGCTTCTAACGTGCACGTCTTTCTACATTGTTCTCACATGTATAATTTCAACATGAATGATGTAACCAATATTTTGTAACAATTTTTTATTTAAAAGAGTGTCCGTGGAGTTTCTTGCCCGTTCTTCTCCATAGGTACCTACTACGCTTTGGAATGGGCAACTAGCTTCATACCTATTTCTGACTGACCGATTCCTTGACAATTCAAAAGTGCCTGTAAATGGTTTAATTGAAATAAATGCTTTGAGTTTGAGTTTGAGTTTGAGTTTGAGTACATGCTGTGTACGTGTGGTATACATGCGGGGTACGTGCCATGTACGTGCGGTGTACATGCGGTGTACGTGCCATGTACGTGCCGTGTACGTGCGGTGTACGTGCCATGTACCGTGCCGTGTACGTGCGGTGTACGTGCCATGTACGTGCCGAGTACGTGCCATGTACGTGCCGTGTACGTGCGGTGTACATGCTGTGTACGTGTGGTGTACATGCGGTGTACGTGTGGTGTACGCGCGGTATACGTGCCGTGTACGTGCGGTGTACGAGTGGTGTACGTGCGGTGTACGAGCGGTGTACGCGCGGTGTACCAGTCGTGTACGTACGGTGTACGTGCGGTGTACGTGCGGTGTACGCGCGGTGTACTTGTCGTGTACGCGCGGGGTACGTATCGTGTACGTGCGGTGTACGTGCCATGTCTTGTCGAATTTCTGTTAGTGGGTATAAAATCCTTTAAGATATATGTTTTTATTTATGATGATCTTACTTGAATTTGCAATAAAATTATATCATTACAAATGCTGCATTGAAATTTGTCAAAATAAAATGCAGTCTGAGCTGATAGTAAGATTCCTGTTAGGCCAAAGTCAAAGTCAAATAATTTATTTCAATTAGGCACAAAAAGGCACTTTTGAACGTCAAAATTTACAAAAAATAGAATTGATTCTAGTCGCCCCTTCCAAAAGGTAGTTTTCTTATGGAGAAGAATGGGCAAGAAACTCCACCGTTACTCTTTTAAAATGTTTTACAATATTTAGTTTAATTATTTATAATATTATCTCATTATCTGTTACGATGCCTCATTGAGGTGGATAACAATTAAAATTCTATTGTGTCTCGTTAATGACAGTTGAAAGGATAAATGTGAAGACGCATCACCTGGAATAAGATTACTATACCACAATAGGTAAAAATAATTAAAAATGAAGCAATGACAGAAAAAATAATTATGTAATGGATACTTGGTGTGCCATACACGTGAATTAAATAAAAACTGTATGTAGACAATAGACACTCACCAAAACGGGTGTTCCAGTTCCAGTACGGTTGACAACGAGGGGACCGCCAGAGTCTCCAACGCAGGGGCCGACGCGGCCCATACCACTGGTACAGAGGGTGCTGTGGATCACATAGTCAGGGACGTAGATACCCGCGCAGTCAATCTCGTTGACTACTTGCACGCTGACGTGATTCACAACCGTAGTCGCTAGTCCTACATTATCTGCAAAAAAAATATGTTCCATAACGGATCATATTCTCAAGATAAAATGGGCCTATGCGTGTGCAGATGTGTTTTGTTTATTTATTAACTCTATTTATTTTTTCTTTTTTGTATGCACGTGTTTCTGTGACAAATAAAACCAATTTTTTTATTTGTTTCTTTCAGCACGGACTATCAGACGCTACGTACGTGTGAACTGATGTGACCATGAGAGGAAATTAATTAAACTATTAAAATTATAGATACTATGAAATTTTAATAACTTACGGTCGCTAGTTCTGCCATATCCGGGGACAACTGCCCAGTTTCCAGCGAATGTCATGTTCAGTTCAAAACCAGTGGGAAGGGCTATTGGCTGGATACTGTCTGAAATTTTAAAGTAGTAATTTGATGATGATTCTCCTATTCTGTTAGTCCTATACGCAAACCCGAAATAACAAATAGATCCGTTGCGGGAGTCGAGCGAACCCTCTAAGGCTTTAGATGCACAGACCGCGATTCGGCGATGCACAGACCGCGGCCCGCCAACAAATTAAAGAAATGCAAAACATTAAAGAAAATTATAAAATAAACGTTGACAATTATTGCGTGGATATGATGCGAGCTTCCAATCGGAACTATTCGGGTACCTAGCACTCGGGTGAGTTCGGATATTTGTGAACAACAGATATGAAATCGAAACCGCCTTGCAAATGAAAATTTGGAATCAATATAGCGACAAGTAATCTAGAGCCAAATATAAAAACGAAATATTGGAAGTTATACAAAGAAGGTAGGTACTTATTAAATTCTTTTAAAAATGTTAAATATATTTTTTTCTCAGGCCCGCCTTTGGCTCATAATGTGCCCAAGTGGCCCCCTGTTCTCTATAAGTCTGTGCACCCCTGACTCTAAGCTAACCACTGAATAACACTTCCAAACAATACTGTTGCTATATCATGTGAAACATTACCATTGTGAATAATACCTTACTTTTTAGGGTTCCGTTGCCAAATGGCAAAAAACGGAACCCTTATGGATTCGTCATGTCTGTCTGTCTGTCCGTCCGTATGTCACAGCCACTTTTTTCCGAAACTATAAGAGCTATGCTGTTGAAACTTGCTAAGTAGATGTATTCTGTGAACCGCATTAAGATTTTCACACAAAAATATAAAAAAAACAAAAAATTTTGGGGGTTCCCCATACTTAGAACTGAAACTCAAACATTTTTTTTCATCAAACCTATATGTATGGGGTATCTATGAATAGGTCTTTAAAAATTATATTGAGGTTTCTAATATCATTTTTTTCTAAACTGAATAGTTTGCGCGAGAGACACTTCCAAATTGGTAAAATGTGTGTCCCCCCTGTAACTTCTAAAATAAGAGAAAGATAAAACTAAAAAAAATAAATGATGTACATTACCATGTAAACTTCCACCGAAAATCTGTTTTAACGAGATCTAGCAAGTAGTTTTTTTTTTTAATACATCATAAATCATAAACCACAATTTACCTTTCATTCAATGTTACTTGCTGCTACGGAACCCTTCATGGGCGAGTCCGACTCGCACTTGGCCGCTTTTTTGTATATTAATGTTTAATTTAAATGAATTATTCAAATCCATTAAATGAAAGACTTGTTACGCGCAACACTATTACGGAAAGCGCTGACACAAAGGCACGAGGCACGCCGCGTGAGTTATCGTCGTCACCATCGACCCAGTTCCTGCATAGACGAAACTGCTGACACGGAACACGAGGCCCGACGACACCGTCTACGTGAGCGAGCCCGCGCACTTCGGATCCACCATCGATCGGGTCAATTCGATTCTATTATAATTGTAATTTCTTTGCTGAATTAAATTAGTCTATAATTAATTCGGTTTTTATTGAGTCCTCCGGCAGTAGCTTACGTAATTGGCGCAGTCGGTAGGATTCCCGGGTCGTTCTTGCGATTTGATATCGGTATATCGCACCACGTTCGCATTGATACGATAGACTTTCAACGTCGCGCCGGGATATCCTGAACAACGAGACTACGCCGGAGTTCCAGACATCGATACCGCTCAACGGAGACCAGAATGTTCATGTAAGTCCGCTAAATTTTCTTAGTGGTTGCTTGCTCCTTTTGTGTGTAGGTACTATATACCCTGTCCAACATTTTTTATCCACGTAGATTGAGTACATCTAGGTTAGTTAGTAGTAGGAGTAGTAGTGTAGATTCTAGACGTAATATAAATCCCGAAAGTGAACCCGAGATGGCTGATTTAGACAATATATTTAAAGCCCTTCGCTTAGTTCCCGATTTTGATGGGAACCCGAATGTACTTACGAGATTCATCAAATTGTGTGACCAGTTAGCACGTGAGTTCATTCAGGAGGGGCAACCGTCAATTAGCGTTCTTAAATGGCATATTGAATAAGGTCACGGGGACCGCCGCCCGTCTGATTAATGCTAACGGTGTACCTAATGATTGGGTAGGCATACGTAGCGCTCTTATTAATAATTTCGCCAACCAGCGAGATGAGACCGCTCTTTACAACGATTTGGCTTTACTTACACAAGGTTACGGCACGCCGCAGGAATTTTACGAGCGTTGCCAGAATCTTTTCAGCACCGTCATGACGTATGTTTCATTGCACGACACCCTGGAATCAACCATTGCGGCTAAACGCGACTTGTATTGTAAACTGACTTTGCAGGCCTATCTCCGCGGCTTGAAAGATCCTTTAGGTGCGCGTATTAGGTGTATGAGACCAGAGACCATTGAGAAAGCTCTATAGTTCGTGCATGAGGAGACTAACACCATTTACTTGCAGAGTAGGAATGACAGCTTGCCGGATAAAAAATCTTCGGCTCGAATGCCACCTCATCAGCAGAACGAAATTAATCATAAAATGCCAGCCTATCCAAACAATATGCTTGTTCCGTTAAGACCTAATCCTTTTAACATGCCCGGTCCGTTCGGACCGCAAGGATCGTAATTTATGTCACGGCCTTTGCCGTCTCAAAACCAATTTAGAATGCCGTTTAATCCATCTAACATGCAATCACGTGGCCCGACCCATACGCAACAAGTATTTGGCAAACCACTGCGTAATAACAACCAGGGCGGTTCTGGATTCAGAATGCCCCCGGGGAACCATTACCCGCCGAATAACGGTCCCAGGCCAATGAGCGGCGTTAGCCACTTTGCATCTAGGCCTCTGCCCGCTACTAACAGATGGAATTGGGCACTACAGGGCAATCCACCACCTTCCAACTATATTAGAACCCGCGATGTTAATGTGAACGAGTGTTCGAATTATGGGCAGGACTATTACTACCCCGACTTATCCGACTATTCTTACATTGACCCTTATAACTATGGCGACTACAACAATGATGAATTTTATTTCAACGGTTGTACTTACGACCACGTCGCTCAACAACAGACTGACGGGACTAACGATAAGGACATGCCAGGCACTGAGGACCAGCAGCAACCCTCAACCAGTCAGGATTTTCAGAAAACTCCGAAGTCAAACAGCTTAGGATAGAATTAAATCTGCAAACCCAAAGGCAACTACCGTATGTTCATTTCCATAACCCCACACTTAACTTTCTAATAGATACCGGTGCAAACCAATCATTCATTAGTCCAGAAGCAGTCCAGAAATATTTCCCGCACATACCTCTTAACTACGATCCATTCGAGGTTACTAATGTTCATGCCACGAGCAGGAATGACTACTCTATCAACTTACCCTGCTTTCCCGAATTTGGTGACACAGAAGCAATTAAATTATTCATATACAGATTCCACGATCGTTTTGATGGTTTGATAGGAATGGATTTACTTACTAAATGGGAGGCTAAACTAGATTTGAAAGATCTTACATTAATAACTAAGTTTGCAATTAATCCCATCCAAATTTATAATTCTCGAAACCTAAACCTCTACGAGGAAATTGTACCCGCGGAAAGTTCTAAATTAGTACGGTTACCTGTTAATGCACCGGATGGTGAGGTTTTTGTAGAGGAACAGATCATTTGTAATTGCATTATATCCGAATGCCTGACCACCGTTTCTAATAGCCGCGGTATGGTTGAAGTAGTCACTTCAACCATACCGCGGCTATTAGAAACCCAACCAACAACGATATAATATTTTCCCTGGACCAAGCCACTCAGGCAATGATATTCAATATTGAAGGCACTGAACAAATGTCACCTCGCGCTAAAGATGTTACATCCAGGATTCGCACCGATCACTTAAACGAGGAGGAAAGGGCAAACTTACTGGCAATATGTTCAAAGTACGCCGACGTCTTTTACATCGAAGGCGAGGCATTAACCTTTACCAACAAGGTAAAGCACAGTATTAAAATTACAGACGAAATTCCAACCTACACTAAAAGTTATAGGTATCCATTTTTACACCGTCAGGAAGTTAGCGATCAAATAGAGAAAATGTTAGATCAAGGAATCATTAGGTCGTCTGAATCCGCATGGAGTTCACCAATTTGGGTCGTCCCAAAGAAGGCTGACGCCTCTGGAAAACAGAAATGGCGTCTAGTCATTGACTTTCGCAAGCTAAATGAAAAAACAGTTGATGATAAGTACCCTATCCCGAATATTACAGACGTCCTGGACAAACTAGGCAAGTGCCAATATTTCACCACTCTTGACCTTGCATCAGGATTCTACCAGGTTGTGAATCCCAATGACATTCCCAAGACCGCTTTTAATGTTGAACATGGGCACTTCGAATTTTTGAGAATGCCCATGGGTTTTAAGAACTCCCCTTCCACGTTTCAACGATTAATGGATAACGTACTCAAAGGGCTCCAAAACGTTATATGTCTTGTTTATCTTGACGATATAATCATATTCAGCACCTCTGTCCAGGAACACATGAACAACCTAGAGAAGGTGTTCCAAAGGTTAAGAGAATCTAACTTCAAAATCCAATTAGATAAATCAGAGTTCTTAAAACTCGAGACCGCTTACCTAGGTCATGTCATCAGTACCGAAGGAATAAAGCCTAACCCAGATAAAATCACAGCTATTCAAAATTACCCCATACCCAAAACACCTAAGAGGATTAAACAATTTCTCGGACTCCTCGGTTACTACCGAAAATTCATCCCAGACTTTTCCCGTATTACCAATCCCGTATGACACAATGCTTAAAGAAAGGAAGGAAAGTAACGTTAGATTCAGATTACGTTAGCTGTTTCGAGAAATGTAAGACTCTACTGACCAATGACCCTATCCTTAAATATCCCGACTTTGACAAAGAGTTCATCGTGACTACAGACGCTTCCAATTTTGCAATCGGCGCAGTACTCTCGCAAGGACCCATTGGCTCGGACAAACCCGTAGCTTTTGCTTCACGGACACTTAATGAAAGTGAAGTAAACTACAGCACAATCGAGAAAGAATTATTGGCGATTGTATGGGCAACAAAATACTTCCGGCCTTACCTTTTTGGACGCAAGTTCAAAATAGTAACAGACCACAAACCATTACAGTGGGTCATGAGCCTCAAGGAACCGAATTCACGGTTAACCAGGTGGCGGTTAAAATTAAGTGAATACGATTTTACCGTCACCTATAAGAAAGGCAAACATAACACCAATGCCGATGCCCTCTCTCGCGTTAAGATCCATAACGAGGAGGTTAGTTCGATGATTGCAAACGCAACCGACAGACCACCATCCCTAGCTAACTCCAACACCCTGACAGCCCATACTTCTGAGGAAAACCCTATACTCGAAATACCCTTCACCAACGAACCATTAAACAAATTCCACCGACAGCTGTGCTTGACCGTTGCAGGTGACTTTAAAAAACGACCTACGGCAACTAAGCCATTCGACACCCATGCTCGAGCATCCGTTCAGCTATCCGAATCTAACTTAGAAGAGGAGCTAGTTAACGCCGTTAAGGAGTACGTCAACCCTAAAATCAAAACAGCCCTGCTGATAAATCCACCCCTTGCAATGTACAACATAATCCCTTTGTTACAAAAACATTTTAAAAGTTCGTCCATGAAATTGGTATTAGCAAAAAAGGAACTTGAAAACATAAAAGAATACCTGAGGCAACAGGAAATTATTCGTCACTACCACGAAGGCAAGACTAATCACCGTGGAATTAACGAATGCTTCCTAGCCCTATCTGCTAAGTATTATTGGCCTAAGATGCGAGAACACATAACCAAATTCATAAATAACTGCACAGTATGTGGACAAGCAAAATACGATAGGAGTCCCATAAAGCAAAAGTTTAATATAGCACCCCCTGCCACTAGGCCGTTCGAAATAATACATATGGATAGCTTCTCAGCACAAAACGAAAAATACGTAACATTCATAGACGCCTTCTCAAAGTATGGTCAAGCTTACCCCATTCGAGATGGGACTGCAGTTAGTGTCATACAAGCCTTACTAGCCTTCAGCACGCATCATGGCCTACCACTAACCATTATGACAGATCAAGGGACCGAATTCACCAATCAGATGTTCTCCGAGTTCTGTAAGTTGCATAAAATAATCCATCACCAAACCCTGGCATATTCACCAAACGCTAACGGTAACATTGAACGCTTTCACTCCACCATATTGGAACATCTACGTATTTTGAAACTAAAATACAAAGACGAGCCAGTCATTCATCTGATGCCATACGCTATCATAGCGTATAATAGTTCAATCCATTCCTTCACACGATGTAAACCATACGACCTTATATTAGGACACACTGACCCACGAGACCCGATCGATATAGATTTGACCGGACACTTACTACAACAATATACCGAAACACATAGAGAACGCATGCAAAAAGTGTACGAACTAATCAATGAGACGTCTCTCGCTAATCGAACAGCGCTCATAGAGAGTCGTAATAAAACCCGTGAGGATGAGGTCGACTATGAGCCCGACCAACAAATATTCATTAGTAATCCCTCTGCAAGTAGATCCAAACTCGCACCCAGATACAAACAGGACACAGTCTTGGCTAACTCACCTATCCACATTTACACTTCTAAAAAAAAGGGACCCATAGCTAAATGTAGATTAAAACGTGTCCCTAAAACTGCAAAATTGTTACAGGATACCTCTGATGCTGACGGTCAGCCTAACATGGGCGCAGGAGATCAATTTAGAACGACTTGAGAATGGACCTGGACTATTGCCCTTCAAACTAGGGCCCATGAAACTCATCACTCATTATCATACATTCCTTCAGAACATCGAACTAACAGACATAGACGATAACATTAACGAGATACGAATTCAACTTACTAAGGCTACAAACAGACTAGACAATAACACTAGCACCCTATATGAGTTTCAAGTAGATAGTTTAAATGCAAAATTAAATAAAGCCTCATCAATCCCAATCGATTCAAACGAGGTTTGGTAGATAGTCTCGGATCCGTAATTAAAAGCATTACAGGAAACCTGGATCACACAGATGCCATTAAATATGATAACGCCCTTAAAGCCCTCAATGATAATCAGCAACGGATAGCTATTGAGCAAAATCATCATATAAGTCTGAGCAAAGGTTTGATGAACGAACATACAAAGATCATTACGAAACTAATAGAGAATCAAGTACAATTAAATGATAGTCTGCACATTTTACTCGACGCCGATAAGTATAAACAACACAACCTTATAAAGTTTGCAAAGTTTTCGCAAATACTACAAATAATTAGCAATAACATAGATAGTTTATTAAGCGAATTAGGTAGGTTAGAGAACGCGATAGCATTTTCCGGTCAACTGCATACTCATCATTCCATGCTAGGTACAGAAATACTAAGCGATATGATACGCAAACTAGGTGCACTTTATAATAAAGATCAATTACTAGATTTAGAAATGAGAGAATATTATGACATTATTAAACCCTTAGCTTATTAACGGGGAAGTCAAATAGTTTTTGCATTTAAATTTCCCATAACCTCACCACTAAGATTCCTGTTATATAAGTTAGTCATCGTTCCAAATAAAAATAAGCAAGCCATCATCCCGTCCTACCCATTCCTAGCAATCACTGGAAACATTCATGCGTACATAAAGGCAGAATGCCCGAAGGTAGTTTCAGAGCATCTCTGCGAAGAAAAACTCAACTACCAAATGAGAACCCATCCAGACTGTATTTGCGACATCATTGGAGGTCAAACACCGCACAAAACAAGCAACACGATCACTATTAGCCTGACGAAGCCCGCAATAGAAAAATTAGACGACCGCCGTTACGCCATCGTGTTCCCGAAACCAACACAAGTCCAGTTAATCTGCGAACAAGAAGAATCCATAACCCTAGCTGGAAGCTTCCTAGCCACTACTCCCCATAATTGCAAGCTACGAACGGACGAATTCACCATCGTCAACATCAACAACCACATTAGAGGACAACCCATGAAGATAAGCAACGTGCCAGATGACATCGAAGGATCAACCATGCCACCCCTTCAAATCAATGCTATTAACCTAAACAAACTGCACGATATTCAAGACAGAATAGACTCACAGAAGCCAATCCACATTGAGCCAACCTCAACTATTTACCATACGACAATCCCAATTTATAGTATATTACGAGTACTTGCCTCACTCATACTGGGAGCGATACTACTATATCGAATCCGCATCCGCGTGGCACAGAAGAAGAAGCAGATGAAAACTCCAGATGAAGCCACTCACGCTGAACCTGAAACATCCGAAACCCGCCAGAGTCGGCCAGCACCCCAAGATCTATCTAAACTCTCGACGATATTTCATCTCAAAATCTGAAATAGTCGTCGATCTGAGGGGGGAGGTGTTACGCGCAACACTATTACGGAAAGCGCTGATACAAAGGCACGAGGCACGCCGCGTGAGTTATCGTCGTCACCATCGACCCAGTTCCTGCATAGACGAAACTGCTGACACGGAACACGAGGCCCGACGACACCGTCTACGTGAGCGAGCCCGCGCACTTCGGATCCACCATCGATCGGGTCAATTCGATTCTATTATAATTGTAATTTCTTTGCTGAATTAAATTAGTCTATAATTAATTCGGTTTTTATTGAGTCCTCCGGCAGTAGCTTACGTAATTGACTACTCACTGCTAAAGGCAACATTAGTAGGCAGCCTAATCATGGCAATATCGTTGGTCTTGTTGGCCGTGAACTGAGGGTGCATCACGACGTCAGTGGTGGCAATGCGGGTGCCACCAGTGAAGAACTGCTCAGTGCCCAAGATCACGATGAATCCAAATGCCTGTGTGCGACCGTCGTACCAGCAGTGAGCTGCAGTCACTAGCCGGTTGGCGGACAGAAGTGTAGAGCCACACACTGAGTAACCATTAGTTAAACCGACGATTTCGATCATCAATCCGGCCTGCGCAGATATAAAAAATTCAGTCAACAATTATTTCACTTACAGTATTTTGTTCTTAAATTAATAAAAGTGTTGTTTGTTTGAAATATTGAGAAGATTAAAAATGAAGACATTATTGGACGATAATTTATAAAGATACTTACGAAGTAAGGGTGTGAGTTGGGGGGAGCCACGACACCGCCCACAACCCTGCTATAAGCCACCTCAGCCAAGATCTTTTCCTCAGCTACCCTGATCTTTTCAGCGAGAGGAATACCGACTTCCTCATGGTATCCAGCAACAAGTTCTACCAGCGCTGACGCCGAAGCCACTAGGGCCAAACCAACCAACAATAGAGCACGCATTATGTCAAAATATGACGAACGTAGTTTTCCCACTTGTATAGTCTCTGCTCATTCAATATCTGATTAACAATTTATCCGCAATAACAAAATAATGCCAATTAGCTTAATCAAGACTGGGAAACTATTGGTTTTCTTATCTGAAAACGAATTAGATTTCCCATTTTTATTACTAACTAGGTTTTGCCCGCGGCTTCGCCCGCGTGGATATCGGCAAATATCCCACGGGAACGTACTACCGATACCGGGATTACATACTTAATAGCCGAGGAAAAGGTCATTGACTCCTACCGCTGCGCCCGCGTTGCCGTCAACCATAATTATTTTGTTACGAGTAATTTTGAATCTGTGATATCTTTTTAACCGACTTCCAAAAAGGAGGAGGTTATATGTTCGTCGCGTATGTTTGGTTTTTTTTTTTATTTTTTTTCTTTTTTTTTATGTAGGTATGTCCACCGATTTCTCCGTCAATTGTGGACCGATTTTGAAAATTCTTTTTGTTTGAAAGTGTATGCTCTCGAGGTGGTCCCATGTAATTTTTTTTAACTTTGCTTCAATAGTTTTTGAGTTAGCTTCAATAATACGTACTTTTTTCCACTTAGTATGTGGATGACATGATGAGTTCCTGTCACTGTTATTTACATAGCAGGTAGTGGTTTTCGAATTTGTGTGGGGTAGGTACCACAACTAAAAGGAGAAAAATAAAAACTTTTTACAAAAAAAAAACAACCGACTTCCAAAAAACACTACAAAGTGAAAAATAACTTTAATTTCGGAAGTCGGTGACAAAAAACGAAAATTTCAAACCAAAGAAAGACACCGACTTCCGAAATTAAAGTTATTTTTCACTTTGTAGTGTTTTTTGGAAGTCGGTTGTTTTTTTTTGTAAAAAGTTTTATTTATTTAAACTTCTCACACACAAAAAGGTACAAAGGCGGACTTAATGCCATAGGTATTCTCTACCAGTCAACCAAGGGTGGTGAAGAGATGGCAGGTGCTCTGTTTGAGAGGAACAAAGAAAAATATATTAAAAATATATATAATTAGAAATAAAATGTAGGAACAACAGTACATAAATAGTTTATAACTTATAATACACATAAATACATTTAATATGATATATATCTATATTATATACATATATACAAATTCAAGGGAAAGAGGTGTTGAGATGACTCTACTCTATTTATTTTGAAAAAAAACTCTGCAATTTCCGCTTAAATGCATACCGACTGGTGGCCGTCCTGATATCAAGAGGAAGCGCGTTCCATAGAAGAATGGACTGAATATGAAAGGAAGAATGAACAAAGTCAAGGCATATTTTAATCTAAATTAAATGCGCAATTTAAGTAACATAGTTTATTGGATAAGGATTAATGTAATACCGGTCGCAATAGCTTCAGAAATAACAATGAAATTTTTATCAAATTCTGAAAGATAAAAATGGTTATTGTGGGTCATCCTTAGAAGATAGACATATGCCATCGCGGTCTTTTTTGTTGAACTTTTTAAGGTTAATTTTATGTAACTTTTACGATTTCCACGGCGCACGCCAATAAAGCTCCCAGTCGGCATGATTTTTTCCGACATCTTCAAGAATAATCGTCAAATTTCAGCCAATTTACAAAAAACCTTAATTAATTGTACTTACACTAAAACCTTCCGCATGAATCACTCTGTCCATTGGTCAAAACCGTTTGAAAATCCGTTCGTCAGTTTTTGAGTTTATCGCAGACAGACAGACAGACGTGGCGGGGGACTTTGTTTTATAATATGTAATAATAAAATAATAATAATGTAATAATTGGCTTTGGCCCGTAAATGTAGCTAAAACCAGCCTAAGAGATGGGAAAAAAAAAACCCTCAGGATAAGGATATTAAGGATCATTTGCAGCAGGAGTGTTTCTGTCCGTCGATAGTTCGAGACGTGTGACATGACTGCGTGTCTCGTAGTCGAGAATTCGATAAAATCTTTCTCTTGCAAAGTGATATACTCAAGCGAGAACAAAAACGACATGATTGTAATTATCAAACTTTTAATCCTGATTTCGTCGATACAAAAAAGGTCCTAAAAAGACATAAAATAATAGGAAGTGCCTCCGCTTCCGGTGCCGGCTCCCAAAAATAACGCCATTGGGAACCGGCAGTGGCATTACTCACGAATACTGGAAGGGTTTCCGCGCCGGTGTCTATTATGGGAGCCGGCGGTGCCGGCAGACGAGATTTAAAAAAATCGGCTCCCATAATGGACACCCGCGCGCGGCGCATCAACCCTTCTAGTATTCATGAGTGACGTCACGGACGGATTACGGTACACATCAGCTGTTCGTGTCAGCACTGATACAAAATAAAACACCATTAAACTCCTAGTAAAAGTTGTGTTAAGGCGAAAGCGTCAGAGTAGCCCGCGAAATTCAAATTTTCTTGAAAACATGACATTTGACACCTTTGCTACCTTATGGAGTTGTATTGCTGATTGTAATGATTATAATTGAGTAAAGCCATATTTGTTACGGCCGCGAATCATATTTTAATCAACATAAAACCTGACACTGACCTGCCAAATGCAAAAAACATAAGAAAATTTTAATTTCGCGGGCTACCCTGACGCTGCACAGTAGGTAGTGATCCTTCAGTGTGTGATCGTTTGCAAAGCAATTTTAAACCGCAGTTCGGTAGTGAAATCCGCAAAGAACAATTTTCAATTTTATTAACTATTTTACTTCGAAGTTACTTGTTAGTTTTTCGGTGCCACCGGTACCCCCAAAAAGTGTTACTTCTACGTACTTTTACAACTTTTGACAAGTGTCGACAACATTACCACAGATTGTGTAACACAGTCAATAAATTATTGTGTAGCAAGCGCCATCTAGCGCCGCCAAATAAGCGTGAAAGTGCGCCATCTATCTGCTACGAGCCGTACTAATATGGTGAAGTGTGCAGCCTGCGGAAGGTTTCTGTCCATAAAAGGGGGCGCTACGTGTAGCAACTCTGCAGGCCACAATAGATATACTATATTAGGTACCTCGCTTGCTTGTTGTTGCCAGATTCAACGCAGATAAGCAGTGACTGGCTATACCTTGAGTGCAGAAGAAAGTTGCCCAGGGGTGATAACAGCGCCACACCTGTCAAGGCAGCTCGTTCGACAGCGTCGGTGGCGGTAGCGGCTCCGGTTGTTGTACCACTGCACGGTGGTATGATCAGGTCACCTGTCGCGGTGACCAAGCCCCCCGCTGCAATGGCAGGGGTACTGTCTCGGGCTGGCAGCGAACAGGGTACTGATGGGGAGCCCTCGCCGGATACACAGTTGACCCTCCGTGGAGAAATACGGCTCTTTTGAGAAATTATTAACGTGTAATAATCAAAAATTTATTACGGGTATACAGAAGTCCGAAAGTCTGACAAACCAGTCTTACTAGCCAAGGGGTCACCGAAGGAACACGGGTGGGTTTTAGTCAGTAAGAGTCTGACACGCCCTCCCGCTCCGCCCAGAGCGGGAGAAGTTATTTGATAATGTCCAAACCAAAAAAAAAAAGAAAGAGGTATCGTGTTACCCAGTAACTGGGCTGTGTAGGTCAGATAGGCAGTCGCTCCATGTAAAATACTGATATTCAGCTGCAACCGGTTAGACTGGAAGCCGACCCCAACATAGTGTTGTGAAAGGCCTCAGGCAGATGATGATAAGTAACTACAGTACTTAGATACATAGAAGTGTTCCATGTCATGATAGTCCATTTCACAGGTATTTTTCCCAGCAACGCCACCGCCTGTTCTGTTTTTTTACAAAGAGGGGGCCTGTGTCCCAGCAGTGGACACGTTATAGGCTGATGCATATAACCTAAAGGTGCATCAGGTCTGGTCAGTAGAGAAAGGTATGTAAATAAGTACAAAATAAAAATACAACGATAGTAAAATAAAAATTTCATGTATTTTTGATCTGGTGATCATGGTATTTTTACAGGTTCTGTAGAATGAAGTTGTTGAAGCTGGTGACACGCGCGTATGCCGAGGGTAAGCCAGCCTGGCTACCGGCAGCGGAGACGAAGGAGACGACACCGATCTGAAATAAGAAAAACATCGTTATTATTCTAAGCAACAACAAAAATGTGGATTGCATTTGAGTCTACTAACTGAAGCCACATAAATGAAAATTCTAAATGAAACGGTGAAGGAAAACATCGTGAGGAAACCGGCATGCCTGAGAGATGTTTCTCGACTGCATTTAAAGCCAAGTCAGAGGCCCATGGGTGGGCGGCATGAAAACTCTGACACCAGGTTAGTCACTAACCACATGAAAAGGAAAGAAAGAATGAAAATATGCATATAAAAAAGCAGGAGTCTTGAACGCATAAAAACATACTACGGAAGGTACCGCTCGTCTACAGTCCGAGTCCGACTTCCCAAACTGTTGTGCTTCGTTTATATAACTGGAGCTTTTGAATTATTTAGAGAAACTTCATAGACGTGGTGACCACTTACCAAAATAGGTGATCCGCTTCTGTTCAAAATGAGGGGACCGCCGCCGCGCCGGAGTCTCCAATGCAAGCGCCGACGCCGCCACGTCCGCTGGTACAGATCGTGCTGTGGGTGACAAACTGGGGACTGTAGATTGCCTGACAGTCAAGTTCGTTGACCACTTGCACGTTGACGTGACTTATCGTTATCACCGAGGACGCACCCGTTTGCTCTGCAAATAAACATAAGTTATTTAAATTATAATTGGGTAAATAGAATAGAATTACACACGAATTACACGCATAAAGGAAGATGTAATCAAACGTCGGCCAATGATGGCATCACCCTGCGACAAAGCCCCGAAATCACACCATTTTCAAAGGCGCTACAACATAATACTTACAGAAGAACAGTGTGACCACTCAGGCTCGGAATAATTGAAGGTTTACACTGACGGATCGAAGACCGACTCCGGTACCGGGGTCGGAGTCTTCTCATACGACCTCAACATTAAGATATCCCGACCGCTAGGAATGTTCAACACCGTCTATCAGGCGGAGTGTGTGGGCATCATACAAGCGGTCCACGCCATTGAAGCCAGGAGAGTTACGGACACTCACATACGTATACTCTCTGACAGCGCCTCAGTTCTCCAATCCTTGAAGAAAAAATATATTACCTTGAAGTTAATACTAGAATGTCACAATGCACTAGAACAATTAACGGTATCTAGTCGCAACACGGTGACGCTACAATGGATAAAAGGACACAGCGGTTAACTAGGTAACAACGCAGCTGATGAACTTGCTAGAAGAGGTTCTGGCACGGCAGTCTGTGGTCCCGAACCTATCGTACCAATCCCTTTCAACCAAATACGCAGGTGGCTACAGGAGTTCACCCTCACACAAGCGGAGTACTGGTGGACCTCGACACCGGGCTGCAGGCAGTCCAAGGAAGCTATGCCATCCCTGGATAGCAGGCTAACCAGGCGCTTATTACGCCTGGACAGGAACGGCCTGCGCCTGGTGACGGGAACCATCATGGGACACTGCTCGCTAAACAAACACTTCCACACAATAGGCATAACGGACAGCTCTCTGTGCAGGGCATGCATGGAGGCTGAGGAAACCGTCGCGCACGTGCTCTTCGAATGCACAGGCGTCACCCAGATGAGAACAGAAACCCTCGGGTCACCCAGATCTTTTACAGATGTTCTGAACAAACCAGGAGTTTTGATTAACTTCTGGAGGGAGGTGGGCTGGTTGGAATAACCACCAAACGGCCGCCATGGCCCACGCACAATGGTCCACCTGACGGACTAAGTGCGGAAACCAAACCCCATAACATAGAACATAGAATTACACACGGTGTCTACATCTCTTTTTATCCTCTGTCCTATAGCAGGTATGCTGTAAGAGATTTCATTAGAAATAAGCATCACCTTTGTACGTATTTTTCTGTTCCTTTTGTCTTGTCTGTGTATTATTTGTGTGTACACAAATGGTTAAATAAATAAATAGAATTCAAAATAATTAATTGATTCAGGCGTGACCTTGCGGAAATCCATTATAAAATACAATAAACGTGGATATATTTAGTAACCTGTTCCGCTTAGCTATTTCTAAAGAGCCACAAAAAACTCCTGAAAGAAATCGACACGTGTTTCACCTCTCAACGTGACATCCTCAGGATGACGATGGACTTGTTGCGAATCCGAACACGGCGTGTTGCCACACCGACCACTGAGCGCAGCGGTCGATGTGGTGTCTATTGTATTTTAGAATATAATTCGCCAATTAGAATCAAAAACTCGCCTTTTCAAAGATTTTTTGAAGATAAAAAAACTATAATATATTTTAGTAAGTGCTTAGTATGAAAAGTATTTTAGTCAAATAGGTATTTTGGTAAATTTTGGACCAATTACAACATTTCGTAATCCTGTAGAGGTTCCCGGCAGCATGTAGATTCTGCACCTTTGTTCGTACACAATCACTGGGCACACATTATCATTCCGCGCCACAATACATTACCAAAATAGCTGGCCAGTGTGTTGCTACGGCCCGCTGCGGGTGTGCGTTGCGCTATGGCCCGCTGCGGATGTGCGTTGCACCACGGCCCGTTGCGGTTTTACGTTGCACTACGGCCCGTTGCGTGCAATGATTTATACAATGTAAGAAGAGTTATAATAAAACGCGTTGCATTATGACACGGGCCGCAATAGTGTGTGCTTGCATAATTATGTACTCATAGAAGTAAACTAAACGATGTCAAACATTGTAATTGTACGATTGTTTAAGATTGTGAAAATTATGAGACATCGAAAATTATTACTAGTTCTGATAATTTTAAAAAATTATAAGAACTTACGGTCGCTAGTTCTGCCATAGCCAGCAACAACAGCCCAGTTTCCAGCGAATGTTTGCCACAGATCAAAACCAGTGGGAAGGGCTATTGGCCGGATACTGTCTGAAATATTAATTTTGTAAAAAAATATGATTTATCATAATGTCGCCGGTGAGGTACCCAAATCCGTAATAATAAATTGTAGGCCCAACTATCTCTAAACTGTCTAGTGCGTACTCTGCGTTCGCAATTCATTTGCCAAACGTAAATAAATACGAGTTTTAGGAAAAACAACTGTAATGCCTAGACATAAGCTTCAGTTTGCGCTACAACTTCATATTTGTATAACTTTTTCAACAGTACTAGTCAGTTTAAAATCAACTTTATTTGCACAAGCATAAAGTTGATGTTTGTGGAAATAACATCAATTGGAAAGAAGGTAGTTTTAGGTTTTCAACACCTTAAATAGAGAGATAGTTGTTGTTGTCTCGTTACAATCGAAACAACACAAGAAAAAAACTCCTGTTACTTCTTCTGTTGCTATTGCTACATCATTTTGAATTATTGTACAAAATTAAATCGTGATGTCTTGATGTCAAAAACTTTTTGTTAAATCATGATCGCATATTAATTGAAAATAATATTTGGAGTTTAATTTATCAAGATACTCACGAAGTAAGGATGTTGTATAACGGGAGCGACAGAACCGCCCACAACTCTGTTTTGAGCTGCCTCGGCTAAGATCTTTTCCTCAGCTGCCTTGAGCTTCTGAGCGAGGGGAATACCGACTTCCTGATGGTATCCAGACCCCACTCCCGCAAACGCCGATGCTGATGCCACCAGGGCCAGGACAACCAACAGTAGAGCACGCATTTTGACAAGATATTTCTTTAATTATGACAAACGACCACTTTTTGGAATTTATATAGGTACCCTTGATAATTAAATCTGATCTAATCGTTCGTATCTATTCGTATGCAATCAAAATTAGAAGCCAATTAGTCTTATCAAGAAGGGTAAAACGTGGAACTTATCTATCTTATCGTATCTGGGTACGGATGAGATTTTTAATTTTCACAACTCATATTAATTAAGAACCAAATTACACGAAGAGAGTTTCTCGCCCGTCAAGACGCACAGATTCGCTAGGTGGTAAGCGTTTTCATGCGACACAAACGAGAGAAACAAAAACATTACCCTCCTTCTGGGGCAGTCGGGTAAAAACTCGCCTACGATTAGGGAATGGAACTGATATCACAATGAAACCACGCCATGACTGACTCGAAAACTTGAAATCAATTTTGTTCTTTCTTTATTTTTATCTATCTATGTAGAGGCAGTACTGTATAAAAAAAGACAACAATTGCTTATTCGAACAAAAAAATATCATGTATTCTTATATCAGTCTCGTGGTATTTACAGATGCTGGAGGATGAAATTGTTGAAGCTGGTGACACGCGCGTACACCGCCGGGAAACCAATTTGACAACCGTCGCCAGAGCCGAATGAGACGACGCCGATCTGAAAAAAATAATGTTATTGTAATAATTCAAAAAAGTAAAAAGGGGAGTCTGGTATTGTAGGCGGGGGTGTCGTGAAGGCTTTTGCACAGAAATAAAAACCACGAATCACAAGGTATAAAACACACTATAATTTCTTGACATATAATACAGATTTATCAGAGCGTTAACTTAATGCTAACACGGTTTATCAAAACTAGGAAACGATTTAAGAACTGAGCTTAAGTCTAGATATACTAAACTTATTAATTAAAAGCGCAGCGCGACAGTTAAATAGCAGCAGGTGTACGAACGCGAAGGGACAATGCTTCAATTATTATTTTTTTCTGTTCGACCTCTCATAGCTGACTTCTGAGGTCATGACTATTTAACCGGGTTTTCCTGTGGCTGCCTTAAGCTACTACACTCAAAGCCCAGCGGCAGCCAGGGGCAAAAAACTATGCTGATTATAACTAGGCAAGCGCTCGCTAAGGGCACCCCCTGTGGGGTACGAACCACGGCTTAGAACGTCGCTGGGGGGAGGATATCAAAGATGGGACGGGTTGGATCAAAGTTTTGATCATAATCGGGGAGTTTAAAGCTACGTGCTCACCTGCAACAACTAAGTCGTTTTCGAGCAAGGGTCGGGGGGAGTTTCATTTACTCGGGGTTGCGGTCGCGGAGAACCTCGGCGGAGAGGTCAGAATATCGGGAGTCTGTGTTTACGCACTGTACTGGTTTCCCTACTGTCTAGCAATCCTTGGGACGGGGGCATTCAGAATCGTCATGCTCGCCCAGGCACTTTACGTACCTAGGTGTAGAATGGCAATTCCTCTGTAAGTGACCGTATAACTGATATCTGTGGCATTGTCCAACAATGCCACTTTTATGGGGTTTTCGATTTCAAAACCTGTGAGGTTGCACAGGGTTTTGAGTTGGAAGATCGAGTTATGGCCCTCAACGGGCGGGGAAATGACGAGCATCATGTTCATGTCGTATGACTACTGCCTCTAGAGCGGTGCATACGATGAACCTCGTCGACCGGGACGTTTTGCGACTGAAGGTCGGCTAGGATTTCCGAAGAGAGGATTTCGCGCGGGATACGTTTGATGATGACGCGGGTTTTACGTGGTATGAAACACCTCTCATTTTCAGAAGTCGGTCAGGTACCTATAGTCGCGCGACGTAGGGACGGATACTTTATTACCCTATTTGGTATTACGGGTGCTGGTGAAACCAATCTTATGTTTGGCACACCATTTTGAAATATCGGTCCACTTTCCTTTGTCCTGAATGAACAGGGGAGGTGGGAGGGGGGGGGCATCTTTTTAGTGGATGACGGGGGTATCCTTCGCGGAGGATGACGTAATCGGGTTGGGGGTGGTAGAGGGGGAAGCTGCGGTAGCACAAGTCGCGGGGGTAGCGAGGAAAGCTACAAGGGTGGAATCTACAAATGCGGGTGAAGAGGGAGCTGAGTCAGAGTCTTCCAGTGCAACGACCTTAATGGCCTGGGTGGAGCTCTGTTTCTTATTCTTCCTCTTTCTCCCTTTTCCTTGGACGGCTATATAGCCGTCGTCGGAGTGAGAGGAAGAGGCAGAAGAAGAAGTGGACTTAGCTTCTTCTTCCTCCGAACCATAAGGGTAAGGGGTAGTGGGCCGCTTTGAAGAAGCAACGCTGATGGGAGCGTCAGTGTCCATTAACTCTAACGGACTAAGGGGACTAGATGGCTTGATGTTCGGGAGGGACTCGAGTGCATCGCTAAAGTTAGCAATGCTATTGTTTGAGGGACCGGGACCTAATAAATCAGTTTGAAGCTCGGCAAACCGAACTCCATACTTACTTCCAAGAGAGGCCTCCTCGTCGAGGACGCCCTGGAAAAATTTAATGAATTGCTGAAGGCAGAGTGCTGGGTCTTTCATAGTGAAAGAGGGAATTTAAAAGGGAGCTATTTCTCCTATCGATTTTCCTATTCCTATCTCCCCGGTGGGTTGGCCGGGGATGTGTAAACCCCCAGACGGGTGTAGACAGGGAGGTTGAGTGCCTAGTGGTGAGCCCTAAGCTTGCTTTTGCCCGTTGCCTATCTTAATGTGCAGCGGGGTCCTATCCAATCTAGTGTGAAGGGTATGAATGTGCCCGACCACGCTAGGAGTCGCTGTGGAGGCAAAACTGTCACCATATCCTAAGTTTAAATACAAAAATCATCCAATTCTACTTCTCTTCCACATCGCTGTTGTCTGAGATACAGATATTTATTAATCTAGTTCAGACACAGATGTCTTGTCGAATTTCTGTTAGCAGGTACAAAATCTTTTAAGATATGTTTTTATTTATGACTAGCTACGCCCCGCGGTTTCACCCGCATAAGTCTCGATCCCGTGGGAATATCGGGATAAAAAGTATCCTATGTGTTAAACCGGGTTATAAACTATCTGTTTACCAAATTTCATCCAAATCCGTTGAGCCGTTTGAGCGTGAAGAATAGACAAACATACACACACTCACAAACTTTCGCCTTTATAATATTAGTGTGATAAGTGTGATGATCTTACTTGAATTTGAAATAAAATTATATTATTACATATGCTGCATTGAAATTCGTCAAAATAAAATGCAGTCTGAGCTAATAGTAAGATTCCTATAAGGCCTGAGTTACATAAAAACTGTATGTGGACAATAGACACTCACCAAAACGGGTGTTTCAGTACGGTTGACAACAAGGGGGCTGCCAGAGTCTCCAATGCAGGGGCCGACGCGGCCCACACCGCTGGTACAGATGAAGCTGTGGATCACATTTTTTGGGACGTAGATACCCGCGCAGTCAATCTCGTTGACTACTTGCACGCTAACGTGTCTCACAACCGTAGTCGCTCCAACTTTATCTGCAAAAAAAGCATAAGGAAGTTTTGAACTTTAGGAGTTCCATAACGGATAATATTCTCAAGCCAAAATGGGCTTATGCGTGGGCAGATGTGTTTTGTTTATTTATTTACTCTAGTTAATTTTTCTTTTTTGTATGCACGTGTTTCTGTGACAAATAAAACCATTTTTTTTATTTGTTTCTTTCAGCACAGACTGACAGACGCTACGTGCGTATGAACTGATGTGACCATGAGAGGAAATTAATTGTAAATGATCGTGATATGAGACATGAAAACTATTAAAATTATAGATACTATGAGTTTTTAAGAACTTACGGTCGCTAGTTCTGCCATATCCGGCGACAACTGCCCAGCTTCCAGCGAATGTCAGGTTCAGTTCAAAACCAGTGGGAAGGGCTATTGGCTGAATATTGTCTGAAATTTTAAAGTAGTAATTTGATGATGATTCTCCTATTCTGTTATTAGGTACCCATACGCAAACCCAAAATAACAACCTGATCCGTTGCGGGACTCGAGCGAACCCTCGAAGAAAACCACTGAATAACACTTCCAAACAATAATGACTGTTGCTACATCATGTGAAACATTACCATTGTGAATAATACCTTACTTTTTTTTGTATATTAATGTTTAATTTAAATGAATAATTCAAATCCATCAAATGAAAGACTACTCACTGCTAAAGGCAACATTAGTAGGCAGTCTGATCATGGCAATATCGTTGGTCTTATTGGCCGTGTACTGAGGGTGCATCACGACGTCAGTGCTGGCAATGCGGGTGCCACCAGTGAAAAACTGCTTAGTGCCCAAGATCACGGTGAACTTCCATGCCTGTCTGCGACCATCGTACCAGCAGTGAGCTGCAGTCACTAGCCGGTTGGCGGACAGGAGTGTAGAGCCACACACTGAGTAAACATTAGTAAAACCGACGATTTCGATCATCAATCCGGCCTGCGCAGATATAAAAAAGTCAGTCAACAATTATTTCACTTACAGTATTTTGTTCATTAATAAAAGTGTTATTTGTTTGAAATATTGAGAAGATTAAAAATGAAGACACTAATTAACTATAATTTATAAAGATACTTACGAAGTAAGGGTGTGAGTTGGGGGGAGCCACGACACCGCCCACAACCCTGCTATAAGCTACCTCAGCCAAGATCTTTTCCTCAGCTACCCTGATCTTCTCAGCGAGAGGAATACCGACTTCCTCATGGTATCCAGCAACAAGTTCTACCAGCGCTAACGCCGAAGCCACTAGGGCCAAACCGACCAACAATAGAGCACGCATTATGTCAAAATATGACGAACGTAGTTTTCCCACTTGTATACTCTCTGCTCATTCAATATCTGATTAACAATTTATCCGCAATAACAAAATAATGCCAATTAGCTTAATCAAGACTCAAACCATTGGTTTTCTTATCTGAAAACGAATTAGATTTCCCATTTTTATTACTAGCTAGGTTTTGCCCGCGGCTTCGCCCGCATGGATATCGGCAAATATGCCACGGGAACGTACTACCGATACCGGGATTACATACCTAATAGCCGAGGAAAAGGTCATTGACTCCTACCGCTGCACCCGCAGCCATCAACCATAATTATTTTGTTACGAGTAATTTTGAATCTGTGATATCTTTTAAACCATTAATTTAAACGAAATGATGACAAGGCATATTTTAATCTAAATTAAATGTTCAATTTAAGTAACATAGTTTATTGGATAAGGATTAATGTAATACCGGTCAAAAAAGCTTCGGAAATAACAATGAAATTTTTTCAAATTCAAGATAAAAATGATTATTGTGGGTCATCCTTAGAAGATAGACATTTATGCCATCGCGGTCTTTTTTGTTGAACTTTTTAAGGTTAATTTTATGTAACTTTTACGATTTCCACGGCGCACGCCAATAAAGCTCCCAGTCGGCATGATTTTTTCCGACATCTTCAAGAATAATCGTCAAATTTCAGCCAATTTACAAAAAACCTTAATTAATTGTACTTACACTAAAACCTTCCGCATGAATCACTCTGTCAAAGCCGGTGGTGCCGGCAGACGAGATTTAAAAAAATCGGCTGCCATAATGGACACCGGCGCGCGGCGCGGCAACCCTTCTAGTATTCATGAGTGACGTCACATCAGCTGTTCGTGTCAGCACTGATACAAAATAAAACACCATTAAATTCCTAGTAAAAGTTGTGTTAAAGCGAAAGCGTCAGAGTAGCGCGCGAAATTCAAATTTTCTTGAAAACATGACATTTGACACCTTTGCTACCTTATGGAGTTGTATTGCTGATTGTAATTATTATAATTGAGTAAAGCCATATTTGTTACGGCCGCGAATCATATTTTAATCAACATAAAACCTGACACTGACCTGCAAAATGCAAAAAACATAAGAAAATTTGAATTTCGCGGGCTACCCTGACGCTGCACAGTGTGTGATCGTTTACAAAGCAATTTTAAACCGCAGTTCGGTAGTGAAATCCGCAAAGAACAATTTTCAATTTTATTAACTATTTTATTTCGAAGTTACTTGTTAGTTTTTCGGTGCCACCGGTACAGACGCCAGCACTTCAAGCTACTACAATCTGTCAAATTTATTTAATAGATTTTCAACTTTATCGCTGAAGTCTAAGGTTCAAAGTTGATTGGGAAAATTTGACAGTTTCGGGTAGCTTGATGTGCTGGCGTCTGTACCTCCAAAAAGTGTTACTTTTACAACTTTTGACAAGTGTCGACAATATTACCACAGATTGTGTAACACAGTCAATAAATTATTGCGTAGCAGGCGCCATCTAGCGCCGCCAAATAAGCGTGAAAGTGCGTCATCTAGCTGCTACAAGCCTTACTAATATGGTGAAGTGTGCAGCCTGCGGAAGGTTTCTGTCCATAAAAGGGGGCGCTACGTGTAGCAACTCTGCAGGCCACAATAGACATTACCTCACTTGCTTGTTGTTGCCAGATTCAACGCAGATAAGCAGCGACTGGCTATACCTTGAGTGCAGAAGAAAGTTGCCCAGGGGTGATAACAGCGCCACACCTGTCAAGGCAGCTCGTTCTACAGCGTCGGCGGCGGTAGCGGCTCCGATTGTTGTACCACTGCACGGTGGTATGATCAGGTCACCTGTCGCGGTGACCAAGCCCCCCGCTGCGATGGCAGAGGTACTGTCTCGGGCTGGCAGCGAACAGGCTACTGATGGGGAGCCCTCGCCGGATACACAGTTGACCCTCTGTGGAGAAATAAGGCTCTATTGAGAAATTATTAGCGTGTAATAATCAAAAATTTTTTGAATTAATTTAAGTAGGTGAACTCATTATGGGTAATCAGAAGTCCGAAAGTCTGACAAACCAGTCTTACTAGCCAAGGGGTATCGTGTTCCTGCCGGGGGTGCGAAGAAAACCGATAGAGAGGTCGTGGCCCCCGGCAACAGGGCAACCGAAGGAACACGGGTGGGTTTTAGTCAGTAAGAGTCTGACACGCCCTCCCGCTCCGCCCAGAGCGGGAGAAGTTATTTGATAATGTCCAAACCAAAAAAAAAAAGAAAGAGGTATCGTGTTACCCAGTAACTGGGCTGTGTAGGTCAGATAGGCAGTCGCTCCATGTAAAATACTGATATTCAGCTGCAACCCGTTAGACTGGAAGCCGACCCCAACATAGTGTTGTGAAAGGCCTCAGGCAGATGATGATAAGTAACTATAGTACTTAGATACATAGAAGTGTTCCATGTCATGATAGTCCATTTCACAGGTATTTTTTCCAGCAACGCCACCGCCTGTTCTGTTTTTTTACAGAGAGGAGGCCTGTGTCCCAGCAGTGGACACGTTATAGGCTGATGCTTATAACCCAAAAGGTGCATCAGGTCTGGTCAGTAGAGAAAGGTATGTAAATAGGTACAAAATAAAAATACAACGATAGTAAAAAAAAATGTCATGTATTTATGATCTGGTGATCATGGTATTTTTACAGGTTCTGTAGAATGAAGTTGTTGAAGCTGGTGACACGCGCGTATGCCGAGGGTAAGCCAGCCTGGCAACCGGCAGCGGAGACGAAGGAGACGACACCGATCTGAAATAAGAAAAACATCGTTATTATTCTAAGCAACAACAAAAATGTGGATTTTTTGACTCTACTAACTGAAGCCACATAAATGAAAATTCTAAATGAAACGGTGAAGGAAAACATCGTGAGGAAACCGGCATGCCTGAGAGATGTTTCTCGACGGCATGTACATAAAGGCGAGTCAGAGGCCCATGGGTGGCATAAAAACTCTGACACCAGGTTAGTCACTAACCCATGAAAAGGAAAGAAAGAATGAAAATATGCCTATAAATATAAATAATAATAATATGTCTTGAACGCACAAAAACATACTACGGAAGGTACCTCTCGTCTACAGTTCGAGTCAGACTTCCCAAACTGTTGTGCTTTGTTTGTATAACTGGGGCTTTTGAATTATTTAGAGAAACTTCATAGACGTGGTGACCACTTACCAAAATAGGTGATCCGCTTCTGTTCAATATGAGGGGACCGCCGGAGTCGCCAATGCAAGCGCCGACGCCGCCACGTCCGCTGGTACAGATCGTGCTGTGGGTGACAAACTGGGGACTGTAGATTGCCTGACAGTCAATTTCGTTGACCACTTGCACGTTGACGTGACTTATCACTGAAGACGCACCCGTTTGCTCTGCAAATATTAAACATGTTATTTAAATTATAATTGGCATTTTACTCGCTTTTTCAAAGATTTTATTGAATATAAAAAAAAACTATAATATGTTTTAGTGTGACATATTATGAAAAGTATTTTGGTCATCTTGAAATATTGCGGCCAAATTACAATATTTCGTAAAACTTCATATTCTGCACCTTTCTTCGTACACAATCAGTGGGCACACATTAAGGCTTGTGCAGACCAGCGCGATACGCGACGCGACACAAAGGCACCGCCCGTCGCGCGACGAGCGGTGCCTTTGTGTCGCGTCGCGTGTCGCGCTGGTCTGCACAAGCCTTTATCATTCCGCGCCACAATACATAACAGTGATTACCAAAATACCGCCAGCGCGTTGCGCTACGGCCCGTTGTGGTTGTGCGTTGCGTTACGACCCGTTGCGGTTGTGCGGCGCGCCCGCCCGTAGCCCGTGTAAGAAGATTTAAATACAATGCGTTGCATTGTGACGCGGGCCGCAATAGTGTGTGCTTGCATATGTACTCATAGAAGTAAACGATGTTAAACATTGTAAAGGCTCGTGCAGACCAGCGTGACATGCGACGCGACACAAAGGCACCGCTCGTCGCGCGACGAGCGGTGTCTTTGTGTCGCGTCGCGTGTCGCGCTGGTCTGCACGAGCCTTAATGCGATTGTTTAAGATTGTGATTTCTTTTATTCATTTTTTTACATATTAAATACATTTTAAATATTTTTTATAAAAATCATTAAAAAAAACATTTAAAAATATAAAAAAGTGGCCCATCGGCATCAGGAACAGGGTCCAAACTGCTGGTGGTCAGGGCTCTAGAGAGAGGAACCTCCTCACTATGCGTGCCGTGTCTAGGAGTACTGCTTTCTGAATCAAGCCCTTGACCCAGCCGCGCAATGAGAGCCTCCTGAGGTGTTGGTCGAGGTTCTTCGCTATTAGGCCATTAACCGTAACGATTATCGGTACAATGATTGCAGAGTCCACATCCCACATGTCGACAACCTCGTGTGCTAAGTCAAGATACTTGATTTTTTTATCTTTCTCAGCTTTCACGAGATTCTCGTCATGAGGGACAGCGATATCTACAATCATTGCACAGCGCTCTCGTCGATCTATCACCACAATATCAGGCTTATTGGCTACAATAGTCCTGTCAGTGGCGTGACCATTCTCGAGAACTGGGTCGGGCACATACATGTAGTATGGTACTTCGGACTCCACAAGGTTGTACTGCAAGGCAAGTTGCTGGTGAATAATCCTAGCCACTAGATTGTGTCTGTGCAAGTACTCGCCATTAGCATGACGAGAACAACCGGAAACAATATGTCGGATTGATTCACCGGGACGGTGGCATGCCCGACAGATGTCAACCGTACCGTCCTTGACAATGTATTTCCGATAATTATTCGTCATGATAACTTCATTCATTTCGTCATGATAACTTCATCCATAGATTGTGATAATTAATAGGAGACAGAAAATTATTAGGTAGATAATTTTGATAAATTATAAGAACTTACGGTCGCTAGTTCTGCCATAGCCAGCAACAACAGCCCAGTTTCCAGCGAATGTTTGCCACAGATCAAAACCAGTGGGAAGGGCTATTGGCCGAATGCTGTCTGAAATTTTAATTTTGTAAAAAATTACAAACTAGAAATAATATAATAAAATGTAGACCCAACTATCTGTAAACTTATTACTTGATACGTTAAAATCGAGGCAACACAAGAAAAAAATCTCCAGTTACTTCTTCTGTTGCTACATCATTTTGAATTATTGTACAAAATTAAATCGTCATGTCTTGTTTAATAATTAAAATTACAATAACTATTTAATCAATCATGTTGATTATCTTTTATCCGATATAGGTAAATGTCTAAATTGTTTAATCTGCGATACTGAATGGACAACTTATACTCACTGCTGAATTGAACGTTGGAAGGCAGCCTGATGATAGCAATATCGTTGTTAATATTGGCGGCATTGTACTGAGGGTGCAGCACGACGTTGGTGGTAGTGATGCGGGTACCACCAGAGAACAGCTGATTGGTGCCGAGGACGACGACGACCTGCCACCCCTGGTTGCGGCCGTCGTACCAGCAGTGAGCGGCTGTTACCAGCCGGTTGGCAGACAGTAGTGTAGAGCCACACACTGAGTTACCAGAAGTAATACCGACCAGACTTATGAGCAATCCAGCCTGCGCAGAGATTAACACATTTATAATCAACAATTAACTCACAAAAACTTTTTGTCAAATCGTGGACGCTTATTAATTGAAAATAAGTATTTGAAATTTAATTTATCAAGATACTCACGAAGTAAGGATGTGCGTTAACGGGAGCGACAGAACCGCCCACAACCCGGTTTTGAGCTGCCTCGGCCAAGATCTTTTCCTCAGCTGCCTTGAGCTTCTGAGCGAGGGGAATACCGACTTCCTGATGGTATCCAGACCCCACTTCCGCAAACGCCGATGCTGATGCCACCAGGGCCAGGACAACCAACAGTAGAGCACGCATTATGACAAGATATTTCTTTAATTATGACAAACGACCACTTTTTGGCATTTATATAGGTACCCTTGATAATTAAATCTGATCTAATCGTTCGTATCTATTCGTATGCAATCAAAATTAGAAGCCGATTAGTTTTATCAATAAGGGTAAAACGTGGAACTTATCTATCTTATCTTATCTGGGTATGGATGAGATTTTTCATTTTCACAACTAATATTAATTAAGAACCATTTACACGAAGAGAATTTCTCGCCCGTCAAGACGCATAGGTGTCTAATCTAATCGAGATTCGCTAGGTGGTTAACGTTTTCATGTGACACACGCGAGAAATAAAAACAATCGCCAACAATTAGGGAATGATACTTGAAGAGACTCTCCCGTCGATTTTTACGAACTGTGGGTCTTAAACGGCCACATTAAGCAATTCATTTTCTGAATTCCCAGCAATTCCTCTATGGTGACACATATTGTAGCTGAATCATATTCAATTCAATTCATATCAGAATCATATTTGGTATAAATATTGCCGCATGAAGATCGTAATTTTATCGGATAATTTTTCTTTACAGTTTTTATTAATCAAATGAGATTTTATTTTTTATTTCTACAGTTTATATGTTATTTCATTATAATACAAAACTGTCAAACAGATGAATTGCGTAATATGAATTGAACGCAGATAATATTATGAATTGTCAGTTTGTGACAGTTTGTGTGATTCATAATAATAACATATTATGATTCTACCAAAGCAGCCGTTTTAGGTCCCCCTGGTATCACAATGAAACTTTTCTTTCTTCATTTTCTGTTAAGATTTATATATGTATCTATAGGCAGGTAATGAAAAATAATAGGTACTGTATAAAAAAAAGACAACAATTGCTTATTCAAACAATAAAAAAATCATGTATTTATATTAATAGTCTTGGGTATTTACAGATGCTGTTGGATGAAATTGTTGAAGCTGGTGACACGCGCGTACGCCGCAGGGAAACCAATTTGGCAACCGCCGCTAGCGACGAATGAGACGACGCCGATCTGGAAAAAGTAAGGTTATTGTAATAAAAAAAAAAGAAAAGCATAGCCCACACAGCGGCGCTGCATTGAAATTCGTCAAAACAAAATACAATTTGAGCTAAATAAAAACTGTATGTAGAGTGTAGACAATAGACACTCACCAAAACGGGTGTTCCAGCACGGTTGAAAACGAGGGGTCCGCCAGAGTCTCCAATGCAGGGGCCGACGCGGCCCACACCGCTGGTACAGATGGTGCTGTGGATCACATTGTCAGGGCCGTAGATACCCGCGCAGTCAATCTCGTTGACTACTTGCACGTTGACGTGACTCACAACCGTAGTTGCTCCAGTTTGCTCTGCAAAAAAAAAGAATTTGGAAGTTTTTAATTTTAGGAATTCCAAATCGGATAATATTCTCAAAATAAAATGGGCCTATGTGTGTGCAGACCAGTTTCATGTGTTTATTTTACTCGAGTTAAATTTTCTTTTGTATGCACGTGTTTCTCTGATAAATAAACTTATTTTTAGGGTTCCGTAACCAAATGGCAAAAAACGGAACCCCTATGGAATCGTCATGTCTGTCCTTCCGTATGTCACAGCCACTTTTTTCCGAAACTATAAGAACTATGCTGTTGAAACTTGGTAAGTAGATGTATTCTGTGATTAAGATATTCACACAAAAATAGAAAAAAAACCATACATTTTGGGGGTTCCCCATATTTAGAACTGAAACTCAAATTTTTTTTTTCATCATACCCCTTCTATGGATACGTCTTCAAAAATGATATTGAGGTTTCTAATATCACTTTTTTCTAAACTGAATAGTTTGCGCGAGAAACACTTCCAAAGTTGTAAAATGTGTGTGTAACTTCTAAACTCCCCCTGTAACTTCTAAAATAGGAGAACGATAAAACTAAAAAAAATATATGATTTACATTACCATGTAAACTTCCACCGAAAATTGGTTTAAACGAGATCTAGTAAGTAGATTTTTTTTAATACGTCATAAATTACCTTTCATTCAAAGTTACTTGCTGCTACGGAACCGTTCATGGGCGAGGCCGACTCGCACTTGGCCGCTTTTTATTTCTTTCGTTTAGCACAGACGGTCAGTCACTACGTGCGTATGAACTGATGTGACCATGAGAGGAAATTAATTGTAAATGATCGTGATAAATGAGACATGAAAACTATTAAAATTATAAATATCGCCTCTTTACTTCAATAACGTGATAAGTCCAACAATATTATTGTCGGACTTATCACATTATTGAAGTAAAGATGCGATATGTACTATGAGTTTTTGAGAACTTACGGTCGCTAGTTCTGCCATATCCGGCGACAACTGCCCAACTTCCAGCGAATGTCAGGAACAGTTCAAAACCAGTGGGAAGGGCTATTGGCTGGATACTGTCTGAAATTTTAAAGTAGTAATTTGATGATGATTCTCCTATTCTGGTGCCTATACGCAAACCCAAAATAACAACTAGATCCGCTGCGGGAGTCGAGCGAACCCTCGAAGAAAACCACTGAATAACACTTCCAAACAATAATGACTGTTGCTGTTCATGTGAAACATTGTTTGGTTGGTATTATGTAAATGTGGAGACCTACTCCAAAATTGTAAAGTATTATTGAATAATACTTTACGATTTTTTTATACAATGTCCCCCATGGGCATGTGCCCGCTTGTATTTTTCTGAATATTCATGAAAATTTATAGAAAATTTGCTTTAAAAAGGGGTCTTTAATATTTTTCATGTTTATTTTTTATTTTTATTACAGTGTAGTAAATGTAAAGCCAGGTCACAACCTTGCTTTACATTTTTTGAAAAAAAAAATTAACGACTATGAAAAAAAAATTGCTCTTAGAGTTTTAGAGTACCTCGGATTTAGTTACAGTTAGGTACCTATCAATAGTGTTTTGTGTATTTGTAGCTGTTATGTAGTAGATAATTAATAACGATTAAAAAAGTTCCCCTATGCGGAATTTTATGGACTTACACTTGTGTTTTTTAAATAAATAAGTACCTACTGTTTTCGTTTAAGAAAAAAAATTCTAAGTCTCTGTTTTTTTTTTCATAGAAGGCAAGTTTTAACAAAAAAATATAATTAATCCTATAAAATAACTCATAAGCTTTTAGAAATAATAAACAAAATCCAAATCGAGCCAAAAACATCGGAGATATACACAACTCATACTCAAAAATAAAAAATAGAATAACATCAAAAATATTAAAGATAGACCCCCTTTTAATAAATTTTCGATAATTTTTCATGAATATTCAAAAAAATACAGGCGGGCACATGCCCATGGGCCACATTGTATATACATATGTTTAATTTAAGTAGGTGAATTATTCAAATCTATCAAATGAAAGACTACTCACTGCTAAAGGCAACATTATTAGGCAGTCTGATCATGGCAATATCGTTGATAACGTTGGCCGTGTACTGAGGGTGCATCACGACGTCAGTGGTGGCAATGCGGGTGCCACCAGTGAAGAACTGCTTAGTGCCCAAGATCACGGTCATCCTCCACGCCTGTCTCTGACCGTCGTACCAGCAGTGAGCTGCAGTCACTAGCCGGTTGGCGGACAGAAGTGTAGAGCCACACACTGAGTAACCATTAGTTAAACCGACGATTTCGATCATCAATCCGGCCTGCGCAGATATAAAAAAGTCAGTCAACAATTATTACACTTACAGTATTTTGTTCAATTAATAAAAGTGTTGTTTGTTTGAAATATTGAGAAGATTTTAAATGAAGATTGATGTGAAGACATTATTGAACTATAATTTATAAAGATACTTACGAAGTAAGGGTGTGAGTTGGGGGGAGCCACGACACCACCCACAACCCTGCTATGAGCCGCCTCGGCCAAGATCTTTTCCTCAGCTACCCTGATCTTCTCAGCGAGAGGAATACCGACTTCCTCATGGTATCCAGCACCAAGTTCTACCAGCGCTGACGCCGAAGCCACTAGGGCCAAACCAACCAACAATAGAACACGCATTATGTCAAAATATGACGAACAACAGTAGTTTTCCCACTTATATACTCGCTGCTCATTAAATATCTGATTAACAATTTATCCGCAATAACAAAATAATGCCGATTAGCATAATCAAGACTGGGAAACCATTGGTTATCTTATCTAAAAGCGGATTAGATTTCCCATTTTTATTATTCATACTAAAGATCATTTGCAGGAGGAGTGTTTCTGTCCGTCGATAGTTCGAGACGTGTGACATGACTGCGTGTCTCGTAGTCGAGAATTCGATAAAATCTCTATCTTGCAATGAAAGAAAGAAAATACATTTATTTAGCACAGATAAAAAAGCACACAACACTACATAATTATAACACAAGTAAAAGATAGAAATAAAAAAACCGGCCAAGTGCATGTCGGACCACGCACAATGTAGGGTTCCGTAGTTGGGATGAATTTATCCCAAGAACAAACTTAACTTTGTAGTTGAAAAAAAATAATCTTTCATACAGAATGTTTGGTAGAACATGTTTTTACAACCGCAAATCTAAGTTGGTCGATTATTACTCGTTAACTTGTAAAGCCTACTCAGCTGTGATAGTTTTCCTTTTAAGTTCGTTATGTAAACTACTGCCGTGATTTTTTTCACATATCTAAAACCAACCATTTAGCTGGCAGGGCAACCATTTAGCTGACACTTGACTCTAACAAAAATTTGCACTTTAAAGCTTAATATTTCGCAAACGGATCTCTGAATTCAAAAATAGTAGTAACACACTCAGAATGTTTTTGAAAGACCTTTCCAACGATACCCCACATCAAGGGATAGAAAAAAAAAAACATCTCCACTTTATGTGTAGGTACCCTAAAAAAATAGTAGATTGTTATACGAGGGGCTAAAATAACCCATTGTAACGAGGTAGTTTTACTCCCGAGCTTTAGCGAGGGAGTAAATAGAAACCGAGTTATAATGGGTTTTAGCGCCGTGTGTTACACTCTACTTTTCACTACGATTGTGAGAAAATAAAATAATCCAATACAATATAAAATAGTTTATTTTATTTACTTAAACTTACAATTTCTACAATTCTGGATATTTAACGAGATGTTTTTTTTCCGGCAACTTAATTTCAGTGCTCTGTGAAGATGTTCTCACTAGATGATGACATTTTCACTATTGTAAATTATATTACGGTCACTAATTCAATTCATAATTAGAGAAAAATTCTAAAGATTTCGCGCCAATGCCTTTTTTATTTCTTCTGTAGCCGCAACGCAATGCACGCATTCTACCGAAGAGATAGCCGGATTTAGTTCCATTTTCAAAAATAAAATGTTCTTCTTTTTTTGTGAACCAGTAATAATTCGAGTTCATAATCATGATTATTCTGCATAAGAATAAAAACTTTTTCATGATTAATATGTATACCCATACCAAATTACAACTTTCTAGTACTAACAGTCTTGGAGCTAGACCGCGGACAGACAGACAGACAGACGGACATGACGAAACTATAAGGGTTCCTTGTTTACTACGGAACCCTAAAAACGGAAACAAAAAACAAAATGTAAAATAAAAATTTAACATGAAAGTTTGTGTAGGCGCGGCTGCGCCAAATAGGCCCAGTTCAGCAAAAATGCCAGACAACTAGTGCCTGACGCTGGTTTTCAACTGGACGTGAAGTGTGAGGTGACGGATGTAAATCAGTTTTAGACTACAATGTGTGTGTATACTTAAATAAAATAAATTTGCGATATACTCAAGCGAGAACAAAAACGACATGGTTGTAATTAGCAAACTTTTAATCCTGATTTCGTCGCGCATCTTCTTATACAAAATATAAGATCCTAACAACACATAAAATTGAACCGCCTCTGTGGTCTAGTGGTTAGATCACCTGTCTCAGATCCAGAGGTCTCGCCGCGGGCTCGATTCCCAGCGGGGGCAAAATTTTCTGCTCGGTTTGGTTGGTGGTAGGGCTTGTTCTAAGTCCGCCTGGCCAGCTACCACCGTGACCATGTCATCTAAGTATGTCGCCATATAAACAATGTTAACATTGTTGTGTTTCGGCAGTTAGAGGTAAGACAGCCAGTTCCTCTGTTGTTGAGGATTCCGGGTAAAGCTCGCTTCCACCTTCGGCCTGATCATCACTTACTATCATGAGATGCAGGCCAAGAGCTTCCCCGTTGCAGATAAAAATAAAAATATATATTAGCAAAAGCTCGGCTAGTTTGTGACTTTATGCAAATTTAACTAAATCAACCGATAGCTTGTCATTAATCTCTATCTACTTCATACGTATTTTGATAATCACCGATCGCGATCGAGATTGAACATGAACGTGCGTATAATGGCGGCGCCTTTGTTTATTATACGGAAGCTTCCAATTTTCACGAAACAAATGAATACCTATAATATCTTAAGTACAAATGCTAGCACGGGCCAACTTTTTATCTCCTTTCGATAATCCCTTCTAATAAATGAGCCGTAACCCGTCGTAACTAATTAGGTACCTAACATTCTATCATTCATAAACATTTGCATGCTGATTATTATATTGGCAAAACATGTTTTGTTTTAAATTGTTCTTTTAGCATCTTTTTATACCGTGTTTTATGCAAATAAATATTTTCTTATTCTTGTTATTCTAACATTCATTTATATTCTAGCATTCTAAAAAGTAAAAATCCTGTTAGATCACTTTCGTTTTTTTAACCGACTCCCAAAGGAGGAGGTTCTCAATTCGTCAGTATGTTTTTTTTGTATGTTTGTTACGCGATTACTCCGCCAATTATGAATAGATTTTGATGATTCTTTTTTTCTTTGGTAGATCATACTTCAGAGGTGGTCCCATATAAATTTTATTAACTTTGCTTGGGTAGTTTTTGAGTTAGCTTCAATTATACGTATTTTTTCCACTTAGTATGTAGATGATATGATAACTTCCTGTCACTGTTATTTACATAGCAAGTAGTGGTATTCGAATTCGTGTGGGGTAGGTCCCACAGCTAAAAAGTGAAAAATAAAAACTTTATACAAAAAAAAAAACATACAGACGAATTGAGAACCTCCTCCTTTTGGAAGTCGGTTAAAAAAAACAACCGACTTCAAAAAAAAACACTACAAAGTGAAAAATAACTTTAATTTCGGAAGTCGGTGACAAAGAACGAAAATTCAAAACCAAAGACACCGACTTCCGAAATTAAAGTTATTTTTCACTTTGTAGTGTTTTTTTTTGAAGTCGGTTGTTTTTTTTTGTAAAAAGTTTTTTTTTTATGAACCATTGTATGCTACGGGCGTGCCGCACCGGGCCGTAGCGTACGTGCGCTATTCCGGTCACTCGCCACTCGCCAGGCGCATTTTTGTAGTCCATTGTACGTATATATTTAAAACAAATCGATTGACAGAGGTCCAAGTTCCTTATTTTATTACTTAATCAGGTTCATGGCTTTAAATTATGTTAATGTACAATTATAGTTTTGTTTACATGTGTGATGAAATTGTGGAAGCTGGTGACTCGGGCGAAGGTTGAAGGCGTCTGCCTTCAGGCTTCGCCCGAGTAGAGAAGACAAAGAAGTCTTTCTTTGGCAGCCGTTAGTAACAGCGAAGGAGCTTACACCGATCTAAAAAGATATATGCTTAAGTTTATTAAATAGACGATCATTGATAGTGAAAACCCAAGGCCAGTGCAATAAGACGGTATTTTTGCCCAAAACTCAATAAATTATTAAGCGATTTTGCACAATCTGTGTGAATGGTCAAAATAAATCTAACGTCTCCGGGACGCAAAAATTTTTCGAGCTCGCTTCGCTCGTTCTTGCATCCTTATTACTCTTCTTTCTGCAGCATAATTCATTATCAAAAGAAATATAACCTCTCCGACGCGAGGACCTAAGAATTTTCGAGCTCGCTTCGCTCGCTCTTTCATCTTAGTCATACTCTTTGTTCTGAACCTTGTCTACATTAGTCGACAAAGTATCTCCTCTCTCTGTATGAATAGTCAAAAGAAAACTAACATATTCGAAGAGCTAAAATTTTCGAACTCTCTTTATTCGCTCTTGCATCCAAGGATCTCTTAGGAAAAACACCGTTTTAAATTACTGCCCGCACCCGAAAAATCACTCAAGTAGGTTTTTTACAAAAGTACCATAATTAATATTGTTTGAAGAAAGTAATTTGGTTCCAGTAAGTAACTTGAGTGTTCCTTAAAACGAGGAAAATAACGGCTTTGTTTAGAAACATTGATTTGGCTGACTAAATCAATGCTTCTTTACAAAGACATTCGTAACACTAATGTTATGTCTAGAACATTAATATTTTGTAAAAGTACTGTTTTATTTTCCAAAACTTAACTTAAAATAACAGTCGTTACGGCAACCGACCGTGGCGTCAAAAACCCCAAAAGCTGGCAACCAATCTTACTTATTGGTGAAGGGGTATCGTGTTACCTAGTATACGGGTTGTGGAGGTCAGATAGGCAGTCGCTCCATGTAAAAAATATAAGTATTCTGCTCTATATCCAGTTAACCTGGAACCCGACCTCAATATACCTAATTGGGAAAAGACAGGCAGATAGTTGTGCGCGGCTACAGAAAGCCTTAAGACTCAGGGGCGTAGCTACCACCGTATCAGCCGTACCAATGATACGGGGCCTCCAAGCTACAGGGGCCCCCAGGTGCAGCAAAAATTCGTACAACATTATATTATCTAAAACTTAAAATTCTTATTGATGAGGAGCCCGTTATGAATACCTAATGAAAATATGAAAAAAAATAACCTAATTTGTTTATGGCTTACTAAAACTTCAAGCTAAAAGCACGGTCCAAGTTCTTAACTTTCATTGAGTAAAATCACATAGAAAATCTAACCTACGAGTTAGAATGCTCAATTTTTCAAGCTCACTTCGCTCGCTCTTACATTATGACAATGACAGCTTAACCTATCGGAGTCAGGATTCTCTCCAAATTTCTGGCTAACTTCGCTCGCTCATGCATTATCTTAGTAACATTCCAATGAAATATTCATCAATCCCGGTTCAGAATGCTTCTATTTTCGAGCCTGCTTCGCTCTCTCTTCAATGAAAACTTAATTTATTTGAGTCAGTTTTCTAGCTCACCTCGCTCGCTTTTGGATTCGCTTAGTAAGGTCACTATGACAGTTTAAGCTACACAGGACGCTATTTTATTTATTTTGTAAAAAGCTAGCTACGCCACTGCTAAGACTTGAAACCATTTAAGTAGGTTAATTTATGCTCGTGCTTTCTCTGTATCAGAAGAGGTCTAGCTGAGGTGGGCTGTTAATGTTACATGAGCTTGTATTATTATTATTATTTGAAACTGCTTTACAATAATGTGTACATACGTGGACTGCCTCGTTCGTCTAGTGGTCGCAATCGCTACTGCTGAGAATGAGGTCCTGAGTTCGATTCCCGGGTCGGGCAAAGTGTTATTTGATTTTTTTATCTGAAATTTCTCAGTAGCAGCCCAGAGTCTGGATTTGTGCCCGGTTGATGGCAATACGCTCGCCCCCTATTACATGGGACTTAAACATAACTGGCGAAATGTGGGTATACCTGCTACAGGCACACCTCTGCCCAACCCTTCGGGGAAACTAGGCGTGACTTAGGTGGTAAATATGTAATGCAGCAAAACGGGTAGGAGAGAGGAAGCCCTATTTTAGGAGATCATTAAGTTGTTATTGTGGGAACAAGTTTACAAAAGAGACTCAAGTTCCTTATTTCAAGTTCATTAATAAAGTTTATTATCACATAATGCTTGTACATGCTTGTGTTATTTACATGTGTTGAGTGATGAAATTGTGGAAGCTGGTGACTCGGGCGAAGCCAGAAGGATGGCCCTGTTGGCAAGCGTTGTGGGCAGCGAAGGAACTGACACCGATCTGAAAAGATAAATAAGTTCATTAAATAGACGATCATCAACCGTTATAAAGCGAAATTTAAAACTCGCGATGTAATGCGTACCTAACTTATTTTCGTAAACGATTATGACTAATTTGTTTCATTTTGACAGTTCAACAACATTCATTGCGTTACCTATTTACGTTGTTGAACAGAGTTTTTTCCAACTTATGAAGCAATGGATTGGCAATCTGTTTCAAATCGAAACAAATTGTGATTGATCGGGCACTACGCAATTAGAATACAGTTCTTCCAAAACTGCGCTATAGAATCATGATCTTCCTGCTCTTGTCCCAATGTTACTTGGATTCTGCATAACACGTTTTTTTCTTCTAGTCATCTATATATCATTCACTAATTTGTATTTCATATCATCCCTCACAAAATCAATCCATCTTTTCTTTGGTCATGCTCTAAAAGACTGCGCCTTAAAAACTGCGCTATTGGCTATTGATACTGCCAAGACGAGCCAAAAAAAAAAAGCGGGGGGGGGAGGCAGAAACCCAAAGATTCCATTGAACTATTGCATGACACAACATTAAAGACCAGTTACTTAATTTCTTTCCGTAACCCCATAGAAGTGTCAGTGCGACGACAGCGAAACGGCCAAACCGTACATTTTGACCAAGATATCCTACCTAAGGTTTGTAGATTTAGGGGCTTGGATCTACATTAGATCTGATAACTTTTTAACAGCGAAAGCGTTATGAGTCTTGGCATTAAATGTTTTTGTTGGGTCAATATTACGCAATTTGCAAATGAATTTCTCATCCTTATTCATCTAATTTGTACATAGAGACGGACATTTTCTAAAGTCAATTATTATTATAACGGAACGAAAGAATTCCTGGGCAAAAGTGTTACGAGTGCATGGAGTAGTCCCCCAACGATACGGATGGTAAACACTTTCAAGGACACTGAACGAGACACAATAGAAGTTTTATTGATACGACATCTTTCTTGAACGCTTTAGTAAAATGAATATAGTAGCTCACCAAGAATGGTTGTCCATCGTTACCATAAGTAACAAGAGGGCCACCGGAGTCCCCGCCGCAAATGCCGACGCCTCCAGCGCCACTGGTGCAGATAGTACTGAAGGTCACAAAGCCAGCTGTGAAGACATTGCATTGAGCCTGGCTAATCACCTGCAGTGAAACGTGGCTCACAGCGGTCGAAGCAGCTTGTTGCTCTGCAATGTAAAATGATTAAAAATGTATTATGTCTTTTTTACATTTTCCTACAATAAACCAGTTAGCCTAAATTATATTGAGGGTCAAGTGTAAGTCATAATTATCATCATCATCATTCAGACGGCCAGAGCCTATTAGCTCGGCTATGAACAATTTGGATTGGTTTGTTAACACTCACATCCACCCTCACTTTCGGTCATGCATCTAGTCAAAGAATCAACATCAAAGTCGTGTATGAAATACAGCTCAACTTTGCTCAGCTCTCAACTTTAGGGTCTGTCAAATACCAGCTAGAAGCGAATGAGTCAATTGATGCACTTCATGATAGAGACGAGGCTACATCGTCATAGAGTTGCAACGGACTAATCACTAATGTATTTCGGAGAGTGTGCTGAGGCATTTCACAGTTTAATTCCTCCAACCCTTATCCGATCAGATTGATCTTCCATCATGTCTCTTAATCTAAGAGATCAAGACTATACTAAGTATACTTACGGTCGTTAGTTTTTCCAAAACCAGAAGCGACGGCTAAGTGTCCAATGAACTGGTTCCACAGTTCAGAACCATTGGGCAGTCTGATAGGTCTAACGTTAACTGCAAACACATATAATACTCACATGTAATAAAATAATGGCTACATTCATGGCAACGAGAAAACTTAACAGGATAGCTCTCAGGTATGTATATAAACCCTAAGTAATCAGCAACAAAACGTCTCGGAAACATCAATAGTAAAAACAAGAACCACTTTTTGTCACCTTTTTGGTTGTTTTTGTCTAGCAAAAATCCTATCAGAATAACTCTGATAAGCTCCTGCCTATCAGACCTATTCTGATAGGATTTTTGCTAGACGAATATGCAGTTGATTGAAGTGTTCAACCCCAAGGCATCATCATTTCAAAGTTTTACAGAATTTAAAAAAAACTACTTACAATTGGTATTAGCGTTTCTGGGCAAGTATATCATTGCGATGTCATTCGTAAGTAACCGAGGGTAATAATGAGGGTGCATGATGACGTGACTAGTAGCGATACGTTCACCGCCACTGTACAAGTTATTGGAGCCAAGAATAACCAGGAATTGCCATGCCTGTCTTGAACCATCGAACCAGCAGTGAGCTGCCGTCACCAGCCGGTTGGGCGACAGAAGAGAGGATCCGCATACTGACCTACCGGCTATACCCACCAAATCGATCAACAACCCACCCTGCAAAATAAAAGTAAATTAGACAAAGGTGACTCTGGTTGCTGGTACCATGCAAAAAATGCAAAAATGAATCAAATTATACTCACAAAATAAGGGTGTGCGTTAGCGGGAGCTAGTACACCACCGACAATCCTGTTATCACTTGGCTCGAGATCATTTTTCGTTAAAATGTCATTTTCTAGTGCCCTTAGCCTCTCCGCTTCAGGAATTCCTACGCTTTCATGGTAGTTAGTCTGTATTTCTACCAAGGCAGAAGCAGAAACAATCAACGAAAGACCAAATAATACTAAAGCACGCATTATTATTTATGGAGAACCCGAGTGTATCAAGCCGTTTATATACCTTTTTCCTTTAAATCTAAGTTAATCCTTCATAATTTGCGAACTGATTAGTGCCTACTATCGCGTTATCCACTGTTATAATCTAATCTTCATAAAGTTTAAAGGCATTAGCAGACCAGCGAGGTAGAAGTAGTTTATTGTGGAACACAGCGCCTTTTTTCCATGGGGAAATCATCTTAGATACACTCCATCTGGGGAGAATGGAAATCCTCTTCGTTCATCCTACTACCATCGAACCATGCTCCGCACTCCCGACATGTTTCGAACCGCCATGAAGTTCAGCGGGCATTCTTCCAGAAGTGCGTCTAAAGACAAATTAGAGAAATGCCTCCTTGCATAAAGATGCGATGGTATCCCAAATATTCTCGGCAACGATTATGCATCAAATAGCGACCAGAAGCGATAGAAGAGTCATCCACCCAGGGTGTCGCGGCGAATTTGCTGCTGGGCCCAACCCGAGCACTCGTCTAGAGTAATGCTGTGTTCCCTAGGGCAACCACACAATTGGCTACCTGGCTTTCGGACAGACATGGGTCGTTATTTTACAATTACTTCGACTTCAGCTGGAGTCAGCATTCGTCGATTACCTACGAGAATTATGTCGCTTGTCTGTTCATACCTTATCACAATGTTTATTTGTAATTGAGAAAATTAATTCTAATCATAATTATGACACAATTGGCCAAAGTTTGTCATTGCACTCGAGGCGGTATCGCAGCCCGAGCCGCATAGACGAGGGCGTAATGTATCTGAAAAGCTCACGCGTTTCTTACGTTTTTCAACACACTTGTGAGGAAAAAATAAATACAATTTCATAAACATATTTTTTATAACAAATATAAATTGTTAAAAATAGCTGAAAAGTATTTAATTTTTATAAGACCAAAGTTATGTTAGACAGGACAAGTTGCTAGACGTAACGAGGATAGGAGGAGTAGGGATATGACTAGCTGCCGTGAGAAGCAAAAGGATCTGTTGGCAGACCAGCTTCTTGGAGGACTAACGACAAAGAAGAGATCACAGGGAAAACATGGATCTACGCAGGTCAGAGAGGATTGGCAAAAAGTAAATAGTTTTCCAATAAGAACATTATAACATTAATAGAAACAGATATTTTATCTGAATTGGTGTAAAAACACTTGTTTGCAATATTTTTCCTGTTAAGAAACAGTTAGTCATTTATTAGTCACACAATTTCTGCAAAAGAGCAATATTTTTTTTTAACACAACAATACAACAATTTGCTAATTTTATTAATCAGGTCAAGTCATTTATCAATGTAAGTGCAATCTTGTGTTAATTACATGTGTCGAGTGATCCAATTGTGGAAGCTGCTTGGCAAGCGTTGACCAATCAGGAAATATGTTTAAAAAAAAATCCTCTTCATAACCAGCACATTATAGCATGCTAAGAAAGCTTAAACTCGTGGCACATAGACATTATGCCATGTCCTGGATAACACAAATAAAGGTATTTCCCACAAGGATGTTAAATAGACCTCGAGCAACAGCAATTTTTTTTAAACTTACCAGAATTGGTTGTCCGTCGTTACTACGAGCGGCGGAGTTAAAAACAACAAATACATTACCATTGGTACCTATAGAGAAGTCTTTGTAAGTATAGACGTGTTCGCAGTGACCACGGTCGATCACCAGCAGTGAAACGTGGCTCACCACAGTCGAAGCAGCTTGTTGCTCTGCAATGTGAAATGATAAAAACATGGTTTTTAATTTCGTAACTAAAGACGGAACTATTAAGGATCATGTGTAGTTCATAGTCATCATCAACATTCAGCTGAATTCCATTCCCATTCAGGGTAAGACTGCTTACGACCTCCACCAGACCGTTGGTCATCCACGCTAAGCCTTCCTGTTGGCAGTCACAACCAGAAATTTTCGACCACTTTGGCCACCCGTTCTTCAGCGAAGCGAGCATTTCACTTTCCTTTGCCTGAGATCTGGAAGCAAACAACTGGTCATACATGTCATGAATGTCAGCTAGTGATTGTGTATGCTTTACAGGCTTGCAGAGTATCCACTTCTACAAAAAGATGGTTTGCTTTTTATTCTGCGTTTTCTGCTAGTCTTCTTGTCTTGTCCGTATTCGGCGAGTACATGCCGTGTTTCTTGTCTGTCTGCACCTTATACCTTGTTAATTACAATTTAAAAAACCCCAAATAGAATATCTATTACATTCCAATCTATCTATCTGTGATAAAAAATAAAGATCAATTATAATGGACACGGCGGTAGCGGGAATTTATTACTCGGTAATCTAGCTGGTGTAATACAACTCCTGCAGTGATTCCAGTGAATAACAACATTTTTAGGAAATAAATAAAACTCCGTAAAACATTATAAGGACTCATAATGTGACTAACGTTTTTGGGTATTGGTATTAGAATTCATTACTCGGTAATCTAGCTGGTGTAATACAACTGCTGCAGTGATTCCAGTGAATAACAATATTTTTGGGAAATAAATAAAACTCCATAAAACATTATAAGGGCTCATTATGTGACTAACGTTTTTGGGTATTGGTTCTTAGTCAGTGTGATGGAAAACAATAAAAATATCGGAATACTACAAATTTTGTTAATCACCTCAGCAGTTTGTAATATAGGTGACAGGTTTCCTGTGAAAGCTATAAAAAGAAAAGGTTATGAGAAGGTGATGGGTGCCGTAACTCTTGCTAAAAAAGGCCATTCTGCGATCACCAATCGATTTGCAAACCGTGTTGACTACTATTGGGCAATAGCAAACCAAACTATTACTAGACAACAAACAAATCGTTACAGCCAATGGCTTACAAGTAATACTTGGGAGTGCATGATTCACGAAATTCACGTGCTTAACTTTAATGATAGCTACGTTTATCGTGTTTCAATTCGATATCAATACCTGTGAAGCGTTTATAAGTTATCAATGGTTGATTAATAAAATAAGACATCGTGTGACTGGTATCATGTCCACGGGCAGAAGGAAAAGAAAATAGGAACATTTTTCAATACAATCAAGGGCGTCGCCAAGGGGGGCAAAGGGGGCAGCTGCCCCCCCCCTAGAGATTAAAAAATTAAGTAAATACAAGGCATTTTAATGTAAAGAAACTACATACTTATCCATACAGCCAATTTTGTTTATTTGGAGAACTATTTTTTTGTTTTTTAATGTTCCATATCTCCTAAACGGAGTCTAATCCGGGGTCCGGGGACGTAATATTCGTATCAATGTGCTGGTGGTAGGCCCAGTCATAATATATATTATGTTTCAGCTCTACAGTTCTGAATAGTTCTGGGAAAAACGACCCGAAAGGTCCGTTTCCAATTCATACATTGAATATGGAAATTATTATTTTTCTCAGTTCCTATCGATCGGGACTACCGAGATGAAACAGATTTCAAAAATCAAATGTCCACCAGCGTCCATTTTGGCCCCATTGTACGCCGTAGAGGTACTACAAGACTCGCACTACAAGTGTAAAGCTACTTGTGCTCTTGACTTTTGACTGTACCTACAAATCATACTTTTCCCTCCATATATCAACTTGCCCCCCCCCTGGGCTATCGGCTGGCGACGTCCTTGAATACAATCATTCTTATGAAGCTGAGTTAGGGGAAGTTGCAACGTGTTAGGCCCCCACAAGGTATTACCAACGAACTCAAGTAGGTATTTATTTTATAACATACATAACATAACGACTGCAACACAGTTTCTTAAATTAATATAGCTGTTAACCTTAAATTCCTCTCCCTCTATTGATTTATTAAGAGCAAACGTTTCATCCTGCCCGATTGAATTTAAATTCAAATATATAAACAGTAGTAAAAGCTTTTAAGCAAATTAGGATCAAATTAACCGAAGATCTATGGTGAATGTCTATCAAAGTACCTCCATTATTAAGACTATAGCGCCGTACTTAACATTAATATTTAATTTGTGTGTGGATCAAGGAATCTTCCCTGATCTAACGAAATATAGTAAGGTTGTAATACCACTTTTCAAATCCGGGGTCAGTAAAGACACTAATAACTATAGACCCGTTTCCGTGTTACCGGTTTTCAGCAAAGTGTTTGAAAAGGTAATGCTTATTCAAATGCTCAATCATTTATATATTGACAAGGTACCGTCATGATGTTAATATCTGTAAACAGTTCCCTTAGAGAGTCGCGCTTGCGGAGGCCATTTACGGCTCTGATGACTCTTTTTTGCAGAATAAAAATAGACTCGATGTCTGCAGCCCGACCCCATAGTAAAATACTGTACGACATAATACTATGAAAGTAACTGAAATGGACTAGCCTCGCGACCAATAAAATCTTACATGATCAATAGTTTGGTTTCACCAAGGGACGTTGTACGACTGACGCCGGTGTCACCTTACTAAAGCTCATATTTACGACGTGGGAAGAGGCCCAAGACGCCATAGGATTTTTTTGTGACCTCTCCAAGGCATGTGATTGCATCGTCCACGAAACCTTAATCTTGAAACTTGAGCATAACGGACTTGGAAAACTTGCGCTCAGTTTAGTCAAATCTTATTTAAATGATAAACAGCAGCAAGATCAAATAAATGGCGTCAATTCACTCGGTTTAAAAGTAAAAATGGGTGTATCACAAGGATCAATATTGGGTCTTTTCGTGTTTTTAGTATCTGTATACATGATTCTGAACCCCCCTGAGTTGAAATTTTGATGTCCCTGCCACCCTGTATATTAACGATTTTCTTTACCAAATGTCAAAAGTAATAAGTAAGTGTGAGATGATAGTAAGTATTGAATCAAGAGAAGCTAGAATTCGTCGATAAAATTGTTTTTTCTGGGGATCACGCTCGACTCAAAGGTTCAATGGGGTTCTCATTTAACACCCCTTTCAGGGCGGCTAAGTTTAGCAGCATATGCTGTGAAAAAATCCGTCAATTTACTGATGTAGATACCGCGAGGCTAGTCCATTTCAGTTACTTTCATAGTATTATGTCGTAGAGTATTTTACTATGGGGTCGGGCTGCAGACATCGAGTCTATTTTTATTTTGCAAAAACGAGCCATCAGAGCCATAAATGGCCTCCGCAAGCGCGACTCTCTAAGGGAACGGTTTGTCATGCTTACTCTAATGTCTCGCTGACGGTGGCGTGTGTTGGATCATTTAGCTCCCTTCAAAATGGTTGAGCTGAATGGTGCTAATCCATGCGTCATGTTCGTAGCGCTGTCAGTAGGGACTGACTGGTCATCTCTTAACTGCCACGGCTAATTTTAATTAAATTTTTTAATTGTTTATAACTTCAACACGAATGATGTAACCAACATTTAATAACCATATTTTGATTAAAAAGAGTATCCGTGGAGTTTCTTGCCCGTTCTTCTCCATAGGTACCTACTACGCTTTGGAATGGGCAACTAGCATCATATTTCGGACTGACCGACCCCTTGACAATTCAAAAGTGCCTGTAAATGGATAAATGGATTAATTCGCGGGAAGCGCAGGAACGGTTGATGTGGCAATGCTTAATTTGGGGAATGCCTATGTCCAGCAGAGGACGTCTTCCAGCTGAATGATGTTTGTGACGAAAAATGCGTATATGTCAATTATGCCTAGGAATATTATTTCTAATAAATCTCAATGCCTATCGCGATTTTTTCAACATTTTATCTTGGGCATTAAGATTAGGTTCGCAGTCTATGCATTAGATAAAATCTACCTGAAACATTATTTGTAAATAATTAATTAACTATCTACATATGATATTAGTAGGTACAATACGTTGATTACCATGGCATGAGTAAGCTTTATTAACTTAGAAATTCATAGAAACATTTACCACCAAGATTGAGAAGATTTATTTGATTATGTCTGGACTTTAAAAGAGACTGTGACCTCCGAGTTTGCTTCTGTCTTTCTTCTCAAACACCGAACTTATCTTGTTTTAAAACTTAAGTTATTTTTTATGTGTAAAAGTGTTTTTTGAACCAATTTACAGAAATAAATGTCATCATCATCAACAGGGTACTTATCTACTGTACATGGAGGGTCGAGTACAATGGGTTACGATTGAAGAAGCCTTGTCCAGCTATGGACTGCTAATGCTGATGAAGACTATGATGATCGAATGTGTAGTCCATTACCTCTATGTAGGTACTACAAAAGATTTTTTTTTAAGACTTTTTTCTTTCTCTTCCTCATGGTGGTGTAGAAGTGAGTTTTGCGGCACGTTGTGGAGTAGATTTTGCGGCACTCGTACGTTGAAACTAGTAAATAGAAGATAATGTCAGAAAAGTGTTTTTGAGCCATTTTTCTAATATGGCGGCGCGAGCAGCAAGATGGCAAAATGGCAAAGTGAAAATTCGAAAATAGCTCGTCCAAATCAATAAAATCACCAATTTTCAAAACTCCAGGAAAGTTTCCAGGCAACCCTCTTTTTGAGCACCAAATGACTAAACTATAAAAAATAATGTAGAAAAAAACTTAGTTTAATTCATAATTTTCGAGAGTTTTACTAATTAATAACATTTACTCTACACTTTTTAATAATTAGACTTAAATATATTAATGGATTCATCATCATCATCAGCCTATAATGTTCCCACAGCTGGGACACAGGCCTCCTCTCTGTGAGAGGGAGTGAGCCGTAATCTACCACGCGGGCCCAGTGCGGGTTGGTAGATGTCACATGTCTTCGAATTTTCGGATCTAGGACATGCCGGTTTCCTCACGATGTTTTCCTTCACCGTTTTGAGAGCAGTGGTGATGAAATAATTTACACAAAGTAAAGCGCCTGTCTGGGTTCGAACCTACGACTTACAACTCGTAAGTCGCGGCCGTTACCACTGGGCCACCACTGCTCTTATTAATGGATTGTTAAGCTTAAATTGGTCCGTTTCACCTTCATAAACAAGGCAAAACGGACATAGAGGAAGGCAAAATAGACTTTCATAAAAAAAGCCATCAAATTATTTTGTTCACAGACATACGCTGCTCATCCTCATCCTCGCACGTTCAGCACAAGCACAATGTACATTGGACCTATCCCCAGTTGATTCTTAAAACAAGATTTCATCATCGGATAAACTGACATTTTTCTTTTTCTAAGTATCTATTTTATCACTTTTCTTGCTTGTTTTCCCTTTGTAGAGTTAGCAAGCCGAAATGGCAGTGGGCTGGCCATGTTTGTAGAAGGACCGATAGCTGGTGGAGCAGACGAGTCCTGGAGTGGAGACCGCGTATCGGCAAGTGCAGCATGTGACGTCCTCCAGCCATATAGACCGACGAACTTAAAAAGGTTTCCGGGACAGACTGGATGTGGAAGGCGGAGAACTGTATTTTGACTTTTAGGGCTCCTATATCCAGCAGTGGGCAGCTATAGGCTGATTTGGTTGAGTGATCCCTCTTCTTAGCCGTAAAAGGCCTTATTATTATTATAGAAGAATGATACGAGTATCATGGATATGCCAGTATCTACGATCTGATTGCGGCACAGTATTAATCCCTTGTCACAAATACATATTATTATAAGGTCTATTTAAATCCATTTCCAATTGATGTTATTTCCACTCAAACAAACATCAACTTTAGTCAAGCGTAAATAAAGTTGATTTTAGACTGATTAGTACTGTTGAAAAAGTCATAAAAATATACAGTTGTAGCTTAAAATGAACCTTATGTGTTTACATGTTTGGCAAATATATTGCGAACGTAGATTATGTAGATAAGCTCATGTAATCAATGTCTTGAGACTTCTTTGTTAATCAATAATTACTCTAACACGAGTTGATAATAAAAACGTGGCGTGTGGATAAATAAACAGGTACGCATACTACCGTGAGCTATGCTGGTCGGGGTCTCGGTCAGTCATTGGATGGGTAACCATTTTGAAATCATCAAGAGTCCTCCCCTCCATAATATGTCAAACTCCAACTGTCAGTTGCTCGCAAATAATTTATTTTTCCTTTACCTTCTTAGATCTAATTGCGTAACACAATCATGATCTGAATCATTTTGAAGGATATTGTTATCCATTGTTTCATATAGACATGTTGCCGACGCGCACAGGCTTTCTAGGGATAAGTTTATGTTACGGTCATGCTACGGTAGGCCTACTTCTGGTCGTTACTATGAACAGATGTGCGAGTCGAAACGGATATTTAAATCTCGGTTGAAGTGGTGCCAGAGCCATAAGACTAAGATAAAAATGGATATCCTGGCATCAAGTCATTTGAAAAAGGACTTTCGTGAGATAATTAATTGATTCAGGCTTGACCTTGCGGAAATCCATTATAAAATACAATAGACGTGGATATATTTAGTAACTTGTTCCGCTTAGCTATTTCTAAAGAGCCATAAAAAACTCCTGAAAGAAATCGACACGTGTTTCACCTCTCAACGAGGCATCCTCAGGATGACGATGGACTTGTTGCGAACTCGAACACGGCGTGTTGCCACACCGAGCGCTGAGTGTTTTGAAAGAACACAAACAAGCTTAATCATAAGCCTACCGTGCCTGTGTGCGTTGACGGTGTGAGTGATGCGCAGGGAGTAGCTGAACTTTTTAAAGCTAAATTTGAGGTAAAGTCGTCGTTAGGACCGTCGCAGGCGGTGATCGATATTGAGCCCAAAGGGAAATTAGGAGTCAGGGTTACTGCCAGAGACATTGCTTCTATCATACAGTCAATGTCAAGAGGGAAGTCTCCTGGCCATAATGGGCTCAGCATCGAGCATCTTCAGTATGTGGGCCCTCATTTGACGCGTGTGTTGGCTTTATTATACAATCTTTGTCTGAGTCACCCTCGGATATGTTGAGAACAGTTGTAGTGCCCATAGCTAAAAATAAAACTAGACTATTGACTGATAGGAATAACTATAGACCTATTTCACTGGCTACGGTTATGTCTAAGGTATTGGACAGCGTGCTTAATGCTCAATTGAATAAACATGTTCAATTACATGACAACCAGTTTGAGTTTCGACCAGGGTTGTCTACCGATAGTGCTATATTGGGCTTTAAGCATGCTGTGGAGTACTACACACGCCGCAGCACTCCGGTTTACGCTTGTTTCCTCGACCTGTCGAGTGCTTTTGATCTGGTTTCGTATGACACTCTCTGGAAAAAGTTTAATGATGCGAAGCTACCACTTAAAATCATAAATATTTTTAAATTTTGGTACGAGAACCTGGTCAATAGTGTTAGGTGAGACGGGGACTACTCGAGTCCATATGGTCTTGAGTCAGGTGTGAGGCAGGGTTTCAGTTCTCCTACACTCTTCAACCTGTACATAGACCAGTTGATTGGGGAGCTGAATAGCACCAGAGTCGGATGTTATATTGATGGCACATGTGTGAACAACATTAGCTATGCAGATGACATGGTGCTGCTCAGTGCCTCAGTCTGTGGCCTGAGGAAACTGGTGAGTGTGTGTGAGAGGTACGCCAGTGCTCATGGCATGCTGTATAATGTGAAAAAGAGTGTCGTGATGGTAATTGGGGCTGGTGGAAAATGTCCAGAAACGGTACCTCCAGTAATGATGAACGGTGTACCGTTATCGAGAGTACACTCATTCAAGTATCTTGGGCATGTTTTGTCCACTAGCCTTAAGGACGATGACGATATTGAGAGAGAGCGGAGAGCGCTGTCGGTCAGAGCGAATATGATTGCTCGCAGGTTTAAGCGTGCTTCTACGGAGGTTAAAAAAGACACTTTTTAGAGCCTTCTGTTCCTCGTTTCACACCTGCGTCCTTGGTGCGCAGGGTGCGAGGCAGTTCTAACAGCATCCTGAGAGTTATTGCTGACAGGCTGGACTGCTGTATTGTAAGTCGTTGCTCCAGTATCTCAGCTGGAATACTGAAGCAGTGTCTACTTTGTTGAGTGTGTTTGTGTAGATAATTTTTTTGTTGTAATTGTATCACTAACATAGTTGTAAGTTTATTTGATTATTACTAACATTGTATGAGTCTCATAGTTACTAATAAAGAATTTAATTAATATGTTCAGAAATTGTTTCTGCTCAACAGCGTGAATAACGCAATGAATGTTGTTGAACTGTCAAAATGAAACGATTGTGATTGATCGTGTGTTACGCAATTTTAGGGTGCTGGATCGACTAGATATAGGTAGAAGGTTAGGCTAGGTTTTTATGGCGTAGAAGTACTCTTATTTTTGTCTTCTTCGCGTAGTATTCAATATTTAAGCAATAGTATTTTTTATTAGAGTTCAAACGTCACGATGCCTCATTGAGGTGGATAACAATTAAAATTCTATTGTGTCTCATTAATTGTATTACTGTTGAAAGGTTATCAAAGGGATTTATTTCAGCCGTATTTAGAAAGAAAGAAAGAAATAAATAAAATACATTTATTTAGCACAAACCAAAAAGTACACAATATAATTAACAGCAGATAAAAAAATAAAAATCAAATAAAAAGTGTAAAGAGCGATGTAAGAAATTAGCAGGGGAGTGTGCCTCCCGCCTGCGCCAAAACGAAAAAAATAAATCATTTCAAATCTGGGGAAATACGGCTTACCTAGCGATTTAGATAATACGGTAATACGGCTTAGCGAGATTTAAAAATCAAACCCAAAAATAAAACAAATACTGATAATAAAAATAGGATTAATTTATTTATATAATCAATATTTTTTTAAATAAGTTCCACGCCAGTGACTTCGCTGATCCAGTCGAGATATCGCTGCACCCTGGTGTATACCGAGGGTTGGTCGTCGTTGCAGCCATCAGCACTGACGAATGATGCCACCCCCACCTGATACAGACAACCACGTTCAGTGCTTGGAGCCCTCCTGGAGTGTTCACTCAAGTCGCATATGGGATGCAAGAAGCCCTCGCGGAGGTCTCATTTGAAATGTAGGTTTTTCTTAGCGAATTTGGCATTATAAACTGTGAAAATAAAATCAGTTATATATTTTAACAAGATACTTTAGCGCAAACGTAATGCCGGTGACACTCCTGTAGTCAACTTGAAAAATGTATGCGCTAAACCCTCGAGGATCGCACCGGCCATTTTATTTTCACAATTTATAATGCCAAATTCGCTAAGAAAAACCTACATTTCAAATGAGCCCTCCACGAGGGTTCCCGGCATCCCGGCACTGAACGTGTTAAAGTTATTTATTTAAATTCATGTATAACCAACCCTCTGAAAGAAACCACTTTTTTGTTTTATTATGATAACAATAGCAATAGGCTCGCCCCTATTACATGGGACTTAAACATAACTGGCGAAATGTGGGTGTACCTGCTACAGGAACACCTCTGCCCAACCCTTCGGGGAAACAAGGCGTGATGTTACGTGATGTTATGTTATAACAACAGGAAAGAGATTCCGATTCGTACAAGTTTAATGAAACTATATTATAATCACTATCGTTATCATCATATCGTCATCATTACTTGGTGAAAATAAAGCAATGTCTGCCCACCGATTTAATAGATATGTACCTATAGCGTAAAAGATTGTAAGAAGGAAAAACCTTAATAGAATTTTACAAGAAGACCTAGTGACGAATGACCAGACAAAGTTTTCTGGGTTTTCCAATAAACAAAGACTAAATTGTGCCGTTGGACAGTCTACTTGCCATAGGAATGCCAAGCTTCACATTGTAAGAATCAGAGTTATTTTAAATAAAAATCCTTTGTTAAACACATCCGGCTCAAATTTTTCACATGGTTGTTTTTGGTGGTTCTTTACCACATTTGACAACTATTCCCAGTAAATTGAAACATCACTAAGGTTGAATATATCTAAATGTCACATTGACAAATGGATCTTGTCGTTTTATGACGTGCAAGTGACATTCAACTTAATGGACCGTTTAGATGGGGCCAATCCCTGAGACAATTCACTAAGCCAATCCAGCAGGTCCAAAATCAGTTCAAAATCAAATCCAGTCCAATCCAATGCAGTGGACTGTCTCTATTTACACGATGCTATTATTGGATTAGCTTAGTGGATTGTCTCGAGTATTGGCCCCGTCTAAATGGTCCATGAAGGTGGTAAAACGACTATACAATTTGCCTCTGAGGCGCAAACAAAGCATATTATTACAATGATACTTGCCAAAATAACCTCTTCGGTTGCGTTGTAAAATATCGTCAAAGGGCCACCGTTATCACCCTGAAAAAGATAAATTCATTTGTTTATCTACTTTGTGACATCACAGACATAAGTAGGTAGATATATCTACTTTGATATTTGGCATTAGGTATAAGACGATAGAAATGATAATTCCTAATAAATTTATCTTTTAAATTTTCAATGCCGTCACAAACTCTTGTAAGCTGATAGCCCCGAAACAATCTTCTGGGGGCCTAAAACGGCCACATTAAGCAATTCTTCTAAAAGTAATTAATTTTCTGAATTCCCAGCAATTCCTCTATGGTGACACATATCTAATATTTTAGCTGAATCATATTCAGTCAAAAAAATTATGACCGTAATTTTTGCGGATAATTTTTCTTTACAGTTTTTATTAATCAAATGAGATTACTATTTTTTATTTCTACACTTTAAATGTTTTTTCAATATAATACAAAAATTTCAAACAGATGAATTACGCAGATAATATTATGAATTGTCAGTTTGTGTGATTCATAATGTTGTTCTATGTTATAGGGTTTGGTTTCCGCACTTAGTCCGTCAGGTGGACCATTGTGCGTGGGCCATGGCGGCCGTTTGGTGGTTATTCCAACCAGCCTACCTCCCTCCATAAGCTAAATTGATATATTATCATTTGTGATTCTGCCAAAGCGGCCGTTTGAAGCCCCCAGGCCATTGGAATCGAATCCGCGACACGTAGGTAGTGCAGTCTCCAATCCTCATCTACTGGGCCCGCCGTGCCGTCATATTATAACTGCAACCTGATCCAGCCTGTCCCTTGCTGTCCTCCCCCAGCGATGCCCTAAGCCGATGTGCGTAGGTACCCCACATGGGGTGCCCTTAGCGTGTGGTCGCTTAGTTTCTAAGTTTTATGCCCTGGCTGGAGGCCTTAATTTATTGAGGCAGCCACAGGAAACTCAGCCAACAACCTCCTAGGTTGACCAGCAAGAGGACGTTAAATCTATCTAGTACAGTCAGCAATGAGTGTTAGTTAACACGTTAGCTTTTTTTACAACTGAACTTTCTACTTTTTCGTGTGGTTATTGACAACTGAACTAAGTAATTAAGTACCTACAATTTTAACAGTTAAAATTTTAAAACCCCCGACACAAACATTTCCTCATTTCTCTTTCCTATTCCATCACCAAACCCTGTTCACCATCTATCTATAACCTATTCATTGAGACCATTTCAATGAGCCCAAATACGATACCTGTGCTGTAAGTTGGTAAGGGAGTTGGGTATCCTGCAAATTGCAGGTAATGCTGCAGCATCTGTTCAAGGTTATCATTGAAGTAACAGAATACCAAATTTCAAATCGGCCAATCCTGTGGAAGATACTCACATCCATTCATCAACTAGAAAATAGCTGATAATCTTCAAACGGCTGAACCGATTTTAATAAAAAAACATGTCTAAGAACCATCGCTAGAAAACCTGCTTCCAAATAAAAAAACCGCATTCAAATCGGTTCACCCGTTTAAGAACTACGATCACACAGCCACATAGCGCACATATGCGGTCAAACTTACTTTTTGCGTCGGGGGTTAAAAAAGAGAGAAAACCAAACAAACTGAAATAACACAAACTCTCAACTACAGGGTCAATTTAAATTAGTAGGCGAAACTTCAGCGACGTGATGGTATTGATTATTATCTAAACATGATTAAACACGAATATTTTCTAAACTCATACCTACTACGAGTGACTACATATCTGAATAATTATGAATTTAGAAAATCTTCTTTTTTTTTGTTTCGATACCCATCACTTCTCTGAAGTTTGTCAGCTAATTTGCTTTTGACCTTGTGTAGCATGAAATTCACAAAAGCAGTGTATCGAGTAACTTTGTCCTAACCTAACCTCTGTTAGTAGCGTGCATTCTGAAAGTGGGCAACTTCGCAAATAGCTGTCAAATATTTCGCAGTTATGATTAATTTGGCAACTAAAATATTGATTATGAAATGCAATAATTAATATTATAACACCGAATATTTAGTTTTAGATGTAAAAAGGGCATTTGGAAAGTTTTCAAATGCCCTTTTTACACCTAAAACGGTTACAACATCAAATTCAGTGATATAATTACAATTCATTATTAATAATTTTGGTTTGTATAAATTAATCAAAACAAGTACAGTATTTCTATTTTCTTGATGTCCCTCGGGTATCATTGGATTTCCGAATACAAACGAATGCTAATTTCCATGTCCATCAATTATTAGATTTATCGTGTATAATCATTTGAATTCAAAACCAAGTACTTTATTGTTGTTTTGTTTTGATTTTCGTGTGAACTATATAAAGCTGTAAAACTATTTTCCTATCTGTCGTGCCTGCGACTGTAGCGGCTTTCCTCCCAATTTTTTAATAAATTACATTAAGTTAAAAGAGTATTAACAACTCTATATACCTCCAAGTCGGTTGAGAGCGTCCGGTCTGCACCAAGTGCAAAGGGCAACTGATAGAAATCCGACGATTGACAAAACACGAGGTTTGCCGAGGGACATTAAGAACATACTTTGTCTGTAAATATTTGACTGCTATTTGCGACGTTGCCAACTTTTAGAATGAACGCTCTTAAGAAGAGTGTACCTACCTTGCAAGTGCCACCATCTCCATGGAAGGTACAGATGGTGTTCTGAGGGAGTTGGTTGAAATAGTATACGTTGCATACTGGGTCCGTTATCACCGTCATCAGCTTCTGACGAAGTGTAGGTGATATGAACGTCACTCCTGTAAAATAGCAGATGAATTTTAATGGTTTGACTTAAATCAGGTACATACTATTCAGTATGATAAACTGACATTATGACAAACATTGCGACCAATGTTGTGTGAATCGTAATGTAGGTGTTAGGGCAATGCTCGCTGTGGGGTGACGAATGGAAATTCCTCAATTAGATATATATATATATATATTAATTTAAATTAACAAAATGTTGTTCTTGAATAATAAAGTGTTTTTTTTCTTGTTACTCGTAACAATTTTTATGTGAAAAACTAAAGAGGGCGCGCCTGTCGTTTGCGCGCCACGGTTGCGCAGACTTCTGGAATTTCCACGCTAACGTCAAGTGCCAAATTTCATCCAAATCCGTTCAACCGTTTTAGCGTGAAAACGTAATAAACAAACTCAGTTTCGCATGTATAATATTAGTTAGGATCGTATGGCGTTTATACAAACTATAATAATATAGTTTGTTTTGATAATTATGTTGACTTTATTTCCTAAAGGTAAAGTTATATTGTGATTACAAACCTTCAGCTGCAATGCCCCACCCGGACACGGTACCGCCTAACCCCGCGAAGTTGAACGACGATATGTTCCGGTACGGGAGATGGATCGTGTTGATCATGTCTGGAACAAGTCACGTAAATAGTACATAATAGGTAGGTATCCATTTCTGATAATATATTGGTAGGTACTTTTAGAGAAGGAAGGAAAAAAGTGTAACGATTAACGACTCTATCTTCATATAAGTTACTATAGTTTGACCAATACCGCTGTACCGCGCCTTAGAAATACGCGGCGAGGCGGGGGGCAGTGTTGACCAATGAGCGGCGGGCGGGACGCCGTGCGCCGAGAGCTTTGACGAATTAGCGGCCTGCACTGCTCCCCCGTCTCGCCGCGCGCTTTCCTAAGGCGCGGTACAGCGGTATTGGTCAAACTATACTCCTTTCTTCATATAAGTTAGGTTTTATGACCGTGTAAATGTAAATATTCGAATGCCGCTTTTAGCTGCGGATGTATCCTGAACATAATTATACCTTACCAACTTTTTATGTACCATATCCAACGAATAAATGTCTTTGTCGTTGTCTTTTAAGTTAGAGTCGTTAATCGTTACACTTTTTTGTTACCCACAAAACCGTAGACGGTTACCTTTAAACATAAATGGCGAACAGTGGGTACCTACATTCTACAAGAACTCACAGCCAGGCCCCATAATGGACTTGAATGTCACTCAGATACAGGCATTAGATACGCTGATATACTTCTTATACCTAGAAATATACCCTGTCTCCTGACCTGGCCCCCAAGTGATCCTGTCTTTCGAAGCAAAACTAGGTGAAAGATTATCACCACGACAATGAGGACTAGAGAAGCCTCGATTTGTAAATATCTATTCAGGTTAATAGTGCAGAAAACCTTTTTATCATCTGCCTTTTCCCAATTATGTTGGGGTCGGCTTCCAGTCAAACCAGATGCCGCTGAAAACCAGTATTTTACATGGAGTTACTGCCTATCTGACGTCCACAACCCAGTTATTGGGTAAAACGTAACCCCTTGGTAAGACTGGTTGTCTTTTGGGCTTCCGAGGACCCACCGTAACAGCTGTAACGGCTTAATATACTTTCCAAGGCACGGAGGGTAAAGATCACTCATCCACGGATCGGCCTCGGCAAAAATCTACTCAGCACATAATATTCGAGTTCACCCATTTTTGATGGAGCTCATTGAGCCTCATTGCCATGCCGCCATATACAGGGTGGCAAGGACATCGACGCGAAAACTTTTACCATGGATTCAGTACATGAGTCTGAACCCCCCTGCGTTGATTTTTTTTTTAAATAACCGAAGAAAAATTTCAACGCAGGGGCTTCAGAATCATGTACTGAATCCATGGTAACAGTTTTTGCGTCGATGTCCCTACCATCCTGTATAGTGGACCCTCCAGGGGGGTCACCGGCATTACGTTTGCGGTAAAGTGAACCCTCCAGGAGGGCTTTCGGCACTGAACTTGCCTGATCGATTGGCCAGTGGGTTTGTCATTGACATTTTCTACAAGCGAAATCTTACAAACCTACCTGTAAGTTGTATGACATTGGCGAGCTTGACCAGTGCGATGTCATTAGCGAAGGTGTCCGGATCGTAGTCGGGATGGATGACCAGCTCAGCCACGTTCACCACTCGACGTCCATTCTCGTAGCGATCGTACAGCGAATGAGCGCCGAGAATGGCCTGAAAACAGCAGTAGTCAACCGGGTAGGTAGGGGCAGGAGTATATTGATGCCCCCCGGCAACATGGCAACTGAAGGAACACGGGTGGGTTTTAGTCAGTAAGAGTCTGACACGCCCTCCCGCTCCACCCAGAGCGGGAGAAGTTATTTGATAATTTCCCATCCAAAAAAAAAAAGGAGTCTATAGATAAGTTCTATACTGCCCTGCTAAGCTCAAAGGCGGTATCTCAACCAGAGTAAGTTTTGAGAAAATTTACTTTTTGTAAATTGTAATTTAAGGAAAAATGGAGATATAAAAGACTTCTTAATGGTTTTTTTTAACGTTTTAAGTTATATAGCGGTATTTCGCTTATACCATTAGATGCGAAATTGTTAAAGCTATTGAATGGTATAAAAAAACTAAAAGGGCGTATCTCAGAGATAGCGCCTTTCGGCTTAGCAGGGCAGTATAGGTTCTAGTAAGTTATCTTTAGTCTACACTAAAGTGACTTACTAGAACCTAAAGAACTTATTAATATACATACACATACATACATAAACTCACGCCTTCTTCCCATGGGGGTAGGCAGAAACTACAGAACGCCACCTGCTACGATCTTTACTCCTTTTGCCTCGTTTACGTTCATACATCTGGTCATACACGCACGCCGGTTGCGAGTACTACGCACCTGGCCTTTCTGAAGAACATCACCAATAAGGTCAGTATATGTCCTCCTAGGGCGTCCCCGCCCGGCCTTTCCCTTCACATCAGCCTCATAAATACCTACATTTTGTTAGTCGCCTTTACCATTATGCAAATTATTTGGCATAAGAACAGTTTCATCAGAATCATCCTTTTTGCTAAGTACAAAAAAAAGCTATCAGTTATAATATCTATCAGCCGTTTTCGGTCATCTCAGTATAAAGTTATCACCCTCATTCTAGCCTTTCTTTAAGATATGAAGCATCATGAGGCTATAGCAGTTTACTGCTGAACATATGTCTCCAATCACCCACCCGCCATTTTCAGTACGATTCACGGCCACACTCATCCAACTGCTTTCGAAAATTGGCGCTTCACCTTTACTGAGATTCTTACAAATAAATAAATTCTGATTCTGAGAGCCTCAAGATCATTCTTGACGCAATTCTTAAGTCTTTCGGTTGAAATGATGATGATGAATTCTTAAGCGAATTATCTATGTAAAGTCTAGCCCAAGGGCTATCAATTCTGCGGCTAATATGGCAAGCCCACCACTTTAGCTTTCATAATAATCTGTAGACTCTGTTGACCACACTGGTTCTCCTTCGGATCACCTAATTCCAGATTCGATCTCTCGAAGGGATTATTTTCTATTCTATACATCATTAACCGACTTCTAATAAAGAGGAGGTTCTATGTCCGTAGCGTATGCTTGTTTTTTTTTTATTTATGTGCACCGATGTCTCCGTCAATTGTGGACCGATTTTGAAAATTATTTCTTTGTTTGAAAGGGTAGGTATGCTCTCGAGGTGGTCCCATATGAATTTTATTAACTTTGCTCCAAAAAAACACTACAAAATGAAAAATAACTTTTATTTCGGATGTCGGTGACAAAAACAAAAATTTAAAACCAGACACCGACTTCCGAAGCTAAAGTTATTTTTCACTTTGTAGTGTTTTTTGGAAGTCGGTTACTTTTTTTGTTACCTGACTACGGCAAAGCCAAAAGGAAGGATTATTGCTGCATTCGTTACCTGAACATGGTTGACCTCTTCTCCGTCGTGGAAGAGGCAGTGAGCTGCAGTGATGACCCACTCCTGGCTTAGGAGAGAGCCGCCGCAGAAACCCAGCTCTCCTGTTGTACCCACGCGAGAATATAGGGCCACCTGATTGTTAAGTTTTAACAAAGAAATATTTAAATATTTACCTAAAGCTGCGTTTTTTTAGCAGTAGAAATTCAGGAATTTTAGAGGTATCTAGTAGGGTAACACCACTTTTGCTTCTGTGGCACTTTTTTTTCCCAGTTCAAACTGTTGGAATTAGGGATGACCGGTTTACGAACTGTTATGTTACTTTTGACTGTAAAAGTGCTTATTCTCAATCTAGTTTGCATAATTTTACCAGTATTTTTTCGAATACCTTATTTTTTTTTAATTGGTCTAATTTCTGTAGCTTTCTCACTGTTTTAACCGACTTCCAAAAGGAGGAGGTTCTCAATTCAACTGTATGTTTGCTACGGGATTACTCCGCCAATTATGAATTGATTTTAATAATTCTTTTTTTGTTTGGTAGGTCATACTTCAGAGGTGGTCCCATATAAATGTATGTACATAATATATGTACATAGTATGTGGACGATATGTTAAGTTCCTGTCACTGTTATTTACATAGCAGGTAGTGGTATACGAATCTGTGTGTGGTAAATACCACAACTAAAAAGTTAAAAATTAAAACTTTTATTGGAAGTCGGTTGATATTTTTTTGTAAAAAGTTTTATACAATCAAACGACTAGTAAACAGTTTAAGTAACTTCTTTTGATACTTTCCTACAATCAGGTACATCAGCGAGAAATATTCTAAAGGCTATAACTTTGAAGCCAGAATTTAAAATGCTTATTACAGTTTACTCATAGTTTGGTCGAACACATGCCTATCAATTTCTCTAGACTTACCTGAAATGGTCTACCATTCTGCTCAGATATCTCTCCTCCCACAATCCTGGAAGAATGTCTGGTACACCCCTCACCTTCACACACATTTCCACTTGCACCCAGCACTAACAGAGGCCACAGAAATATTAATTTAGCTAACATTTTACTAATCATTTACAAAACACTAGTACGATGTAGTCGTGAGAGGATCAACGTGAGAAAATGCTGTTTTATCTCTTGGTGTGACGAATTTTGAGTGTTAATAATGTGATAGTTGATATCAATATCCCGATATCTTGATAACAGATAGTCGATAACAGGAAATACTTTTGACCTAGTCTCATCTTTCGGAGCAACTGTAAGAAGGTAGGTACTTATAATATTTCATTTCTTCTAGGAACGATTTAAAGCCTGCATCAACACCTCCAGATAAGTTCCAGTTATCTTATCAGGAAGACGGATTATTTCATGACAATGTGTATCTAAGCTCTGCGAAAAGACACTTAAATTATTTGTTTGTTGTTGTTGTGTGTTGTATTGTGTTGTTGTATTGTTTGTTTTAGTTGTTGTTCGGTAATAATTAAAACACATAATTATTTGAAAACATCATTTATTTTATATTCTCATCAATAAAGAAAGTTCTTTAAAATAAAATAAGTATAAACATAGGTTTACGAAACATGCAGTGATCAATGTGGCAGTAATTCAGCGACATAAGGGATACTATGCGCCTTACGAACACCACCACACTCGCCAAATATACAATAACCATAACACGAATAGAACTAAAAATGTGTGTACGTAATATTATGAAATGTGAAATTTAGTTATATAATTATTATTTACTTATAAAAATTAACAATTTGTGAAATTGGCAGTAAAAATAATCATTACAAAATTAATGTTCATAATAGAAATACGTCATTTCGTAGAAGCACTTATGAGGCGATCAAGCATACTTACAACTTGGATTACTATGTACTGCCGGTCGCCGCGCCCGCCGCGCTACAGTACCGACCACTATCTCTACTCGCCCTTCACTAACAACGAGAATCTAAGAAGAAATCTGATAATTATTATTTTAAATGCGGCATTTGTAAGCGGACAGCGGCGATCGACGGTCGGAGAGAAGACACTTTATAATGAAAATTAAATCTAATACAATTTATGTACGTAGCTTACGTTATAATTTTTCTCGCATTGCTCACACATAGCAAAGCTGTCGATATAATTAGTAAAACGTCAATCCACTGGGAAATCGTCTATTGAATGTAAATGCGGTTACAATCTTCCATCGTCTTAGCTAAGTTAAACATTATCAAATGCGATAGTCAAATTCCGTCGATTGGTCATAATAGTTTTAAACTTTTTTTTAAATTGTAATTTGAATCATCAGTAAATCGCACGACATACATTTCTAGTTCAACTGAATTTACATTACACTAGCTCCATTTTTTATATTATTAAATAAAATATATATATTCTCAATCTGAATTTAAACACTAAAATCATCTATGTATAAATAGCGACGCATTTAGAATTTTATAATAATAATATGTATTTCATTTAATCATAATCGTTTCATATCATAACAATTACACTTTCGAGGGGTGGGATCGTACATACCAGGATAAAATCTACTATAATATCTTCAATCTTCGATACGAATATCGAACAATAAATACGGTTTACGAGGGCGAACGATCGAACACTCAGATACCGAACAGTCTCAAATAACGTTTCGTACGCAACAAAAAATAATATTAATAATAATAACATTGATTGTCGATAGTGCCGCGAGTCGACAATTTCGTCATTAGCAAAGCTTACAGCTGCAAGCGTCGTGAGAAATGCGCGGCGTCCGTCGGAGCTGCGTGCATGGCGTGCGCGCACCCGAGCGTGCGAGCGTGCGCTCGCGAGCACGCGTGCGCGCACTGTACGCGGCGCGAGGACGCCGCGCGAGCGTAATGAGGAAACTTGCGCCCGCCTCCACACGCTCCTTAACTGTTTAGCTGTTGACATCAAATAACATTACTTACATATTCATATAGTCTGGCCACGCTAAGTCTGCATAAGTAAGAAAAAAAGTGGAATTTGAACATCTATAGGCGGCAACACACCACCCTGTCTTAAAAAAAGAATTTTATACTTTGTTTGTCTTTTTGTTTTTAAAAGGTTATTTTGTTTATATTCTGATTTATTCCTGGTAAAGAATAGTCACTTTAGCACGATGCAGTGTGGATTTGATACAGTTTTGTTATCGTATGGAGGTACAGCATAACTATATACGACATAGTCTATTATACATAATCTATTATGCAAAAATCAAAAGGAAAAACATTAAAATCATTAGATCTACTTACAACCCCGAAACTGACATAACTGACTGATGTAAAAGTATACCATATATAATACTTTTTGGGGTTGCCAATTTAATCCATTGCAGACTTAGCGTGGCCAGACTTTAAAATCATATCACATTGAGAATCAAACAACAATAATTGAAAAACAGAAAGCATTCAAGATTAGCAAGCAAAGAGTTAAATTGCCTAGATTAGGAAAGCAAATGAGCCGTAAAGGCCCCAGGGTTAGTCAAAGAAAATAATAGTATGGTGCTTGGTGTAAGTAACGAATTGTGGTGAAGCGGGTTATCCAACCTCGATTGTGATGACCCTAGTTTCTAAAAAGAAGTATATTAATGGATGTAAGTGTTAACACTTAAAATCACGAAAAGCGTTAATACGACAAAGAATGATGAGCTTACAAATAAGCTGTCACTGAAGACATGGAAAAGGACACCACTGTAACGACAGGAAAATTACACGTAATGGAATGTAATGAAACATTCAAACCCAAGACAATATTGTCAAACCCCCAAAACTAACATCTTGTACGGAAATACCCACGTGCCGCATACTACAAGTTTTCTATGGTGAACAAATGAAGGAGATGAGAGTAACTGACGCCTCTTCGAGCGCCAAGGAGTGAAGCCTAATTAGGAAAGAAAAATAAAAAGCAATCTTTAAAATAGTTTTATAGATGATTCAGCCACAAGATTTTATGATATCCTTTGTAGATTGCTGTTTTGTGTAAACTTTTCAGTAAGGAAAGTAGGTAGGAGACACTATCTAAACCCTTCTTGAAGTTTAATGCCGGCTATGATCACAGCCACAGTTTTGGCAGCTCTAGTTTTGAAAGAACCTGGATACCCTGCAGTGAAGAGAATTACGACACCATAATCGTAACATAGCAGAATCTTAAGCCTAGTTCACACGAGGAGAGTTTGTCGACCTTCGAGAGGTGATAATATCCCGCGCGATTCCCCAGCACACCAACTGTGTAACACATTTTCAATCACAATTCGACTGATTTTGAAAGAAATTCGTAATACATTGCTTTATATGTTTGAAAAATTCGTCTGCTCGACAACGTAAATCGCGCAATGATTGTTGTTGAATCGTTATAATGATAGGGTTTGCCATTGGAAGTGTGTTACGCAATTACCCCGCAGGAGTTTTGCCCGCGTGTCTTGCGTGGTTATTCTCGCCTCAACAGTCGAAAAACTATTCTCGTGTAAACTGTCACACCTTTCGAAGACCGTCAAAGTTCCAAAACGCCAAAGCCCCGTAACGCCTATAGTTTGTGGTACAAACATGGGTCATGCAGTGCCGGATGTGCCTATGGAGCGTATAGCTGAGAGAGGAGGGTGACTGACTTTTTCTTGAGCGTGAAGAAGGAGCGTCGCTTGGGCTCGTTGTTGGCGGGCGCGGGCAGCGTGTGCGAGCGCGGCGCGGGCGCGGCCGCGCGCACCCGCAGCCCCTCCAGCCACCACGACATCTCCGTCTCGTCGTGCGCCTGCAGCAGGAACTCGGCGCCGCTGCTCAGTCTGGCAAACACAACAATATTACATCATTATAATAATAACATCTATAATTAATCAAGCGTAAGAACGCGCCGAACTTTCGTCGTGTAATTCCGGCAAATGTCGGTACGCTTTGCGAGCGAGGTTGAATCTTACCTTCAAACTTCAACAGAATACGCCTTTACTTATCTCTGTGATTCTAGATTTTTCCCCGAAGGGTTAGGGAGAGGTGTACCTATACTACATCCATATTTCTTCAGTTATGTTATCCATTTTTATATTTCACTCTATTACTTTTACACAGGTTCTAGTCTGAATTTTAAACAATATGTGGAATTACAGGTAAGTAAGTAACGATACATTTACAAACGTTTTAATTAAATCCATGAGTAAATCATACCTGAGACGGAAGACATGCTTCTTCTTGGTGTAATTCGCGGCGACCTCGACGACGGCGCCATTGAGGTCGAGCGGTGCCTCACCGCGCCAGTTTGCTTCGGGCGACGACTTGTACGCCTTCTGGTCTTTGTAGAACGACATGCGACCGTCCTTAGCCACCACGTACACCTTGTCCCATGATCTGTGGAGATTTTCAAAAGTATTATTATTAAGAGTTTGAATATTTCTATTGTAACATAAGTACTTTTGAATATGTGTCCAAATAACGCTAAATTTACAATAACAACGTTACGTTATCAAAATAAAGAAAACAAAATTGGAGTGTAGAAAGGCCATTCATAGCAAAACCATGGCCGGTGGCAATTCGGCCAAAACGACTGGGACTTAGGCATTGAGCCTTTAATTATAACTTCAAAATAAAATCGAATACTAATTCGAATAAAATACGTGTATATAGTTCCTTACCTGTTGGAAGCTCGTTTGGCGGCGGACTCCCATTCGTGTTTGCGCACCAAGATCCCCTCTACGCCCTCGTCCTCACTCGCGGGACTAGCGCCCTCTGTACACAACATAAACTATCGTACACACGTTCTCACACAAATTGTCATATACGCGTCATTAGATTAGGTAGCTTTTGAAACGTAAGAAATAAGAAAAAATACATCGTGTACCATCAGGAATTCTTCATTACAAAAGCCCACTAATTCTGATAATGACTTAAATCTAACATCTAATATTGCTCCTATTAAATTATTTTTGTTCTAAAAGGTGATGATAGGTTTGATACGCAGGCGTCATGTCCGAACCTAACAATTTTGAATGAAAGCCACGCATAAAAAGTTGCTTTATTGGCTAAACTAGGAAAATAAAACATGCGCGTACAATCACAGCAGCACAAACAAAGCTCATCGCGTATACACATCATAAGGCATAAACAGCGGGTGGACGGTCGTGGATGGACAGTTTGGACTTACCTACAGTCATTCTAAGTTATTTATTGAGATGGTTCTTCCTAGGATTACCTTGGATGGCTTAAAATTGTATCCTTTAGTGGAGTGGTGGTGCACTTCAAAAAATCTTAAGCAAATAATTGGATTTCAAAAAATTCTAAGTACGAAATCGCCACCACGTAATGAGCAAACGTTGTGATCAATGCTCGAGCCTTCTCTGTATGCCCCGCAGTGGGACATTATGCTGGTATTATAAGTAATATGTATAAGAGCTACTCAGGTTTCCTTCAATCTCGGCAAATCTTGTCATACATCAGCTTATCATCCGAACTAGGGGTTTTTTTTCTGAGTTTACTCCTTAAGAATCGATTTTCATATAAGGCCCCGGTATGGAAATTTTATGAGGAGTGAAATTTATACAAGCTTGATTTATTGGTAAATAACACGGATTAAAATTGTAAAAAAACATATTACATATTTCGCACTTCGATTTATATATATCGGCCTTTTTTTTTAAGCGATGCCTTTATTTACTCTCTTTGCCTATTGCATATTCAAAGACAATCGTATTAAGGAGTAAACTCCAGTCGTGCGTCGGAGCTGACACACACAAACTTTTTTTTATTCAAAAAGTTTCTAAATAAAGGTTCTTCAAAAACGTATGTAACATTACAGCCTGTTCATAATATTATCAAGTTAGGTTCAAGTTTTTGCCGAAACCCCTATAAGGGTTAGCCTTGTCCATCCATCACCGTCCCCTACCACGGATACCTTCATCGTCGCTATGATGAGTTCCGGCCAGCAGTTTCTTCGCCGTTTTCCATCGGAAACTCCTGAACGGCGACTTGCTTCGAGACCGCGACTTCACCTTACCGGAACTAGACGGCGTAGCTGGTGTGGAACTTGTTCCGGGTGCTGCACGTGCCAGAATGGGAATAGGCAGGGTACCAAGGAAAGTGCGACGTTACAACAAATGATAGTGTAAAGGAGTTTCGGTAGGTATCGTTTTTTTTTTTAAAGGACAGGCCGCGTATTGAGGTGTTCGGGATGAGGGAGAAAAAACAAAAAAAAAAACAAAAATAATTCAAAGCAACATAAAACACAATTGCATCGCAGCAAAAACAAAAGCGTTTTCATGCGATATTGAAAACATTTTTCCTTAAAACCTGACACTTAAAAGTAGTAGGTAAATAACAAAAACACAGATGTTATCATGCAGTTTAGGGTACACATACACTGTACATGTTAGAGTACCGTATCTCCATTACTTGACAATGGGTTAAGAGTTTAATTTACATTCATTAATCCTGGTTCAATTTTGAATAAAGTTGTGCCTTTATTTGAACTCAAACAGCACAGTTTAATAAATTAATCATTGGTATTACTTATTATTGTCAACTTTACAAGTTGTATTTCTTTCATTTAGGCATATAAAATAAAATACATCACACAATCGTAAAATCCAACTAATGTGCTGATTAATTTCTGCTTTCACCAGCTATACCAGGCCTATGTGAATTCTCATTTCAAATCGATGAATTCCGTTGCACCATAATCACAAAAGCACCTTCAAGTTTGAACCATACCACAGTAAAGTCACTATAAGATCTACGTTACCACTACAATACTCACTGGACAGGCGTGCAGGTTTGGCAGGCGTCTGCTTTGAGGTCGAGGGTCGGGGCGGGGAGTCGGTCTCGGTGACGGCTTGCGGGGTGGCGGCGGGGTCGGCGGGGGCGGGAGTAACGGGACCGGGGAACTGCTCGGCCAGCTCTGCATGCGTACATTACATCTACGTGCTAGTTATGTCTACACTACGTGCTTACACATGCTTACGTTACGTATTTACTCTACATGCTACTAACTGTGTACACGGTTTTGTTATTTGATTGAACTGAGAAATACGGTTTACGTTTTTCTTCATGAGTCTATTTCGTGTTTGGACCCGACTGATTTCGACCTCGAACTTAGTCAAGAGCTCACCAAATACTTAACACAGGCAATGAACAGCAATCCCTAAAGAGGGATATACACCTCTCACTAAAAAGTTTATTTGTAATGAAAATACAATTTAAAAGTATTACAATTAAATAAATAAACACGCGTACACAGCTGTAAACAAACATACATGCTACAGTTAAGAGTTGCCTAATACGCTACAGAAATTAAGTTTCAAAGTTATTTCATACTAATTAAAGAACATAGGATAGTCGACATTCCAGTTAACATACCCTACCTAAATTCCCTCCATTTTCAATTTATTTTTTAAGTTGTTTTCATGATGAAAAAAAGCATGTTATATCCCTTTTTTTAAGCAATCAATATGGTAAACCATAGCCCTGTGGTTAAGTGATTAAAAGTGATGACTAGAATTTGTGCCCATTATTAAAATAATTGAATATACTTACTTTTTATATCGTATAATATAAATATATAAAGCTATAGACAAAGCTGATGCATAATATAGGAAGCAAAAGACAGTGAAGCTATAGTAAGTAGACACAGTGTGATACCTACCTTGTTGGAGTCAGCTCCATTTTGTAAAAGAGTACAGAAAGCATCGAACACGACTTACAGATAATATAATAATAATAAAATTGCTGGAAAGGAGTTTTCGAGCTAGCTTCCCCACTAGATAGTGTAAACGTGACCTGCCGGGATAACATTTACAGGGCGACAAAATGTTGACGACACATTTTCTTACGTCAAAATCAGTGCGACAAAATGTTGACGACGCATTCTCTCACGTCAAATTGAGATATGATAGTTGTTTATAACAAAACTTTGTCGCACTGCGCAAGTTAACCTGGCCAGTCCTATTCACTGTTCAATGTTCTTAACTTATTTAATGTTTAATTTTTTGTTTGAATATTTCTGTAAACACACTCGTATTATAAAAACTAAACATGCATTATTTTATAAAGAAGTGAATGTTGATCGTCGAATGTTTTTGGCATATTGTAGTTCTAGTTTTTATATACGAGTGTGTTTGGATATCATACGTTTTGGAAGACACTCAACCACCAAACTAGCAGGGATTCTATATGAAATGACAACTCCACATTATAATGAAACAGAGATAGTACAGACATGAGAGACAGAGTATCAAACCATCACCGTGATTAGCAGTATGACGTCACAATATAGTGTATAATGAAATATATACGGTTATAATTAAAAAGTAAGTAATATATTCCAAACATATGATGAAAGTAAGACATTAATATATCGGGGTATAAAACAATATGAATATCTGTGTAGACTTTCATATGGTTAAACAATTTTTTTTCCTGTAAAAATCAAAAGGTTTTAAACCCCGACCGATGATTGAAATTAATCGATGATAATAGTATTTTGTATGATGATGAATTGACATAATGAAAACCATCACCGTAAAACGAGATCGTGTAATGTGAAGAATAATTTGAAATCGTGCAATAAAAGAAAACTGTGCTAGAACCCCAACTACGGTTTACGTAAAAATAACCTACAAAAACTAAACCTACACGGAAGAAAAATTCCTTAATACGTACAATAAAAGCTTTCAAGCTAATAATAAAATTAATCACAGTTAATTATCTAACTCCCCAAGTGTTCTAACTATTTCGAGCGCAGTGTAACCCGACAGAAATACAGAGTACACCCATTTTAAACTACCGAAGAAGCTCATGCCAACAGCCGGGTATATTTTTACAACGGTAGGTTTATAATAAGCGCTCTTATTACCTGGCTGGGAATGCGGTCGCTCTTGGGCCTTCTCAGCCGCTTTAGTGGATGTTCTCCTTACGACTACGCGTGTGCATGTGTGGACAACACATCGGTAAGTAACGGCCCTTTCTCACACGTGATATTCCATCGACTAACGGAACCAGCCACCTAATTGCGTAACACACTTCTAAAAGATCTTGTAGGAAATTGCTAGTCCATTGCCTCAAATGTTGGAAATATTCGTCTGCTCAAGAACGTAAATCAAGCAATGAATGTTTTTTTTTTAACTGTCGAAAAGACATTGACATTGTGTGATACGCAATTACCCCACGGAATTTGGGTATCCGTTCGATATTCGAACCGATAGTTAACTTTCACTAAGGTCGGTTTTGTTAGTCGACTGAATAAGCGAAAAAAGGGCATAAAGTAAATTCACACGTAAAGCGGCAAGCATTGCCGTAAGCCTTCTTAGGCTGTAGTGCGTAATGTGCTTTATTTCTTTATACTTAAAGTCAAAATTCCTACACTTTCTCTTAGATAAAAGTATACTTATAAAAAAATCTAATTGTAAGTGTTATTGCATATGCAAGCAGCATTCACCGTTATGGTGAAAGTTAGTGGAAGTTCCAAATATCGTTCTTTACTGAATAGTAGACATTTTGATTCGACAGTGCTAGAAGACATTACACATGCGTGCTTACATTGCAATCCGTGAAACGAAGTGAGTTAATCTTTTAGAATGGAAATGTTCTCTGTGTTTTTGACTAGATAGTCATACATTATTTTTACTATTTTTAATTGGAAATTAAAACCTAGCTTATCTATATTTTTTTTTTGGCATCTATATTATATCAATTATCAAGTTAAAGTTCAAATCATAGTTTTGGAAAATTTTGTCTCTTTTGGACAAGAATATGGTACTGTAAAAGCTCGATCAATGGTAAATCAAGGTCCATCAGAGACAAACATTTTAAACTTGACAAAACTCGAGTAGATCTCTAGAAAACCCCGTAATTTTCTACGATTGTGTGTCAAGTCTGATTTACACAATTCGATTCAATTGAAGCAATATACCATTAAATGGTATGCCACAAGCAAGAAACTGTCATCGTGTAAATGGCGCTTTATTTCTTGGTGTTTAGTGATCGTGCTTTTACAGTACCAAATATAAAAATCAGATCATGTCTATATCACTTCGACAAGCCAATCTTCAATTTATCAATACCTAGCCTAATTTGTTACTTATTCATCTGTCGGTATAGTTATAACAGAGCCACATACCCATGGGCTGCTGGTCCTGCGGCGTGTGCGCGCGGTCCACGGCGTCCTGCGCGGCGGCGGCGGCGGCGGCGGCCTCGGCGGCCTCCCGCTCGCGCTGTTCGCGTTCGGCGGCCTCGGCGGCCTCTTGCCTTCGCTTCCTCTCTTTCACTTCGAACTGTAATGGTTGAAACACTTAGTATATGAAGCAGGTATACTACAGTAAGCGGCCGTGAATATGACACATCAAGAGCTGCTTGCGTCATAAATCAATTCAGCGCTTTGCATATTTAAAACATCATCTTGTCTCTATCATCTTCAAACGATTGACAAAAACAGAACGATGTTTAAATACGTTTAGTGCTTAACTTATTTAGTGATTGTAATGCAATTTTTTCAGTTTTGTAGAGCGCCGTTGTGTAACAGTATTTTTTTATGACTCGATATGCCATATTTAACAACCGCGTACGTATGTTGGATTTAGTTAGTTGGTTCGTGCTCGGCTTTAGTATTAGCGAGGATTTTTTAGCTTCCTTTTTCCTTTATTTCGATATACTTACCACGCATAGAGATCACAATATACAACGTTTTATTTTAAGTACTTAGCGAAACTTCACATACTTGTTGGGTTTCTTCAGCTGTTTACATGAAGTTATGATTTAAGAGATCTAACTATTTTTGAATTTAACTTCTTAGGCGGCGATTCAATAATTGGACGAGAATTGAGAGTGAAATTTCAAGGACGCGTCACGTTTAGGCATATTTCGTTACATGAGAGAAAAGAAAGATGTAACTCTCTGTCTCCCACACTAAGCCGAGGTTCGTACGGACGTGATAAAATCGCAGCGATTTTTTTTCGTGCACTTGATTTTCAACGTTCTGCTTAGGGCCGAGAGATGAAAATCCAACAGTGTGTTTTTTCAATGCGCTGGGACGGACCGTCCCAGCGCGTTGGATTCTCAACGCTCGGCTTGACACCGAAAGTTGAAAATCCAGTGCACGATAAAATCTCGCCGCGATTTTATTACATCTGAGCGAACGTCGGCTAAATCTCACTTATTCTTAAATTTTAAAGAAGTTTCACTTATATCACGTGTACGGTGCTGCACGCGCAATTTTACGCACGTGTTTTATGCTAAAAGATACCTGACGTGGTACACACGGCTACACATCAAGCTATATTTTTCCAGTTTATGCTGATCTCGCATTGCATAGAATTTCCGTACAAAGCGAGGTCAGCTTACAATGGAAATGTATAGCTTGATGTGTAGCCGTGTGTACCAAGTTATTGAAGTTTCGCTAATTAGTAATAAAGACCCTGTATAATTCATAATTGGAATAGAGTAAAAACAATATTAATCCATTTCTAATTCATAATTGGAATAGAGTAAAAACAATATTAATCCATTTCAGGATCACCTTCCAATTTCACACCAAGCTTTTAAAAAAAGACAAGCAAAAAGGTTTTCATGCGTATTTTTTTAAATTGTCCATGCCGGCAGTATTCAAGCGTAAGCACATGCAATACACCAAACACCACACTTACGCTATCCAAGTAGTTATAGTACCATGCACCTTCAGGGAACAAGAGGGTACGGGTCTGGGATAGCAGGACGAGGGACGAACTCAAAGGTATACTCTTCACCTCTTTACCAAGGTCGTTGATAGCCTTCGAACTACTACTACTCGTCAAACCGGGCAGGGATAACACGGCAACTTCACCCTTAATATCAGTCTCTGAAGGTTTACCTTTCTTTGACCATTTCTTGATAAACCGTTTTAAACTAGATTTTGAGGAACTATTACTTTTATGCCTTAGTAAAGAAACGTTTGGGTATACGTTTTGATATGAAAGCCGTTCCCATAATATTAAATCTACGCAAGCTAAGTACTCGTTGGCTTTTTCAGCCTGATCAGGAAATTCAAAGAAAACTGAACTGTAAATTTCAGGTGACATCATCGGTGACGTTGGGGGAGAGCATGGCAAGCTTGTCTCTGATATCGTTGATAGACTATTGCGATTATTTGACATAGACACAGACCATAGATAAGAATCGTTTTTCCTTTGATTATTGGCGTAGTTTATACTTAGAACGCGAGCTTTAATTTTCTCTGGTATTTGAAATTTATTGCTGTCTGTTATGATTTCTTCGACTATCTGGCTGACGGGTCGTTCGTGCTTGTCTATGGTCAAGGTAAGGGGATCGTGGGAGCGGATAGTGGGAGGGGGTTCGTAGGTAAAGTCTGATTCGTCACATTTATCCCAAGGCTGTGCACAAGGCCACATTGAAGACTCACGCTGTTCAAGCTAGTTGTGGATAAGAAAAAAGTAATTAGAAGAGTAAAACCAAACACCAAGCGTGCAATATTTGATCATTTCATTAGTTCTTGTATACTAGACGCCCACGACCACGACTTTTGGTCGCACAGACTATCGCGCATTAGCTCGCAATGGCCAGCTAGCCGGTTTCTATGGTTTACCTGTAACCTAATTACGTAATACACGATCAATCACAATCTGTTTCGATTTGAAACAGATTGCTAATCCATTGCTGCAATTTGTAAAAAAAATCTGCTCAACAGCGTCAATGTCGCAATGAATGTTGTTGAACTGTCAAAATTAAACAAATTAGTCATTATCGTTTACGAAAATAAGTTACGTAATTAGGATACTGGTCGGTGAGATAAAAAGTCGTGGCCGCGGCCGCCTAGTCCGCTAAATCCCAAATAGTCAGTAGTAGTTTTATAGTAATCTATGAAGTATTCATTAGTTAGTCGGGTAACTTGTTTTAAGTCAATTATAATCATTCTTGTCATGCAAATAAAAAGTGCAAATTAGTATTGTTGCTACATTACTAGTTATTCTAACTACCAGTGTCTTAAGCCCCGTCCATCGAAGCAACAGTTGCTTAACTTGTGCCTGTTTTCACCTAAATGAATCCCTAAATAAAAGTGGACTGTTGGATTTTCAACGCTAGGCTCAGTGCTGAGAGTTGAAAATCCAACAATGCACTTTTATTTAATGTCACTTATACTCCATAGGTTTAGGTAGTTAAAAAAAGGTAAACAAAAAAAACCACGTGACGAGACAGCTGTCAAGTAACCGACTAAACGTAATACCTGTCACTTCAGTTGTTATGCTACGTCACAGTTGAACTCTTCAATTTAGCAACGTTATACTTCGTTGACGTTTAGAAATTGGGTTCTTTACAATAGACAGATTACAAAATCTTATAAACCAGACAAAAAAAAATGTGCTTAAGCAGTTACATCTACGAAAAGTAATTGAAGAATAAACGATAAAGTTTAACATACATTAATTACATTAAACTATGGTAAAACACTAAAATAAACTTAATTTGGTTTTATTGTTTTTTTAACAAGAAAGTGTCATCTATAAAAACCCTTTTTACGATTTGTTTACCTTTTTTTAACTACCTAAACCTATGGAGTATAGTTGTGAGTGAAAACAGGCATTAGTTTCCTTACACATCAAATAAATATAATCCCGTAACACAAAAACATGTTGTGCGACTTTATTTCCAAATGAATAGGGGGATTTATATTGACGTGTGATTATAGTTTGCATTTGATAAATTTTATCTGAAGAATAAATATGGTTTGACATAATTATATTGTTTTTCTATACAAAAGCTGTAAAACCTCAATGCTTATTGTTCAGATAAAAGTTATCTGAAGATTGAAAAATCAGCACTAAATTGAGTATAATATACACCAAGCAATACCAATATGATACAAGCAATACACCAAATACACCAACAACCATCTTACAATTATGCCTTGCAATACAATGCTCAATACATACGGTAGTAAGCCTCTGCAATGCTGAGAATCTGTCCTCCTGTGCGGCGGCCGACTTCTCAAACGCCTCGTGCTTCTTGATGAGCGACTCCACCTCGTCGATGGTGTGGCCCAGCTCTTGGGACATGAGGTACGGCTCCTGGGCTATCAGCCATGCTTCGGCCACGGCCGCGTCGCGGGCGAACTGGTATACTTCCAGGACTGAAATAATATTATGATATTAGAAAATTGTATGATAAGTTTAAAGGCCATCTAGGCGTCTACGCTTATGTTAATAGTAGCCAAATTGGTAACCAGTTTACTGTACTAGGACAACATTTGGGTTAATATAATAATTTGACAGACAAGGAAACGTACTTTGGATTTTCATACTACGTAAAGGTGTGTTTCCTTATGAAGGGGCACACACTGATTACGGCGAAAGCGTCAGGGTAGCCCACAATTTCATGAAATCAAGACATTTGACACCTTTGCTAACTTATGGAGTTGTATTGCTGATTGTAATGATTATAATTGAGTAAAGCCATATTTGTTACGGCCGCGAATTATATTTTAATCAACATACAACATGATACTGATCTGCAAATTGCAAAAAACGTAAGAAAATGTGAATTTCGCGGGCTACCCTAACGCTTCCCCTTTAAGAATGGAACATTTGATTTGAACATGCGGACATTTTAAAATAGTCAACTAGCTTTTGCCAGCGTTTTCGTCCGCGTGCATGTAGGAAATTAACCCAGTTCATGGTCTACTCGTGTGCCAAATTTCATCTAAATTCGTTCAGCGGTTTTAGCGTGAAAGCGTAACAAACAAACAATTTCGTATTTATAATATTAGTTAGAATTAGGATTTGTTATGCGATCTATTTACCCGACTACATTTAATCGCAAAGATTCTTGTGAACATTTAAGTTGAAATGATATTTTCATAAAAAATAGCCATTATCAATCGATAAAAAATGGGAATCGATGCTAATAGTTGTGATTTCATTCAAAAACTGTGATACTTACTAAGTTGGAGGTTCTCCCAACGTTCTTCCCAGCGACGTAATAACGCATTGCGCTGATTGGTCAGCTGCAAGAGTTTCTCCTTGATATCAGAGGACGCATAGTGCTGTCTCGCTAATAGTTCGCGTCCGAGCGTGATGCAAGCTGAGAAGTTGTCCTCGCGAGTGTCGATCTCTGCCTTTAGTGATTGGTGGTTGTTCATTAGGAGTTCTACGCCGCTGACGTCACTGTGGAAGAGATAGCCAGTTAAAATAAATTTTAATTTTAGAACGAGTGATTCTTTTCTTTCATAAGTTTCAAATTTTTTTTTATAAGATAATGAGCCAATAGAAAAAATTTAATATATTAAATTTAATATTTGACGCTGATTTTGTATTGATCACGAAAGATTAACATGGTTTTGTTTTTTTTTTTTGTAAGAAAGTTATTTTGTGTACTTTGCTATTTATAAGAACTCAAAAATTATTATAATTTTTATATTTTCCGAATACATTAGAAATGTAGGTAAATAAAATACTTAAAAAAAAATGTATGTATGTGTGTATCAGAGATGTTACGGAGCTGGTTGGAACTTCCGATTAATTTTATACCTCTGATTCCGATAATTTTGAATTGGAGTTATACCGAAGTTCGAAACGCAGTGATGCACGTGACTAGAGCGCGTACGAATTAGTTATTTATGCAACTGTTGTATAATAAGGGCCTAAAGGGTATTAAAACACGAATGTGGGTTTATAATAATACATTCGTGTTTTAATACCTAATTATAACAGCTGTATACAAGACTTTACCTACACCCATGATATGAAATCTCTATAAAAGTTTCTGAAACCATTGGGTGTTTGTAATTTAAAATCAAGAATAAAGAAATTCCCACGAAATTCAGTACAACTGCACGTATGTACCATCGAAGAAACCCATATCTATACACCGTAAAGACTATTTCTGCTTGCAGCGCTCGGCCACTATAGTAACGGTTACCTACGAAAAAAAAGGGTCGTGTGCACGGGATTTTGTTTTGAAATTGCTTAGTTATAGGTTTCTTCGATGGTACGTCGCCTGCAGCAGCACATCACACACACATGCGTGCAGCGGGTGCTGCTGTCCCCCGCTTGAACGTTGAAACGAGTTGCATAATGAAATTTAGTACAACATTATAATATTCGTTTGGATGATATAATGGTTACTATGACACTGGCTGTTATAATGTTGCCAATAAACTAACTGTTTCAGAAACTTTTATAGAGGTTTTATAGCATGGGTGTAGATAATTCGTTGCTAGTGTAAGTTTAGTTTATTTTATATACGCTCATGCTCGAAGTCTCAGTTTATTGTTTTGTTTGTGGATGTTATCGCTAATATTTGACTGATTAAAGAGACTGAATTATATTTTAATTTTTTCACTAAGCCTTCCCATAACACATCTTTCTTCTACTTCCATCTTCGACTCGGGTTCCGGTTCTGGTTCAGATTCCGATCAATTAAATTAAAAACCTCCGATTCCGGTTTCGGTTCCGGTAAATCGACTTCCGTAACATCCCTGGTGTGTATAGACATGCACTGTGCGTACCGCGGCTTCTCCCCGGTGTTCATCTGGCGCACCACGTCGTCCATCCACACGGTGAGCGTGCGCACGAGGTTGAGGAAGCGGTACAGATGGTCGGCGTCCTCCAGCTTGGCGGTGCGCGCGGCGCAGGCGGCGGCCAGCGCGCCCCACGCGTCGCGCACCTCGGCCTCGCGCCGCGTGATCTCCGCCGCCTTCTCGCCCGCGTACATCGCGCCCAGGCGCCCGCACTCGCTGCGGATGGCTTCCACCTGACACGTGAGGACAACGACATAGTCAACATTTAAAAAAAATACAGTGGCACTCCAGGAGTGCCGACAGCAGTGAAAACTCGAAAAAAAATCGGCACCGCGGTAATTAACGCGTTGATATCTTTTACTCCACGCACCGCGATAATCAACGCGTTGATGTCTTTTAATAAGTAGTCAAAAGCTGGTGTCGTAACAGTGTCGCGAAATCAATGGTTTAGTCCCATCTCAAAAATGCCCAACACGCCTAAAGTTTTCACTTCAAAAACTGCTTACACTGCAGCTTTTTCTCAAATTCCAGTCACAATGTTATATGACGTTTAATTTAATTTCCAATCAACTCGAACTGACGGTTTTTTATTTACTACATATACAAATTCACAACAATTTGATGACCTAAATACACAATTCAATTGTTTTTTGTCCAACTTCTAATTAGATGAACGGAAAACTTTAGAAAGAAAGCTGGAACAAACAAGATACAGGAAACAGAGAAGCGAATTATATGACAAAATTCGAGAGAGACCTCCAATAATAAATTACGCTAAACTAAATAGATAAATATGTTTGAAAGTTTCTGACTTTCACCTAATATTATCATCATCTACCTAGCCTTTTCCCAACTATGTTGAGGTCAACTTCCAGTCTAACTGGATGCAGCTGAATAAGTGCCAGTATTTTACATGAAACGACTGCCTCTAGGACCTCCACAAGCTAGTTACTAGATAATACGACAACCCTTAGTATGACTGATTGTCAGACTGGGCTTCTAACTACCCGTAACGACTGTCAAAAATCTACAAATGACAGCCGGGACCAACAGCTTAACGTGCTTTCCGAGGTACGGAGGGGTCTTGGTATGTAAAGATGTTCACCCATCCACGAACCAACCGCGACAAGCGTAGCTTAACCTGATCGATCGACCAATGCGGCTTTTATTACTTGGCCAGAAGCCCCTCTTTCACCTAATATTATCAATCAATCTGCCAAGCCAATTTCCCAATTATGTTGGGGTCGACTTCTAATCTAACCAGATGCAGCTGAATACCAGTATTTTACATGGAGAGACTGCTTACCTGACCTCCACAACCCAGTTACTGGGTAATACAATACCCCTTGGTGAGACTGGTTATCAGACTTTCGAACTTCTGACGACCAGAAACGACTGTCAAAGATCCTCGAATGACAGCACTCGAATGGCAGACTTCACCTAACATTATCATAGATCAAATTTTAACAAAAACAACACATACCTGTTGGTGAAGAGTGCTGAGGTCCTGCATGAAGTTGTGATGTTTCCTCTGCAGCGCCCCGACGCTAATGGCGTCACGTCCGAGCTCGTCACTGACACCGCGCGCCTTCTCGTTGACACGCTGTAGTGTGTCCTTGCAGTCGTGGAAGTATTTGTGAAGTTCGCGGGATGCCGCCAACATCTGAAGAAAGAAATAGCGTTAGTACGATTAAAAAATAACAACAGATAAAGATTAAAGTGAGGTAAAATGTAGCATATTTTAAGAACAATATAAATATTTGTTAAAGAATAGACAAATCGCCAAGTTTCGGGATAGTTCATAAAACGTCAGAGAAGGACAGTGATAGTAATATTTCTACTAAGTATCATCGCCGTCACACTCCTACGTTTAATGACAGTGCCTGTCACGAATTTTGGTGATTAGCGATTAGTATAAAAATCGAATAAATTGTTTTTTTTTTCTAATTTTTGGTGCTATTATCCTGAATCCAACTGACCTGTGTCCTGGTCTCAATGAGCTCCAGTAGGTCCTGCCAGGTCTCTTTAAGTCCCTCCTTCCACTGCGCGATGGTGGCGTTATCTGAGTGACCCATAGCGATCATCTGGTCTGCGATACGTTCTGCGGTCGCCACGCGTTCCGAGCCAACTGCTTGTGTCTCACGGGCGAATTCCTTGAAGCGCTCCCATAGTAGCTGTAATAGGGGATGTTGTTAGGTTGATATTACGCAAAGGTATGGTTTCACTTAGCTCAATTAAAAGGTCAATTTAGAGAAACAGTTATCTGCAGACAATAATTATATTTGATGAGGCTAATAAATTATTCAACTATCAATTTACTATGGGACTAAGAATTTCCAACTGCAGTGAATTTCGCATTTTCATATGTAAAAACTGAAAACTGCAAGAGTTGCTATCAGTCAGAAAACCTCTAAAATTAATCACAGAAGTTTTCTTACAGTCTTAAAATATTCATGATTCACCAAAGACTGTTCCGAGTTCTTTTCTTTATACTCATTCGATTATTTTTGAGTATTAGGTAAACGTAGCTTCATCCTTGACCCTTTAATCAAACTCTATAAAATACTCACAGTAACATGATCATAGTCCTGTCCCAACTCTTGCGAGCTAGCAACAAGCTCCCTCTCGGTGATCCATTGCTCAAGATCATCGACCTCGCGCGACAGTTGGAACAAACGCAGCGCCTCGTCGAGCTTGGCGCGACGCTCGCCCGCCAAGTCCTTCAGACCAGCGTATAGTTTGTCCACTTGGGATTGTTTTACGGAGATTTGTTCGCTATGGGAACACAAACAGAATTTTATTATACACAGAATTTGTACATGTCCAATAGTGAACAAGTATACAACAACTTTTAGAATATGATTATGATACGGTTTCATACTCTATTACTGCACACGTGAGGACCTAATGGCTGATTCAGCAAATAGTAATCGCGTTGCTCCTTTTTGGGCCAAACAAAAACGAAAATGTTTTATTTTTGTCATTAACACGCCATGATGAAGATGATCTACTGTTATCCATTAACATTGCAAAATGTCAAATGAAATGTATATTTTGCAGTACCGACACAACTGAGGGACTATTCACAAACGAAAGTTCTATAACGCAGCCTATCAAAAGGCACATCGCTGTCCCCGGCAAATAAAATCGTAATCGTAAAACTAAATTTTACAGGAAAAATAAAAAACAGTATTTTGTGAATATCTTATTAACCAATATTATATAGCGGAATTGTTCAAATACCAAAAGAAAAGTGATTTTTTACATTTATTACAATACACCTTAAAATACCGTAACTTCTGAAATAACCGTAGGAAATTAAAGAAAAAAATTTGATAAGAGTGTTATCGGACCTCTAAATACCGAATATGCAATAAAGTTAAAACTATCATAATAGCACATTACCATTTTATTCGCCGGGGACGGCGACATGAGTGTCATCAAATTTTTACATGCGTATTTTTAGCAAATATTTTTCAAGTCTGTTTTTCGTTCGGGTCCATAAGATGACAATGATCAGTAAGGAATGTCCTTTGCTTATAATAATCCTCTATCTCTGAGGTTTTTAGAGCCTGATAATAATGAAGTAATAAATTACCTGAGTGGATGTTCATCAGCAGTAAGATGTCGAACAGTCTCTCCCAACTGCCTGATAGTGTGCGCGTAATCATCCACAGCCTGCTCCAGTATCTCATGTTTCTTCATCAGGTTCTGCGCGGAGATCTCATCCTTTCCTCTATCTTCTACCATCATGTACAGTTCCTGTTCACTCATCCAGGCCTCAGCTTCGTTGGCGTCGAATAGGTACTGTTGTGCTTTCTCCCACTGGGACAGTTTGCTCTTGCGTTCGTCGATGGCATCTGTGGAATGGAATTATTGTTAGAATACCCAGAAAGTTTAGGTACCGAAAGGTTAGCAACGTTACTTTATATCATCGTTTACACAAAACTATTTGATACACTAGGTACTATTTCTGTAGGTTTTTTTTTTGTATTGTCTTCAGTGATTATTATTGAAAAAATCCAATTTAGAATTCCTAAAAATATTAATCGATAAACTAATATACTCGATCGTCTTTTTGTGATGTGCCCTCGACTTTCGTTGCCGGTTGTACCGGGAGATAAGTTCAGCATATCGTGTCGGTACTTTTTACTATTTGTTTTTGTGGTATCATGCAAAGAAAAAGAAATAGCGACTGGTAAAATAACCATTGGAAAATTACTGAAATAAATAAAAACGTATGTCTCACCCTTCAATTCTCGCCACCTCGCGGTAAGTTCCTCAATAAGCTGCTTGAACTCGGGCGTGGCGTCATGTCCCTCATCAATTAGCTTCTGTCCATTAGAGATCACAGTCAGGATCCTTGGCTCATGGTTGTCGGTCTCCGTCTTTAGAGACTGGTTCTTCTTCTGTAGCATTTGCACGTTGAATAAGGAGTTGCCGTAGTCAGTGCTTGTAGCTAACGGCATCTTCTCGTGAACCCATAATTTTTCGTCCTCAACGTCGCGACGGAATTGGAAGGCTTCCTTCTTCTTCGCCAAGTGACGTTGACGGTCCAACAATGGAGCCTTCAACTGTTCGAATCGTTGTTCCACAGACTTCTTCTTCTCCTTAATCTCATCCATCTTGTCCGGTACAGTCTTCTGCAAGTATTCAGCCTGAGTCTCCAGTTCGGTGACTTGCTTGGCTTTAACGGCCATCTGAGTCTCGATCATTTGTTGCTTCTGCATGAGAATGTTCACAGATGCCAGATCAGTGCCGGTGTCGGTGTTCTCGATTTGTTTCTCGAGTTCGTTCATCCACGAGTCGATATCGTCGCAGGTCTGGTGTAGAAGAACCTCTCGGTTAGCGTCGAATAAGCGTTCGCCCTTGTCCTTTGTTGTGGTTTGCAGGTTTTCGAACTGATCTTGGAGTTCGGTCATCTTCGGGGAGATGACTTCGACGAATTCTGGTTTCTGCTTCATCAGGTCTTCAGCAGCGCTCTGTACAGCGAAGAGGCGTTCTTTGTTAGCCGCGATTTCGGCTTCGAATGCTTGATGGCGGGTCCATTTGGAGTGGATTGTTTTGGCGGAGCGGTATGTGTCATCCTGCGCGGTGACGTTCTTCTCTTGTACCCATTCTCCAAGTTCGTCGCAGTCCTGCAAGAACTGGTGTAGTTGTAATTGGTCCTGCAGTTTCTCCATTTGTTGGAGAGCCTTTTCGCGGTTGGCGTTGCGTCGTGCGTCGATGTTCTCAGCCTTGCGCTGTATCTTGTCGGCGTCGAAGTGCCTCTCCTCGACCAGTCTGTTGGCGAACTGAACGACGGAGTTGATCTTGTCGTCGTTGGCTTCCATGGTGGTAAGGAAGGCTTCGTGCTCCTTGATCATGTTCTCGGCTTGTTCTAGGTTGGTCGGTGGCTCGGTCTTGCCTATCCTGTGAATGATATTCCTGGTTAGTATAAGCACGAAGAATTGTACGTATGTGTAATTATGTTGTATTTTTTATTTGTTTGTTTACAAGAAAATAATAATGTTATACCTGTGCTCCTGGTGCGACAGCAGTACTTCAGCCTGCCTGGCATCTCTCTGCAACAGCTGCAGCTCGAGGCTCTGTGTGAGCAGCTGTTGTCTGTTCTCCCACATTTGTTGAAGCTCGGCCCAGCCTTCGCGAAGAGCCTTTAGACGCTCGCGCAAGAACATGTACTGAGGATCGTCTTGTGTTGATGGCTCCTGTTTATTGATAAACGAAATATTAGCATTTAAATGTATGTTAATGGAAACAGCGCAGTGTTATCAGGGTAACAGGAAGATCTTGCACCCTTTATTTAGATATTTAGTTTTATTTAGATATTTAGTTCTGTTTAAGTTAAGTTTTTATTTTTTAAATAATGCATGAGTATAGTTCTCGATGTTTTTGGTTGGTATATTGGCGTGTGCTAGCTGACATATGGCCTATAATTTATCATTTGAATTATGTTTTGTGTTGCATAATGTAAGTTATTTTGTATACTATTGTATAGAATCATTCTCTAACTTGAACAGACAGCTGTGCTGCTGGGGAGTTTGTTGCGCCACTTCTTCTTCCCAGCTAAAGGCACATGTAAATTTGACGTTCGAAAAGTGCTGATTCTCAGCCTAGTTTGAATAAATGACTTTTGAATTTTGAATTTTGAACTACACTAACACTTCCTGCCGTTTGGACAAGATTCTGAAAATGGTCGAATATTTGTAGCGAACAGCAACCATACGGGTGTCAAAATTATAGCTTTGTCTTCACCAAATGTCTAACCTAGGTCAATCCCTTTCGTTGTAGAAACATTTATGTTCTAGACAAGCCTGACTGCGACAGTTTAGGTCATATAATGGCGTGTCTTTGGCAGCAGAATAATTACGACTAAAACACTTCTTATAATGAACTCTTGGTGTAACAAACATGGTATACGTACGGCAGTGATCTTCTCGCCGTATTCCATCATCTTGGCATACTCGTCCTTGTAGTTGTCGATCTCCTCCTTGATGGTCTGGTGCTGAGACAACAGTTTCTCGGCCTCCGCCAAGTTTGAGGGCGTGTCTGTTATTGAAACGAAAGAGTTGATTGGTTAGCTATACAAATATTTTTAACACCAAACATATATATAGCTGTAGTCTACCATAAAACTGTCCGTGAACTGTCCTATTTAAGTGTCGTACTCTAGAAATTTCTTAAAAGCGTAGAATCGTTGATTCATATTTGAGTCGATATTCATTCTTGAAAATTGTTCTAGGAAACGGGTGAACGGGCGAAACGGAAGATTGTAAGGCTGGGACGCACGTCCGATTTTTTCATCAGAAAGTCGTATCCGATGGTCTGATCCGGCTATTAGAGCAATGCAAACTATCCGACTACAGGATCGGACGTGTGTTGAATGTTCAAACAAAATAATGGCTCCAAAGCCTTTCGATAGCCGGATCAGTCTATCGGATTCGACAATCTGACGTGTATTCCCAGCCTCAGGGGTCTTTAATCTATTTGCCTAGACTTGAATTAACGAAATTTACGGACGATAATTATTTTTTTCTAACAAAAAAAAATTGCAGTATTTTTCATTTGCTGACATGCTGAGGTTTTTGCATACATAAGACAATGTAACTCACCCTCCGAAGCGACATCGGTCTGTGTCTTCGTGAGCCAGGCCTGGAAGTGGTCCACGGAACGCAGGAAGCGGTGCAAGTCGCCCGCCTCTTCCAGCTTCGCGTCGCGCTCTTTGAGCTAAGAGAAAAGTGTAAAATGAGTATATTTTCGATAACCGACAGCTCAATAGCAAGATGGCTTAGGCAGCTCAAAAATGTGGTATGGTAAGCGATACGAGCGGCGACTCATATAGGTGAAACTTAAGGACATAGTACACATATCAACTCGGAAAGGGATCGTCACCGTATCGCCGCGGTTCGTGAGCTTGTTCCGAGGCGAGGCGATTACGTTACGATTCCGATTAGTGTGCGTTGCAGTAGGGAGTTTCATACAAATAATACTGAATGGCTCGAGTTGATACGTTGACGATCCCTTTCCGAGTTGATATGTGTGCATTTCCTTTATTTTGTATTTCGATCACATCGCTTACATAGCGGGAAAACTAAATTCTCCCGCATGACATGTTTCAGGATAGAGATGACAGCTGTGTTACTGATGGCAAAATTCGCCATTAGAAATTCATCACACATATTTTATTTATTTTTGAAGCACATTTTAATTTTTATAAAGGTTTCTGAGAGTTTTTTTTTTTCTCGAATATGCTTTTGTTTTTAACAATCAATTAATTGTATTAGACATGTCATCTTTAGTGGTATGAGGAACAGGGTGTAAAGTTCACTCATCATAGAAAAGGGAGGATCCTCCGACCAGACGGGTGTTGTGTCTGGCAGGCAACTGCCCATCGGTTTGAAGTTGAAATCTTGTATGTATGTCGATCGCTCGGTAAACTCTAACTGCGCGATGCAGGATTTGTATGACGTCATGTCTATGATGCGTAGTTCGTATGTGGCGGTGTAACCGCTACAATCAACATGATATAAAGGTGTATATAACTACATACCATCTGCGTAAGCTGTTCCCAGTTATCGGTGATCGTGGTGACGCGGTCTCTGATGAGCTGCGCCTCCTCAGGATGGTCTCCTTCAATGGCGGAGGCCTCGCTCTCCAGGGAAGAGATACGCGCTTGGATAGCTGCGAGGTCGCGCTCCATGCCTGATAGGCGACGCTGTAGGGTCATTACACCTGGGGAAGAGATGGGTCAGTATTAATAAACGGGTAACATTCGAAATGTTAGGTTACATGAGCATTCACGAGTAACGATAAATAATAAATAATCCTACTAATTCAGTTTTCGAAAGATTTTCTAAAATCAAGAGAATATTATTTTTATAACGAAGTTTCTTTTACCTGGCTGCGGGTAAGGGCTAATCAAGAAAAAACGACAGTCAAAATAGTAACACAGTTGCCGTTCTAAACACAGTAGAGTGTTCTAAGAACCTTCATTCCCGTCTCGATAATCCCCTGAGACTAAAAAGTAACGACTTTAGTTTTATTATAATTAGACGGCCAAATGGGTCTTGAAGTGGAAAATCAAAAAATAATAATTATGACTATTTTGTCTCTATAGACATCACTTCACTTTGAAATTAAAAAACGAAAATAATTATTAAAATACATCGTAAAACTACACAATAAAATAAACAAACAACCGCGAACTGTATTAATCTTCGTAAGAACGTTGATACATTAGTTATTTTTATTAACTTGTAACCGCATCATCTAGGAAACCAAAGACAACGCGTCCATTATGATCGTATTACATGACGATTGTTGCACTTTTGTTTAAGTTTTATAATAACTATTATGGAGCTATGTAACATCGATACGTACGCGAGGATCTGAAAAAGTCTTTGCATTAACAAACTCATCAGATTTCTGCCTACCAATATTTCGCAATATTCAAACTACTGAAAATCAATCTGTTTTAATAATTCGCAGTCCCTAAGTCGCTTTTTCTGCAGACTATAAATATATTATTTAGGCGAAAACAAACCCTAAATAAACACGCACTCCTTGTTATAATTTGACCAATTAGTTACAGGATAGTATATGTAGTACAAAAAAAGTTAAATCATGGTCCAAATTCTACTCATTTCACTGCTGACATGGTTACACCGATTCCATCGTTTCTGTATTTTTTTTCTCTAAAATAAAAGGTACAATATTCTCACCGTTGAGATCCATCTCCAAGTTGTCGGTCTGCTGCAGGATCCTCTTCTTGTCTTCAATCCAGGACACAGTCTCGCGGCACTCAATGTGGAACGTCTGCACTCCCTGGGCTGACTTGAGATCGTCCTTCTTAGATTCAGCCTGGGTTGAATAATATGAACGTTAGTTTTTATTCTTAAAGTATTTTGCCATGAAAATACGAAGTTGGTTCTTTAATGTAATTTTTGAGAATTTTAAATATAATGTTATCTTATTTATGGAACGCAAAAAGAAACTACCCGCTTTGTAATGCTGTTCTGTAACTTTGTTACACGACGAATTGATACGATTTACCAAACCAATTATTTTAAAACAGTTAGTTTCGAATATCCAGATACATTGAATTTGAATAATTAAGGACAGGGAAATTGATTCGACACAAAGGGTAGGTAGAGAGTCACCGTGGCAGCACAGTATCCGTGCGCCTTCTCAGCACACGTTGAAAACACCAATTAACTACAAAAAAGCTAGTGCGTCCCCGTACGTACCTTCTCCCGTAGCTCGGCCCAGGCCCCGTTGAGCGCGGCCTGACGCTCCTGTATGCGCGCCGCCTGCGGGTGCTCCACGTGGATGAGCTGGCGCGCTAGCTGGTTCACCACGGCCACGCGCGACGCGTTGGCGTTCATCTCCTTGTCGAAACCGTCGTATCTGTGAATACAAGGACACATTAATGACGTTCCATAATAATGCCTTAAAATACCCAGAGTTTCATGAAGCGATATTGGACTGGATTAGGTTGCTACAAGCTATTGGTATATCAAAGATTATAAGTAGGTTTTACTTGAGAGTGTCAACATAAAATGAAAAACTCAGAATCCCCAAAAGTGTACTGATAACCTGGTGAAGGTCGCAGGTATCCTTTAGTCTAAACGCCAGAAGTACAGGCATAGCGATGCATGGAAAAGGCTTATGGGCTCAGCTGTCTGAATGACAAAGATGATAAAAAGTTAACTAACCTGTGCTTCATAATCTCCACATCATCGATATCCTTGGGCGGCAGCATGGTGTCTAGCATCCTGTCCTTCTCCGCGATCCACTGGTCGGCGGCGTCGGCCTCGGCCAGCAGCTTGAACAGCGACAAAGCGTCCAAAAGACGTTGTTTGCGCAGACGCGCTAGCTCGGCCAACTCGCCGTGACGAGCGTCGATGGCGGCGAGACGTTCACGGACTTCAGTGCTGTTTGCATCTGAGGGGCTTAGTTCTTGAGCCTGGGAGGATATAAATTAACAAATTATTTTCAATAGAAATTCTCCTTACCCCTTATTCCAGCAGTGGAATAATGATGATAGTGAGATTGTCAACTAAAATTGTGATTTAAGTGGTCGAACCGAAAATTACGTATCTTCAAGAACTTCAGTGAGAAAACTCAATAATGTAGAGAAAGTAGAAAATACTCTGTAATTACTACTAAGCTCGTGGTTTCTACTTCATTCTCAATAAAATCACATTCAACAAAATTATTTTATTAATGCGTACCTGTTGTTTGAGCTGCTGAATGACGTTGGCGTAGTTCTTAAGTTCGTCGGTGACGTCCTTGTGTTTCTTCAGCAGACTCTGTACTTGTGCCTCGTCCACGCCGGTATCTTCGGATGATACCAACCTAGACAATAGAACATGGAATTAATTTACTATCAATATATTTATAATAAATGTTGATATATACGAGATTGATATACTCCAACACCGTTTGACCGATCACCATGAAAGTTGGCACATATTTTTGGAGAGGATTTCTATGAGTTTTTTTCTAACAGCACGCGGGCGGAACCGCAGGTAAAAACAAGTTAAATGTATGAGTTGACGAAACTTTACGTAAACCTTTTTACTGACGAACAAGACTGTAAAAAGCGACAGATATTATAATGATGAAATACCCAAGGGTCGGTGATAACTGCAAGAACGATAATGATCACCAACTCGCTCGCTGCAAAATGCAGCCTTACACGAATACAGTATAACTATTTTCTTAATGTCCCTCGGAAATCTTCGTGTTTCGTCAGTCGTCGGATTTCTATCAGTTGCACTTTGTGCAGACCGGACGCTCTCAATCGACTTGGAAGTATACAGTTGTTAATACTCTTTTAACTTAATGTAATTTATTTAAAAAATGGGAGGAAAGCTGCTAAGTCTCAGGCGCGAAAATAGTTTTACACCTATGTAGAGCGGTCACACGGAAATCAAAACAAAACAACAACAAAGTACTTAGTTCTGAATTCAAATTATTATGCAGATAAATCTAATAATTGATGGACATGGAAATTAGCATTCGATTCCCGAGGGACATTAAGAAAATAGACTGTAGGTAGCTAGAACCTCTAAACGACTCTGCTTGTGCAGTCATGACGGCACTGAACGTTTTACAGTACGAAAAAATTGATTCAATCGATAGTTTACAAGCTATTTCACAGTTCTTGACTTCTTTATTATGATCAATTCACTACTCGAGTTGCCCTAATATGAGATGTAATCTTTATTTCACGTCAGACTTTTTCTCATGCTGTAAACTTAAGATATAAAATAATCATACCTAAGAGTATCCAACATCCAGTTGTCGATGTCATCAGCATCCGCGAACAGTTGGTGGTAGCGCACGGCGGCGTCCAGACGGTTCTTGCGAAGAGAGACCATGTCCAGCAGGTGGTTCCATTGAGACAGGATGTCGCGGAGACGGTCCTGTACACGGAGATATACAGTGAATAAGTCTATACTAATAACGCTCTTGAGGAAAGGTATAGGCTCGTGGAAGAAGTATCGGGCAGAAGCTCGCACTTAATATTTTTTTTTTTTACGTAAGTATTATGATATCTCCGATTCATAACAACTAAGACGTTTCACCCAATCATGTTTAATGCTCTTAGAATAAGAACTGAATGTCATTTATCTGTTTTGTTTGTTAAAATTTCAAAATAGAATAATCGACCCTTTTTGGGGATTCCTATTATTATAAATGCGAAAGTAAGTTTGTTTATTGGTATGTTTATTTGTTACGCTTCGACGCTAAACCGGCTGAACGGATTTGGATGAAATTTGGCACATGTATAGACCATGACCTAGGTTAGGACAGGATACTTTTTATCCCGATATTGCCGCGGGATCGAGACTTATGCGGGTGAAACCGCGAAGCACGACTAGTTTAACATAAAACTTCTTCACCGTACGATAGAACTAGTCGCGTTTTTACGACAAAAATATTACTATTCTTGGTGGCAGAAACTAAAATTCTAAATAGTTGTTATCTCCCAGTAAAGTTAAAAAAAAAAACTGTTCCATCGTTTTATAGCCAGTGCGGTATGAGAAGTCCCTTTATTTCTGTGTAACTTGTATTATTGTGGGTGTGACCCATTTTAGACCCTGACTTCAATTACCATTAGGTGGATTTTAGACCCTGACTTCAATTACCGTTAGGTGCATTTTAGACCCTGACTTCAATTACCATTAGGTGCATTTTAGACCCTGACTTCAATTACCATTAGGTGCATTTTAGACCCTGACTTCAATTACCATTAGGTGCAACTAAGGTCAAACACGACCAAGAGAAAGCTTCATCTAGTAGTAAGTATTTTTTACCTGAATCCTATCAGCCCCGAAGTGTCCTTGAGAGATGAGTTCGTCTCCCACAGCGGCCACGCTCATCAGTTGTGGCTCGTGAGCTTGTACGTCGGCTTCCAAAGCTTTGTGCTTGGATATCAGCAAGTACACTGTAAAAAAAAACAAAATTATTGTTTTTCAATAAAGACTAATTATAAAACTCAAAATAGTTTGAGAGTTGGGGGTCTGACATATTCGGAACCTCCAAATTATTCATTTGATGTCGGATACGCTGAGACGTGGTATCGAATGTCGCTTTGTCATCGTTGTAATCTCAGACATAAAAAACCAAGACATAACGCTGTCAACAGTCACGTTGTAGTGGTATGTAACCCACACATGCACACAACCTGCAAACTCAACTACTTAAACGAGCGTCGCCCGTCTGTGGCCCACCCGCCCCGGCCCTTGCTCGAGCCAGCCCGCGCCGCTGAGCCTGTAGCTTTAAATTTCCCTAATAATAATATTAATCGGATCCAGCCTGTCCCTTGCTGTCCTCCACCAGCGACGCCCTAAGCCGAGGTCCGTACCCCACAGGGTGTGCCCTTAGCGTGTAGTCGCTTAGTTTCTAAGTTTAATGCCCTGGCTGGAGGCCTTAATTTATTGAGGCAGCCACAGGAAAGTCCAATTAAGCAGCGGACAACCTCCTAGGTTGACCTGCAAGATGCCATAAACAAAAAAAAAGTCTGTGGGCCCAGTCAGTCAGAGAGACAGTTCTAATACGATATCGACACACAAGCAGTTACTAACTGCGTTCCGCATCATCTCGCGTCACATTAAATATACCTACTTTTATTAATGTTTATAAACCGTGTTTAGTTATAGTAACTTCGTCATTAAATTCATTGTGTTATACTAAATGAACATTTCATTTCGTTTACCATAGAATCTATAACACACCCTAACAAAAGTTCTATAACGTAAAACCGGTTTCGTAAACATGTGTGCACTTAGTGAGAAGTAGTTTGATTGTAGTTCTATTGTAAATGTGTGCGTGTGAGCGTGTATGCACCGAGCGGAGGTGTAGTTTTGACATGTTTATTGTTCGCAGCGCTCTATCTTGGTATTTATTTGGTCTAAGGTCGTAGTATTATTTCCTTTATTTCATTTATAAACATATGATTTACATTTTTAAATATTCTTATAAAATGATTAAAAAAAAAAAAACATTTAAAAATATAAAAAATAGTAGCCCACCGGTGTCGGGAACAGGGTCCAAGCCACCGGTGGTCAGGGCTCCTGAGAGAGGAACCTCCTAACAATACGCGCCGTGTCCAGGAGTACCGCTTTCTGGATCAAGCCCTTGATCCAGCTGCCTAACGAGAGCCTCCTCAGGTGTTGGTCGAGGCTCTTGGCTATTATGCCATTGGCCGTCACGACTATCGGCACAATGATTGCTGTATCCACATCCCACAAGTCGACAACCTCGTGAGCCAGGTCAAGATACTTAATCTGTTTATCTTTTTCAGCTTTCACGAGGTTCTCGTCATGCGGGACCGCTATATCAATAATCATTGTGCGACGCTCTAATCGATCTATCACCACTATGTCGGGCTTATTGGCAACAATAGTCCTGTCAGTGATGATAGATCGATCCCAATACAACGTGATATTGCCATTTTCGAGGACTGGGTCGGGCACATATCTATAGTACGGTACTTTCGATTCCACAAGACTGTATTTCAGAGCAAGTTGCTGGTGGATAATCCTGGCTACAAGGTTGTGCCTATGCAAGTATTCTCCGTTAGCCAGACGAGAACAGCCAGAAATAATGTGTCGGATTGATTCTCCGGGACGGTGGCATGCCCGACAGATGTCAACCGTGCCGTCCTTCACAATATATTTCCGGTAGTTGTTCGTCATCATAACTTCGTCCATAATTGCAAAGACAAAACCTTCGGTTTCCCCAAAGAGGTCACCGAATCGCAACCAGGATACGGACGCTAACAGGTCTACATCGGGCCCATGTAAGGCCCGGTAAAAGCGCCCGTGAAGCTCTTTGCTCTGCCATACCTCCCTGCGGTCATTAGTATCTAATACTATAGGTTTGCGCCAGTTCTCGTTAGCCAAGGATAGCGGGGTGAGGCCCTTGTCCACTGAGACTACATCTCGGTGCATCCCCACGTCGGTTTCTAGGAAGTATTCCCTGAGACTGCATACCTCACGGTTGTGCAGGGTCTTAGCATTTAAGAAACCTCGACCTCCGCACTTCCGTGGGATATACAGTCTCATCACCGATGAACGTGGGTGATGCATCCGATTTGCGGTCAGCAGTGTGCGGACCCTCCTATCCAGGGTGTCAAGTTCCGTCTGAGTCCATTTGAGTATGCCGAAAGAGTACATCAAAACTGGCATGACCCAACCGTTGAAGGCGCGCACCTTGTTTCCGCCTGATAAAAGACTATTTAATACTTTATTCAGGCGGCTAAAGAAGCGCTCCTTCAGCGATTGCTTCATGTCAGCAGCGTTGATACCTAAAGCTTCCGACATACCCAAATACTTGTAGGTTTCGATTGAGGAGAGGGATCTTAGGTGTATGGAATCCGAGAGGTGGGTTCCCACGGATTCCACAATCTCCCCTCGTTTTACATGCATGACCGCACATTTGTCCACACCAAATTCCATCCTGATGGCACTACTGAAAGTTTCGGTTACCTTCAGTAGCTCCAGCAGTTGCAAATTGTTGGGGGCAAAGAGTTTTAAGTCGTCCATGTAAAGGAGGTGAGATATAACCTGACCACCTCTCCTCAATCGGTAACCCAGCCCTGAATCCTCCAGTAGTGTGCTTAGAGGATTCAAGGCTAGGCAGAACCAAAGTGGACTCAAACTGTCACCCTGGAATATACCTCGCTCGATCCTTATCGGTTCGCTATTCCTCAGGATATGTCGACACCCTGGATAGCGAAGCACCGTCCTCCATTGCCCCATACATGACATCAGGAAGGTGCGTAGAGTTGCATCTACTTTATACAACTCCAGCACCCTCATGAGCCATGTATGTGGCACCGAGTCGTAGGCCTTCTTATAATCTATCCAACATGTCGACAGATCCCTTCGGGAACGACGAACCTGCTGGCTAATGGCCATATCGATGAGGAGTAGCTCCTTAGTACCGCGGGACCCGTTCCTACATCCATTTTGAGAGGCAGACATGATGGAGTTGGTGTCTATATGTTTGTTAATTTTAGCTCTCAAAATGGATGTAAAAACTTTATAGACCGTTGGTAGACAAGTGATCGGTCTATAATTTTTGGGTTCCGCAGTACTACCTGATTTATGGAGCAGGTGGGTTATTCCTGTCGTTAAGAACTGGGGCAGCGACCCTGACTCTAAAGCTGACTGGAACTGGGATGCCAAACGGGCGTGCGACCTTTGAAACCATTTTATCCAAAAATTGTGCAGCCCGTCCGGCCCTGGTGATTTCCAGTTAGGTAACGGACGGACTGCACGAGCTACATCTTGGGGGCTGATGGTGAGTGCCCCCATTTCCGGTATTTGTTCGCACGCTCGTTCGATCTTCCTAGTCCAGTCTCCTTCCGTGTGATTGACAGGCGCCGACCATATGCTTCGCCAGAACTTACACATGGCATCATCATCCGGTAGGCGCGTGTCAATCACACTTTTGTCCGGTCGCTCCCAAGCCCTGTAAACCCACCTTTCATCGCTCTGGAATGTGCGATTTTGAGTGTACCGCTCCACTCTCCGCCTGTACCGTCGAATGCGATTTGCCCATGCACAGATCTTCTGCTTCAGGAAGTCGATACGCTCTGTGACGCGGGTCAAATAATCTCGAGAGCTAATTTCAGTTCCCGAGAACGCCCGCTTCACAAAGCGCATCACTCTAGGGCGAGTATTGCCCTCCCTGAAGCAGATTAGCTTGCCGATGAGTACTCTAGCCTCACCGATACGACGCTCAATCCTGCACTGCCAAGCTGGTATAGCTGGTTTTGGTCGTGGAGCTCTGTCACTGTTGGCAAATTTAACTTGAGCTACACGACATGCTGCCACAGCTGCACAGTACAAGATCGAGTGGGTATCGGCGAGGTCTTTGCTGCCGTCAAAACAGTTTGACAGAAGCGAGTCTAGAGTACACACCAGCGCCTTGTTTTTCTTGTGCATGGGCAAACGAGGTAATTGTGGTCAAAGTCCAGGCGGAATAGAACGGTACTCCCGAAAAGCATCCTCCAGAGCGCTCCTCAATCGTGCATTGCATTGGGAACTCACGGATATAACCCCATCATCATCCTCTTCACCAACGCGGTCGGGTCGCGGTGAAGAACTGGGTAAATTTTGCAATTGCACCGCGACCAGTGGCGAAGTAGGTGTAATATGGTTATTCCGTGATTCGAGGCGTAGTCGATCAAGTACGGCGTCATCCAGCATATGGTTACGCTGGACGACCCGCACCTGATCCGACAGTCGTTGCGCCGACACGTTGATAGCTGGTTCAAGCACCTGAAACAGAGAGAGCATCCGACCACGGTACGCAGTCAGGTTAGTTCCCCCCTCTGTAGCCCCAAAGTATGCGCGCATGACATTTTCATTGACAGTTTGTGTCCACTTCATGCGCTGCACACTTCCACCGGGAGCGGGGACCCTATCAAAGGCCGGTGGGCCTCGGAGTCCTAAGCTGGCCGGTGGTCGGCCTCTTCCGCGCCGACGTACTGGTGGTGGTGTCGTTGGCGGCGAGAAGTATTCGTCGCTCGAGCTCGACGCAACTGCAGCGGCCGGTATCACTGGACTCACGTCTGGAGCAGGATCCGGCAACTGCGAGGCGGAACTGAGCGACGAACCCGAAGATGTTGGGTGTGTGTTGATCAGTTTTTGTGCCCGACTTCGTGTCAGCATTTCATTGGTCTTCTCCGTGTATTGTCATAAATCCATTTCTTTACATCCTAGTTTTATACATACTCCAGTTTTTATTTTATTTTATTTACAGCATTGTTGGGTGTTTATTTCGTAAAAAATATTAAATTATAAAAAATACCACGGAGAAATTTTTTTTACCGTCATCTTGACATTCGGGCCACAGATTATTATTATTTTTGTCGAATGGAAATAATCAATTTCGATCGGTTCGCAAACTTTTGAATCTAGGGCAATCATTTATTGGAATGACAAACATCGGGATCGAGACTCAGTCCCATAACAAATGACGTAATAGCTAGCGGGCGCAGCGGCGACACGGCGTCTGTATTTGACTTTCTCCCCTTCCTTTCTATCATTACAACGCGCCACGTTGATGCAATAAAAACAGACTGATATTTGCCTCGTTCCCAAGCGCCCATTCTTACAGTAATTTGTGTAAAATTTTGGAAAACGACCTAGAGAATTCTTGCAATGTGTGAACATCCTATGTACAGTATTTCTATTTTCTTAATGTCCCTCGGAAAACTTCGTGTTTCGTCAGTCGTCGAATTTCTATCAGTTGTCTTTTGCACTTGGTGCAGACCGGACGCTCTCAATCAACTTGGAAGTATATAGAGTTTTAACTTAATGTAATTTATTTTAAAAATGGGAGGAAAGCTGCTAAAGTCACAGGCACGACAGATGGGAAAATAGTTTTACAGTTCTATATAGTTCACACGGAAATCAAAACAAAACAACAATAACGTACTCAGTTTTGAATTCAAATTATTATGCATGATAAATCTAATAATTGATGGACATGGAAATTAGCATTCGTTTCTATTCGGAAATGCGATGATTCCCGAGGGACATTAAGAAAATAGAAATTACTTTGACTTGGTCTCTGCAACTGTCTTGACCTTTGATTTTTCAATTTGTAAGTTGATGCATTTAGCATCAAGATGGTTTATACTTTTGGAATATTTTGAAAAGAGCATTATAATATATAGTTACCGGTAGTAAGATCATGTCCAATGTCATCAACGGAGACGATCTGTTCCTTCTCCTTGATCCAGTTCTCCTCGTCAGCCATGTCCCAGTAGAACTGCCACAGTTTGCGGCTGTCCTCCAGACGCTTTCTGTTACGAGAGAAAATATAAGGTGTGAGAAGCACTAAATAGTTTCTAGTGTGGTAAATTATTATAATAGGTAATTTGAAATTCAATGGGTTGTGGTGATGCTTGGAGGAGGTTTATTCCCAGAAGTGGACGTCTTCCAAACTTTACTTTCCAAAGCTTTACAGAATAATTGTCAATCTGTCAGTAAAGTTACAATATCTCTTATGCCATAACAATGTCCTGCAATGGTCAAACACCCCTCATTCGGTACTGATAACGTCATTCTACGTGACACTTTTATTTTGCATCACACATAGGGATGATGCCTGGGTAAAAAAAAACAAATTCCATTTAGTCCGTCAGTCGGATGATAAAAAAATATTAGACACGTCTTTTTTGCTTTATCATATTAATAAAAAATGACTTAGATAAAACGCATTAAAGTTGGGGAGTGGGGGTCGCTATGTCACAAGTAAGTATAACATCTACATACTCGTGACGTCATGCCACACAGAACCGATTCCTTCGCAAGGCCACGGGAGCCCCCTATTATGTCAGAAACGAGATCCTCCATCTCGACTGTAAGATCCCAACGATTCAACAGTTTTTGAAACGCATGTCCAAGCATTACTTTGACTCCGCCCCCAGACATCGCAACCCTCTGGTTGTCAAGGCAGCCGCCTATATCCCATCCCGTAACAGTCAGATTCGCCGACAGAGGCATATTCTTTCCGACCCAGATGACCCCATTACACTCCTCCAGGAGCAAAACAGGGCCACCAGTACAGTGCACAAGAACAGACGCCTCCCGTCATTCCGACCTCGCCGTCGAGGTCCTTTGCGATCGCGACCGCGTCCCCGAATAAATGAAACTCCCCCCCGACCCTTGCTCGAAAACGAAAACGAAACTCGAAACGTGCCAGCAGTTGTTGCAACTGAGCACTAACTGAGCTTTAAATACCCCGCATAATAATCATGATGAAAATCTAAGTTTGATCCGGCCTGTCCCTTCTTGCTGTCCTCCCCTCAGCGATGCCCTAAGCCGAGGTTCGTACCCCACAGGAGGTGCCCTTAGCGAGCACTCGCTTAATTTTAATTTAGCATAGTTTAAAAGCTCCTGGCTGGAGGCTCTAAGTGTAGAAGTTAAGCTTCTACACTTAGAGCCTCCAGCCAGGGCCACCACAGGAAAAGTCCGTTTAAGCAGCCATAACCTTAGTGGTCACAACTGCGAAAGGCCATAGTTAAAAAAAAAACCTCATGCCACGTTTTAACTGAATGTATCGCCGTAATCTTTTGATTACGTAAAAAAATAAAAAAAAACGAGCCCAATATTTTTTTTTTAATCCGCCTGACGAACTAAATAAAGTTTTTAGTCACCATCCCTATTGAAGGGTTTCTCCAAATCTTAACCCAATTTATTGCAGTTGGCGCAAAACGTATTTTTCTTCGAATCGACTATATCTGACGTCATCTCAATGTTCACTTCCTATCTATATCATCTTTCACACAAATGCTTTAATTGTATGTAATGAATATGTAGTTACCTGCGCTCGACGGCGAGATGCACAAGTTCAGCATACGCATTCTCGAGCTGTTGAATACGCTCCACGGTGATGGCGGGGTCGCATGGACGGTAGCCGCCTTCTTCTTGTTCCAGGAAGCGTTGGGATTGGCCTACTACCACCTTTAGGACAAAAGGGATAAATGTAGGATTGGTTGTTGAATAATTGCTTGGTCGCGTAAGCTAATCAGGGCTACACGACACAGAACTATGTTACAAACTGACAATAGGTTTTGTACATTTTAGTCCTTCAAGTTGGTAGCTCTCAAATAGAGACGGTTAAATCCAGTTCGAAGTGTCGCTCAATTGGAGCATTTCACATACAGGGTGGTAGGGACATCGATGCGAAAACTGTTACCATGGATTCAGTATAAATATGATTCTGAGCCCACCTACGTTGAAATTTTTCGTCGGTAATTTCTTTTCCATACATTTTGACCGCGTAGGTATTGCACTTTTCTATGAAACAGCAGATTTAAAAAAAAATACTGTTGATAAAATGCAACATAGGAAGTTCAAATCATGTACTGAATCCTTGGTAGCAGTTTTCGCGTCGATGTATGCCATCCTTTATATTAATATTTAGGGCTATTGTCATTTAGCTAACTATTTCCTGTCTTCACAATAAAACAGCTAGCAAAGACAACCTAGCTGCAGTCGTTACTACGGTGTCCTGACATGTATTTTTATTGTGTCAACTGTACCATTACGCATCAATTCTTCAATATATTATGAACACTAACCTTGACCCTCTCTCCCAGCACGTTGATATCGGCCTCGACCAGCGCATGCTTCTGCAGCAGATCCTCGACGCCCATCAGATGTTTGCCGTAGTCGTCCGTCAGCAGACGCATCTTGATTTCTTCCATGGAGTCCAGGATGTATAGCATCTCCTGTGGGTGGAAATATTGTGTTAATATTGAGAAAATTACCTGAACAACAACATATTTTGTATGAAGGGTTATTTTATTTGTGTCAACATATTTTCTGTGCTTCTGACTACGCCAGAATGTGTGTTATAGTTTTCCTACGAAAGAGGTCGCCTCTGCTGATCGTCTCATTGCCCTTATGGCCAAGCTTTTTTATAGCTTGTTTGATATGATAACCTGTTTACTATATTACTTTTGCTGCATATTCCAAAAAACTAGAATCACTCTTGGGGTTCTCAGAGATACATTGTCTCGTCATCTTTGTCATTTGCGCTTTTCTAATTGATCGACTTTGCCTTGTTGAATTTTAAATGTAGTTATCTAGTGTTTTTTACATCCATCAGTGAATTCTATTCGACTGTTGATAATAATCAAATCGTACCTGGAAGTTCTGCTGTAACTGCAGAGACAGCTCGAGCCTGGCGCGACGAGCTCGCAGCAGCTCCAACAAATACGCCCACAGGCGCAACACGTTGTCGCGACGTGCGCACACACGCTCCATGTCGTGATATCTGTAGAGTTTTATTGGTTAGAATCGAGGAAGAAACAGGAGAATATTGAATGGTTCTTCAGAAGATAGTAGTAGTAACTTTGTAATTATACAGAACGTTAATAAATGTGAGTGTCGAGCACAGTAAAAAAAGATTCAGTGCCATATAAACTATAAACTGGGCTACTCAGATTGCACACCAGGTGATCTTTACATTTATCTGCATGCCAAATGCAATTTCATTGTTTAATTTAATACCAAATTCAGTGTTGAATGATAAAATATAGAGGTATAAGTCTTAGAAAAACATCAAGACGATCGGTCAGAAAAAGCCCGGCACTATAATTCAATAACTGAAATTCAGACAAGGTCATATACAAAGCCTCAGTAAGTACCTCTCAGCCTGCAACTCAGAGCACACAGCAACAACGGCCTGCACGCGCTCCTCATAAGCAAAGATATCAGTTTCAATGGCCTCATGTTTCTTAGCCGCCGCCTCCACAGCCGCGAGGTCGAAACCGAAGTTATCCTGGCTGACCAGACGCTGGTTCTCAGACAACCATGTTTCACGCATCTGTGCTTTGCGGTTGAATCTGTAAAGGGAGAAAATATTAGTATTGTAACTGCCTACTATCGCCGAAAGTGTTGGTCAGAATTTAGATTCATGGTTTGAATTAATTTCTCTGCTCAGTTTTGTAGCGAAACATAAAACTAAGTACATGAATAATATTTGTGGCAATGGTTGAAATGTTATTGGCTCCCGTTCCACTAACTCTAAATGTCAATCGTGTAATAAGACACGGAAAGGTCAACCAGTACTTTGCATTGAAAAATCTAGAAAACTGGGTTATTTGAGCTTGTTTGTATTAACACAATATGGACCTGCTATTCTTTACACTTAGTAGGTACTAACAAAAATGCCGTCAAAAACTGTGTTCTTTTTATCAACAATCAGTTTTAAAAATGAGAATTAAAATAGCCTCCATGATTGGCAAAACTTAAATTTCCGCCCAGGACAGCCCCATTATCACCTTCCTGAATGTCTAATATTCTTACTACAGCTTTAAACTATTCTAACACAACATGTCGCTACCAAAAACCCGTATTAAAAACCCTTTCGCAAGCTACATACCTGGCAGCAAGTTGCTCAAGTTTCTCCTGTCTGATCAGCTCCTCCCTCAGAGCTAATTCCCTCTCGTGTTCGGACTTCTCAAGCCTCTCCCAAGCGCGGTTGATGTCATGGATCATCTTGCCTTCGCGCGGCGTGTACGGCTTCTGATTGGCCGCCCGCATGCGGGATTGTAAGGTGAACAGAAGGACTTCCAAGTTGCCTTTTTCGACGAATCTGTGGAAGAAATAAAACAGTGTTTAAACATTTGCAAATCATCAGATTCCAGTCTAACCAAATGCAGCTGAATACCAGTATTTTACATGAAGGGACTGCCTATCCGGCCTCCACAACCCAGTTACGATACCCCTTGGTATGACTTTCGGCCCCTGACTACCCGTTGCAAATACTATACATAATAAAAAGTACGCGGCGGATTTCACCAATGAAGCACTTCTAAACCGCGTTCAAGAGCTGTCAGAGTCAAAATTCCATAACAATTTTGACACTAACAGCTGCTCTTGAACGGGGTCTAAATGTGGTGAACGCGATCAGTTTCGTTGCTGAAATTCGCCCTTGGAAAGGAAACTGTCACACAGGTATGATTGATAGAGACGACTCATTGTACACTAGGTTTAAATGTTTGTCCTTTTTTATTTTATGTGGTGTACAATAAATACTAACGGCCGCGTACTGTACATTACGTTATTTTTTTTTTAAATTTCTTAAATGTGATAAGTGGGTACAGCAGTTCTGTTTTTGTTATTCCAAAACTGTAAATACGAGATTGGTGCAGTGCGCATAAATCTATCAAATAATAAAACCATAACAATGCGCCTGCAACTTTGTAAAGCTCCTACAGGCATTGTTTACTTTCTCGGAAATGAATGAATCGTGTAAGCAACACGTAAAATTAGAATTGTTTATTTTTACTCCCACTTCATACATGCTAATCTGGCATAGAGCCCATCTGGCTCAATAGAAATTTTTCTGTTTTTTTTTTTATCATGTACTTTTTGTTAAACTATACTTACTTGGGTGGTTTCTCCACAGTGCGATAGTTAGCGAACTGAATAAGTTGCTGACGAACGCCTTCGAGTGAGTTCGCGAATGTTCGGTCGCCGAGCGCTTCGATAGTACGCTCGATCCATTGCAGGAGATCGCTGAAACATAAAAAGTTAATAACAATTAAATATAGGATGAGTCAGTTTAGCCCTTAAAAACCTATACAAAATTTGATGCCTTACGAAATTCTGTACCAGTCAACCATACGGTAGAATAGATAGACTTTGTTATTCAATTCGCTTAGATATCGATATCGTATGCAACTACAACTGCTGCACATCGATTTTTTATGCGACGGGACTGATATCTAAACCAAGAGAAACAGACTTTCTGACTTTCGGGTATTATGGTAGCCCATGTTGACCATCATGATGATGTAGTTTTTATTTAGCCTATTCTGACCCACAGCTGTGCAAAGTGTTATAATCATCATTTCAGCTGGAAATACCAACTGCTGAGTAGCAGCCTCCCCTTTCTTCTGCCGTACTTCTTTCTCAGTGCCCCAAAAATTCTTCTCCTTGCACTCTTTTCTTATGCCACCTCAAAACAGCCTTATTTCCATCTCTTTCTGATAAAGCTGTGGGTGGATATACAGACCTGGTAAGCGTCTCATACTCCTGCATCATCTTCTCATTCTCCATGGCGATGCCGACCACCTTGCCGATCCTCTTGCCCTGCACGGTCTCCTGCTTCATCTTACTGAAGTAGTGGTAGTACGTCACCACGTATGTGATGATTGACTTCTCGTCGGGGTGGTCGACGGCGATATCTGGGAAAGGTGTAATGCAAAATAGTAATAGTCCAGTAGCATTCCGGGGTCTGGATTTTTGCCCGGTTGATAGCAATAGGCTTGTATCCTATAACATGGGACCTGGTGAAATGTGGGTGTACTATGGTTCCACTTCTGCCTAACCCTTCGAGGATTGCTGGCGTGATGTTATGTTATGTAAGTATTCTAGTGAGCTAAAGCTTCAAAATAAATTATACCCCCAAAATCCAAGTCCCAAAGGACCAAGACATATCTATAAATGCAATCTTTAGGATCTAAAATTCTAAACAGACGGACGACATGGCATTTGAACAGCACACCAGCTACAAAATTGCAGTTTCAATGCTTGTGAGTTGACATAACTGCATCGAAACTGCCAACCGACTGCGCAGTCCGTTGAAATGTAGTCCGTCTGTCTAGAGCCTTAGCAGGCCTCAAAATGTGATCGCCACTGCGCCAAGCGGCTTCGATGAAGTTTTACAAGGTCAATGGTTTTACTGCAGAATAATAATCTGTTTCTGAACTTTAAAAAAGATCGTTACTGTGTTTGTTCCGTTCTTTCTTCTTTAAGTCGTTGGGTAGGAAATACCGAACTAGTCTAGTTTTTTAAACATCATTTATTTTTGACATTTAAAAAATATAATTTATCATCAACGTTTATCATAATACCATATTTTCTTTGTTTAGGGAATCAATTACATGGTAAATATAGGTCCCATTCCCATTCAAATAGAACAATAGCTAATCTACATCCATCTGATAAAAATAAGCTTCCATTATTAAATTTTTATAGTGGTTAGCGTAGCTTACCTTCAGCATCCAACAGCTTAGTAAGTCCAAGTTTGTCCTCAGCAACATTGAAGGCATTATTCAGGTTATGCATAGGATTGCTTCTATGCAACTTGTCAAACTGAATGAGGTCAGGTCTGTGCTTGTGAATGATGGCGTTGAACGCGAGCCCATCGCGCCACGAAGTCGTGAAGTTACGAACGTTCACGTTGTTGTAGCCAGCTGTCTTCATTTGACACCATAGGAGTAGAGCGTCCTTGGCGGATTTAGTCTCTTTGTTGTCGGTTTCCTCGATTGTGATGTCTTGGATCTGTTAAAAGGAATACATATTTTAGGATAAAAACCACGAATGAACCTACATTTTGTGGATTGTGAATAGTACTTGGGAAACGGGTACAATGGCGGGCGTTTCCAATAAAACTTCTAAAGACGTGTTGCGATAAATGAGCAATACTAAGGCCCGCTTCCACCACAAATCATTAAACTAAATTAAAACATAGTTCGGTTTCTGCCAATCGTTAGAAGATGCATAATCAGCCTGTAATGTTCCCACTGCTGGGACACAGGCCTCTTCCCTTCGAGATGGAGTGGGCTATAATCAACCACGCGGGCCCAGTGCGGGTAGGTAGATGTCACATGTATTTCATCATTATTATCACGAATTTTCGGTTCTAGGGCATGCCGGTTTCCTCGCGATGTCTTCCTTTACAGTTTTGAGAGCAGTGGTAATTAAATTATTACACAAAGTAAAGCGCATGCCTGGGTTCGAACCTATGACCTACAACTCGTAAGTCGGGGCTGGTACCACTGGACCACCGCTGCTCTCACTGGGCCACCGCTGCTCTCACTGGGCCACCACTGCTCTCACTGGGCCACCACTGCTCTCGTTTGAAGATGAGAGACAGAATGATGTTTTAAATAAATGTTGAGCGTTAATCGTACTTAGTGACTTGTGGTGCAAGTGTGCCTAAAAGAATAAAAAAAACAGTGGCACTCCGGGAGTGCCGACAGAAGTGAAAACTTGAATAAGATCGCCTTGGTGGAAGAAAAATACTTGTATAGGACATTGGTCCGTAACATAATATAAATAAAGAGCACAATCGCGTTTACAAAAATGAGGTGTCGGTAACGGTGTCGCGAGTTCAATTGTTTTTTCCCATCTCAAAAATGCCCAACGCGCCTAAAGAAGTTTTCACTTCAAAAACTTCGCATTCTCTTACATCAATAACCACTCCAAAAATGTTAATACTTTGAAGGGTTTATATTCGAGTAAAAATTAAGTGCGTTAAATGAGAGAAATCAATGCAGCTACTACACTCATGTAGCTCAATTAGGTTGAAATCTCCTTCCCTATACGTATCTGTACAAATAATTTGAAACTGTAATTTATCCGTTATGTCTGCAGTGCTGTATTGAACAGGGATAATAGGTCAGTAATGTGTACTGTTATAAAATATACGCATTCCATTTCCACGTAACCATTGATATCTGAATTTAAGAGTCGAGAGGAAACCGACAAGATTGTGTAAATGAACATAGATATACAGGGTTACTGGTAATATATCGGCAATCCATTAAGGGTATGTAGGAGAGGTCAATTGCAACCAAGTGACCCCTTATGACCCTTATGCCATTTTCAAGTATTCATTTTTTAATGAATGAAATAAAAGTATAAAAATATCAAATTACTCGAAAATGGTTGACATTTGCATAAGTCATAAGGGGTAATTTGGTTGTAAATGACCTCTCCTACATCCCCCAAATGGATTGCCGAAATATTACCAACAACCCTGTATTATAAGTAATTTATTTCCTGAGATGCTTATAAGATCAACTATAATTTATGTAATCTATCTTATCCAGACATAATGTTTTGACTAGTCGATATAAACTTTATGATAGAAATAATGTCTAGCTTCACTGTTTTGCTATTGGACCATGTCAGTCAGTGGCAGCAGCAAGATAATTAACTGAGTTTTTGTTGCTAGTCAAAGAATGTCAGGCCAGGGAGAGGCAACAGTGTCACGCACAGTAAAGCAACATATAGTTTGACTGCGACCGCCGTACCGCACCTTAGGAATTCTCCGCGAGGCGAGGGGCAGCGTTGACGAATAAGCGGCGGGACGCAGTGAGCGTTGATGAATGAGCAGCCTGCAGTGCCTCCCCGTCTCGTCACACATATACCTAAAGCACGGTACGGCGGTCTCGGTCAAACTATAGTGATCATAGTTACCTGTAGGTCATGGAATCTTGAAGGTAGTCAGCGTTCTACAATTAAGTACCCAATGTGTAATATGGAAGCTGACTGTACTTTAGTTAGTAAGTACCCGGTAGTCGAAATGGCACATTGAGTTTCAGAAAAAGTTTGGCTATGTAGAGCTTCGTCTATGTCACATATAACCTACAGTTAAACCAGAAAAGGGCTGCGCTTCAGTAATTTTTGTGTTTTCGAATTAGCAATAACGTCGCGCCACAGAATTACCCCCCACAGAGGCAAAGCTTCCAAGATTTGTATTGCCGTGCTTTGTAGTAGTGCACAACAAGTTTTCTCTCTGTTGGGTTACAAACTCCGGTCGCAGATCGTCATTTGACACTCAAACGTTTTGAAAAGCTTTTCGGAATTTCATGTAGTTGTTAATTTATATTTTTGTAAGTAATAATGGTTATACAAAATAAACAAGTACTTCCGTGGTTGTAACAGCGCTATATTAAATATCATCATCGCGCGTTTGTATTTCCGAAGATAGACGATGATTCCCGAAGCGCATACTTTTCTTGGGATATCTGTAAGTGACCTTCGATGTGTCTTATGAACGTCAAGGCACTGTTGGTAAAGTTTCTTACCTGGAAGCGCAAGATGATGGTCCATATAAGACCGAGACTGAGCCTGGGGTTGCCGTCGACGATGTCATGAGAGCCCATGTTTTCTAAGTGCACGCGCTGTTCGCGCAGAAACTGCAACGCCTTATCCACGTTCTCCAAACAGTGGATACGCATCTTGCCTTTTGTTGGACGAGGCTGCAAACAGAAAGGAAAAACTCAATACAAAAAATATCCCAAATAAATTTAATTTTTATTCTAAGTGTTAGAAGTCGTTTCTAACCGTCTGGTAGACCAATAGCTAGTTCAGGTGCTACAGCGAAGTTCATAGCATTCTTAGCAGCAATGGACTGGCTCCGGATCGGCTAAGGTGTTGTAAAGCAGAGTAGGCCTATTCTCAGCAGTGTGATTGCAGGCTGAATAGATAGATGGATAGCGTTTCTATAGTAAAAGTTAACATTTTAGAGCCTACGTCTTACCTTCAACACGGAATAGTACTGAAGGCGCATTCCGCATTTTAGGTTTGAAGCTACAAGTACGCGGCGGGCTCGTCTTGTCGGGCCTATTCAGTGAGCGTAACGTAGTCAGAAGATATAAGAGTTACGCTATAGAAAGAGAAGCAACTTCTAGGTGAATATAACTGTAGGTAATTAGCGCTGTGCGACCTGAATTGCACTTTATTGTGTCTTAGCAAGAGTCGCTTTTTATTTAAATAATTTGCGGTGTAAATCTTCTGTACTATTCTGTGCCATTAAAATAAATATTTATTTTACTACAATACATAGGCTTACTACAAGGTGTAGGGAGTACGTGGTTCCATACACGTGCATAAATCCAACGTGCTTACACAGTTATCTTTAGAAAAGCATGTCCGATAATAATATCAGACATTATAGGGATAAACAAAATTTTATTTTACGATATAACTGACTACTATTTATAACAACAGTTTCTCTTGTAACTTTGTTAGATAAATAGTTACGGGGCCAAGACCTATATGGGAGAGTGCGTGACTTCAAGCAATGTTAACTATCAGATAGGACAGTAAACGTTATAAAGTCGCATTAAATAATGAAAGGTGACAGGCGCGTGATGTTTGTCACGACGGCTTCAACAAGATACCATTAATCATTGGGCATGGCTTTGCTCTGTGGTGTGGAACTTCGTTTTATTCGTGCGTCAAGCATTGATCTTCGACGATTGGCTGGAGTTAAGCTCTATTAGACGTTGATTAGTAAGTGGAATATAAAAGAGCACTGAAATTCAAATGACATGGACCGTTAATAAATTCGGATACAAGTCTCCAACATGTAATGCTGGCACTTCACTTCAGAATTTTCGCGTTACATCGTAAATACAAAATGAACTTTATACCAGTACAAATAAGGTAGATTTTGTATTACCTAAGTGACGCGAATATTCTGACAAGTAAGTAAAATGCCACCTTAAAATTTGAAAAGAGTTGGTGAATTTTAAACGTAGAGAGAACAATATTTTACTAACAGAAAAAGAAAGAGTACCTATCTAGTTCCAAAACATGTTTTCAAGTTTTGAGACCTGCAGTGTCCCTAGAGTAGGACGTCTGCATAGGTCGTAAATAACAGAACAGGGGACCATAAATAATGCAGTTTATTCTACACAGCGCCAGAAGCAAGTCAAGTACGTACAGTCAAGGGCAAAAATATGTTTACACTCGGCAAAAGCAAATGTTATGATGTTAAAAGTTAAAAATAGCTAAACTTTATGTGCGAAGATGCAACACATGGGTATGGCAGCGGAAATTATGAGGTGTTGTTTCCATCAATACTTAGCGAGGAAATCGTTGTTGAATTTAACAAAAAAAAAAAAACAGTGACACTCCGGGAGTGCCGACAGAAGTGAAAACTTGAAAAAAAAATCGGCAATCAACGCGTTGATGTCTTTTTAATGGTCAAAAGCTGGTGTCGTCACAGTGCAGTGTCGCGAAATCAATGGTTAAAGGCTCGTGCAGACCAGCGCGACATCGCGGGCGCGACTGGCACACAGTGGAACGAATGTATGGGAGCGGTTGGACGTAGACATTTCCGAAAAAAAAGAGTAAAATTATGCCAAACTAATGATGCCATCTTATTCGATTACTTAATGCCTTCATAACTTGTGGTGATGAATTTCTTCATAACTCCCATATTTCGGGAGTAATTTGAGAAAATGTGAAATTTTACTATGAAAATGAGTGTATCGAGCTCTCTCCCTCCTGATTCCGGGCTTGTTTCAAGTAGCGGTCTCTAATATCATAATGCTAATACTAAGAGCTATATTTAATACTAAGACACATAGTGCGCCAAATGTGCACTTTCTGGGATAAAAGGAAATGAAAATTTAAAAAAAAAAACGTTTTTTCCCCATTTGTATTTACTTTAAACCGCAGACAGACTTATTAAGAGGTCTATAAATATATTATATATATACAGAAATATATATTAACAAAAATATTCACAAGAACTGATGAGAGTATGACTTTTAAGTAAGTTGATAATAAATTACCTAGTTTCATTAAAAGTACAATAAATAATTAAGATGTAAGCTCTAATTTACTAAGTTACACATTTTAAAACAATAACATCATTTAATTATCTTCGTCATCATCATCATCATCAATTAATTCAAATTCAGAATCGATGTCCGCTAAATCATTTATGTTAACAAATTCGATATCACTTTTCTCAGAATCCGTAAGCTCATAAAATTCCTTAAAAGAAGATTTTTTTACAAACTTATTTCCTTTTGGACGGATACTTGTAACAAGTGGATCAGAAGACAGTAAAAGATTGTGCATAATATCTTCATTGCATGAGATACTGCTATGCTTTCGAGAATGCCCCTCTCTATATTTTCTAAAATCTTTATTTCTAGCCTCAGATGCCTCTTCGGATAGAAAACCAATGGGCACAATTGACATGTTCTGAACTATGTCTGGCCCATGCATTAAAATTTTATGAAGTGAAGAAGGCATATAATACCATGGGTATAACTCCACGTAAAGCTTAGCAGTATCAAAGCAGAACTCTCGGAATTTAGTTACGTTGATCTTCTCTCCTGATGAAATACACTGCAAGATCACACAGATTTTTCTTAAAAGCATAGCATCTATTCCGGTCAGTTCAGCAGATTTAGTGTAGTTTTCAAAAAATCTCCTTGCCGAGTTGCCATTGTTGGTGGATCCACTGCCTTGTTTCACAACATCGAGAAGTAAGCCCGTTTCTCTTCTTACAGCCTCTTGAACTCTTTTCTTCCTGTCATCAACTTGCCTTTTTGCTATATCACCCCTTACTTGCCATGATTTTATGTCTAATTTGTAGGAAATGTGTAATAAGCATTCCATTGAGCGAATCCAAGCGTGAAGGGTGCTTAAGCTATATTTATACATGTCCTCGTTTGCGTGTTTATCTTTGATTAACTCTAAATTATTCATTTCTTTAGGACAAGCCTTGCATATGTCACACACTGAAGCTGCTGTATTGGATATAATGGAATGAATTTTACCATCAATCATTGTCAACAGCAGTTGGTGTTTGACACTAATTCCATCAGTGATGGTGGATGGAGTTAAGGCTTCAATCTCTGCTTCGATTTCAGCCATCTCTCTCTGCACATTTTCTTTGGTTTCCTTTATAAACTTAAACAATATTGGCCGGCAAAATGAAGTGGAAGATGGTCGCTCGTTTTCCCAAATTGTTACACCTTTTGAGACGAGCCGCAGTGGTACAAGACTAATCATAAAATTACTAGCAAGATCGATTTGCTCATCTTCACTCGTCCTTTGATGATAAATGCTTTGGCTAGATGATCCGTCAAAACCCCATTTGCTGGTCAATACGAGCTGTTGATTGGGATCAACAGGGGTTTCTAACGACCTAATAAGTCTTCTTGAGGTTAAATCCATCAAGGCTTGTAATTTGATTTTTGCAGAGCTCTCTGTAACTGTGAGATCTTCTTTGGCCGGATAGCACTTAATTTTTTCTTTAACCAACATGTAGTAACTCGGGTATTGAAGAGCTCCTTCTTGAGTGTTGAAATCCCGAAGAGTGTTATAGCGCCATTTCGATAAGTTCATCGATACATAAAGAGCCAATGCCTTCAAAGGGGATATTTCCCGTACCTGAATTGATTTACCTTCAATGAAGGCTTTGATTTTTGAGGCCTCTTCTGGATTCTCCGTCAAGTATTTCATAACATAAGCTGTATCGCTTTGTCCTGCCTTTTGAAGCGCCCTTTCGGCCGAAAACATAATTTCAGCGCTGCTACTGCTGCATGAAAGACTATCTTCAGTGCGTCTTCTTTTTTGCCGGTTACTAAGGTCCTCAAAAGATTTACGAGGACTAGGATGTGTACAAGTTGAAGCATCAGATTTAGCAGGAGAAATTATGGGCTCGATGACGTCACTTATATTTTCTGTAGAAGGTTCCATATTTTCATTCTGTAATTCCGGCCATTGAATTGCAGCCTGTAGCCAAATCTCATGTTTCTTCCGAAACTTATCTGTGCTTCTTCCAGACTGTGTCCATTTTGCATAAATGCGGTAGCAAAATCGACGACACCAGTCTTTTAAACTTGTTTCAGCACTTTCACATAACTGAACACAACTGTTATCTTTTAAAACACTGAACAAATAGTTAAAGTCGCGTAAATCTTTATGTGCGCGTGCGCATAAAGCAACGTGAATATCAAGATTTGTATTAAAATTTGGAAAATACATTGCGAGATTAGCTTGGATACAACGAGGTGTAAATCAACACTGATTTTAAAGTTACTAATAGTGACCTATTTATATAAAATCCAGGTATCCCAGGTATCCTTTGTTAAATATTGCAAGGTAATTAGTTATTGTGATAATTAGTAAATGATGCATGCTAAATTAGTGTATTAAGAGCCATTTAGTAATTAAATAATAGCAATGTTCTTATCAGTAATCATTAGTGCATCAGTTTTATATGTAAACCTTAAGTCCCTAATTATATATCCTAATTAGCTTATATCTTCTCTAATTGGCTGCTCAGAAATGTTATTGTAATAAGGTAAACCTTTAGAAAAACGGTTTTAATCAACAAAATAAACAAAAAATAAAAAAATTGTGTTATAAAATAAACATCACTCTTTATCCCAGAAAGTGCACATTTGGCGCACTATGTGTCTTAGTATTAAATATAGCTCTTAGTATTAGCATTATGATATTAGAGACCGCTACTTGAAACAAGCCCGGAATCAGGAGGGAGAGAGCTCGATACACTCATTTTCATAGTAAAATTTCACATTTTCTCAAATTACTCCCGAAATATGGGAGTTATGAAGAAATTCATCACCACAAGTTATGAAGGCATTAAGTAATCGAATAAGATGGCATCATTAGTTTGGCATAATTTTACTCTTTTTTTTCGGAAATGTCTACGTCCAACCGCTCCCATACATTCGTTCCACTGTGTGGCAGCTCGACCCGTGTCGCGCCCGCGATATCGCGCTGGTCTGTACGAGCCTTTAGTCCCATCTCAAAAATGCCCAACGCGCCTGAAGAAGTTTTCACTTCAATTACACATTTCACACAAGTGTATCTCGTGTATCTGTATACATAATAATATATTTTTGTCCTTGACTGTACAAGAATATTCCAAATACATTTCGGCTTGGCCGCGTCGCCAAAGCCTGGATAAAGTCCGGTTCTACAGGTCGAAGCTGGCCATTGTTTGCTTTTTATACAACATACAACGTCTACGTATAAGAACTTGAATTTGAAACTTGAACACAATGAGAGGAACTCAATGACTTAGGCAGTTTTGTTTACGGGTGACCGCTTTGAGAAGTAATTTAGGTAAATAATTTACAACAAAATAATTATCAGGACATCGGTGAAGGAAAAACATCGTCAGGAAACCTGGACTTATATAGTTAATGTAAGACTGAAATCGCCAACCCGTCTTGAGCAAGCGTGGTGATCAATGTTCGTGCCTTCTCTGTATGAGAAGAAGTCTTTGTCCTACAGTGGAACAATATAGGTTGGTATTATAATTATTAATATCTGGATGACCTTTTTTTTTAACGACATTTTCTAATTTGAAACCTAGCTAGATCGATTTATCGCCCCCGAAACCCCCTGCATGCAAAATTTCATGAAAATCGTTAAGAGTCGTTTCCGAGATTCAGATTATTATATATATACAAGAATTGCTCGTTTAAAGGTATTAGATTAGGATGACCTTTATTTCCCACCTAATGGAATAAATCTAACAGCTGCCAAGTTTTCATAAACTACGAATTTTCACACACATGTTATCGCAATTAAAAACCAACAGCCAAAGGAAATAAACATATTTACCAGAAGTAGTTTAACGTCCCTGTACCTACAAGTTTTCTATTTTCTTTATAGGTTCACACAGCCCATAAGATGAGATTAATGAGGACATGAAAATGTTGTAAATAGGGCTTGGCAGCTTATCGTAACTTTTATAAACAGTTTCATAAAAAGCGTTCATGAAGTTTATGATTAAAAATAGTCGTGGAAAGCAATATTGGATTCGTGTTTGGGTATGCGTATACCCGACTAACTAAATCAGTGATTCCCAAAGTGGTACAGGTGGACCCCCAGGGGGGACAGGGGTCTACGTTGGCGTGAAATAAAATTGGGGTTCACAAGTTATAAGTGGGGGTCTACGAAAATTTATCTGGTTTCGATAGTAAAGAACAAAAATGTTGGCTTGGCTTTACCTGTCAATGTAGGCGATAAAATAAACTACAAAAAAAAATTAAGGGAGAAAAAAGATTTATGACAGGCTGTATTTCGGTGAAAATAGTCGTATTGAGACAAAAAAAGCATTTTGAAGCTTTATAAATTTCAGATTAATTTTGGCAAAAATTTTGTAGGAGCTACGATTCTCATGCAATCCTATCAGATAGCGCGAAAAAATAATATTGCAAACTTTTTGCTTGTTTTTGGTCCACTGGCTTGTATTTTTTTTTTTTTTCGGTTAGGATCAGATAGCCTGTTTATTTAGCATTAATTTCCTTTTTTTAAACCTAACTTAATGTTTTTTCTTTGAGTAGTGTATTTTAGAAGGTTACTTGCGACTGTTACTTATAAAAACTTGCACATTCAATATTCAGTACAACGCGTGTTGAGACTTGCAAAGCGCCGCCCGCCCACCCGTAACGCTTGTTTTATTTTTACCACTCCGAATTTAGGGTTGGAACTCAGCCGAGACGCAAATTTCCATCGTTAGATCTAATAATCACATTTTTTTTTATCGAGTTTTGGGAGTATGATAGAAATGTAGCTGCTGCTACATTTCGGCGGATCCACCGAAACCAGGAAAATTTTGAAAGTGGTCTACGCAAAAAAAGTTTGGAAACCTCTGAACTAAATAGTAGGTGCAGTATGCACTGAGTCATTCGCTAGGTCTAATTCCGAATAATGGTACTATTCATGGCAGGCATCTCGGAATATAAACAACCCATTGTTTTTTTGTCAGGGCCGACAAAACAAAATACAGTCAAGGAAAGTTCTTGTTAATGAAATTGACACACAACGTCAATTTGCCGTGTTATATATTTCATTCAACTGTCAAAGAATGACAATTGTGCTTGAATAAACGGACAATTTAATTTGGTAAACAATTAATTAGCCACCGACTGCCATTGACTGCCTCGTTGGTCTAGTGGTCGCAAGCGCTACTGCTGAGCATGAGGTCCTGGGTTCGATTCCCGGGTCGGGCAAAGTGTTATTGGGTATCGGGAATTGCTCAGTAGCAGCCCGGAGTCTGGATTTGTGCCCGGTTGATGGCAATAGACTCGCCCCCTATTACATGGGACTTAAACATAACTGGCGAAATATGGGTGTACTATAGGTACACCTCTGCCTAACCCTTCGGGAATACAGGCATGATGTTATGTTATGTGTGTGTTATGTTAATTAGCCTCTTTACATAGTTATTGTATTTACTTTTTGCGATTATTTTGACTTCAGTAGGCACCTAACTTATTGTAAGTGTAGTTACAGAATTCATAACAGTGCTCAAACATATTTTTGTTGCGCACTAGAAACTCTTTGTTTGTAATCGGGATCATAAAAATAACAAAACATGCTTTGTACCTTATAAGTTATAACACAGCAGTACTGTACTTAGCCCACAGAAAATACAATAGGCAATAACTATTTTAACACGTTTGAACAGTACTCGAGGCTTAGTGGGAGAAATGACACCAATTAAGACTCGTTAGCGCTTTAGTGAGTGGGTTTGTAACCACTACCTCTGTAAATTACGCGAGGGAGGAACCCGGGTCATATTATCATAGAACTTTAAACAAGAAAACTTAAGAGGACAGCGAGTAGTTTTAAGGCTCTCGCAAACAGCGAGACGCCGCGACTCTAATAAAACAATTTCTAAGAAAACTTCACGGTAAAACAATAGTTACTTAGGTAAAAAAAAAAGAAATTCTATTTAGTCCGTCTTTCAGATAATAAAAAAATATTAGACACGTATTTTTGCTTTTTCATATTAATCAAAATTAACTTAGAAAACACGCATTAAAGTTGGGAAGTGGGGGCTCGCTTCGTCACAACACAGCAAGGTGTGAGTGACGTCATGCCACATTTTAACTCAATGTATCGCCGTAATAAGTATAAGCCTTTATTGTTGTTCCTCTCAAAATTATCTCTTTTTTTAAATTGAATTATGGGCCAGCTCTTGACCTCGATCTGGCCTGATAGAAAGCGATGGACGAGGTCTATGATGGACCGAGCAAGCCCAGAAGATGCCTGTTCACTCTTACTTTGAAGCCTGACGGGATATACGTTGAAGGGAACACAGACGCTGGCAGAGAGTTCCACACTTTGGCCTAACAATAATACAGCAAAGAAAAGGAAACTAAGAAACATACTGCATTTTTCGAACAACATATTGAAATGATATAAAAAACATTACTTCTTGTGTTTATAGGTACCTACTGCAGTAGAAACAGTTACCATCCGCGTCCGACTAAACGTGCTAAACATGGCTAAAAGTGACGCTAACACAATTAGAACTGGTAGATAGATACTGATTGAAATTCAAAAGGAAACTGTAGATGGTAATGTTGGTCAGGCAAAGAGTAACGATTTTACTGGTAATACGCTAATAAGACTAGACGGTCAATTCCTGTCATTAAAATCATTCAATATCGCAATCTCATCTCAGCGACAATCAATGTCAAAAACTTGTCAAAAATGTAGGTAAATTAGAGGTGTTTTTGACAGAACGCGACTGAGATTAGAATGTGATCGTTCTTAGAAATTCGGGAATTGCCCCTCTGATACTGTCAGTAGCCAATTGAAAATAGGGTTGCTAGTGCAATAGTAACTGTGTCTAATGCTTCAAAACTAAAAGGGCTTATACAACCACCGTTGTGGCTGTCTCGCATTGTCACAGCATCATGCTGAGCGATGGCCGGTTTGTGTGGATTTGACGCATATTTTCTCCCAACTTGTTTTTTGTGTGTGTCTTTATTTAAGCGTCACGATTAGTGCAAATAATTGTATTCAGAAAGTTTCAATTCATGCAATTTTAAGTAAGATACCCACCAATCGCTCTCCAGAGAGCACTTCGAGCAACTTGATGAGTTGCTTGCCATCCCGCATGTCGACGTACAGGTCGCCGATACGGCACCCGACGCGCACCAAATGAGAGTTCACCCATTTTTGAAAAGTTTTCTTCTGCACGCTTTCTCGTTCGTCTGTCAAAGAATAACATTTGTTAGTTGTACATACATTACGAATGAATACAGAGCATAATTTAAGTAAGGCATGTCATTAAATACGATGTGGAATTGTGGACCCAGAATCGTCCCTTGGGGAACTCCCTAAGGAGCCTTACAAATAGAGCTAGAAACAGAACTACAATTACATTATTTTAAGGCATGACCCAGAAAAATCACTTGGGTTAAACGACTCGAAAAGATACTAGTATAGAAATGTATGTAAGCAAAAGTCTCTAAAAGACGGACCTGAAAACCAAAAGTAATGCACATAATAAACACTCATACAAATTAGTAGGAAAACGATAAAAACAAAGTAGGGAATGTTAACACATTAACCGCCAGTGGGGACGACCGCGCAGCGGCGACCAGATAGCTGGCTTCGCGGACCGAGTCTTCAGGAGTGGAGGCTCCAGCCCGTCCGGGACAACCGACGACATCGTAATAACTCACACGACAATACTCCAATAAGGTGTTGGGTTCGGAATATAATATGTGTAATTCGAGATATGGATCAGATTGCTATTCGCACGCTTCAGAGCGGAAAGTACAGTCCTAGATGTGCAGGGTGTTGTACTGCAGTATCAAAGGTTTTTTAAATAAAAATGTGCATAATCTCCGCATCTTTATCGGTGCATCGAATTACATAGGTCAGTGGTCACTCCTTCAAAATGAGGTACTCCCCTCATTCAGTTCATCGTGTAAAACCGTTTTATGTTTGGCATGGAAACGCCCATATCTATCTAATAAATCTTACAAAACTATCTTTTCCAACACATTTAAATGGAATTTCATCAAATAAATTCCAGTTAAAATGATTTTACATGAAACAATTGCTGAAGCTACTTAAATATAGATTCATAAGGAAAATGAAGTAGGAAATTCAGAATTTTACTACATAATAATAATGTTATTTTCAGAAACAAATTCAAAAATACTTCAATTTCAGGGGAATTAAAAATGCACCACCACCACTTATCTGACATCCGATGAAGGAGAAAACAAAATCCAAAATGATGCAATCCAAAAAAGACACAACACTGAGGGACACCGATAACACAACACTACAAACCTCTGAGTTCAATCACGACCTTGTCATAATACAGTTCTAAACCGGGCACTTCAATATCTACTCCTTTTTTTATCAGCTCATATCCCTCGGTGGATGTCATGTCGCCAGCGACGAGCGGCGACTGAACCAACGTACCAGGCAAAAGACGAGAAGAATTAGAGCGACAAAATTCAACTAACACTGGACAAGGATATTCGATACCGCTGAACCAGACGTCGACAACTCAGGGCAGGTTTTAATTTATTAGCACATTCGATATACTGTTGATAGTGTTGCTACACATTTGTGTTAACAACTGAATCTGTATGACACATAATCAATTTTTAACAAATATTGCCCAGGTAACGGCGAAAACGGTAAATTGTGATTGGTTCAACGAGAAGATTCGGTTGAAGTAACAGATAACACTTTTCATCAATCGATAAGCGTGAGGTATCGAAGACTATCTGATAGTTCACTGAATGTTATTTCGACATGTGTAATTTTATTTTATGCATTTTGACAAATTCTGACCAATGGTTTGATACCCCGTTGTACATATACGGAAAAACGGATGCTGCGGTTTGCGATGTCCGATAAGCTGCATGGTGTTATGAAATATATGTACTACAAACAATGGATGATACAGCTTAAATAATAAAATATTAATAGTGTGTCAAGGTTCCGACCTCTGAGGTGTTATCTAAAACTACAATAATCCTACATTTTTAGATAAGTCTATTTTCATCTGCGGGTCATTGAACGTTTGGCTACTTTAAAAGTAACATTGTTTCCTTAGAGCATAGTTTTCTTTAATTAAAATAATACAGACTTTATCGTGGCATTAGCCCTAGTTTCAGTTCCCATATCATAGCAATCAGCTCAAATCTTATCGATAAGTGTACTGACACATATTCCAATAAGAACGTCTTTGCAGCTTTGCTTGATACTTGTAATTAATTTCTATACTAGTAGATAAATAATTATCAACATCGCTTAAGATATTCATGGAAAATGTCATCATTATTCAATAACTCGAAGTCTACTGCAGAACCAAAGCCGTACTTGTTATGGACGATATACCTACCTATTCTTCAATAGAGCTATTGTTGAAAACTTAAGTGTTGCCATTTTCTTTCACATGTTACACGTAAGTAAAAAGTGCCATTATGGGCTCGCTAAAAGCTGTGTAGACAAAAGGCTTCCCGTGTCATGTCAGCCGGAAGATTTCTACTGTTGAGTACAACACCTACGCAAAGCGATGGGGTGGATGAAAGGCCACCCTTGCTATTCATAGACGGGTACCACACAAAAAGGTTTGTTTTAGGGTAGTTTTTCACTGGTAGCTAGGTAGACGGTATTCGGTGAAGGTTGGACAATTCTGGTAAAGGTAGAATGCAAAGCACAGATGAAGTTGTTCAACAAATTTAGTGTAAGCTTTAGCCGAATGAAACAGTTGGCAGAAATCCGTCACCAGCGAAATTGTGGATCTGGATACAAAAAGATTGATGATGATTGGGCCCAAAAGGAGATTTCTGCGAAATAAGTTTTGAATGTGGTTACTTACAAATCAAGAAGCTAGAAAGAAGCTCGGTATGTCAACCAACAAGAATGACGAAGATTGCCTTTATAGCAGTTCCTATATCTTTTGGAGATTGTAATAAAAGCAGTGCGATCTTTAGGGCAGTACATAGACCTTTTGTAGATTAACTTTAGGCCTTTGAAGATGTTCGCAATCGATATCTCACCTGCTAACGCCTTAATGCGCGATCGTTCGAATAGCCTCGACGACGAATTGCCGCCATCGTACTCGAACTCGTCGATGATCTCCTGGCCGTGGCCTATGGACGGGTCCCAGCGGGACACCGATATGTCGGTCGTCATCGCGACCAACCTCTACCTCGCCGCCACGCTCAACTATCTGGAAAGATGAGAAGACATTCGTTAGCGACGGTTACTAAACCACGGATATAATATGCATCATTTAGAAGAGACGATAGACAACATTGCATCATTCATCAAATCGTCAGTTGCGTCAGTCAATTTATCCGAAGGGCGTTCCACGTTATGTCTGCGAATTCGCGGTCTCCAGTCAAGCATCATCTGCTTGATGTGAAATGGCCATTAACGGACGACCAAAACTAGTTTTAGATAAAGTTGTTGCATAGACGGCCAATAATAAAGATAATAGTATTATGAAATAACTGCCTTAGCAGGATTATTGTGTCGGACCACCCTAAGCCAGTGACCGGTGACAATGTCAGCGTTGCGAGTGGGCTGGTTTTCCGGTCACCAACCCGCTTACGTAGCGTTAACATTGACTTATATCCTTTTTGGATCTCATCCAACCATATCAAATAACGACTTATAAGCTATACGCGCGAATAGAAAATAATGAGTCAGTAATTGAGTGAGATCAGTATTCATGTTTTAATTCCCCTGTATTAAATGGCCTTATACAGATCGCCGTAGTCTAGTAAATAAATCAGTCAGTGGTTGTTAATCGATAAATCATAATAATATTATGTGGTTCTGAGAGTTTACTTAAAATATACAGATAGGCAACCATAGGGACATAGTTTCGTACCACAGACACAAATGATAATCTTGATAATGACAACGGATACCAAATATAGACTAATGGACCTTGAATTGTGAGTCAGTCAGTATATTTAAATAAAAGATGACCGTTTCAAGTTTGTTGCATAATGTTTATTTAATGCAACCAACTTACGAGTAACTTAATCCAAAGCGTTTATATTCAATTAATTAATTGTTGAAATAGGGATTAAAATTTGGGACCGTACAAATCTTTATTTCAGTCCTTGAAACTATGGTTTTCTGCTTTCTCTATCAAAACCGAAAAATTAAGTTTTGAAACACTTAAATATTTTAAGTTACCTTGAATTATCCGAATAATAACCGTAAAGTCACCACCAACACGATTACACCAAAAACACCGCTAGGTATACAAATTGCATACACAATACACAATACAAAGACACAGAGTGTTCTATAATATTTTTGTTATTCCAAATGACATCACGCTGCCGGCCGGTGATAAGATTAGATAACCGCTTTCAAGACTAATAGCCACACCTAAGTGTCTGAACCAAGTCGATGTGCCATTTTATTTGAATTAGATCAAATAAACAAGCAGGTACATTTTAAAAACACCATGTTTAGAAGACTACCTTAGATAAGAAGCAGTATTACGTCCTAAACACAAAATGCGTTACTTAGACACAGAACAATAATTATGACATAGTGCAGCTAATGTCCTCAGAAGTTACTTAGCACACACAGGTGTGAGGAATTTGCAACAGAACAGGTTTCGAAATTAAAGCGTTGACGTTATACAACAGGATCAATAATGTGAGGTTACGTAACTTGTGACTCATTTACGCTCCAACACGGAATCCGCAACAATTCAGATTTCTTGTAAACCTATGTATGATTGTGAAGAGCCTCCTTATACACCAACTTTGTAAATTGAAGTTCATGGATGATATTATTCATTAAGGTTACAATTAGATGTTAACCTTCACAAATTAAAGATAATTTGCGCGCTTCTACTTTTTATTCGTCATAATTGTTGATTGTGGCGTCCGAATAACGTAGATGTACTACGGCTGCGATACACTGTCCAATAGTAAGAAATGTGGCATGAAATGAAAGCCGTTAATAGAAGTAATAACTGATAGCTATAAAAAGGCGACTGATCTCGCTATTAAAAGTTTACGAGTGTTATTCGTGAAGCCGGCAAATGATTTGTTCACGTTATTTGGTAATATGGGTATAATTCTGTCGGGCAGTGAGGTTGACCTTCTCGCATAATGGCTCGGTTAACGAAGGTCTGTCGAGCTGACAGCCACAATAGAAATCTATGTCGTTGCCTATATCCACATGAATTACGTACGCTCAGGCCTCTTGTGTTATCATGAGGGCATGCTTATCTTTCAAGAGAGTATTATGAACAAGGACAATATTAATGCAAAATTAAATGGCGGTCTATGTCGATCATTTGATACTGTGCTTTACGAGGACTTTATATGAACCAAAGAATACCTTTCCTCCATCCCATTAGGAACATAATACATCAGGAATATGTTCCTAATGTTTACTGAACCCCTATTCTTTCCCGGTCCCTGTTATTAATCATATAAATTTTATAAACCTCGTTTTGTGAATGAATACAATGGCTCTTTACTTCTCATATTCCCAACCCAACGAGCACAGCATTTGAGACGGTCGTCACTTCGATAAAACAAAGCCAACAATTCACACAAGTTTTTGTAATAAACGCAACTGTGAATAAACAATGGTACACAGACCTAATCTCATGTGAAATCAGTCAAGATTCTGGGACATGAACGAAAATACTAAAGTAAATACCTACGCGAAACTCTTATCACAGTCATATAATCGGTCTAAATTAGGCAGACTGTACAGACTGGCAGAAGTACACCGAAGTAAAATTCAGAACGTGTCTTTGAATGCTACAAAAAATATACAACAGTGGAAATATCATTCATGATTAAGTTGTTCGTAGCTATAAAAGCTAACTTTTAGAATGCGTTTCCAAAACTACAGTTAAGTTAAATCGTTGATTTAAAATTGTAAAGCATAATACAACATAGCATGCCAATCAAATTACAATAGCACGTCTACAAGATTTCTGGGAAAAAGCTAAACAGTTGTACCACAGGGTATCAACAACAATATACCATTACAACATAACTGCTTGGGGTTTCGCACTTTCCATCACGTAGCCAATCCGTCACGAAGTCCTATTTACATAATTAGCATTCTATTTATAACTAACACCCATTCACATGACGCCATTTACCTACATACAGTTAATAAGGACGATTAGATGCGAAGTATTTACATCAAGGAGAAACGAAAAGATCAGGATAATGATATTCATGGAAAAGCGAGGGCTGGAGTGAACATCAAACTTCTGCAACTGGTTTAAAATTCATAAAAATGTTCACCCCTCTTCATGTTTTTCATCAACTTTGACTTTGGACCTTGTAAAGGCTTAACTTAGTATGAATGTGTTTTTCTTGGTTTATGTAGCATAATTGGAATTTCAATAAAGACAAAAACTTTGAAATCGTACAGCTCAAACGATACCGGTTTTGTCAATATATATTATCAATGGCATGTTAACTGCATTTTAATGACCTTCCCCGAGGCAACACCTTATCATAATTGACTAGCTGCTCAAGATGGCGGCTGAGCGATCTTTCTTCGTCATTTGTCAGTCGGAATACAATCATTGCCGAAAATCGGTTTATATTGGACATAATGATTTTATGGTATTTATTAGAGTAGAGCAATTAAATAGTCAACCCGCTGTTCAAAAGCAAGGACTGGTGATTGGCACGCAATTGTTTTCTGGCACACATGGTAGATGACGAAATATCTCTTAACTTACGTTTTACAATAAGACCAGAGAGAGAGAGAGAGAATCAGAGGCCCATGGGCGGCTTTAAAACTCTGACACCAGGTTAATCACACGAAAAGAAGAAGATAATAAGACAAATGCAATTCATTTTTCTTTACAGTGTACACATATCTAGTTTATATCTCAGCTATTCATCTGTCATGCTGGAAATTGTCTCACTCAAGTACCCTAATTGCGTAACTTATTTTCGTAAACGATTTTAACTAATTTGTTTCATTTTGACAGTTCAATAACATTCATTGCGTTATTTACGTTGTTGAGCAGTTTTTTTTTTCCAACTTATGAAGCAATGGATTAGCAATCTGTTTCAAATCAATTACGCAATTATGGTACTGATACGCTTTCGCCTCGTTCCATAAACATGTGTGTAGAATGAAATTTATCCAGTGAATAATTCTGTTCAATACAAGCAGCAGACGAGTGTCACGCGTGATTGACCAACGGTTATGATTGAATTCCAACGATCGCTGTGAAGGCTGGAACTCAACAACGAGAATCGCTAAACATATTTTTTGTCTGTAAACTTGTTTTGTGGTATAATTGAGGAGCTAATAAAAGAGAAAATAATAAAACTAATTCAAGTCCTACCAATAGTTTTATCTATAGATACGAAATAGTGTCGGTACAATTACATAAACTTAGATTAAGCGCACGAATCAAAGAAGCTACAAAACTCGAACAAAGCAAGTGTATCGAATAGGCAAGTCGGCGCGGTCGATGACCTCGGCAAGCAGACATGGCGTCGTCGATACACCATAGCACACAGCACACCATAGCATGCCATTACAGTCATGGAACAACGTTAATTGCGGCTATTAAGTCACACAAAGAAAATAATTTCATATTTGCTTGATACTAGGGTCTTCAGTTCAGAGATTAAATTTAACTTATTGATCCTATGAACAATAAGAAAAAATACCAAAAAGACTGTCTAAAAAAAAAACATTCAGAACCAAACAACATTAAATATAAAACATCAATCACGGGCTTCAACGAATACATTACGCTATATTCATGTTAACCTTTGATATACAGTGGTTCCTCGACGATTTAGGGCGTTGTCTACCCTTGAACTCCTCTACACACCCAAACTATAGCGCGCTTATGAAGGTCGGAATCGTAGCACGTTACAGCAAATTACTTAGGAGTAGAGTCAACAGAGGACTTAAGTAATATCGCTTTAGATTGGATTGCAGCCTAGAAAGGGATTGGTCGTCTTAACAAATGAACTTCTTCAAAGGTACACGATACCAGAAACAAATTAATATTCGAAGAGGTTTGCAATCAGTTCAAATAAAATTACTGTTAATTTGACCAAAATCACACGTTACTGCTTAAGTGACCCGGGCTAAATTTTACCAAAACAAGCGGTTCACTTCCCACATCAACTTTGCAAAAAATTTCATCAATTCAAGTATTCTGTCGCGTTTCTTATCTTGGGTCATAAAGAGCATGGTGAAATGGCGAGACACTAAGACAGTGACAAATAGCCCAGGTACTGGCATCGACCCTCCCCCAATGTTTACCGCGTCTGGTAAATGACTAGACGACACGCAATCTGCACTGCGAGGGGACACGCAGTGCCGTCATACATTCATAAGTGGACGAACCGCTTTGGGCGGCGGATATCCTAATTCCTGTGTCAGTTTGGAATAGCATGCTTAAAGACTTCCATTCCATCAAATTGCAAGTCGAGCTGTTTTAGATACCTATGATTCGGATACGTTTCAAGTTGAACAGTACGAATAAGATAAGCAAAGACTGCTAGTTGCAATATGTAAAAAGATGAAACAGATGCTTATGATAAACTGTGAAATCGTTTAGACGCCTGCAACTTCTTTAATGTACAGACGCCAGCACATCAAGCTACCCGAAACTGTCAAATTTTCCCAATCAACCTTGAACCCTAACTTTCAGCAATAAAGTTGAAAATCTATTAAATAAATTTGACAGATGTGCTGGCGTCTGTACATATTTGGGACTCGAAGTCCAAATCAAACGGCAGCAACGTTGAGTAGAGTTCACAACAGAATGTCAAGCGGTATTAAATTAGGGTTTTAATCATTGTCATTCTAAACAGTAGCCTTACTAACTTCTTTAATTATAATTTACATTCGTTTATCATTTGAAACAGCCACAATGTCGGTCTAATAAAATACTACGGTAAAATTCATAGCCGTCAGTTTACTACCTGTTAAGCTGTCTTCAGAAACTAGTAGTAACGACAACATCGAATAAATTAGCTGTAACATCTTAAAAGTTACGACTTCCTCAAGTATGTACTAACATACAAAGTAAAAAGTACTGAAATGGCACGCAATTTACAAGTAATTACGTACTGCTCGCGTTATGCGGTTTCACGTTTACTCTTATATTATGTAAAGCGTTGGTAACAGCGAGAAAACCGTTAGTGTACTAGAAACAACTGGCTCAGCGAGTGTATCTAGGCAACAGAATGAATAGAAAGATCATCGAGGTAAGAGTTTTGAAAATCAAGTAACTTTAAGAAAAGGTAAGCTTGAGTCCTAATAAGATGCACTAAGGTACTTAATTGATTTGCACATATTTTTTTATAGAATAAAATAATAAACTAAAAGAGGGCTACACAACTTAATGATGCTTTCTACAAATAAGGAAAAGTGGCAAAAGCCCAACAGTTTAGCAAAGGGAAGCCTCTTCTCTTGGTAGTTCATCAAGATAAGAAAATCTACTAATTAGGTATTAATTTTACTTGTTACGTAAAGCACAAAAAGTTACTATCCGACTGAACCAAGTATTGGCAATCTCTCCATCAAAATACACACACAGATCACAACTCATTCATAATTATGTGCATTCATTTTCATTTCCCATTCTACAACCGCAGGAAGCGTTGCGATTTCTATCATGTCCATCCCGTTAAAATAAACATGTAACGTGGCTTTTATTTTGAAGACAATAAAGTCTATTTTCAATCAGCTTGAAATAACTGTTCATTTTATGTACGGATGTATTCACGGTCCGTCACAGTCACAGTAGGACGGTTGCGGATCGCGTACAACTTGCCACTTTGTGCTGCATTTCTAACCGCAGTCGACTCTTTTGTTTGTTTTTTTAATCAACCTTCAGTTTTATTCCAAAGTTTCATTAGTCTGTTTTTAATTTGCCACTAGGTTGAGAAGGTACTGACTGTTATTTTAATTTTGACAGTCTCAAACTACAAAACGATTTGACGTAGGCTATAATGCTTTTAATAACACAAATACAATATTAAAATTTCTTAGATCAACAGTTTCATAGCGATAAATTATCAAGGTAAACAAGTTATGAAATAAAATCTGCAGTGACACATTTTCCAGCTTCGGATGTGTGCTGACATCACGACTGCCTCTAAATTTAGAGCCATTAACTCAGCAAAAGTGGACTCGAGATGAACTCAACTATTCGCCGAAACAAAAACACGTATGCGTATGCGACACTGGGAAACAATCTGAAGACACATGTCGCACCCCTAGATGAAGACTCCGGTAACTCAAAAAGTACGCATTTCAAGTTAGTGGCGGTTTCGAATTCCTGACTCGAATACCTACACATAGATATAACTCGCGTTACAATACCTTCAACTGCTGTTAAAAGATAGCGCTAAACGCAGCTTTACTTAATTTGCTTACAGCTGCAAAACTAGAGTAATTAAAAAATCTCGATATTTTCCAGGGTTTTAACAGACAAAATACAAACAAGCAAATTCAACGTTACCTCTATCACAGATTACATATACTCTCTATGAATGTCTCAATAGATTTTTGATATCTTTCCTAAATATACTAAAAACAGATTTTCGTCATTTCTGAAAAATGAGGTTTTTTGAGTTACCGGAGTCTTCATCTAGGGGTGCGATGTGATTGTCTATAAGTATGTGGAATGGGTAAATCTTGTGAATAATAATATTGTATGTAATATATTCAGACGACAGAACAGAACCTTCGAAAATAAGGCGAAAAAAGTTTTGGGTTGAATACGTATTTCAAAATTCAGGTGTGTTTGCAATTTTCCTCAAAGGTAAAGTAGGTCTTGATCATGCGGCCTGGAACCGGTAAAGCGGACGGACCAGCTAACAGGCACTTCCCATGCTGGTGGCGGTGCGCGGACGAATCCATTAACCCAAATATAGAACCGCGCCCGAAGCCGAGTCGCGTGAGTTACACTCACAAGTCTGTTAACTAATGAATTATAAAAATATATATATATGTATATACTTATTCTTTTTGCAGTATTTTTGTTAATAGCCAAAAGCGTGCAAACAATGTAGAGAAGCTCCCAAAATTAAAGTAGCAGTGTCCCTCTACCTTGTACACATTTTTCGCTTCAAGATTGCACACACAGAGCGCGTTCAGTACCTGGTAATTTGCCATACCAAAGTTGTTTGCAACCTGTACTGCTTTTTAGGTAACGTCATGTTTGCAAAGTGGCGATATCCATAAGTGTTGGTGTAACTGAGCTCAGCGGTATCGAAGTTTTAGACAGTTTTATTTAATGTAGTTAATTTTGAATACATATGTATTTTTTAAGCATAAGCCACGCTAGTGACGCTAAGCCTGGCCGTTCACGACCTCACGGCTAATTAGGTGTCGTAATCAAAACGCTCCCTCATGTGAAAACGTTCCCCCTCCAACGCGAGCCACAACCGCATGTTCTAAATAATAAACAAAACCATCACTGACACGAAACATGACTCCGCAGCAGAAACAAAAGGATATCCGGTCCACATCATCATAGTACCTGAACCAGATTCCAATAGAGAAATATTTAATTGTTCATGAATCAGATTGCTAATTTGAGTGATGAAATCGGAATCAGAGTCTAAAAATAGTGAACAAAACATTTCGAGTGTTGAAAAACATCCAAAGCTGATGTTGAAGAGAAATAAGTCCAATCATAGTAATGCGTAAACACATCGAAGGCCGGGTAAATAGGACACAAGTATAGACCATCGTGTTAGGTGCAAAAATCGATCCCTCGGGACTGGGATGGCCCAAGCAGGGGTGAGTGGCGCGGCAATTCGCCCAAACGTCACTGACCGGACATTGGAAAACACGTATCTGTAGATAGATCGCCTATACGAAATTGCTGCTTATTTTTAGACTTCGCGTGTTTAGAAACTTAGTTGGTCGAATCGAGGGATCGGGGCCAATGATTTCAGACTTTTATGCCCCGGTCATCACGTTTATGTTCTAAATAATGGAAAGCGATTTCGACAACGCACAGATTTCCCGTCGGTTACATCCAATTGATTTTAAAACTTTAACCAGGCCAGCATTTACTTTATTAAGGGCCCAATCTTACAATTTACTATGACAAAGTTTTGTCACTATTATGGTTGCACCATCACCTCTGGTAAGATAGGAGTCAATGAGTATAGTGCGTGGGAGTCGCCACTGAACTTTGTAGAGTAGGATGCGGCTCATTTGTCAGTTGTCAACCACGAATGTATTCTGTAATACCAACGTCATTTGGATTACAGACCAGGTCTCACTCCCAGGCGCATAATAAACTTTTAGTTTTAGTATTTGCTCTATCTTGTTTTTTCTAGCGGGTAAAACAAGCCATGTTTCACGCAACTACTTGAAGGGCTTCATTAAAAACCTCTTAAATTATCCGTCAAATAATTTGAACCGAATGATGACTTACAGTGCTTCTTCGTATCAAGTGACAAGCTATGGTGTAATACTATAGTCTGACCAGCCTATCACATGATCAAGAATGTTGATAGGACCAGTCAATGAAATGTGCTGTAAACAGACCTAATTCGTGACGTTAAACAATCGGTATTACTAACGCATTCGACGAGACTGACCGATATTGCTTACCCATTGTTCTAAATAAACCTTTTGGCGTCAGAAGTATAGTCATGCAGAACGAATCATCTTTAAATCGATGAGAATGTTTGACGGTCGAAATTATCTTTATTTCTGACGTGGGTAAGTATTATTGGCAATGAAGCAGTCCTTCTTGATAGAATGTTTCGCATAGATACGTGTTAAGTTTTGCAGGTCAATTTGGCTACAGCATACAATCATAGTCGGTAATGGTATGACATAAGCGTGGTGACGTCACCCGGGCGTCGGCAACTGTGGCGAAGGCCGACTCTGTTGTTTGTGCGCGACCGACCGGTTTTATAGCAACACATGCACTGCACGCTACCATCTACAATTCAACCGACCACTACGAATATAACACGCGATACGTCTACAGCACAATAAGTCAAAGCACTATGAGAAAAGAAGCGGCTAAGCAGTAAGTTTTAAAAACATACTACGTTAATAGCTTGCTTAATTATGAACCCTATCATAATATTCTTAAGTTCTTTATTATTTTTCATCGTTCTTTTAACAGGCGGTACAATGTGCAGTTGCCACGCCTACATGCAAGAGGTTAGCCTCGGTGGTGCGATGACGTTATCGCCTATTTAGGTCAATATAACTCGCAGCGGCCATAAAAATTATAAACAGACGGCAGAATCAGCAACTTGGATATTATCTTGGGCTATATTCGTTAATTTTACGAGACAAAATAGACATCAGACGAAATAAGGAGCAATTGTGATGGAAATGTTTTATCCCATGAACACATCATCGAAGAGAAAAAGGTTAATTCATACAACGAATACAAAATGATCGTTGAAAATGCCTGAAAACCCATATCTTGATACTTTGCCAAAACCCATATCGTATTGTTTATTATTTATGGTGGTAGTGCTAAGTACAGGAATGTCAATATCATAAATTGGAAAAGAAATCTAATCTGTAACTGATTGTTGACCAATCAATATTAATTTAACAAATGGACAGCCGGGGCTCAGTCGGACTTTGAGCAATCATGTAAGTATCGAGTTACGAGTAACTCTATCATCTATCTAAAACAACAAACGAGTGGACTAGATACAGATAGGCGAAACTCATTCGATTAGTATTTTTTTCTATTTATAACCGACTTCCAAAAGGAGGAGGTTCTCAATTCGTCTGCATGTTTTTTTTTTTTTTTTTGTATGTTTGTTACGCGATTACTCCGCCAATTATGAATAGATTTTGATGATTCTTTTTTATTTGGTAGATCATATTTATGTACTTCAGAGGTGGTCCCATATAAATTTTATTAACTTTGCTTGGGTAGTTTTTGAGTTAGCTTCAATTATACGTATTTTTTCCCACTTAGTATGTAGATGATATGATAACTTCTTGTCACTGTTATTTACATAGCAGGTAGTGGTATTCGAATTTGTGTGGGGTAGGTACCACAACTAAAAAGTGAAAAATAAAAACTTTTTACAAAAAAAAAACAACCGACTTCAAAAAAAAAACACTACAAAGTGAAAAATAACTTTAATTTTTTTTAAGTCGGTGACAAAGAACGAAAATTCAAAACGAAAGACACCGACTTCCGAAATTAAAGTTATTTTTCACTTTGTAGTGTTTTTTTTTTGAAGTCGGTAGTTTTTTTTTTGTAAAAAGTTTTGTATTTGTGAAATTAATCTGCCTCATTTCTAACATTTGATCCTTCTTACAAAGTAATTGATTCAAGCTTGAATCATTTCAACATTTAGCGCTTATTTCTACACTCTTTTATCTTCCACATAATTCACTTAGTTTTTCCTTGATCTGCCTCAAATCTTAATTGGTTTTATATTACCTAAGTTTCTAGTAACAGGATCTTCATTCCTCTTACGATTTTTTTGCATGCGTTAAATTGTTACTTTTCATTCTTTTTCATGCTCTATATAGGTACCTACTTTATAATTGACCGAGCGAGCGAAGCGTCTCAGCTTCAACTCTGGCAAAATTTGCTTGTGTCAGTTTGTTGGAACTCTCTACAGGTCGTATTTTATACAACCAATCTAGACGAAACTTAGTATACAGGTTTTACGACTTTACAGATTTTTTTGTCGTCGGGGATTTTCGATTGGAAGGGTACTTGTACTTCCTCCAAAAAGGGGCAAAAGGGGGGGCTACTTGATATCTCCGCCTTATGAGATCCGATTTCGATGGTTCTTTTTGTTATTATGAAGGTTAAGTTGGTCTTATAAAAATTTGGTGAAGATCTGATGAGGATCTTCGGCGTGATATGCAGAATAGGTCCTCAAAATGCAGTAAATTGCTCTCTTTTAGATTTTACTAGTGGAATCGGCCCTTTAGCTACTAGGTAGGGATTGATGGAGCACCTGTGACCACCTTCTCATCACAAAACTAGAGAATTCTGAAAATAATTTTCAGAATTCGCTGTCCCCGGCGAATAAAATCGTAATCGTAAAAACGAAATTTTACAGGTAAAATAAAAAACTGTTTTTTGTTAATGATAAATGATTTTATTTCTGTAAGTAGGTTTGTACAAACACTTTTACACGTCAATCATATTTTAAAACTAGATGAGGTCGGCGTTTCCTATCTGACTACTCTGAGAAGAAAGGCCGAAACAAACTCAGAGGTCTCAGTCTCTTTTAAAGTCCAGACATAATCTTGGTCAAATCATGTGAAGGCCATGTGGATTGGTGTCTGAAGTGGTCTTTTGAGGAAAGCACCACACAGATTGAGAGGGCCTGTCCAGTCAGTGCACGCATTTGTCAGTTATCGTGCAGCTCAACTCAGAATTTAAGGAGCTCAACGATTCGACGAACAATACCAAAAACAGGACATTTGGGTAGGCCACTTAAATTACTCAAACTGTCAGACCATGATTAGAAGTAACTGAGAAAATATTAAAAACAAATCAAAACGGAATGACCCACAGAGTCTTCACATTCACAATAATTAAAATAATAAAATACTTTAAAAGTAAATATTCATGTCATTGTTTATATAAAATTCATTAATGTCAATGTGTATATAAAAACCCAGAAATAATCTTGGTCAGAGCATTTCATTTGAGGACCATGTAGATTTGTGTCTGAAATGGTCTTCTGAGGAAAGAACCATACAGATTTGAGTGGACCTGTCCAGTCAGTGCACGCATTTGTCAGTAATAGTGTAGCTCAACTCAGAACTTAAAAGGAGCTCAACGATTCGACGAACAATACCAAAGAAGGGACATTTGGGTAGGCCGCTTAAAGTACCTACTCAAAACTGCCAGATTATCATTAGAAGTAACTGAGAAAAAATAAATAATTATATAAATGACCCACATAGTCCTCACATTCACAATAATTAAAATAATAATAATATTATACTTCACAAGTAAATATTCATGTCGTTGTGTATATAATTTTAAAGTTTGCAAAATAAACAAAGTTCCGAAAGTAAAAAATAAAAAATTATAATTGGAGCAGCTCAATCCCAAGCCTTTTTGTCCTCAACGTAATCTTTAACGGTATAAAAAGCTTTCTGGCACAACTTACGTTTAATGAATGATTTAAATTTATTAAGGCTTAGATCTTGTACGTGGCTTGGAAGTTTATTATAAAAGCGTATACATTGACATCTGAACGAGCCACCTATTTTCTTGAGCCTTGTTGTAGGTACAACAAATTTGTGTTTGTTTCTAGTATTTATGTTATGGATATCACTGTATTTTTTAAACAATTTTATATTTTTATGGGCATATAAAAGATTATCAAAAATATACTGAGAAGGCACAGTCATTACATTAATCTCCTTAAATTTATCTCTGAGAGAGTGTCTCGGACTTAATTTATAAATTGATCGAACAGCTCTTTTCTGCAAAACAAAGATAGTCTGAATGTCGGCGGCATTTCCCCACAACAGAATACCGTACGACATTACACTATGAAAATAGCTAAAGTACACTAAACGGGCTGTCTCTATGTCAGTCAAATTACGAATTTTTCTAACAACATATGCTGCGGAGCTTAGCTTTTTTGACAATTTATCTATGTGTGGGCCCCACTGAAGCTTAGCATCCAAAGTTAAGCCCAAGAAAACTGTGCTATCTTCAGGATTCAATTCTTCGCCCTTTATTAACACACTAGTTTTCACCTGTCTAACATGAGGTAGGGTGAACTTAATGCATTTGGTTTTTTTTTCATTAAGGAGTAAATTGTTAACATTGAACCAGTGAACTACTTTTGAGATCGCGCTATTTACTTCGTCAGTAACCAGCTGCTGACGTTTAAGTTTAAACAAAAGTGAAGTGTCATCCGCAAACAACACTATATCATGGTTATCCTTTATGAGGTAAGGCAAGTCATTAATATAAATAAGAAACAAGAAAGGGCCAAGAATTGAGCCCTGAGGGACTCCCATTGTTACTATAGATCCGGGAGATCTTTTTCCATTAACGTCAACGCACTGAATCCTATTACTCAAGTATGAAATAAGAAGATTCAGAGCGCTGTTCCGGATCCCATAGTGGCGGAGTTTCCTGATTAATGTTTCATGAAGAACGCAATCAAACGCCTTGGACAAATCACAAAAAATACCCAAGGCATCGCATTTATCTTCCCATGCATTATAAATATGACCTAAAAGTTCAACACCGGCATCAGTAGTTGAACGACCCCTTGTAAAACCGAATTGTTTGCTATGTAATAAATATGTCTATTAAAAAATCTTTGCAATTGCTCTAAAATTAATTTCTCAAAAATTTTACTTAAAGTAGGTAGGACTGAAATAGGTCTATAATTTGTGGGGTCTGATGTACTACCTGATTTAAACAAAGTTATTATTTTACTATTTTTCATAAGGTCAGGAAACTCCCCACAGTCGATACAATTATTAAATATAAGAGCTAAAGTAGGTGCTACAATGTCAATAATAGACTTGGCAACTTCTACAGAATTACCCCACAGATCTGCAGTCTTTTTTACATTTAAAGTGTGAAAGGTTTTAATTATGTCTCTACAGGTAATATGTTCAAAAATAAAGTCCGAATCGCAAACATTAACATTTTCCTTTAGCAAAGACTCAGCAACAGAAGGTGATGAGTTTAGGGATTTAGTAGTTGAAACGGGAATATCTGAAAAGAAATTTTCAAAGGCCGCGGCGAAATAATATCTTATTAACTCATATACATAGCGGAATTGTTCAAATACCAAAATAATGGTGATTTTTTACATTTATTACAATACACCTTAAAATGTCGTAACTTGTTAAGTGTAATCGAACCTCTAAATATCGAATATGCAATAAAGTTAACATAACATAACACATAACATCACGCCTTGTTTCCCCGAAGGGTTGGGCAGAGGTGTACCTGTAGTAGGTACACCCACATTTCGCCAGTTATGTTTTAAGTCCCATGTAATAGGGGGCGAGCCTATTGCCATCAACCGGGCACAAATCCAGACTCCGGGCTGCTACTGAGAAATTCCAGATAGAAAAACCCAATAACACTTTGACCGACCCGGGAATCGAACCCAGGACCTCATGCTCAGCAGTAGCGCTTGCGACCACTAGACCAACGTAATAGCATTTGATTCGCCGGGGACAGCGAATTCTCGCTAAACTTTTTTCAATAAGATCACTTAGATGGCGCTACTGTGCACCACTAGATCGCGTTGTCGTTGTCGCTCGCCAAATGGTTAGGTCCCATCGAATATTTTGTGTGACTGGGTTTTGTTAGGTATAAAGTAGCTTCAAAGTAAAGTCTCGTGTTTAATTTATATAGTAGTTGGTTAGTTGTGGGTTAGTTTTATTTCTGTTTAAATCGTCTTGCCACCATATGCTTTTTTTTTAAGTTGTATTTATTATTTGGTATATTAATCATAGCATTTAAACTGACATGGTTATTTTCACTAGTATAGTTATTGAAAACGGGATATTTACAATACTTAAAAAAAAACCCTTTTAAATAACTTTAGTGGTATATTAATTGTTGCAAAAAAGTTTCTGCTCGCAAAGTCTATTGTTCGCAGAACTACTAGTTGTGTGGACTGTCCGTTCTCATCTCGGCTGCATGCCCGTTCAATATTGTGCGTTAGTCCAATCATTTTAACAACAATTAGGGCAAATTAATCCACTGTTAAGATTCTTTAGCAAGCATTGCAAACAGTTACATCTTTAGAATCAACGGCACTTATATCCATTCTGAGTAAAGAAAATAGGTAACCATTGTATGGCAGCCGTTCGTTCGTGTTAATAATGCACTATGAATTATTCACAAGCCATGACTCTGCAATGAAATTCTTTGTGCAAATGCACGTGAACACACTTTCCATAATATTCATATACCGGTAGAGAAATCTGTAGTCAATACACAACGTCGTCTATACAAACGGTCAAAGGAATTGCTTAATCTTGGCACACAGCGTCCAAAAATATGTTGTGGCGAGAAATACTTGAGGATATGACAGCCAGTAATAAAAATTATTTTATCTTTTGGCTGTTGAAAGCATTGGTGAAGTGTAAGCCGCAGTACCGTTACACTTTGTGTTATTAAGATCTCTTGATGACCTCTTTGTACATGACAACTCTCTGAGTTTAATGCCTTTGAGATGTTATCCCTTCACAGCAACTTGCAGCCTTTACAATTTATGAAACATGACCTAAATAATAAATCGCGCTTTATGAACTGCATCCTCTTCTAGACTCTTTATGCCGTTCGTTCTTCAGCTAAGATCTTTAATTTATAAAAATTTTGATACGAAATATTTTAATAGATAATATCGATGTGGGTCAAGCTCGTTTCGACGCTTGCAATTCCGAGAAGGAAGTTGAAAGCTGGGAGTAATGAATACTTCCATTGTCTCAGCAAAATAAAGCTTGCGTTCATAACTGCGAGTTCTCTGTCTATGTAAAACACTGGCCTCGGTGCGATATTTAAAATAGTGATGACGAGTGTTGCAACGCAGAATAATTAACGTTAAAACAACACATGCACCATAACCATTAAACATTTTAAACGCAACCGTTAACATGGAGAATTTACTGACTTTCATTTCAGAGCATGCCTAATGTAATATTACCTTGTCTAACCTTGACTTTGTGAATATTTTCTGAATAAACAACACCAACCTACGTCAATATTAGTAGTCTACGTTGCTAAGGCTTAAGCGTTTATTAAATGTATTTTACATTTCCTCCTGAAGTTTTCCTAATATTTCAGTGGTTCAAATTGTGGTTGGATGGTATTTTTCATATCAAAATCTGTTACATCACAGTCCATTCATGACTATGTTATAATGAATTATGTATCTGAAGAGCAGGACTTGGTTAACAATCCGAATTGATTGCTTCAAATTGATGTTCAACAACCGGCAGATTGTTCCGGTGAATCAAGTACTCCATTCAATTTTCATGACATTTCGATGTAGAAATACATCGAAATGCTTACCTGAACAGTTACACATACAGCAGTTAGTGATTAAATTCTAAACTGCAACCACGTAACCGTAAAGAGGTAGGTAAGAAGCAAAGAAATTCATAGTTGTAAGCAGTGAACACTCCGCTCTCACTGCAAGGGACATACATGACGATGTACAGATAACGGGATAACCGATAAAGATACTAGTAACTGCCGCAGAAATATAGGAGTAATAATGGGACAACTTTATTATTTGCAGTAATAATAAACTGAAATTAGAAACCTACCAAGTTAATGTACAGAACAGATTGGCAAGCCGTCAACTGAGTATACTTTAACCGGTTTTGCCGGTAAGATTTAAAGTACCTATGTCTGATTCTGATCGCCAACTGCAAAATAACATTTCTATGAGCTTTTCCTTCCGTGGTCTCACTAGCTAGTCTTACTTTTACATTTTGCTGAGCATCGATTTATTGAGCTAAGCAAGCGCAAAATCGATTGGGATTATATGTAAATCTGCAGTTTACCAACCTCTTGATTCTTAAATGAATGATTAGACAAGCCCACATAACCTAATTGCATAACAAAGGGAAAATTATTGCAATAAACTTGTCAGTGGGGAAGTTTACGCAGCTCTTTGGGTAGCACATGCAACACATACGAGTACTAGCGTTATATGTACGTATGTTCAGAAAGCGGTTGTTACGTGAGTCGGCGAGTGCAAGACATGGACTGGATTCGAGGTCAACGACCCCGGTAGAGCGGGACTCAGGACTCTACTGCCGGAATATTAAACGCGATTTTCAATTGCTTGAATGTCTTGCTTTGAAAATATCAAGGTCTTTATTAAAATCAGTTTGCTGAATCATGAGTTATTAATTTAGATGTTGCATACACAAACAATACTCAAGATTTAAACAAGCAAAGCGAGTTATCTTTAAGATTTGGAAAAACAGATGCAGATATTGAGACACAAACGACAAACAGAACAGAAATGTATGTAAAAAGTAGTATTAACACGTCAAATTCTTCGGTAGTAATAAACTTCAAACCGAGTCGAATAAAATAATAAACAATGAAGCAAACACAATGAGCACTGTTGACAGAAAGAGTAGGAACTAGAAAGCCAGTGGTAGCGTGCCCCTTTTGTTAGTGGCATTAACGCCTTTTGGTACTCAAGCGTGAAAGGGCCTCAGACTTCGAACGTTTGTAATTTCGGTTGAGATGCAATCAAATGTGAAGGGAAGGAAATAATTTTTAACAATTTTGCTGTCGAAAGTCTGATGCACGTTTCGAATTTTAATTTGCCTTGCCTTTGCCCCTTGTTTTTAGAGACAAATACAATAACTATGGGAATATAGAACTACATATTTGGTAAGTACTGAAATTAGCTTACGATCAATTATTAGGCTTACAATAATAGTATCTACATTAATTTTAAGTAACTGGCTTGTAGAAGAGTATTAACTACAATATTTTTACTTAAACTACTAATTGACTGTAGTACACAATTCGAAGGGGAAATACCGAATCGTACAAGCTAATCTACTCCTTGAAAATGATTCAAGTGTAGCATAGTTTCTAGGCTTTACAATTCTCTTATCAATCTTTCTTCACAAAAATATGAATTGCTCATGGATTGTAAAGTGTTTGCGGATCAACGGATACCTTTGTCCAGTAGTTCACGGCTCGATTCTGAACGTACTACTGGCCATAACTCTCTAAATATAGATTTCTATAAAAAGTGCTGTTGGATTCCTCAGAAGCCGCAGCTTTGTGTTGGGGAAACGTTCTGAAGGTATAATTCTTTATTTATCGTGATCATAACTTTGATCGATGATGTCTTCTGATTTTTGAAACGCACACACATTATTGGCGACTCACAAATACTCACAATATTTCTGTCACGTTCAAGGTTTATTATGTCATCAGAAGCTGAGACTTGCTAACCAGTAACTATAGATAAGTATGATTTATTTAGGTACTTATATTTAATTGCTTAGTAGCCTTCACTTTTGGCTATGTAGACCTGTGCTTGCTTCAATATAGTAGCAAAAGTAGCAGAAGTTCGTAAACCACCCAAGAATGCGGTTATTAACTTTTTAGTAATCAGCGATGTTATAATGTCTTTATAATTTTTTTTCTCTTGTCGATCAATTACTCCTTATTTGTGAAGCTATTAATAACATGTCCAAATAATTTGAGCACCCATTATGTCACAAAGATGGTACGCTTTTGGGTCAATTGAAAGGTCATATAACAGACTGGGGGAGATAACTGTATGCGCCACTTGAAGTGATAAAAGAAACGAAATAAAATTACACACTAACTTCTTATCCTTGGAAACCAGTAAAGCACTCTTGCGCAATTAAATTGCATAAAAGGTCAAATAAGAATTGAACCGTAAACAGAACTCCGATCAAAAATTTATTTTCATATCAGAGTTTTGCAGATAAGACCTACTACATAATATGCTCATCATAGTGTAAGTACGTAAAAGCTTTTTATAAAGTGTGCGAAGTAAACTACATTTTGTGGCGAAGTGACCGATCATCGTGCAAATTTAGATGGTCGCCGCCCACAGGTTGGACCAAACATCAATAAACTATGACGAAAAATTCAGAGTAAAAAGTGAACTTAAAAATGTGCCGATGAATGGTCATTGAATGCGAGCAGGTCGACTATGACCTCACCTATTATTTTTTGTCATTAGCAGATGTAATGTATGTAGTCAACCACACTCATTTCTCTATTATCATGGCAAGCATTCCTCGTCTACTGAGTCACTGTGCGGTCTCTAGAAAACTTATGTTTTTGTTTCGCTTCACAACAGAAGGGCGTGGCATTAGATATCTCAAGTATTTTATCATATTCTTTTTAAAGTTCTTAAAATACATCTCCAGAAATGTTCACCCAAACGTTTGAGTTAGCAATGACATCATAACAAACACGATAAATTAATGTTCTCATGTATGATATCATACGATTTAACATTGTGACCGCTATGGTCCTAGGTTTATCTTTTAAGGCTTCATTCAAAAGAATATTTTGATATGTGACATAAGATATGGGAATTCCGCTGAAAATTCGACACACCTTAGCAAAACACGGGGAGTAACGTCACAGTCACAGCGCAATGCGTTTAAATTCTTGCCAAATTCTTATAAATCAGACACGTAAACGACCAAAAAATTATTTTGGGTTTGGTATACAGTAAGGCGATACATTATATTCCTAACATTATCCAGTATCGGACAGTTTGTTTCAGTACGTCTGCGCGAGTGACCTCGATGACGGCAGGGGGCGGGGCGCAACCGCTCTGCAAATAACGACAGATTTCTGAACGCACCCGGTGAATTCCGTCTGGAATCTCCGTCTAGATAAAACGACGATCAACGTCTCAAATGTATGCTTCGAAGAACAGGTCAAGAGGTTGAACGACTAATTAACAGACTGGGAGACACTTATTGCAGCAGTCAGCTACTTGGGGTCCCTAGACGGACTGGGAAACTAAATAGGTCAAGACATTTTATGCTAGGATGTCTTGTCTAGTGGTTAAGACATGGAATAAAGTACCTTTTACTGCCTTTACTGGCAACAGCATAACTGTTTTTGCAAAGTTGTGTAAGTATTCAGAATAAGTGTGTGGTGGTGTTTGTGTAGTAGTTCGGATTATCTTTCCTAAAGTAAAATAAATGTTCGTAATCAAACTTGTATTTTCTTGCAGAAGAAAATGTAATCGGTTATCTTTTCGAGTTACCGATAAAAAACACGATGCAATGTCTATAGATTATGATGGCAAATGTATCAAATATCAGAACTTAACGGTGCAAAACATTTTAATCAATATCCTTAAAACACACGTAAAAGTGACATCATCACGTAAACCTCACTATAATATTGATCTTCTAACAAGTAACACAGACACTAAACACCGGAAACCTGTAACCCTAAATGGTACGATGGCCTCATTCATTAAAATTTGCAAATACACATACCAATAGCTAGCGAGGACTATCTCATCTCCGTACGTTTATCCAAACGTATAAATCCACCACAACACTGAGGTCTATCGAATTCTAAAGGTACGAACACACGAGCACGGAACTTGGGGAACGGCACAGCACACAAGCGCGTCGCGACTCCAACTCGACAGAGTGAGCTGTGGACGGAATATCGATCCAACTCCTGGCGCCGGCGGACCGCATATCCCTAGTGCACGCACGCCCCTCCCCGCCAGTTTACCACCCCTGTGTAATACACCCTTTATAATGGGGAATCAAATAGACTTTTAGATTGGTAAATTCGTTCGAGGAGTTAGAATTTTGATCTACAATGAACTTTGATATCATTAGATCATTAAACAATATCAGATCTGCTGATCGTTTTATACGATCTCAAAATATTTGAATACTCAGAACCAAATATTTTTTGTTGTTAAGGCAATTTTTTGGGAAAATCTGTGTCAACAATATGGGAACACTGGCTCCCCCTCCCACTCGCAGAGTGGCAGACCGACCTTGTGGGACGCGCCACGCAAACCCCGTTACCCCCTGAAGTTGCCGACACAGGAAATTTCTTATAAAATTAAGGGATGGATTTGCCACCGAGGACAATGGTGATTTATTGGGTGGAATAAGAAGTCCTTGTACTTGAATCGTCATGTTTTGACTCATTTTGATTTCTGATCTGGGGGACATTGACATGCCATAGATTTTGTCGATTCGATAATAATAATATTGTGGTAGGAAGACATTTTTCGTCTCGTTTGGGAAATCGTGGGAGTCTTTCATTTAAATTTTAAACACTTCCTATGAATCGATGTTTATGATCAACATTGAGAATTTGTCTATAACTATATAATATTATAAAGAGGCAAAATTCGTTTGTTTGTTAGTTTGTATGTAGGGGTCTCAGGGTTGGAAAAAAACAATTTTATTTAACAAACAGTTCAAAATGTTTTAAACAAGTGTTATTTTTCGTATTTTTTTCATATTTATCGAGCGATTTATCAAATTTATTATCAACAAAAATCGATCAGGCCTAATATAATTCATTTCTAGATAATTTTAAAATTTACCTGAGGAAACATTTACAAAAAACGATCATTTACATCATTACATAATAATCACAAGTACTAACTAATAAACTACCTAATCTGTGAATATACTTACTTATTTTTTTTTTTTGTAATCAATCAAAGTAGGTATGTAACTCAGATACTGAACTACCCAGTACACTCTGTATGTTCAGAATTGCGAATTCCGATTTTCTTTCTTAGATGTACCTTATCTAAAAGTATATTTAAATATGGGGAAGTCTCTAAAATGACTGCGGGGATTACCTCTTTTCGACAAAAGACGAAGTAAAGATACATAGGTAGGATGGACTATATCAAAATAAGGGGAATCCCCAAAATAGTTGCGGGGAATTACTTCATTTCGATCGGCGATGAAGTGTACAAAACTATCTAACCTTTATTCCTTTTCGAAGTATTTGAAGTCCTAATAATTTATAACTTTTTATTTATTTCCATTCATTCTCGATTTAAAACCATGTTTTTTTTCTTAATGTTTAAAACATTATTTTAAACTTGTTTTATATTGTGTTTTTAAACACTAAATAAAAACATTGTTTTATTTCAAATTGTTTTAAACACTGTTTAAAATACGTGTTTTTAAAACAACTTGTTTGTTTTATGCCAACCCTCAGGGGTCTACTCTAAATCTGTGGTAATCTAATCTAATCTAATCTGCGGAACTACCAGTCGGATTCGTTTTTTATTTTTTGCATTAAATAGCACAATTCTTGAGGAAGATTATAGGCTCGCGAACGAAGTCGCGGGCAGAAGCTAGTGTAAGATATTACAAGCATCGAATTTTAACCCATGTTTAGGGGTTGGGAATAATTGGGATCTCCTCATGCAAGGGCATTTTACTCAGATTTTTTTAATTTTTAGAAGCCAGTAAGCAGGTATATCAATGGACTTATAGATAGTGCAATCCACGAAGACGCGCCCAACTCCGCTCCGCTCCGTACTAAAGTACAGCTTACAGTACAGTAATCGCGGAGTGGTGCGCGTCTTCGTGGATTTCACAATATGTATACGGTTTACATTGAAAACAGCGATACACGTATCTCACATCTACATAAACGATGTGAATGGCATTGTAATATTTGTGATACAATATTACAATGTTGATGCTGATGTAACTGAGGACTCGCGAGACGTGCCTTAACTGAAAACTGTGGGAGGCACGTTTTGTTCGAAAACATGGATATACTCGTAAGTATATGAAATTGGATAAGATGTTGCTGTTGACGAAATGAGATCTATCTTCGATATTTTAGAAATTCGTCAGTTAAACTTCTGGATGTGTCTCTCGGCCATTCCTGCTATTGTCAGAATCGGACTAATGGCTTGCGAAGTTTTAACGTTTATCGATAATAGAGATAATAGATCTGACTTTATGTTCCCTTGAAGTCCAAAAAGTTCCGCAGGGTACAGCTTAAAATGGTTGGATTAGTGTCCACGGACCGACTGCGACTAGCTTAGCCTAACAGATGAACATCAAGACCGTGATTTCAAAAAAATGCGCAAAAATCAGAAAAACGTCTTTCGGAAGAAGGGTCATCGCTGAGAGACTGCAGTGCTAGTTGCAAACAACAGCACATTTCACTTTAAGAGATTTTTAGGGTTCCATACCTCAAAAGGAAAAAAACGGAACCCTTATAGAATCACTCGTGTGTCTGTCTGTCTGTCTGTCCGTCTGTCACAGCCAATTTGCTCCGAATCTAATCGACCGATTAAGTTGAAATTTGGTACACATATTATTATGTATTTCTGTGACCCAAACACGAAAGTGTAACGTAAATAAATTAATTTTGAATATAGGGGTCACTTATAGGGGCAAACAAGAAAATTAAAAAAAAAGTTTTGCTAACAGTACCGTGTGACATTAAATGAAAGGGCTTGTTGTGAGGATCTTAAACATATTTTTTATATAATTTTAAAATAAATGCTTTTAAAGATATTTAACAAATTCGATGAAAATTTACCATTCCCCCCCTTATCTCCGAAACAACTGTACCTAAAATGTTGAAAAAAAAAAATACATATGGCTCTTTACTCATAGATTATAGGAAAACCTATAAGAAGTATATGGTCTTAAAATAACATAGTAAATCTCTCAATATTGTGCGTACAAACTTACATTTGCAGTTGGAACGTATGGGAGAACGTGTTTTTTCAACTACAACGTTAAGTTTGTTCTGAGATACATAAATTCATCTCAACTACGGAACCCTTCATTGTGGCTTCATTGTACACGCACTTGGCCGGTTTTTTTTTTATAACCTTTAACCAAAACCGGATTTAGATTGGACATATGAAGAGTTCAAATACCCTATGTTCTATGTTATGGGGTTTGGTTTCCGCACTTAGTCCGTCAGGTGGACCATTGTGCGTGGGCCATGGCGGCCGGTTAAAATACCCTTTTTGTGTTCTACTTTTGAACCATCATGAGTAGAAAATTCCACTCATCACATAAATGCGTTTTACACTAAGCATATGGCTGCAAGGACAGACATTTCACAACAGATGTACCTATCAGAGTATCAGTTGATTGTTTATCAAAGATGTTACATTCTATATTATTCCACTTTGAATGAATTACCAACATAATTATTTCACTTATGGGATGTGTTTGGATATAAATTGATGGCCAGATTACTTGCTGAATTTGTGGCTTTGGTATTACTAGTAGTTCATACATAACATTTGAAATCTTTGTCTTTTTAAATGCTTTTGAAACACTGCATCATGTTGGTGGTACAATAATAATAGGTGAGTAGGTATATCATTTATTTCTAGTGATAACAGAACCTTTACATACATACCTTACAGACTCGTAAATAAATTCAGTATACACCCAAGTATAAACAACAAAACATACTTAGATGAAGAAAACATGTTATCACACCGCACTTATGGGAGTTTAGTTTTGGTCATACTTTTCAGTAATATCTAAACACAACTCCAGCTGGCAAAAATTCTGGGCCGAGGCCTTTTGCAACGCGGGAACCTGGAGGATATCGGAATTAAAATGAAGAAACCATGAACGATAGCTTGTAGTTTTAGCGTTCGAAAATATTTTACGCTACCAACGCACTTCTATGATTTGACGGTGACGACCAATTTTTTTTTTTTTTTCCTATGAAAAAAACATAACATCGTTCAATACGTCAACTCAAATTTAAAAACCGGCCAAGCGCGTGGGCCGCGTACAGTTAAGGGTTCCGTAGTTGGGATCAATTTATCCCAAGAACAAACTTTAACATTGTAGTTGAAAAACATGTTCTCCCATACATTCCAACTGCAAATGTAAGTTGGCCGATTGTTACTCGTTAAGTTGTAAAGCATAGGTACTTAGTTGTGATATTATATACTACTGCCATGATTTTTTTCACATATCCAAAAACAACCATTTAGTTGGCAGGGAGAACAACACTTGATGACTTGACTCCTAACAAAAGTTAGCACTATAACATTTCGCGAACGGATTTCTGAGTCAAAAATTAGTTTTTACACACCCACACGACATCCTATAACATAGGAAATCATCCCCACTTTACGTGTAGGAAGGGGAGATACCCTAAAACCAAATATTTTTCATGATTTTATTTTACTAATTTGCCGACCGGCGCGCGGCCTGTTTAATGTATCCCATGCCAAATTACAGCTTTCAACTACTAAGATTCTCTGAATTAAGCCGCGGATAGACAGACAGTCAGATGGACATGGCGAAACCATATCGGTCCATGTTGACTACAGAACCCTAAAAAACAGAAAAATTATGAGTAAAAATTTATAGGCTAGCTAGAAAAATTTACTAATAGGTTTTAACAAATAGTGAGCAATTCACTGCATTTTGAGAAGCTATTCTGTTCATCATGCCGAAAATCCTCATCAAATTTTTATCAATTTTTTTTGAGACCAGCATAGGGCTACTACCTTTCAAATTAAAAAAAGAACCATCGAATTCGGATCTCATAAGGCGGAAATATCCAGTAGCCCCCCTATTTGCCCCATTTTGGAGGAAGTAGCCATCCAAACCAAATTCCCCGATGACTAAAAATTACAAAAAATTCGTCAAACCTATACACCAAATTTCGTCCAGATCGGTTATAAATATGACCTGTAGAGGAGTACATACAAACTGACACACTAATGCAAATTTTGCCAGACTTGATCCAGAGACACTTCGCTCGCTCTGTCAATTATGTCAAAACAGAAAACAGATGTTAGTGTATATTACAATAACACACACACCAAAGCAACATTTTGGGATGCACTATCAGTTAAACATGATGCCCGACACTGAATAAAAGTTTGGAGTATGCAGTTGGCTTTGAAGATCAAAGTTCTGTTGAATCACACACAGCTGGAGGCAATTTACTCTCTTCACAGGGCACATCACTCTTCATCCCTATGTTCCCATACAAAACTTGTCTTAAAAATGCTGTTTAGTCCTTTTTGTCACATATGAGCAATGCATTACAAGGTAATGTTGACTTGGCAAACACCTATAATTGCTCTTGACAGCCAACCTTGAAGAATCACAATGGTTGCTCAATTGTAATTTTGCTTACAAATTTACAATCTATGAACAAACACTGATAATTAATTATGGTTTTTTATTATAGTTTGTGTTTACAGTTATAGATTTAAGAGGAAAAAATTGCTTACTTAATGTGTAGAAACAATTTAGCAAAAATTATAATGCAAATAAAATTCAAAATGATTAATTTTGCATCTTAAAGTTTAACAAAATTACTGAATGTTCATACAACTACGTACCGCGTTATCATTTTACATAATCTCTTTACGGTTAGTGTAGTTCCCAATTATTTTAATACAAGTAATTAGTTTTAATTACTGTTAACATAGAATTATTGATCCATATTATTATTAATAATAACACAAACGCATAATCAAGGGAGCGGTACTCAATAGTAAATATTTCAATGCTTAGTAACAAATACAGTCACGCCCCACTTGTATTGCCTCACTGATAGATAATATAATGGCTGAGCAAGATAAATAATATTGCTTGTACATTTCACCTGTTTACCAACTATAGCCTTTATAATTATAACACATGATTATGTAACAAGTAATATCTTATTTATTTAACTTTTAAGTAACTTATTTATAATTATGAAGGTAAATGAAGCAACAGGAGTATGTAAGCAAGTGGTGTTCTATACATTCTCCATACCTCCATAGGAAGAAGGCATGAGTATATGCACAGTCAAAACTGTTTATAACAACTTCGATGGAACTGTCGATTAATAACCAAAGTAAAGAGAAATGCTGGGTCCTCAAAATTTCATTGTTATAACCGGTATGTTGTTTAAAGCGAAGTCATTCTGGGTCTAGTGGTCGCAAGCGCTACTGCTGAGCATGAGGTCCTGGGTTCGATTCCCGGGTCGGGCAAAGTGTTATTGGGTTTTTCTATCTGAAATTTCTCAGTAGCAGTTCGGAGTCTGGATTTGTGCCCGGTTGATGGCAATAGGCTCGCCCCCTATTACATCACGCCTTGTTTCCCCGAAGGGTTGGGCAGAGGTGTCCCTGTAGCAGGTACACCCACATTTCGCCAGTTATGTTTAAGTCCCATGTAATAGGGGGCGAGCCTATTGCCATCAACCGGGCACAAATCCAGACTCCGAACTGCTACTGAGAAATTTCAGATAGAAAAACCCAATAACACTTTGCCCGACCCGGGAATCGAACCCAGGACCTCATGCTCAGCAGTAGCGCTTGCGACCACTAGACCCAGAATGACTTCGCTTTAAACAACATACCGGTTATAACAATGAAATTTTGAGGACCCAGCATTTCTCTTTACTTTGGTTATTAATCGACAGTTCCATCGAAGTTGTTATAAACAGTTTTGACTGTGCATATACTCATGCCTTCTTCCTATGGAGGTATGGAGAATGTATAGAACACCACTTGCTTACATACTCCTGTTGCTTCATTTACCTTCATAATTATAAATAAGTTACTTAAAAGTTAAATAAATAAGATATTACTTGTTACATAATCATGTGTTATAATTATAAAGGCTATAGTTGGTAAACAGGTGAAATGTACAAGCAATATTATTTATCTTGCTCAGCCATTATATTATCTATCAGTGAGGCAATACAAGTGGGGCGTGACTGTATTTGTTACTAAGCATTGAAATATTTACTATTGAGTACCGCTCCCTTGATTATGCGTTTGTGTTATTATTAATAATAATATGGATCAATAATTCTATGTTAACAGTAATTAAAACTAATTACTTGTATTAAAATAATTGGGAACTACACTAACCGTAAAGAGATTATGTAAAATGATAACGCGGTACGTAGTTGTATGAACATTCAGTAATTTTGTTAAACTTTAAGATGCAAAATTAATCATTTTGAATTTTATTTGCATTATAATTTTTGCTAAATTGTTTCTACACATTAAGTAAGCAATTTTTTCCTCTTAAATCTATAACTGTAAACACAAACTATAATAAAAAACCATAATTAATTATCAGTGTTTGTTCATAGATTGTAAATTTGTAAGCAAAATTACAATTGAGCAACCATTGTGATTCTTCAAGGTTGGCTGTCAAGAGCAATTATAGGTGTTTGCCAAGTCAACATTACCAACTATAGCCTTTATAATTATAACACATGATTATGTAACAAGTAATATCTTATTTATTTAACTTTTAAGTAACTTATTTATAATTATGAAGGTAAATGAAGCAACAGGAGTATGTAAGCAAGTGGTGTTCTATACATTCTCCATACCTCCATAGGAAGAAGGCATGAGTATATGCACAGTCAAAACTGTTTATAACAACTTCGATGGAACTGTCGATTAATAACCAAAGTAAAGAGAAATGCTGGGTCCTCAAAATTTCATTGTTATAACCGGTATGTTGTTTAAAGCGAAGTCATTCTGGGTCTAGTGGTCGCAAGCGCTACTGCTGAGCATGAGGTCCTGGGTTCGATTCCCGGGTCGGGCAAAGTGTTATTGGGTTTTTCTATCTGAAATTTCTCAGTAGCAGTTCGGAGTCTGGATTTGTGCCCGGTTGATGGCAATAGGCTCGCCCCCTATTACATGGGACTTAAACATAACTGGCGAAATGTGGGTGTACCTGCTACAGGGACACCTCTGCCCAACCCTTCGGGGAAACAAGGCGTGATGTTATGTTGTCATTCTGGGTCCTCAAAATTTTGTTGCTATACGAGTACATTGTTTAAAGAATTTGGGGGAAGCATTTGTCCAGAAGAGTGATAGTATAAGCTACTAAAACGCCTATGACAAAAACTGGGTAGACTAGAGTCAGTAATACTATGAGATACAGTGAACCTTTGCCCAGCAATGGGTCAACGTAGGTGATAAGAAAAAATATAAATAGGCTTTTCTTATTGAATCATGAGCATAGTAAGGTAGGTTTTCATGGTCTCATCTTTAGTAATACTTAATAAAAGCCAAAAAATAATAACTGGTTATTTCAGCCAATAACGGTTTTCACTCAAAAGTAGGCAGTTAATTTTGGTGGCCAAGGAGGCCTCCTTGGCCACCAAAATTAACTGCCTACTTTTGAGTGACAATCTGACAAGCATGGTGTTTATGAAATTTTTACTTGTTGATGATAGAATTAGTTGAATAGTTATAAATCAGTGTGCTGTGTGACTTTTAAAATAAATAAATAAAATATGTTAGGTGTTTTAAAAGAAAGCATGTTTTAAAAGCCCATGAGCAGTTTTATCCACTTTTAAGATTTTTCAACTTTTTGTTGCTTTCTACGTTTTGTGTTGGGATAGATTGGGAACACCAGTGCAACAAATACCCTTTATTTAAACAAATAACTAAATACAGCTATCTACTGATTCTATTCAGTACATGATAAGATATTTAGGCACTTTAAGAACATTTAATTCTTTGAGATAAAATGCTGATAATACTTCAGTATTTCAATTAAACTTCCAAAAAGAAAAGTCATGAATTTTCTGCCTAGAATAAAAAGAAGAAAAGTAGTGTTACAAATAACTTGGTCAGAGAGTTGTCTTCTTTTTCTGGGATTTGTAATAGTGCATAGTTGGTATGCATGTACTCTGAGGAATATAACAAAAACCAAATACCCTATATTTAGAAAATACATTGAATTATTTTGGACATTATCACATGTTACTACTTGAGGCAGCCTTATAATTGAACAAGTCTTCCAAGTACCTTGACAGCTTTGGCGGGTACAAGCGGCGATTCATTCAAGGCGTTACCCAAGTGAAACGAGATACCGGGACCAAACTACGACTACTTAAGCCAATTGAAAGCAATTAGAGAAAGAAACCAAGCCCCGAATTTTCAAATTAAGAGCATCTACTACAGTAATTAGCAATAAATTGTCTACGTAAATAGCTCGGTACAGGAGGTACTAAGGTACCAAAAGAAAGAGCAAAGTGCACAGACCAATCCTAATTTCGGGCTCGTGATGACATCGACCCACTATTTTCAAAACAGAATATAATCAGTTTTATGAAATAACTTTTCTACATACCTTCTTTTATAGGTCCAGGAATGCTTTTTCAGCCCGGTTATACACATAAATTGTCGGCACACACAAAATATCACTTTGGATGCGGGACCGTAGCCAATCGTACCCAATTCAAACCCACAGCACATACACTCGATAAACAGTCTTCAAACCGACTTGCTGAATACTTAACATAACACTTGTGATTTAGATTTTATAAATAATCGCTACTCATGTAGAATATCATCCGGGACTGCGAGTACGAACACGGCATCGAAGGCGAAGCGAAAGACCGACCGCGAAAGCATCCACCTTCGCGCCGCTCATCTCATAGACAAGTAAATAACAGATGCGACAATGATCAACAAGTTAATTCAAAATAAATAAAAAAGATTTAATTTTCAGATGTACTTTTAAAAAAATAGAAGATAGAGACTTATGTAATATTTAATGACTAATTTTGACTTATTTTATAGGTACCATCGCGGTAACGCATAATATCTAACCACTTTCAAAACAAAATCCCGGGCATGCGACCCTTTTATTTCGTAGGTAAGCGTTACCAGAGCGGCCGAGCGCTGCAAGCAAGAATAGTCCTTACAGTGTACAGATATGCGTGTCTTCGATAGTACCGTTGGGTCCCAGAAATTATACAAAATCTAATCTGATGATTACCTATACAAAAAAACAATTAAACTTTAGTTTGTAAGTTTGTAACAGACACAGGTGCGATCTCAGCGCATAATTTCGGGGCACGGCACCGTTAAGTTTATTTTCAGGGAGGTGCATCTTAGGCTCGACATACGCGTTTTTTGCAAAATGTGCCGTTAATTACCGCATCATTCATCTCATTTATATAATATTAGTCTATGAACTACCGATATGTAGCCGGTTTATAACGTAAAGTTAACTGTAAATAAAGTTAACTTTACATTCGAATTCCTTTTTAGGGTTTCGTACTATTTTTATTTTATTTTTTTGAATTGTTCTTTGTTTTATCTATTTATTCCGGACGCTTCTAACGTGCACGTCTTTCTACATTGTTCTCACATGTATAATTTAACATGAATGATGTAACCTGTACCTACTACGCTTTGGAATGGGCAACTAGCTTCATACCTATTTCTGACTGACCGATTCCTTGACAATTCAAAAGTGCCTGTAAATGGTTTAATTGAAATAAATGCTTTGAGTTTGAGTTGAGTTTGAGTTGAGTTTGAGTTTGTACCAAAGGCTGCCAAACGGAACCCTATTACTAAGCCTCCACTGTCGGCTATCTGTCTCTCAGCGGGCTGTATCTCATGAACTGTAATAGGTAGACAGATGAAATTTTACAGATTGTGTATTGCCGCTATAACAATAAAAATAAATAAAGTTAAAAATGAAAGGGGGTCGCTATAAATACAAGAAACGTGTTTTACGTCATTTTTTGCTCAATCTTAAACGGTAAGGAACCCTTCGTGTGTGAGTTTGACTCGCACTTGGCCGGTTTTTTTTGTATCCAGAACAATTCTCTCTACAAACATGCAAAGATGATCAAATTATACAGATTTTGTATTAAATTATACTATTTAAAATATCTAAGAGAGCCGGGTGATCTGTAACTCAGGATCCTCCTAACTCCTTTCTCTTTTTAAGATTCATGTACATTTTTATTAACCAGAGTGTTATATAAAGATTTATGATTATTATGAAATACAATCTGGCAGGATTATGATCTTCCGTCGTTATTCTTGCGTGCTAGTTTTTGTCAATACACAAATTATTCTGAATACACTTATTTTTCATTTATTGTGAATAAATAATTAAGAATAAGCTTGTCTTTAACATTTAGGCATTTTATATAGGAAAGTTACTTTGTCTTGTCTTGTCTACTTGTGCTTCGAATTTTTTACTACTCTTTGACTAGTATGACATCATCTATAAGTTTATCGAGTGACGTCCATCAGTAAGTTTTGTCTATGGTTTCAAACATTGCAAAAGTGTCGATTTTGAGGGAAAAAGGGCCAGAATAAAACCTACACTGTTCATTTTGGTCTACGAATAATAAGACTTTTAATATTCGTAGATTTTGGTAAATTATTTTAGCAATTTATTAGTTCATGAAATAAGTCATACACCATTGAGCGCATCACTAAAACCATAGACAATAGAAATTTTTGGGTGTGGCCAATAGGCGTATGGCAAGTTTATTTTTTAGGTATTCCAAATTATTTCTATGATTTTCATTAGATCGAACGGATCGAACTAATTATCAGAATCAGAATCAGAATAGAGAGGTCGAAAGCAAGCAATTACTTTAAAAAATGTCACGAAAAAATCAAAAGACCACTTGGGGATACCACAAATATGTGGTAAAGCCATTCTAAAGCTGATAGCACAGTTGAGCACAGTGAGTGACAGTTTTACTCAGTGGTGCTGGTAACAGTTTTGTCAATGTCAGTGTTGACTACTTTGGAGTAATGTATTATCTATGTTTGGGGTTTTCCCCCTTGATTTAGGGGGAAGAAATGTCAAAAGGACATTTTAGGGACAGAAATTTAGGGGTATTATTAGGGATGTCAAAACAAAACTTGCAAAAAAACTACACCGCACCATTGTTCCTTGAACCTACGGCAAATAAGTAATTATCATAAAAGTCTTTGTATGGCTATAACATGTTGGTATGGCTTAAAAAGAAACAACTGACATCCAACAAAAAAAAAACTTTTCAGATGTCGGTGTTTTGAATTTTCGTTTTTTGCCACTGACTTCCGAAATTAAAGTGTAGGGGTTGGCAACACTGGGCAATGTCATTTTGTCACATTATGGCGGGATTTGTTAAACAGCTCAGCGCGTAAACGTAAACTGTTTTTTAAATTTATTTATTGCAGAGTAGAGCTAGTTTGTATCTTATTCATAAAATCTAGATACTAGTTTTATTACCTATTCAAACAGGGTAAGCAAGGGTGGGGTGAGGTATGTTTGCGGGACTGCGGGTAAGTACTTAGCCCAGGTTTTTATTCTATAAGCAATCATTATATTAGTCAATATATTTATTACATTCCACAATGTGAAATTAGGTGGTAGGTTATCAATCAATTTATCAGGCCATAAACTCCTATTGCTACCTCGTACGCCCCACACATAACGCGATGTCTAAAATGCTAGTCACCAATTCAGTTAAGTACTCAGCAGAATCGAATGGTGATTTGTTCTATGGTGGTGGTTAGCTTAGCCTAGTTTTCTATCTATGTATATAATACCGAAATTAAAACACAAAAAGTTTCATTTATTGCTTTAATACAAAATGTATAAACATATAAAATTTCCATCCAAACATTCATGATAAACAATAATATCATCACATCACAATTACACATTCTTTAATTTGAATGTTCCTAAAATAGGAGATTACAACTAGTTTCTTTATTTCGAGGAAGTGCTAATGAATTTGTATCATGAATATCTATGATCGCAGGTATTCATGCAGTTTCATAGGTACAGAATCATAATAATTACAATCATCACTTTCTTTTTTGACAAAACAGTCAACTACCTATAAAAAAATATTCATTGAAGAATTCTGAGATAAATGAGGAAACATACCCACTTTAAATATTAGTTCAGAAGCACCGCCTCAAACGACAAAAAAGTCGATAATATAACTAAAAATAAATAGCTCCTTACCAACTATGAAGCTAGAAATAGACAAGCTTTGGGAGGTACTTTGAAGCACAGTCTTCAATCAATTAAATAGAATAGGTACTAAAATAATTTTCACAATTAGGAGGGTTTCTGTTCCCCAATTGCAAATTTAGAAAAAAGCCTCTTTCTTTCACGAACTCAAGGATCTGAGCGAGTGCCCAGACTGAGGTACAGAGCAATATTTAAGTCGATAACTGTACTATAAAAACTACATAATTTTTTGGTTTGATCTACTAAGTACAATTATTTATTGCTGTACCAAAAATAAAGTTTTGTGGATGGCAACATTGAGAATTTGCAACAATTATTTTGAGATACTTAGATGTTTTTTAAATCACAACCTAAAACCTGTAAGACAATTCTGTTTGTGCTTTAAAGGTTCAAAGGGCTTTTGCTGTTATGAGTCACTTGAGATCGCAAAAAAGGCTGATAGATATTGAAACACTTTTGTATCTGTCAAAATCTTCACAACCCTTCAGAGAACACCAAAATGTTCTAGAAAACTATCTACTGAAATAAAACTTTTGGACCAAGTACGTCCAAGGTACGCTCTAGGAAGTTACGTTTCCGAAACTAAAATGGAAATTTTTGTTCCAATAAAAGGGCGCAGAATCACAGATATAATGCCAAAACTGACTTTATGTAAAGAGTTTTTAGCCCCATTGATTTTAAAATCGCCTTATAGGCGAGACTACCTCGCCTCACTAAAATTCGCGTAAACTTACGTCTCGCCTACGAGCTTCTTGTCAGAAAGCCCTTGAATATGGCCAGTTATTGCTAGAAGATGAGTGGTGGTCTAAATACGGGCTATCAGTTAGAAGGAGCTTGCTACCACTAAGACCAGAGCTGGAACTCTCGCTTGATGAGAACATGCTCTTGCTTCCTGTGTAGAAAGAGAGAGACGTATGCAATGGCTCTCTTCCTAGACGGCGTCTTGCTCGCACCAAAGAGATGAAAGCCACGGCGATCGCACACAGGAATATGATTCCTAGAACGCAAAATGCTAGGGCCATCTTTCCTGGTGATAAGCAGATGGTCTTGTCTCCCGGTGAGAAGCCTCGCACGAATTCATCTTCTTCCGATTCTATTCTCCTTGAACCTGTAAATGAGTGGGTTTAAATACTGGGTCAGTGTCAAATTAAGAAATTTTGCCTGCTTTTTGTGTCTATAATAAATGGGGAGACGATTTAGCCAATGATGGTCTTTAAAAAAATCTTACCTCTTATTGAAGCTTCGTCTTCTAACTCTATGTTAGGTGCATGCACCTCTATACTGTTATACACCTCCAGTCTATCAATCACTATGCCTTTAGCATCTTTATCTAGACGAGCTTTTCTTAGTAATCCATCTCTAGTTTGCTGTGGTTTCTGCAAAGCTTTGCAGTCCACCGGCGGGCATTGACCTTTGCACAACTCTATCCCACAAGTTAGATGCAGTTTAGCTCTATCAGGGAATTTGAAGGCAGCAAAGGTTGTGATAGCGTGTTGGTAGGTCATGATATTCTTGAACATGTTGTCAGGGTCAGATTTTTCCAGTTTTATGTTGGTTTTCTCGTCAATGTTTTTCTGTAGGTCAACAGGTTCTAAGTCAGAGAAGTCAATTTCAGCACTTTTGTGCTTGTGATGGTGGATTGATGGTTTGTTGAAGATCGTTTCATCGATGGGACAGCCGGCCTCGTCCAGTAGTTTCTGCGAGGCTTCTCCCAAGCCGTCGTGGGCGACGCAGTTGGTTACTCGAAGTCCAACGCCCACTGGAATATAAAGATGGACATTGAGTAATACGTTAAGTCATCATACAATTGTTCAATTGAATTATGAGAAACTGTCAAGATCTATTACGTTCTAGCTAAGGATGCCGAGGAGATGAATCATTGACTTATATTCCTATCTATTACCTAGAGTAGGTAGATATTGTTTCCTTGTAGGAACTTCATATTTTCTATGTTTTATCTAGCTTAAATACATAACTTACTCGTATAACTCAAAAGTCATCATTTACAAACATAGGTTCCATCCTTAAGATCTCCAAGAGTGTCCACTTTTCAATCAGATTTAGCTCCATTTCGCTTTTTCGCCTATTATAGCCATTCCACCTTATCCCTGTCTTACTGGCGGTTTAGCTCAGCTTTAGACTTACCCAACCAAAATATATTTTGAAGCCCCCTAGTAAATTGAGCATTAAGTCACACTGGCATGTATGTATTGCTCATTCCGTAGGCATGGCGTTAGGAAATTACTACTGGCTGTCCTACTAGACTATTAAACTATCCTAGATAGAATACGTTTTCAAAATTACCCAGTAATCATCATCTACCTAGCTTTTTCCCAACTGTGTTGAAGTCGGCTTCTAGTCCAACCGGATTCGGAGAGACTGCCTATCTGCCCTCCACAGCCCAGTTACTGGGTAACACGATACCACTGGTTGTCAGACTTTCTGTCTACCCGTAACGTCTGACTATCCGACTGTCAAAGATCTACAAATGACAGCCGAAACTTACCCGGTAATGTGCACTGAATTAGTAGTCTAGTAGGCTGTCCCACTTCGACGGTGGCGGGCTCTGCAGCAGACACTGCGGGTGCCAGTTCCATCCAGGCACGTGCTGCTGCCATAAGCCACTCGCGTTGCTCTATTTCAGCCGCGTTCGCGAACCCTTGGCGGTTGCGGCCAGTTCTGTTGACAGATCATGAAAGTTACGATTCTAGTATTATAAAGTAAAACCAATTTAGGTAATTCAGAACATATTGAAAATTGTAGGTACTTGGTTCGGACTCAAATTGAAAAACAGAGAAAATGGAAAGTCGGAAGGCCTTAGCCCTGTCGCGGGACACAACAGGCTCATATGAGGCTCATAACAGGCTCATTTCATATGAGGTCACCACTTGCCCTCGCGGTTGACAACATAATATATTATTCTAATACATATTTAACTTTACCTCGTTTTCTTCGCCTCCCTGGTAGTCATTTCGCGTAATTTATTGTTGATCACCGTCTCTAAAGCCGAGCTGTCGATGTGAACCGCGCGAGGTTGCAATTTACATCTGAAATTCAAAACATGAACGCTTTAGATAAGCAACTTGGAAAAGTAGATCTTGATCTGTACCTACCGTTAGTTAAAAATGGAAATTAAGTTGGTTTAAATAGGCACCATAATGAATGAAACAAGAACCTAAAAAATAATTGTACATGTACAGGATTGATTTTAACAGATTCGGTATTTCCTAAACACGATTAGGCCATCCTTTATTTTTTCAACTAAACCCCGGTAAAAATCGAACTATAGGTACCATAATTGCGTGACTTATTTTCGTAAACGATTACTTATGACTAATTTGTTTAATTTTGACAGTTCAACAACATTCATTCCGTTATTTACGTTGTTGAGCAGATTTTTTTTCCAACTTATGAAGCAATGAAACAAATTGTAATTGATCGTGCATTACGCAATTAAGGTACTGTACCCTAATTGCGTAATACAACACAATCACAATCTGTTTCGATTTGAAACAGATTGCTAATCCATTGCTTCATAAGTTGGAAAAAAAATCTGCTCAACAACGTAAATAACGCAATGAATGTTGTTGAACTGTCAAAATGAAACAAATTAGGCAAAATTGTTTACGAAAATAAGTTTCGCAATTAGGGTACTGGTCTAAGGAGTCACAAGCTAATGCATTTCCTTTGTATTAGATAGTTCATAACTGGTTTCCAAATCAAACACGGCATTACTCAGATGCTTTTACTCCTCGTATAAGTATATCGATTTAAACTTAGTCGAAGAGGTTTAAACGCAGGACAAATAATTTGCAGAACAGTGCAGGATTTTGTCAATTTTGCTCACACGAAAGCAACCGAGCTCTTGGTAGGTAGTCTTGGTAATCTTGGTTAACGCTCTCCATTAGACATTAAATTAAACCTAGGAGACCTTATCAGGACTCGCAATTATTATCTACCTAGCACTTGACGCATTCCACGTGGAACTAGATTTTTTAATGTCCTTGCACCTTGCGTGTACAACTTCCAGTACATCGTTGAATCTGGTTACGTAAGGTTTTTTCTAATAGTAATCTATTACATGATCCTTGTTCGGACTAAGGTAATATTTTTCCATCGATGTCAAGTTAAACGACTCCACCCTATGTTTGTGAATGATATTAGAAAATCTAGAGATTAAACAAGGGCTTCATAAATAACACATGAGGTTATGTAGGTGTTGTTAGTACTCAATACATAATTCACTTATATTACATTTTAGTGTTGGAAATTAACAATTTATGCTTAGTGCTAAAATCTAAGGATGGAGTTCTTGCACATTCTTTTCCACACGAAACTACTTTCTGGCAGGGGAAACTAGAATCAATTATATTTTCTTGTAAATATTGACGTTTAAAAGTGCATTTTATGTGCATAATAATTGAAAACAAAAATTTGACGTTGGTTATTACGCTTATTGTAGGCTAAAACATCATGTGGGAATTCAGGACCGTTATTTCTACAGCTGCCCTTTTCGAGATCAAGGGTTGATGATAGTACAATAGGTCGATCGGTCGTCATAAATGTATTCATTTATTATGTAGTAATTCTTCCCCACCTGACTAACAGTTCCTGATCGGAAGACTGCTGCAGCTGCCTGTCCATCTGCACGACCAGCTCGACGTTGTAGTACAGATCCTCTTCATCGTCAGGTTCTTCAACTGTAGTGTTCATGGTTGATGTCCTCACGCCGCATGCGTTCGATGGCAGATTTAGAGTTATCTTGTTTTGAAGGTTTCCTGGAATATGTAACATTTCCATTAAAATTCTAGTATAAAGGAAAATTTTGAGATCTTTTCAGTAAGATGCAACTGCAACTATACGTACCTACATATAATAATATCAATAAACTTTTACAGAGGGTGTATTCGATCTAGTATTGGAGATGAAAACTGAGGCAGAGAGAAGAACGATCTTGAAACTTGAACGAATATCGTTTTTTTGAACATATCATTCAGATTGGAACATGGGACTTAAACATAACAGGCTAAATGTGGGTGTACTATAGGTGCAACTCAGCCTAACCTTCTGGGTATGCAGCCGTGATGCTATGTTACCAAACAGATTCTATTTACCTTGAACTCGACACTCCCTCGAGAAGTCCTTACTGAAGACAAGTCCTTTAAATGGCTGTGCCATCTCTAAATGCACGGTCATAGACGCCTTGTCACAGATCGTGGATACGCTGGACACCCTATTTGGCAGGATCTGCTGGCCGAGGGTAGGTGACGCTAGCCACATCAGCAGTATTGGACGCCACATCTTGGCACGCCCTGAAAATATGGAAAAATATTGCATGAGTCATGAGTACAAAGATAGAAAGGGCTCATGCTTTTTTGTCATGTGTGCGTGGCTACAAGATTTAAGACAGCCAAAAATACATGGACAATAAGAAACAGTAAAACTAGAAGTTCCCTAAGGGCTGGAAAGATATTTAAAATATGACTTCGTGATTAGCCAAGAATTACAAAATACGACCTATCTACGGTCAATACTAGACACACACTTCTGTCATATTACATTGATTATATATTATCAAATTAATCCGGTTTAGCTTCTAAGTTAAAAGTTATTTTTATAGGGTCCTTAAACGTGCACCATAAAGTTATATCATACTGATATTTCCATTACGTAATAAAGTAAGGTTCATAGAACTTGTATCTAAAGTACAGCGTTCTAATAATAAAATACGGAGGTATTTGCGAGGACTAGACGCGCTAGATCTGTGGTGCCAGGAGTGTATCTAGCCGAGTTGATCGAGAATTTGCGGTCAATATCGCGGTTGTGGCGGCGGATATGAAAGCAATTTGAGACAATTCACAATTTACGAAATTGAAGTTTTAGATTTGCTTCTATTGAATATTACGTAGAATATCTAATCTACACGCCCACATACAAGGTTTCTTATTTTTATGTTTCGAATTTGCTCGAAGGAGAAGTTCTGGTTTAAATAGCAAGATATAAATAAGCTCCTTTAGAATAATAGACAGGTCTCCATTTTTTATCCAAACATATTTCCTTTAACCCCTGACACTAATAACCAACCGGACAAGTCGGAAAAGGCTCGCATCTTTGAGGGCGTTGAACGAGCCAAGACTAACATAATCCTGGACAGTAATATATTGAAAGGAGCGCTAAGTATATATTTGAAAAAGCGATCCATTGTGCTTTGCCATCGAGGCGTTTAGCATACGATTTATAGTTAATTCTTTCTGTTAATCTGTAAAATCTTAAGTACCTACCTACATTAATATTGTTGGAAAATATACGGTTATATTTCCGGTCTCTGTCAGCGATCTCCGATGGTACAATTAGATAGAAAACGTTTGGAAGACAATTAAATTGTTTATACGAGGGAATTGAATTGGGTCTCTATGATCTATGTCGAGCGATTACGGGCGAGATAAAGAAGTCTTACTTTCGTCTGTCGTGTGTAGGTACTGTTAAATTAATTACTGTTTGAAGTGCTTTTCTTTCACTTTTTGTAGGCAACGAATAGGTAATACCTAGTCAAAATAATAGTTGTAAGTTTGTAGTGACGATTTTATTGATGACTTGGCGGCTACAATTATTTAAATGGCATAACAACTTAATCATGCACGCTGGGATTCAAAAGCCGTTTTTGTTTCTCAGACTGCGATTGGCGCCATCCTTAGATGGATCTGAATCTAATCTCAGTACCGTTTAAACTAATCTTTCAATATGAACCATGACTCTGAGATTATTTTAACAATATGACGCTGCAGTCCATTTCAGAGTCTTACATGTAAAGATCATCAAACCGCCAGCTGTGCGTGATGATTACCATTAGCTTTAAGATCATTGCCTTGCCGTGTCTGTCTCTAAAGTCTCAGAGGATCATATTTAGCCATGGTAATAGCAGATTGTGCACCAGAAAATAATGTAATGGTTATAAGAAACGATTACTCTATTCTAGTCATGTTGAAATTGTCTTGGTTTCGCTAATGCTACATTACGCAGGATGGGATGAATAAAATTATAGAGCAAATACGCGATTTACAATATGTAAAGGGAATGAGTAGTTAGTTCTAGTTTCAATAATATACGGTTTTCACTCTTAAGAACTTGCATCTTCTCACGCAAACTGAATCGAACAAGTCTTTGTAGGGATAAAAAAATAATGTTGCCAAGTATAGAAATTCTATGATAATGGATTGATTGTTTTTACGCAACGGGTAGAGGTCGTTATAACACAAAGTGACAGAAGCAAGTGTTTGACGTGCGCTTGCGCTTCAGTTTACAGTTATCCAACTCTCAGGGATTATCACAAACAAAAACAATTACATAAACAGCTATGTGGTGTTGCGTAATTGACAATTAGTGGGCAATTACAACTGTATAAGAATGTGGGACCGCGGTCGGTGGGATCTCGACCTGGCTCTTCAGCGTCGCACGTGTGAAAATAAGGGTCATTACACGAATTAAAGAATAATCATAATCATAATCATAATCATAATCATTTATTCGCTTTGAGAGTAGGTACATAAATGAAGGTGTTCCCAATGTCTGCTGACGTAATTTTTGAAGTAGAGTTAATAGAAACTGAGACTGGTAATTATTCGGTAGTATGCTTGATCTGTATCTTTTCAAAGATAAAACTTTTACAGAGAAAGATACGCAAATGATTACTTACCTTAGGGCTTCTAACTAGTCACTTTGATTTAAAAAATTGGTGTCTCATATAAAAATTAAATTTAAATTGACTGCAGAGGAGGTCACAAACATCAAAGGCCGTGAATATCATTCTGTAGTGATGGACACAACACACGACCAAGATGAAATAGATAAAATTATCAATTGAAGTGAAAGCAATTTTTATTGAGCGTGAGATCTGGTTCGGTGCACGGATAATTTTATCAGATTCGCCTTTCCAAAGCCGAATAATATTGCCAAATATGTAATGGAAGTTTTGTCGAATTTACCACTTTGTCTTCTTTTGTTTTTATCATGTAATCCCATAAAAAACATGAACAATATTGAGCTTCGTTTTGTTCTTTCAAAGCAGGAAGCACTTTGTTAGGTCATAAGAAGTCAAGAAAGAACGCACTTTTTAAATGATAATAAAAGACGAGAAACAATTCGACGTTAACAATATTACTTTACACACATAGACATTACATAAACTCACGCCTTCTTCCCAGGGGGGTAGGTAGGCAGAAACTACAGAACGCCACCTGCTACGAACCTTACATACTCCTTTTGCTTTGTTTAGGTTCATGCACGCCGGCCGGTTGCGAGTACTACGCACCTGACCTTTCTGAAGAACATCCCCAATAAGGTACAACAGCTAACATTACTTTCTGGATGGCAATTTCGAAACAGGACAAGTTGATGTAAGATATTCCAAAGTTTTAGTTTTAGTGCTGAAGTCAAACAACTAGATAATGAGCATAAACAGACACTAGCTAGACACGCGTTGAATCAATATAACACACAATGCGAATAGCAGAACTTTATCTGCTGTATCTATTTTCTGCTAGGTATTGTACCAACATTACCTATCTTTAGAGGAGGGAGAGCCGAAATCCCTCCGTTGAAAAAGGACAGCCAGTTCTTTCAGCCCAAAAAATATCCTATTTCAGGTGTCCCTGACTTAGCATTCCCCTTAGCATAAAAATCAAAATCTCTGGAAATAAGATATATCTCTCTTAAAATAAAGACCATACATAAGATGCATTGCAATTATTTAAGTTTGCATTGTCATTAGTATCCCGAACTTGTAGACCTAAAGTAATATCTCAAACATATTTACCAAAACGTCTAACCAAAATAACACAGGGTAATATGCTATTATGGTCACTCACTGTCATTCCCTGTATTATATCATGAGAACTTAGACGTAACGGGACACACAAATTGTAATAATCTATTTCTTAGTCGCTACGCCTATTTCATTCCCATCTTCCGACACACTCAAAGATGGCCGCGGTAGGTGTGAATACTATTGTAATATGAATTTAACGTAACGTTAAGACGAAATGTAATAACTTGTCAGGAGATAATGGTGATCATAATTTACTCCTATCATTATTTGTGGGAGTTCGTCGACATCGACTTCCAATTTTTTACGGCATAATGATCAATTTTCTGTGATGAGATCGCGGACTAATAATTTGGTTATACTTTAGTTTCAATTACATTGGTACCTACTATGATATTGGTTGATCATCGGTTATGTGATATTTATCTATAATTCTTATTGTTATTACAAGCCAAAATTATAGCAATCCATACATTTGCAAAATTATAAGTAGGTAGGTAGGTAGAAACAAAGTAATCAATATTTATTACAATTGCTAAAATAATCCGGAGAACAGAAATTTTTTAACGACTTCCTGCACTTAGGCCTGTCCTGCATAAAGCTTAGCTATAATTCTTTGACTTTTCGAGACGAAATGAAGACGTTAATTTAACTTTGATAAAACAACTTACAGCAAGATATTTTTACAGTCCATAATTACAACTCGTAAGAGGAAAAATGAAGTTCTTGCTGCGAATTGATTCCCCGCAGTGAACCGTGTTTGATTTCACGTCTATTCACGATCTTTCTTCGGAAGCCAACCCGTTATGCCATTGTTGTTTTAGAACGAATTAAACAACGATCTTTATGGATATTAGACAAATATCCCGTAATACCTGCTAGCTCGAAATGTCGAGTTCACATTTTTTATGGGACCGTTATTAAATATTAAAGTCGTCACATCCCTCAGTTTAATAAAGCATTTCTTGAAGGTGTATCAGAATCATTCTTTTGATGAAATCCTGACAGTTGGCAGAAACTTTACAGACAGTCTTTTTCCTAATTACCTAAATTCAACCCAAAATCTCAATAAAATTAAAAGTATATAGGTAGGTAATCGTACTTGATTACCAACACCTATTTAGGTACTTTTTTACTTTATTTTATGTAGTTACTCTTAATGATTACAAACGGAGTACCTACGTTTATATCTGTACAAGTGAGTATAGACTAGCTAGAGCAAGTTTTGCTTGTATTGTACGATTCGTAAGAACGTTACATTACATGGTAATGTTTGACAAAATGCTCTAGTGTATACTCAAATTACTAACAACAGTCAATAAAAACATATTAGTTCATCAAACCCAAATGAAGCTGATTGCTTCTGAAGATATTAATTGCATCGGTAGTAAATGGTCTTCACCTATAAACCGAATTGTTAAAACAGTTAAGGTTAGCACCGCCATAGACAAGTTCTCATTCAAATTATTGTATTTATTACTTTCTTTTATTTGAGTGTAGGTGAAATGTCACGAACGGTCACCTTAAACCATTAATCTCATTTATACAGGAAAAAGCAATGTGTAACACAAAAAAGTACTGAATGGTGACAAAAAATAAGATAAACGTTTCACATTATGTCGACTGTGTCATTAGCCAAAATGGTCGAAATGTAATGTGCCGTTACAAAAACTGTTCCTGTCTTTTGACTTGAATACAACTTTTTATTATCATTGTGAATGAACAGGTGAAAGTAAAGCTGTGGCTACATATTGAGGTAAAACTAAAATTTGTTCTATGAGAAGCATTCTACACAGATGATCGAAATCCTGTAGACTTTGATTATTAAAATTACACAAAAGTGTCTGTCTCCTCTCTTCTTATCTACTAATTGATTGACAATAATTTAACGTTCACTGCCATTTTCGATGTTTATCACAATGATAAATAGCAGGGATGTTAAGGATCTCAGTAACCGTAACCAAATCCGATATAAAATTTTCTTATAATTTCGCATAGGGGCGGAGTCTAAAGAGACACGTTATGACAGGTTTTTCTGCGTAGCTATGTCAAATTATTACCTATAGAATCTGTGTTTTACAATTTCTAAAAAATCTAATATCCGTAACCGAAACTATCAGAACGAATAATCCGCAATAATTTCATATCCGTAACCGTATCCGAAACCGGTATAATATTATTTCTATATCCGTATCCAGATCCGAAATTTCATATCCATAACATCCCTGATGAGGACTATTATAAATAGCTATTAAATCCCTGTTAAATCCCTATTAAATCTCAATTAAATATAAGATTATTTTTTATAAACGAAACGACTCTACTATTAAATAGCTATTAAATTTTGTTTTGGAATACCTCAGGGTTCTATTCTCGGACCATGAAATAGGAACCGATACAAAAAATATTAAGATAATTAAAAAATATTCTCGAATGTAGACTGCGCCTAATAAAAGAGAATCATATGGAAAAGGCGGTTATTTGGCCGAAACGTGATTGAGAATAACAACAAAAATATAACAGTTCTAAAGCACTATCAAGTTAACCTCATTAGTTTTCTTTTGTACATTCTCGATTCATTTCTCCGCACATTCGTCAAGTGAACGCACTAATATTTAGACGTAGAAATAGAGAGCATTAGTCAATGATGTCTTTACCCGTCTTTGGGGCCCTTAAATTCCAGTCTTGCCAATGAAAGTGTGAATATCAACATGATTCAATATAAAAGTACTGATGTGGATTTAATTTTTTAACATTTTCCCAATATCTTTTTGAATTAGCAAAACTCTAAATGGATGGAACACGAGGTTCGCATCGCGTGAGCCACGTTCAGCAATAAAGTGCTGGGCACAAGGGCTGTATCTAATGGTCTATAGTGACAGGTTACTAAGTTCCTCGCCCACAAGCCTCATTCAATCGACCACTGAGCTGCTAAAGCTTAACGACCAGATAGTATAAAATATAGTACTGTTTAGATGTTTGTTGTTGTTTACTGCTTTCTAAATAGGGGATTAAAAGTTAATATTTTGCAGGCAGTACCTACCTAGTAAATTTGAAAAAACAGTGACTCCGGGAGTGCCGACAGAAATGAAAACTTGAAAAAAATTGGCACCGCGTTAATCAACGCGTTGATGTCTTTTACTCCACTGTGTCGGTAAATTGCGAAACAGTGTCGCGAAATCAATGGTTTAGTCCCATCTGAAAAATGCCCAACACGCCTAAAGAAGTTTTCACTTCATAAATCATCATCAATCAATCAGCAAAAATGTGATCAGGTCAGTGGAATGTGTGCGGAAGCTTTGTCGCTCGGCTGATGTTGTGGCGCTGCAGGAGACGTGGCTACTGCCGCACGACCTTGGATACCTGGCCGCGATAGATGATGACTTTGCCTGCATGGGTACCTCTGCAGTGGATATCGCGGGTGGAGTCTTACGCGGTAGGCCCTACGGTGGAGTTGCCTTACTGTGGAGAAAGGTTGCGTTTCCGACGGTAACCGTAGTGAAGTGCAATAGTGTGCGTCTCGCCGCGATAAAAATCGAGCTCAGTGACCGTTCCATTTTGATATTTTCTGTTTATATGCCTACCGAGTCCAATGAAAACTTAGTGGAATTCACAGAGTGTCTCAGTGAAATGACAGCCATAATTGACAGTCTCAATGTGGAGTCCGTGTTTATGTTAGGGGACTACAATGCGCATCCCGGTGAGTCATTTGCTACTGAACTATTAACTTTTTGTGCGGAACAATCATGGTCCTGTGTAGACTTAGAACTAATGCCGCCGGATAGTCATACGTTTGTCAGTGATGCGCACGGCTGTCGGCGCTGGCTCGACCACTGTCTGGTGACCAGTGCCGCGCGGCACTCTGTGTCCGCGGCCTCTGTGTTATATAATACCTACTGGTCTGATCATTGCCCTGTGTCTATATTATGTAATTTTAATTTAGTTAAGCCAAAGATTTGTATACCTACTGTTTGTATAAATAGAATAGTCTGGGGTGAACGTGACTCGACTCAGATAGCGAAATTTAAAAATGTGTGTCACTCTAGACTTCGTGAAATTGATTTTCCTTCAGAACTAAGATACTGCTCAGATAATATGTGTAGTAATAAAAGTCATAAAATCCTGTTAGATAACATGTATGACGAGGTTATTTGTATACTGTCGGAGGCCGCTATATGTAGTTATATTGTTACCGAAAAGCATGGAGGTAAATACATTACCGGGTGGAATAGGCACGTCCGTGGCGCTCATGAGAGGGCTCGGCTATGTTTTCAGGCGTGGTTATACGGGGGTAAGCCCGGGACTGGCCGTCTTTATAATGATATGTGTGAAACTAGGCGCGCTTTTAAATCAAAATTAAAGTGGTGTCAGAACAATCAACAACAGATAAAAATGGATATTATAGCTGAACTTCACTCAAACAAGAAGTTCGGTCAGTTCTGGAAAAATACCAATAAATTGAATCATAAGCCGGGCCTCCCCGTCAGCGTGGCGGGAGTGCACGAGCCTAGCGAGATCGCTACTATGTTCTCCCACCATTTCAGGGTGGACTCTCCTCTGGGGCGAGCGCGGCAGGAGCCCGATGCTGAGGAAGGTAGTGAGCGTACTGTTCATTTTACTACGAATGAAGTGGGTGCGGTGATCAAAGGCATGGTGAGGGGTAAATCCCCGGGTCACGACAGCCTTAGCATCGAGCACCTGCAGCACGCAGGTGTACACCTACCCAGAGTGCTTTCTATGTTTTTTACCCTGTGTTTAGGCCATTCCCATCTGCCCGATAATCTAATGCGTACTATAGTTGTACCAATCATCAAAAATAAAACTGGTGATACATCAGATGTAAACAACTATAGACCGATCTCTCTAGCCACAGTGGTCGCCAAAGTGCTGGACAGTCTGCTTGGTCAGCACCTGGATAAACACGTCTCGGTAAACGACGCGCAGTTCGGCTTCAGGCCCGGGCTTTCAACCGAGGGTGCTATCCTGTGCCTCAAGCAGACTGTACAGTATTACACGAGTAGAAAGACCCCAGTCTATGCATGCTACCTTGATTTATCGAAAGCGTTCGATCTTGTATCGTATGATATTCTGTGGGGTAAATTAAGGGATGAAACTTGTCTACCTAGGGAAATTGTGCTATTATTTATGCATTGGTATAAAAATCAAAAGAATTTTGTGAGATGGACAGGTGCTCTCTCGGAGGAGTACGGGCTGGAGTGCGGGGTGAGGCAGGGAGGGCTGACCTCTCCCAGGCTCTTCAACCTGTACGTCGACCGACTAATCGGTGAACTCAGCAGCACCGGCATCGGGTGTCATATAGATGGAGTGTGTGTGAATAACATCAGCTACGCAGATGATATGGTGCTGCTGAGCCCATCGATGGGTGCCTTACGAAGGCTCCTGAAAATTTGTGAGTCCTACGCGGTGACTCATGGGCTCAAATACAACACGAAAAAGAGTGAAATAATGATTTTCAGGCCGGACAACAAGCGCTACACATTCGTTCCGAATTTCACTTTATGTGGTACAGCTCTAAACAAAGTTGAGCAATTTAAATATTTGGGCCACTGGGTCACGGCGGACCTTAAGGACGGGGTGGATATTGAGAGGGAGCGCAGAGCGCTGTCTGTCCGATGCAACATGTTGGCCCGCAGGTTTTCGCGGTGCACGGGGACTGTCAAAGTTGCGCTTTTTAAAGCGTATTGTCAGTCCTTTTACACCTGCAGCCTGTGGGTTAACTATACACAGCGGACATACAGCGATCTGCGCGTTCAATACAATAACGCGTTCCGGGTGCTGATGGGGCTGCCGCGCCACTGCAGCGCCTCCGCGATGTTCGCGGCGGCTGACACGGACAGCTTTGCAGCCATCATGCGCAAACGGTGCGCTTCTATCATGCGCCGCACGCGCGACAGTCCCAACACCATCCTGCGCGCGCTGGTGGACCGGTGGGACTCTCCGATGCTGGCTCGCTGGATACGGCTGCACGCAGTCGTATAGTGATTTATCACCACCATCGGGGAGTCCACCCGGACCTGCCACTTACTGTTTAATTTAATTAAATGATATACAATAAAAATGCAATTGTTATTATATATTATTTAATTAAATTATTATTATTATTTTATTTTATTATTATATGTCAATTATTATTAATTATTACTAACACTAGTTTGTAAGTTCGCAATTGTACTAACAAATATGGATGTAATCTGAATTAAATGATTATTATTATTTGTTGGTATACATTTTTGTATCTCGACCTGTGTCGGTTTTTAGGATAACACGGGCCAAAGCCAAGTGCTACCCCTGAAAGAACTACTTAAACTAAGTGATAATTGATGATAATAAATGGCGTGGTGATAATATGTTTTGGCTTTGTGTTGCAGTGGTGAATGATGTCTGTGTGTGTGATATTTGTGCGTCATTGTCGTTCTGCAGGAATTTTCGGACAATTCTGCAAGTGTTCAGGATAGCAGCTTTCTGTAGGGTTTCGTAGGTGGAGGGAGCTACGTCTAGTGATTTTAAAGATTGATGTAGTTGTTTGGGAATGACACCGGTGGTTGAAAGTACTACAGGAATAATGGTAACGCTGCCTAGTCGCCACATTCGGCTTATTTCTATTTTTAAATCTGTATATTTTGACAGCTTTTCTGCTATAGTGTTTTGTAGGTTGTGTGTGTTTGGAACTGCTATGTCAATAATTTGCGCGGTTTTATTAATTTTATCTATTAAAGTTATATCTGGTCTATTGTAATGTGTTGTTCTGTCTGTGAGGATGGCTCGATCAAAGTATAGCTTGTGTGTTGTATTTTCAAGTACTGTTTCTGGAGTATATTTGTAATAAGGTACTGGAGGTGTAGTAACTAATTTGTATTTAATGGCAAGTTTTTGATGAATTATGTTTGCTATTTGGTCGTGCCTGTGTTTATAGTCAGTCTGTACTATTGCTTTACATGCTCCAGTAATGTGTTGAATAGTTTCAGAAGAACTATGACATCGTCTACAAATGTCTGTTGAAAGAGGGACTCGCATAATGTGCTTTTGGTAGTTTCGGGTTTCTATAACTTGGTCTTGAATTGCTGTCATGAACCCTTCAGTCTCAGGGAATAAATCTCCGCGCCTGAGCCATTCGTTCGACGCTAACTTGTCGACGTTAGGTTGGCAAAGGTCTTGGCGATGTCTTCCATGGAGAGATTTCTGTGTCCATTCCGATATTTTAGTCTGTCTGTCGGTTTGTTTCTCGTTAATTTGAGTAGTTTTATCAGACATGTTTAGTGGGGTTAGTTTTCGATCATTATAAACTATTGCTTTGTGTAGGGTAGAGGTTGTGCTTTTTGTATTGAAATATTTTCTAAGGGTACTGATTTGTTTATTGTGTAGGTTCGTTATATCTATTATTCCTCGTCCTCCTTCTTTCCTGGGTAGTGTTAGTCGCTGTATGCAAGATCGAGGGTGGTGTTTTCTGTATTTGGTCAAACTGGTGTTAATGACGCGTTGTAGGCTTTTAAGTTCCGTTTTGGTCCAGCTTATTATACCAAAGGAATATGTAAGGACGGGTATCGCATACGAATTTATTGCTTTAATAGTATTTTTGGAGTACAATTGAGTGTTTAAAATGGATTTTAGTCTATGTTTAAATTGTTGTGTAAGTTTATTTTTTATTGCCTTATGTTTAATTTGCTTCGCTTGAATATATCCTAAGTATTTGTATGTTCCATGTTCATCTAAGGAGTCTATGGTTTCACCTGACTGTGTGGTATATGAGTGTTCGTATGTTTGACCTTTCCTGACTGAATTGATTTTACACTTATCAATTCCAAATTCCATTCCTATATCGCTCGAAAATTTGTCTGTGGCATTTGCGAGTTCATTTAAGTCCTCTGGTGAAGAAGCATACAATTTTATGTCATCCATGTAGAGCAAGTGGTTAATTTTACAGTCGTGCCTGTCCGTGCGTATGCCATCTGTAGTGTCATTGTAATTGAGGTTATATCCTGGCATTAGTGACTTTAATTTGTTTGATAGCGGGTTTAAGGCAAGACAGAACCATAGTGGGCTAAGCGAGTCACCTTGGAATATGCCTCGTTGGATCTTGATGGGTTCTGTCTCAATAATACCTGTAGATGTCGTAAGATGTAAACGTGTTGTCCATTGTGTAATTGTATTATTTAAAAAGGCAATTATTTGAGGGTTTATCTTATATATATTTAAAATTTCAAGTAGCCAAGTGTGTGGGACAGAATCGTACGCTTTTTTGTAGTCTATATACATAGTATATAGATCTTTCTTCTTCCGCTGGACCTGTTTGAGTATAACCGAGTCTATTGTAAGTTGTTCCTTGCAGCCCTGACTAAATTTTCGACAGCCTTTTTGTTCCTCGGATAATATTGAATTTGATTCAAGGTGTTTATAAATGATTTGAGTGATGCATGATGTTATTATTTTATATATTGTTTGTAAGCATGTTATTGGTCTGTACTTTGCTGGGTTGGTGCTGTCGTTACTGTCTTTTGGTATCATATACGTAATTCCTTCCGCTATGTATGTAGGCATCGTTGTTGGATTTTTAATAAATGTGTTGATGTAATTATACAGGAATGGGTGAGCATGTGTAAATTTTTTATACCAAAAGTTGTGGATGTAGTCAGATCCAGGTGCTTTCCAGTTGTGTAATTTTTGAAGGACGTCATGAAATGTATCTATCGGAACTTGTTCAAACTCCATTTGTTCAGTGTGCAAATGGTTTTCTGTCTCTATTTTAACCCATTCAGCTTCAGTATTATGACATATTGGCCTCTCCCAAATTCCTGACCAAAATTGTTGAAGTTCTTGTACCGACGGTAAACTATGGTTTGTGTTATTTTCGTTATTACTGGATGCGGTTTGGTTTGTGGTCGAATTTTTTAGCGTTCGATAAAACTGCTTTTCGTTGTTCCTAAATTTATTATTTTGAGTTTTGCGAAGTGTACAATTATTATACCTGTTTAATCTACTGTTTACAAGAGTGAGTTTCTGTTTTAGTGTATCTAAGAAATGTGTGAGTTGTGTGTTTGGTTCTTCATAAATTGAGTGTATTCTGTAGTTTTCTAGTATTGTGTGTACCTCTCTAACAAGCCTCCAGCCTCTATTTCCTTGCATGTATGCTGTAAGTCTTCCAATTTTTGTTCTCAAGTCTTTAACTCTTAATTCTAATCTTTTCTGCCATTTTGGTTTCTTATTTTTCTGATTGATGTTAGCCGTACTCTCAGAGGTTATTTAAGAAAGTTTGCTTCCATTTGTTTTAGCAGCTGTCCAAGCAGCACTATATATTACTGTCTGCAGGGTTTCGAAGTCTGTATCTGCATTGACATATTTTGGAAGGATGACGTTGTTAATGTTACTCACTATTTGGGCTAATTTTTTTGATGGTTTTTGTTTGGGTATATAATTTCTTTTTGTGGGATGAATGCTTGTAAAATGCTGTAGTGTGTGTGAGAATGTTTCCTCTAGTTCTTGACATCTTTCCTGACTTATTTCGACGTTTGTGGTATTATGTTCTGTGTTTATAATAGTGGTCAGGGCTCCAATGTCAATGCTATTCAAGAAATTGGGCTCGCTTCCTACTTCAGTTTCTTGTGTATTTGTTTGATTAATAACGTGTGCAGTTTCTGTGTTATTATTTGTGGGTGCTTGTGTTGTATTATCTGCAGCTATAAGTAAATTGGGATGATCTAATTGCCTATAAGGGTTCGGTTGGTTAACTGTATTCTCTGCATACGTTTTTAGGGCTTGAAGTCGTTCATCTGATATCATTTTGTTATTTAAAATGACCCTTTTTTGGTCTGATATTCTCTGCTCAGATAGATGTGACAGTTGTGGATAGAACTCAATGAAAATTTCTCTTAATTTTTTCCTCCAGACAGTCATATCTGTTTCCATTTTCGTAGCGATGAAATAGGATTTTATTAGAGTTTCGTTCATTTCGTTTGACCACCTCATTCTACGTTTTGGTTCCGATTGTAAATGTGTGCTGCATTGATCTGTATTTAACTGCGCTGGTGTCCGGGTGCATGTATCTAAGATAGTGGTGTCTGTTTGTAGCATTCTGCTTACTTCTAATCTAATTGTATCAAGTGTACTGGCCGAAAGTAATTTATTGTGAACTATTGCTCTTCGTTGATCTCCAATTCTTTGCTTCGAGACATTCATTTGCGGAAATCTGTTAATGAATTGTTGGTGCAATGATGTAAGATATGAATTTGTTTCAGTTTCTAAATTGGTGATAATTAAATACGTACGCCAAATGAATTGGTTCATGTCTTCGCTCCATTTTTTACGCGTATTGGTTGTGACAGTAGCGGGTGAAGGGTTTATGGCAGTAGTAGCCTCCGACACAACGTCTACTGACTTCGGTGACGATGATGATGATTTTGATGAGCGTGATAAATATGAAGGTGGTGATGATACGATTGATGAAAAGATGGACCTCGGAGAGGATGATAATGAAGCCGGTGATGTTTCATCATCTGCTGAGGGCTTATTTGCCTGAATTCGTTGTTTTGTTTTAGATCTTGTTATCATGATTATTCCCACGAGAAGCTAGGGACATAAAAGTCGACCACAGCAGAGCCCTGCGTTCACTGTGGCAAGGGTCAATAAAACTGGAGGTCCCCTATTTTCCAGAGTTGGCACACTAACGACTAGCGCTCTCTCCTAGCCATGCAGCCCTCGGCATGTGCAACCTTGGCTTGGATTGTATCTCTTTTGGTCTGGTTCCTCACTCTAGATCTGTCTCGGCAAAGTAAACTCTACCGGCACAGACCTAGAGTTCAGAACGCGCAAGCCCCACCACGACGTCAACGTAGAGATACGGCGGTGGGGTTATTATTATTATTTATGTAGTGTTTTTTTTTTTCTCAGCTCTTTGGCTGGTATTTGCAACATTTACGGACCGAAGCCAAGTAAATGCAGCGTGTGGTGTGTTATGTTGGGGATATGTTATGATGGGGACCTATTTCGTTTTCATCTATTTGCATGAACTTTCTGACAATTCGACATGTATTTAAAATTGCAGCTTTTTGTAGGGTGATATAGAGGGTTTCTTTTAGGTTTAGTAATTTAAGGCTATGGAGAAGGTGATTCGGGATAACGCCGGTTGTTGTTATTATTATTGTTCCTTTATTCATTGTAATTCTTATTTGGTTACATTTTTAAATATTTCTTAAAATAAAAGGATAAAAAAAACATTTAAAAATATAAAAAAATAGAGTTCCGCCGGTGTCGGGAGCAGGGTCCAAGCTACCGGTGGTTAGGGTTGCAGAGACAGGAACCTCCTCACAATGCGAGCCGTATCGAGGAGTACTGCCTTCTGAATCAGGCGTTTGATCCAGCCGTCTAACGAGAGCCTCGAGAGATGTTGGTCGAGGCTTTCGGCCATCAGGCCATTTGCCGTTATGACAATCGGCACAATGATAGCCGAGCTCACATTCCACATGTCAACAACCTCGTGTGCTAAGTCGAGATATTTTATTTGTTTCTCTTTCTCAGCTTTCACGAGGTTCTCGTCATGTGGAATGGTAACATCGACTATCATTGCGCGGCGCGCTAATCGATCTATCACTACTATATCAGGCTTATTTGCTATAATAGTCCTGTCAGTAATGATAGACCGATCCCAGTACAACGTGACATGGTCCTTTTCGAGAACTGGGTCGGGCACATACTTGTAATACGGAACCTCAGAGTCCACAAGTTTATATTTCAAAGCAAGTTGCTGGTGAATAATCCTAGCCACTTGGTTATGTCTGTGCAGGTACTCGCCGTTAGCTAGACGCGAACAACCGGAGATAATATGTCTGATGGACTCACCCGGACGATGGCATGCCCGACACACGTCAACCGTACCATCCTTCATAATATGTCTCCGGTAGTTATTCGTCAAGATAACTTCATCCATAATTGCACAGACGAAACCTTCGGTTTCCCCGAAAAGGTCACCGAAACGTAGCCAGGATACGGACGCTAGAAAATCTACACCGGGCTCATGAAGAGCCCGATAGAAGCGCCCGTGAAGCGCCTTGCTTTGCCATACTTCCTTGCGGTCATCTGTAGTAAGTATTACAGGTTTGCGCCAGTTCTCTTTAGCCATGGAGAGCGGGGTGAGCCCGTTGTCCACTGCGACCACATCACGGTGCATACCCACATCGGTTTTAAGAAAATATTCCCTGAGGCTGCACACCTCGCGGTTATGGAGGGTCTTTGCATTTAAAAAGCCTCGACCCCCGCACTTCCGCGGGATGTACAGTCTCATCACCGATGAACGTGGGTGATGCATCCGGTTTGCGGTCAGGAGTGTACGGACCCTCCTGTCCAGGGCGTCCAGTTCGGTCTGAGTCCATTTGAGTATGCCGAAAGAGTACATCAAAACCGGCATGACCCAACCGTTGAAGGCGCGCACCTTGTTTCCGCCTGAAAGAAGACTAATTAATACCTTCTTCAGGCGACCAAAGAAGCGCTCCTTCAACGATTGCTTCATGTCAGCAACGTTGATGCCTAACGCTTCCGACATACCCAAATACTTATAGCTTTCAGCTGAGGAGAGGGATCTGAGGTGTATGGAGTCCGAGAGTTGGGTTCTCTCGGATTCCATAATCTCCCCTCGCTTTACATGCATGACTGCACATTTGTCCACACCAAATTCCATCCTGATGGCGCCACTGAATGTTTCAGTTATCTTCAGTAGCTCCATCAGTTGCAATCTGTTGGGGGCAAAGAGTTTCAAGTCATCCATGTAGAGGAGGTGAGATATGACCTGACCACCTCTCCTCAACCTATAGCCTAGGCCTGAATCCTCCAGCAGTGTGCTCAGAGGATTCAGGGCTAAGCAAAACCAAAGTGGACTTAAACTGTCGCCCTGAAATATTCCCCGTTTAATCCATACAGGCTCGTCATTCCCCTGGATCTGTCGGCATCCTGGGTAGCGAAGAACCGTCCTCCATTGCCCCATACACGACATCAGGAAGGCGCGCAGAGTTGCATCTATCTTGTACAACTCCAGCACCCTCATGAGCCATGTATGTGGCACCGAGTCGTAGGCCTTCTTATAGTCTATCCAGCATGTCGACAGATCCTTGCGGGATCGACGAACCTGTTGGCTTATGGCCATGTCGATGAGGAGAAGCTCCTTAGTACCACGGGACCCGTTCCTACATCCATTTTGGGAGGCTGACATAATTGAATAACTGTCAATGTGTGTGTTAATTTTCGCTCTCAAAATGGATGTAAGAAGTTTATAGACCGTCGACAAACATGTGATTGGTCTATAATTCTTGGGTTCCGCGGGACTACCTGACTTATGGAGCAGGTGGGTAACGCCTGTTGTTAGAAACTGTGGTAGCGACCCAGACTCTAGGGCTGACTGGAATTGAGATGCCAGGCGAGTGTGTGAACTACTCAGCCATTTTAACCAAAAGTTGTGCAGTCCGTCCGGCCCCGGTGATTTCCAGTTCGGTAACGGACGGACTGCTCTGGCTACGTCTAATGGCGTGATTAGCACAGTATTCATTTCTGGTATAGTTTCACACACTCGCTCGACATCCTGCATCCAACCAGCCTCAGTGTGACAAACGGGCACTGACCAGATGCTGCGCCAGAATGCACTCGTGGCAGCATCATCCGGGTGGCGCACGTCCGTCACATTTTGTTCAGGTCGCTCCCAAGCTCTATAAACCCACCTCTCATCGCTCTGGAACATGCGATTCTGCATGTATCGGTCAACCCGCCGCTTATACCGCCGAATACGGCTCGCCCATGCACAAACTTTCTGCTTCAGGAAGTCGATGCGCTCTGTGACACGGGACATGTATTCTTGAGGACTGATTCCAGTCCCCGAGAATGCCCGCCTTACAAAGCGCATCACTCGTGGTCGTGTATTTCCCTCCCTGAAGCAGTATAGTTTGCCGATGAGTACCCTGGCCCCATCGACACGTCGCTCGATTCTGTGCTGCCAGGCTGGTACGGCTGGTTTAGGTCGAGTAGCTCCGTCGCTGTTTGGAAACTTGACGTTAGCTAAACGACATGCCGCAACAGCCGCGCAATACAGGATCGAGTGAGTGTCAATGAGATCCTCGCTGCTCTCGAAAAAATTCGTAAGGTGCGAGTCCAAGGCACACACCAGCGCCCTATTTTTTTTGTGCATGGGTAGGCGTGGTAATCGGGGTCTAAGTTCGGTCGGAGTGTACCTATACTCGCGGAACGCATCCTCCAGTGCGTTCCTCAATCGTTCGTTACACTGGCTACTTACTGTGGCAACCCTATCATCCTCCTCTTCAACACCATGATTGAACCGCGGCGGGATTGCATCAATATTTGACGCTTGTGCCGCGGTTTGTGCCTGAGTTGAGACGATGTGGTTGCTCAGTACCTCTGAGCGCAGCCTATCAAGTGCAGCATCGTCCAGCCTATGATTGCGCTGGATGACACGCACCTGATCCGACAGTCGTTGGGCCGAGACGTTGACGGCTGGCTCTAGTTCCTGGAACAGAGACAGCATCCTAACACGGTACGCAGTGAGGTTAGTTCCTCCCTCTGTAGACCCGTAATATGCGCGCATGACGTTCTCGTTCATTGACTGAGTCCATCTCATGCGCTGCACACAACCACCGGCAGCGGGGACCCGGCTCGGGGCCGGTTGGCCCCTAAGTCCCAAGCTCTTCGGTGGCCGGCCTTTCCCCGGCCGACGTACAGGTGTTGGCGACGTCGGCGGGGAAAAATACTCGTCGCTCGAGCTCGACGCAACTACCGCGGCCGGTGTCGACACAGCGCTCACAGTGAGGCTGTGTACCGGCGGCGGCGAGGCGGAGCTGAGCGAAGAGTCCGGAGGTGGTAGGCGTGCTCGGCGAGTAGCTGATCTCGTCAACATTCCATAATTTCTATATCTTGCATAATTTATTTATATGGGAGTCCGTATTTGACACTGTCATTTTTGATTATAGTATTTTTTTTGGTTTTTTCATTGTAAATAGGTTTATTGTTTATGAATTTATTTACTGTTTATTCCAAGGAAAAATTATTGAGCTTTTTGTATTAATACGATATGTGGAAATAATTAAATATGCGAAATAAGAGATAAGAAATTTTTTTTGTTGTTGACGTTTCAGTGTTGCCAATATTATTATTATTATTTTCGGTTCTTTACGTTTCTTCTCATTTAAGAGAGGTCAAGAAACCTTACATACGGGTCGGGACCAAGTATGTAAGGTGAAATTTAGATTGAAAAGGTGGATGACAATGTTGAAGAAGTCAGGAACTTTCGGGTGATGCGACAGGTGTTAAGGATGGTTGCTTTTTGGAGCATGTAAAGTGTGTGAGTAGGCATCTGTAGGGTGTTAAGGCTTTGTGTGAGAGATTTTGGTATTATACCAGTAGATGAAAGGACAACGGGGACAATATGAACGGTTTGTGCTTTCCATTGGGTTTTAATTTCTATGGCGAGATCTTGATACTTACTGAGCTTTTCGGATATGGTGGTTTGAATATTATGTGAGTTCGGTATTGCTATATCTATCAGATAAACTGTTTTATTAGTTTTGTCGTGAACGGTAATGTCAGGTCTATTGTAATGAATAGTTTTATCTGTTATTATTGTTCGGTCCCAGTAAATTTTCTGATCCTTACTTTCTAATATTATTTCTGGTTTATATTTATAATATGGTATCATTTCGTTAACGAGTTTATATTTATATGCTAACTGTTGGTGTATTATTGCAGCGACTTGATCATGGCGATGTTTATAATCGGTTTGTGCAAGTGATTTACAAGCTCCTGTTATATGTTGTATGGTTTCAGAGGCAGTGTTGCAATGTCTGCACAAGTCAGTCGGCTGATGTTGGTCCTTTATGATGTACTTTCTGTAATTACGAGTGGCTACTATTTGATCCTGTATGGCTAGCATAAAACCCTCGGTCTCGGGAAACAATTCGCCTCGTTTGAGCCATTCGTTCGACTTCACTTTGTCGACGTGTGGCTGGCTCAGGTAGGCTCGGTGTCTTCCGTGTAGGGCTTTTGCAGACCATGCTGCAATTTTTTGTTGTGTACTTACAATGTGTTCATTTATTTGCGTGTTCCTATTTTGTAGGTTTAGTGGTGTAAGTTTTTTATCTGTTTCCGTTACCTGTTTGTGTAGTGATGAATGTTCTGATTTGGTATGGAAGTACGCTCTGAGTGAAAGTATTTGTTTATTGTGCAAATTGTGTATGTCTATTAATCCTCTTCCTCCTTCTTGGCGTGGCAGTGTAAGTCGTTGTATGCATGATTTTGGATGGTGTTTTCTATGTTTGGTTAGGAGTGTATTGACAGTGCGCTGTAGTTTTTTGATATCAGTCTTTGACCATCGTATAATTCCGAAAGAATATGTGAGAATAGGTATTGCAAATGTGTTAATGGCTTTAATTGTGTTTCTAGAGTTAAGGTTGCTTTTTATGATAAGGTTGAGGCGGTGTGAGAATTTTTTTTGCAGTTCTTGTTTGGACATCTTTTGTTGTATCTGCCTGGACTGTTTAAAACCTAGATATTTGTATGTACTCTGTTCATCCATTGGCTCGATCGATTCACCTGATGCGAGTGTGTAACTATTATTTTGGATTTTTCCTTTTAAAATTGATAAAATTTTGCACTTATCTACTCCAAACGACATGCAAATATCGTCAGAGAATTGTTGTGTTGTGTCAGCTAGTTGGAAAAGCGCTTTTTTGTCAGCTGCGTATAACTTTATGTCATCCATGTACATGAGGTGTGTAAGGGTGTATTGTGTGTCATTGTTTGCCAGGGTGAATCCTACGTCTGTTGTATCAAGCAAGTGTGAGAGTGGATTGAGTGCCATGCAAAACCACAGAGGACTTAGAGCGTCTCCTTGAAAAATTCCACGTTTTATACAGATTGGCTCAGTAGCCAGAGTCGAGGAGGATGAATTAATTTTAAGAACAGTTTGCCAATTCTGCATGGAAGTTTCTAAGAATTGTTTCAGTATTGGGTGAATTTTATACAGGTTTAGAACGTTTAATAACCAGCTGTGCGGAACTGAATCGAAAGCCTTTTGGTAATCAATAAACATTGTGTGAATATCCTTTCTGTTTTTAACAGCGCTGTTCATAGTAATCGCGTCAATAGTAAGTTGCTCTTTACATCCTTGGCTATTCTTACGACATCCCTTTTGTTGTTCTGCTAGAATGTTATTTTTAGTTAAATGTTCGTATATCACTTCACTTACGCAGGCTGTTAAAATTTTGTACAAGGTTTGTAAACAAGTAATTGGTCGGTATTTCGCTGGATTTATGGTGTCATTCATGTCTTTAGGTATCATGTAAGTTACTCCGTGTGTTAGATATGTTGGAAGTATATTTGGTGATTGGATGAATGTATTTAAATGGTTATGTAAGAATGGATGTATGTTAGAGAATTTCTTATACCAGTAGTTGTGGATGTGGTCTGTGCCAGGTGATTTCCAGTTGTGTGTGCGTTTGATGATGTCTATAAATGTATCTATAGGTATAAACTCAAATTCCATTTCTGGAATTTCTCGTGTTTCATTTTCCCAGTCTGCGCGATTATTATGGTATACTGGATTTTCCCAAATGTTGGCCCAGAATTCCCTTAGTGTTTCAGATGAAGGTGTCTCTATGGTTTGGTTAGTGGTGTCTCTGTTATTAGTTGTCAGGTTCCTATAAAATATTTTTTCATTGTTATTAAATTTTATGTTCTGTACTTTGCGGTTCGTGCATGTTATGTATCTTTTAAGTCTACTGGATGCTGCGCTTAATTTTTGTTTTAAAGTGTCCAAAAAGTGTTCTATTTGTGTATTTGAATTTTCGTGTTGTGCATGTAGTTGGTATTTTTTCTTTATTTCTTCTACTGCTGCTATTAATTTTTGACTTCTACTACCGTTAATGAAATGTGTCAGCCTACCTATGTTTGCTCTTAGATTTTCAATTTTCTTTTCTAATCTGATTTGCCATTTTGGTTTTCGCTGTGTATATGTTCGACGTTCATTTTGTATAGAGTCTGATAATATTTTAGCACCGTTGCATGTAGCTGCCGTCCATGCTGCACAGTAAATTATGGTCTGCAATTTGATGAATTCGGTGTCGATATTTACGTGTTTCGGGAGAATGACAGTATTTATGTATGTAACTATGGCAGAAAACTTTCTAGATGTCTTCTGCTTGGGGATATATGGCCTGTTAGTGGGGAGTGTGTCAATAAAATTATATTGAGCTTGTTGAAATGTGGCTTCAATTTCTGTATTGATTTCTGGGGCAGCATCAAAGTTAGTTATCGTAGGTCCAAATTGACCAATATGTATGTCGTTCAAGAAATTGCCATCATCTGTATTTACGAATGTCTGAGATAAGATGCCTGTATCTGTGCTATTGTTTAGGGATATATGATTTGTGAACGTATTTGTAGGTGTGCCAGTGATGTAAGTGTTTGTATCCGGTTGTTCTAAGTCTTTCTGTGTTTGTGTATTCAAGTGATCGATACTTATGTATTCAATATTTTGTGTATTAGTGTTGTTTTCCCTTAATTCAGCAGCTATCTGGTTTTTAATTTCTTCTAATCTGTTGGGATTTATATAATTGCTATTTAAAATCGCTCTAACTTGATCTGATAATCTTTGCTCTGTTATATGTGTTAATTCCGGATAAATATTTATGAATTGCTCATGTAAATATTTTCTATAAGCTGTTTTATCTGTTTCTAATTTTGTGGCAGTGTAATATATTTTCATTATTGTTTCATTATATTCGTTCGTCCATTTCATGCGCTGGCCGGTTTGTGTATGAGAGTGTCTAGAGTGTTGCTGTATTTGAGTGTGTACCATTTGTAATTCGGCTCTGACTTCCTCATAAATCTGATCTATTGTGTCCTGTGGTAGTAATTTCTTTTGAACTATGGCTCGACGCTGGTCGCCTATTCTTTGTCGGCTTACTTGCATAGCCGGGTATTTTTCTAGAAACTTTGTGTGGAGAGATGGAAGGTAGGCATTTTTGTCTGTATCCATACTAGTAAGATGAAGATAAGTGCGTAGGATGAATTTATTCATTTCAATGCTCCATTTCCTACGAGTTGTTGCAGTTCTTGCGGTGGGTACAGTATCATCGACAAAATTTGTCTCCTGTACAACATCCGCTGACTGTTTACTGATAGATGATGTTGATGATGGCGTCGGAGTGACGCGGAAAGATTGTGATGATGATGGAATTGATTGAAAAAGAGATGAGGGAGATGACGAAGAGAATTGTGAAGTTTCGTCATTGATCTGAGGCAAATTCGCCTGAAGCTGTTTTTTTGTTTTAGATCGAGTATTCATGTTGTTCCCACGAGTAGCTAGGGACTTAAAAAGTCGACTACAGCAGAGCCCTGCGTTCACTGTAGTAAGGGTGAATAAAACTGGAGGTCCCCTATTATCCAGAGTTGGCACACTAACGACTAGTGCTCTCCCCTAGCCATGAAGCCCTCGGCATGTGCGACCTTGGCTTGGATTGTATCTCTCTTGGTCTGGCTCCTCACCCTAGATCTGTCTCGGCAAAGTAAACTCTACCGGCACAGACCTAAACTTTGGAGCACACAAGCCCCACCACGACGTCAACGTAGAGATACGGCGGTGGGGTTATTATTATTATTATTATAAATCGTAATAAGCAATAGTTTAAATTGAAAAATGTATAGAATTCCTTTTCGTGTTTATTGGCACTGCTACTAAAGAAGGAGCAACATAAGGAAATTAGGTTATTTGGCATGTCTGTAACCAGCCTAATAGAAAACACATTTATTTAAATCCCTTTGACTGTTATTTTAAAGATCGTTCTATAAATTGCTGAGGTCATTCACTATAAATACGAGCATCATCGCTCTTTACTTATACATAATTTGAACGTTATGTCCGACATAAATATTTATGAAAAGTTCGGAAGTAAATTATTCAAATTTAAACATGCCATAATACGGAGATGAAAACATAAAACTTAAATAAAATGCCTTAATTTAGAAAGTAGAGAATTAAGTAATTATTTGATAAGAACAGTTTGAAACAGACATTTATTATGTTTTTCTTTCATTACATTTGTTTTAATCGTATATCAAAGCATGTGTGAGGTTCCCACAGCCATTGTATCTGCCAAGTTTCCTCTAGTAGGTAGTGGAAATTAATCGATGAGTTTCACCTTATTGTTTCGACTCGAGGTATGGTTTACTTAACTCCACAGGTTTACAGGAGACGTTAATTGTACTATGTTACTTTTCCGAGGAAGTTATAACGTTGATGGAAAAATAATGATGTTAACACGCAAAAGCTCTTATCTTTCTGCTTAGTTTAACTGAGATAAAATCTAGTCAGTAGGTATTATGCAAGTGCAGTTTTACCAGTAGTACAATGACTTTCATGTACAGTAAGCGCTCAAAAGTGCATGATCACGCTAAGAGTCGTATTGCTGTGAACACGCGGTATAGTCCGTACATTTGTATGTGTAAACAGTCAGACGTCTGTGGTGTGAGTGCCGTACACACACCACAGAGAACGCAGTTTCGCACTACACACTATCGTATCGTCACGGTTCGCGGGCGCCGCACTTATATTTCCATAACTTTTGTTAGCACGCATCATACTCGTACGCGTGACCTTGGCCAGTGTATCGCATTGCTAAAATTCGAAAGTAAATTATATGTGCAGATAGCAGAAGGCGTTAAGCGTTGGTCTTAGATTCAAGATGGCTAAGGTTCTAATCTCGTAAATCACAGCGCTGTTTTTGCAAATATTATTATTTTTGTTTGCAATAATAATATTTTTAAATATCCTGCCTATTTATTAATGTTGTTATTGCAATAAAGGGTTTAGAATAAAAAATGCGTGATATGTTATAATAAAAAATAAATAATATTTATTCGTTATGTTTATTTTACTTAAGTATAGTTATTAAACTGCTACAATTATTTATCATTACTTCACCTGAATAATATGTGAAATAGATGTCTAGAAACTTAGAAGCAATTTGTATTATTTTGACATATTTAAATTTTGAAATGTTTTAAATTTTAAATGGATTTTTTTGCACCATAAATATAAAGCTTTGATCATGGTCTAAGTAATTAAGCAATAAATAAGAATATTAGACTACTTATAATGTAAAAAAATCTACTGACAAAATTGTTGATTTTAAGGTTAAAGGCAGTTGTTCATATTAATTATTTTAAACTTTATTTGGCTTTAGTAAATATTGGTTGGTATTGAGGTTATAGCTTAAGTATTCATTTTCTTTACGAAAAGAAGATTGAAACTAAACCTCAAATTTTAATCCTAAAATAATACTATTACTAAAATAATATTAAAAAATTTCGGTATATCTGCAAGAAATACGACAAACACCCTATTGAAACGTGCTTAAAAAAATCGTTACCATAAATTCATGCAATAACGAATCTGTTGTTTATTAAGTTGGTACGGTCAATATTTTAAGGTCAAAAACGGTTTTCTAGCTGGTCTTCAGTGATGCAAGCCTTCAGAGTGCACGGCGAACGGTTCATAATGACGTGTTTTTAATAATTCAGCAAAATATCTCGTTGGTATGAAACCATTTGTTTCATTCACCATTTGACGTCGCTGCTACTCGATAATAAGCCCCTTCCTCATATCTCTTAACCCTCACAGTATTTCTCTAGAACAAAGAAAAACATTGTTTTTATTACACATAATACCTAATTATTTATTATTCACTAATCGAATTAAACCTCACAATGAATTTAAAACTTTAAAGGCATCTTCTGTCTCAATAATACCTCTGTTCTATCAACAATACCCTTGATTAAGATTTATGTTTAGTAAAATATGAAATATATAAATGATAACACTCACACTTAGTCCGGTTTTATTAGATATTCACTTCACTTTTACGCAGCGCAATAATATTCTCTGATCTGATCTGATCTCTTCAATATATTTTATGCCTGCTTTTTGATAATAATAACCACAACACTGCGCTAAATGCTCGTCACCAATATTATCACGGCACGAACCAACAAAGTTCTATTAATTGAATACTTGTAACAAACTGCATCTACCCCACAGAAATCGAAATAATTTACTTAGTTTTTTGTGGTCTACCTGCTAAACTTTAATATTTATGTGAACAAGACGAATGAAACTAAAAACGAATGATGATTATCGAACTAGTCATTGGTTGCAGACAAAGTGAGTGTGTGTGTGTAATGTGCGTGTCTACAGTATTGTAACAACTTATAGAAGAAGGTCGTAAGTCAAACCGAAGCGTCAGTCTATTGCTTTGTGAGATTGCTCATGGACTTTTGGTCGGCACTGTACCTACAACTTTTTGAAACTGTAAAAATTATCTTGGCATTTACTCACTAATCAATAAAATTGCATCTTTCAAATTATACGTACCATTAAATCTCTATTGTATAACATTTAATTAACCCGTTGATATTATGAATTTTAATTTACAATCTCGTTGAAAGATATTTTAGATTTCTTGTCTTCTTTCTAATTAATCATGATCGCGTAAGCGAATTATGTGGAGTCATCGAGCAGTAACATTTTAACAAAACAAGTTTTTTATTTATTTATTGCAGTCCAAGTCATAACAGTAACCCAAATATTTTGGCAACATAGTATATTTGTTACAATAAACCTATTAACATAGCAAGTGGTACGCAAAGAGCGTCGTGGAACGCTACAGTTACTAGCGTTCCGTTATACGCCAGTAACACAACGATACGACGATGTAAAAGACGCCAACTGGGAATGCGGATGAACGGAACGTGCACAAAGGCTGTATCACTGCAGTCATTTGTTTTGAGCTAAATAGAGTTAACTAGAGGCTGCAGACACAAAACAGTTACCTTAGCTACCAAAGGAAACCCATAAAAAAAGTTGGATTTTAATACATTTATATCCACTAGGTCCTCATTCACTTCACCAAAGTTTTTGTTTACAAAGGCTCATTAAAAATAAGCTTCAAACACAGTTAGTTATATCTATACTTGTCTCAAAAGTACACCGTGCTTTTTGATCTCAAGCTCCAAGTATGTATGTCTTGCTAGCTACGACGCTACTTTTTTTTTTGTTAATGGACCCCTTGCTCGATTAACACACATACTAAATCACCAGCTGATTGGATTCGAACTCATCAAAGTAAATCTTACGAAAATTATCAATTTAAAACTGACGAGAACAGCCAGTTAACATTTAAATCCACTTTACGACCGAACTAGCGACCCGCCCCTGTTTCGCACGGTTTCGACTACTTGACAAAACATAAAGATTTCTTTATTATATCTAAGTTAGATATTGTTGTATTATACACATTAATTTTTCGGAATAAATTCTCTAATTGATGTTAAAAACCGCATCAAAATACGTTGCGTGGTTTCGAAGAACAACGCGGTCACACAGACAGACACGAAAAGCGACTTCGATTTATAATAAGTATAATATTATTAGGTTCAGTATAATATAATATTTATTTATATAAAATATGTAGATAGACGACGCGATGACAGACGGTACCATAATTTATTAAAAGCAATATTAGTTTAACTGGCCATTTATTTATCGAAGCAAAATCGATATGAAATATTGTATTTATAGATTCTAATTTAAACGTGGTTTAAATGGCGACTCCCGTTAATTCTACACAGTAATATAAACATTTTATAGCTAATAAATAATATTATTATATGTAATGCGTCGACTGTTACCGTACGTATTTCCCACATGAAATCAACTTGGCATAACTGCATAGCCAGCGGTACCTACTAGCTATAAACTTACTTGCACATTAGGGTACTGACTACTGACACATTGTGGCTACTACCGTACGGTAGTCAATGCGTTTATATTCCATCTGTCATCATACTCATCATCACTCGGTGTTACGGGATAGAAATCATCGATGATCACAGTCAATCTATTCAAAGCACAGATACCGGAAAAATATCGACAATTTTTATTAATGTCCCTCAATATGTCTGTCTCTTAAAAGTGAATGGCAGCCATCAATTCTACTAGATAATGGCAAATTAATAATGGGTTCCGTTACTTCCGTAACTGTTTCCAATTTTGAGGTGCAATATGATGGAAAAAATCAAGACTACGTTGCGAAGAAGAGTTGAACGCACTTACTTTTTTTTTGCAGTCACTGCATTTCGTTTGAGTTTGATATAACATGCTAACAGTTTTGATATAGTCAATACTTATTGGGCAATTTCGAGAGGACACTTTGAATGAAGGCCACGTAAAGATATGCAATGCATGAAAGGCATCTAGGTAGGTCATCGCACGGAGAAATGTATGATCAGAAATTGGTAAATGACGAAAATTGGCACTGCGCGCGGTGTTTTAGTACAAATATTATTTACAGGGACGTGTGTAAAAGTTTATTAGTAAATAATGGTGTACTGGGGCTCATATTATTAGTAAGTACCATCGAAGATTGACTAAAATAAAGCAGCCACAGCAGACGACCTTTAAAAGCCCATAAATACTGCTTCTCGTCTCCTACAATGTTTTATAATATCTACAGTTTGTTTCCACGGGTATCTCCAATACCAGAGACATCGCAGACATGTATTGCAATAGAGAGAACCAAAACTGAAATGTTTTATGTACCTTCTTTTTTTTTTTTTTGTTGGGAAATTATCAAATAACTTCTCCCGTTCTGGGCGGAGCGGGAGGGCGTGTCAGATTCTTACTGATTAAAACCCACCCGTGTTCCTTCAGTTGCCTGTATGTTGCCAGGGGCCACAGTAACCCTTTCGTCCGAAAGGGTTTGTCCAAACCCGCTGTTTTATGTGTCTGCTGTGACAACACAGCTTCTGCTTGGCAGCAAATGGGTTTGGTGGTAGTCTCCCAACTTCTCTGGACGAGCTCCTTCGTGAAGCTTTAATACTACTTAAACTCACGCTTACCTCTTATCTAGTTGCTGTTTAAGTATGTGAAGGTGAGGAGTAACATTGACGTAACTAGCGTCTGAGCGAGACAGATCACATGTGAATCCGGCGGAACGCTTTCACTCTCGCGCCTCCGATTCTTATCTAACTGTTGTGCGCTGAAGGCTGGAAAATGTCACCCACACTTCATTAAAGGCTGTATTGTTGTTTAATTTTGAGCCTAGTCATTGATGTTATGTCATACGTGAGGAGAAGTCTTGATACTAATTTTGATAAAATTTCTTTCGTCGGCTATTCAGGAAGGAACTAATTTGGCCTTGTGTTGCCTTCCAGCAACAGGCATTTGTGGCTGTCCTTCTCCTAGTCTTGTAAAAGATATGGTATCAGATGGATGGAACTAAATTGCCCCTGAACGTCCTTGACTCCCTAGATTTTGAAAGGAATCGGTACCTTGTCTACAATGGCGGATTTACACATTTCCCAAGTTTAAGCTCTGTTTTTGCCGCCTTTGCTTCTACAATTTTCTGTTCCTTGATTATTTTTATAATTTGGTTAAAAATCCACATATTAGTGAGCTAGTTCAATGTACAATGAAAGGGAAGAGTGAAAGTCATCGGAAAGAAGTCTCTCTCACAAGACACCCTCATCAAAACACGACGCAAAAAAAAAAATTGCCTTAGGCTCAAACCTACTCAGCCTGCTGGTAAATCCGCCACTGCTTGTCTGGTTCAACAACCTCCCAACAAAATGAAGTTAAAAAGTTTGTGAAAGAAAAGTTGCATAGTCTTTTTTACATAAAAAAACAATGCAATGATTTCACAGATTTAATATTTAAACGCGTTAAATATTAAGCACTTTTATCTCTGTGCTGTGTGATAAATGCACTAGCTATTGTGTTTCATGCCATCAACGTTATACAATCACTTCAGGTCACGCGAGGCGGACATATTAGTCCAATCGACTTTGTTGCAATGTCAATGGCACACTATTATTAGTGACCTTCAATTAAAGTAGGGGAATTACAAGACAGATGGCCTAAAATCAGGTACAGTGATGAACCTACACAGGTACCATGCTCGGCACAAGGGCCTTTCCTATCGATAGAACAACGATGGTGGGTCTGACAATCTGTCTGGCATTTCATCCCACTCTCGTCCATCGTGCTGGATTTAGTGACAATGCCTGATAACTATCCACCAACCCGCACTGGGCCCGCGTGGTGGATAACGGCCCACTTCCTGTCACAGAGAGAAGAACTGTGTCCCAGCGATGGGAACATTATAGGCTGATTATGCTATGCTTTATGCTCGGTAACTTGAGCAGCATAAATATGCAATTATTGTAATGTCATCAAGGTTTGCGAAGGTTCTCTCAGTGAGAACCAGAATTACGTCACTCTGAAGCCATAAAATTGCATTAGTCAGATGGATTATCGATTTGTTATGATAAGAGGAACGTTCAGTGAAAGGATATAATAAACTTACCTTGTTCCGGATTTTGACGATTATGTAAAACAGAAACTTTTTATTTTGATATTGACAGTAGAATTTTGAGAGTTATATATAGCCTTTGCTTGTGCATCTTAGCTTGGTAACTTAGTTTTTCCCGGCCGGCCGGCTTAGGTTTTGCTAGCCTAGAGCACCGGGTGGTGCTAGATTGTTCATGTATCCTAATTTTGGCTTTCACATTCTCTCTGCTAAAGCTGCCGAGTACACCACAGGGCCCTAAGTCGGTACTCCATTTCCTTATACTTTGTTAAAATAACTAGGTATGTACGTAATAATATTTATTACATTCCGAGTTTGCCAGGAATTGTGCTCGTTTCGTACGTACCCGATCCTATCTGCGTAAAGTGTAGTGACAGTGTCTTTGGATACACAGAGTATTAATTTAGGTCAAAGTGTATCATGCTTCTGTGTTTCCTTCAAAAACATTTCGGACTCTTTGTGCGTCCTTTAGGCGCCTAAATAAATTCATGATGGAGCGTCTTTTGATGATAGATAGGTTCCGAATTTAAGGTCCTGTTTCCTATGCTGACTCACAACGGAAATCGTGTTTTGCATATCTTTATATTCATTTATTATATATAACTCCTACCTATGACCAACAAAGTTGTCTGTCAGACTTTGAAAGGTTCATAAATCGTCGAATAAAAAATCTGTCATGTGAGTGTGTAGGGTTGTCGAAATACTAGGTTAGGTACATCTAATAGTTTTAATTCGTATTAACGAAAAAATACTTAATATACAGGGTAAGTTTTTATCCAGAGTGCAAACATTAACACGTGACTTTACTCATCATTATGAACAACTTTTACTATGGGACGAAACTTGAAATCGCGAAAATAAAATCAGCTGTTCCCTACATTTTGACGAGTTATGCGAACATAAATGTAGGGAACAGCTGATATTTTTTTCACGATTTCAGGTTTGGTCCCACAGTAAAAGTTGTTCATAATTATGAGTAAAGTCACGTGTTAAAGTTTGCGCACTGCATAAAAACTTATCCTGTATAGTTTTGCATAAAAAATACCTATCAGTTAGCCCGATTGACCTTCCGACGAAATAGATAACCTTTCATCTACTTATTAATTTCAGAACGTGATGGTAAGTTTCTAAAATATCAATAAAGCAAAACGATTTTCACAGTAAAAAGATTAATGTATACCTACCTGCTTGTCATCTAGCGAACACAAAAAATCTTTATGTGGTAATAATCGACAAAGTGGAAAAATGGCGCTCAAGTTGATCTTTAACCCAACACGTACAGTCGTACAACACGTACAAAATCTGTTGGACGTGGTTATAAGTGGTTTAATTTATAAAAAATATTGGAGGCTTTCTATAGGTTAATTGGCAGTACATAACAATATAATGGACGATTTTTTTATGCCCAATGAACTTCCCTTTATTTATTTTTACTTTGTATATTGGTACATAATACCTGTATATAGGTCGATTGATAATTAGTGACCATTATGAACAACTTTTACTATGGGACCAAACCAGAAATCGCGAAAAAAAAACAGCTGTTCCCTACATTTATGTTTGCAAAACTCGTCAAAAAGTATGGAGCAGCAGATTTTTTTTTCGTGATTTCATATTTGGGCCCATGTAAAAGTTGTTCATAATGATGAGTAATGTCACGTGTTTAAGTATCGGTCACTAATTACCAGTCACCCTATACGGGGTGGCATTGACATCGACGCGAAAACTGAAACCATGGATTTAGTACATGATTCTGAACCCCCATGCGTTGAAAATTTTCGTCGGTTATTAAAAAAAAAACTGCTGTTCCATACATTTTGACCGCGTGGACTTTTCTATGAAACAGCAGATTTTTTTTTTCAGGGGTGTCAGAATCATGTACTGATTCCATGGTTTCAGTTTTCGCGTCAATGTCCCTGACACCCTGTATATTTTAGTGTTTGATTGTATATTATTTTTAAGATTTATTAAGTATAAATACCTAATAAAAATATATTGGATAAAATTAACTAAGACCATAAATGTTACTGGGTAGTAAGAACGAAAAAAAAAAACAATCTTTATGCCCAGTTGAGAAAGGAAACTTAAAATGCTTACCTACCTACTACCTACTATGAGACAGTGTTTTTTTATTTTTTTTTATTCTATTATATTATTACTTATTCTAAATTAAAAAGTGTCAAGTTATTACCAACCCTGTTGCCTTAATAAGTGTGTCCCGCTAACTTACTTCACTTGTCATTCTTATCACGTATCAATGCGGCACATCTACTTAATTCATAGCTTGCATTTTAATCGGGACTTTTACTGCACCGACATAAAGTTTAAATTGCTATATCAAGGTAGTTAGATACTGTATCGATTGATATGGCTACCGCATACCCGACCTGCGCCTGTGACCTACAGAACCTTGACTTTTGAGTTTGGTGAAAGTCGGGAAAGGTAGGAAGTAAGATCGTAGAGACTGGATCAAGTAAGTAGTTAATATAATCAAATTGGGAGCGATAGAAAGTGTTGGCTCCTTATCACTGAGTAACTACTCCAATCCAAACTCTTCAGTGATTGACACACAGGATTCTTCTAATGGATTTGATCAATTAAAACTGTCATATTGAGAGTGCTGGAAAGTACAGACTGTTCTTATCGAATCGGTCTAAAGCCTTAATCCGGCCTGTCTTAATTGCTTGTAGGCTCCACACAAATGAAATAGGATAATATTGTAGGTATGTGAGAAGTAGAGCAGAAAAGAGAATAGATGCTTACTTGAGTTTTTATTTAGGAAAAGTGCTGGGTGAAGGAGGGTTATCTACGGTCCAGCAGTGCTATTCTGTAAAAATCTCACCGTGAACGCTTAGGTGACGTGAGCTTGAAAGTGAGCTGTCAACAGTGTCAATCCCTAGTATATGGTGGAATGACAGCTCACTTCAAGCTCACTTCACCTTAGCGTTCACGGTGAGATTTTAACAGAATAGCAGTGCTGGTTACTCTCTGCATAGTCAGGTCAAGATTTAATTAAATACTACACTTTTAATACTTGTGATACATATATGTTACGAAAAAACATAAATTATTAGCTAAACCGTTAAGCTATGCACTACTGCAATAAAGTTAGCTAATAAAACATGCAATAAAATCAGTCCATGTTAATGTGTGGTCGTAACTCGTACTAACTTAATTACGAATATGCGGAGAATATTCTTCAGTGCAAAATATTACCAAAAATACCGAAACATTTCGAAAAAAATAAAAATTCTAGAAATATGAAGAGGTATTTCAAATTACTATTTACTTTCGGCTAATTAAATTAATATGGCGTATATAATGTACCTATACCAATATTTAATTACTTAGTTGAGATTACTTAGTTAAAAAAAACACTACAAAGTGAAAAATAACTTTAATTTCGGTAGTCGGTGTCTTTAGTTTTGAATTTTCGTTGTTTGCCGCCGACTTCCGAAATTAAAGTTATTTTTCACTTTGTAGTGTTTTTTTGGAAGTCGGTTGTTTTTTTTTGTAAAAAGTTTTTATTTTTCACTTCTTAGTTGTGGTATCTACCCCATACAAATTCGAAAACCACTACCTGCTATGTAAATAACAGTGGCAGGCAGGAACTTATCATATCATCCACATACGAAAAAATACGTATTATTAAAGCTAACTCAAAAACTACCCAAGCAAAGTTAATAAAATCTATATGGGACCACTTCTGAAGTATGACCTACCAAACAAAAATGGAAGCATCAAAATCAATTCATAATTGGCGGAGTAATCGAGTAACAAACATACAAAAAAAAAAAAAAACGTACAGTCGAATTGAGAATCTCCTCCTTTTGGGAGTCGGTTAAAAACTAGATACAAAACTAGTTTATTTTAGAGTACTTTTTATAGATAAATCAAGATATGTATAATAAGAAGACTATAGAAGTTTGACACTGTGCTAGTTCTACATGGCGCTTGAATGACATTGACAGCGTTCTTAGTAAAAATTTGGGAAATTGTCACAGAAATTGTATGAAAAAACAAGATGGCAGCGTTAGTTCCGATTTTGGCCACGCGCCAAAAGAATCTTGTACAGCAGAAAACAAATGACAGCCACATTTCAACTCTAACAGAAAAAAAAGAACACATTTACAGAAAATTAACAGCGTGAAGTAAAGCTCTTGGACCTTTATGTAGGGCAGTCCGTTACATGGCCGTGACCGTGGTGCCACTCTGCCACTGGCAGTCCGATGACTTGTTATTTTATCATTCGGTTACCGCAGTTAACTTTGAGGTACAATATTGACCTTTACGACACGTTAACTTAGTTCAGTAACGTGTTGTGTTATGTAATTGGTTATGGTGTTGGTGAACGATCCGGTTTCGTTCGTCTTCTCTCGATGGGCTTGAACTTTATGAGAAGGGCACATTTCGAGGAAAAAATATAAGACAGTCGATAAGATGCTACAAAGACTAATTGCCCAGGGTGCACTGGAAGTAGGTACTTATACCAACTTCATGAGACTATTTTAAATGCAACCCAAGTCCCCCGAACCCCGGATTTGTTGTGCAGACCGAAATTCTGTCTTTTATTTAGCATCTGAAGACAACAACTTAAACAAAAAAAAACTGACACTCCGGGAGTGCCGACAGAAGTGAAAACTTGAAAAAAAGTCGGCATCGCGGTAATCAAGGCGTTGATATCTTTTACTCCACGGTGTCGGTTAATTGCGTTACAGTGTCGCGAAATCAATGGTTTAGTCTGGTTTAGTCCTATCTCAAAAATGCCCAACGCGCCTAAAGAAGTTTTCACTTTAAAAAAAAAAGTTTTAAACTTGAAAGAGTTATCGTTGCATTGCAGTCCGATTGGGTGACAATTAATTAACTGAAAAGGTTCTTCGCTTTCTAGGAGGCTCTATGATTCTCGTCTATATTGCCTTTTGCGTTTGGTACCTATACCGTAAATGAAAAGGCAATTAGCTTCCATAGAGGAAATGCGTTTAAAATGCCTCAATCCAAGTTTACTTAACTGTATAGTGAAGTTTAATCCTAGGGACTAGCTTAACTAAAGAACTAATAATTAGTATGGTACTGGTGCTGATTCCCTTGTTCACAAACTAAACTAAATTTAAGTTCAGTGCATCTTTTTCTTTCTATTTCATTAAGAAAAGGACAGAAGATGAATTTTAGTTTAGTCCTGCCAAATTAATCAGTGCCTGTCACTACTCCATACAAGTTTAGACGTGATTAAAAACTTGCCTACTAAAATTACGTCAATTTACGTCAAACGCTGATTAATTTGACAGGACTAAACTAAAATTTATCTTCTGTCCTTTTCTTAATGAAAGAAAAAGATGCACTGAACTTAAATTTAGTTTAGTTTGTAAACAAGGGAATCGGCACCATTGGCTATTTACGTTACGTTTCTGGGAGTTCTAACTTGTAGGTACAGAATTGATTTCAGGCTTATAAATTTAATTACCACGTTTATAAACGTCACTAAGACATAAATTAACAGTTTAAATTATTAATAGTAAAATAGATCAACAAAACATTAATAACAGATAGCGGCGGATAGCCCTTTCATAAGTAATAATAAGTTTAATATGTTTTCCTATTAAATATAATTGCTTTTCCTACCTTTACTTAATACTGGCGGAGGCTGGTAATTCGAATCATTAATTTAATAGATTATTATCGTAGTTCCTTCTGGATAGCATCTTTAATTTACATAAAATTTTGTCTAATTGACGTGTAGTAAACTATAATTGTCGCGTTTTAGCATGGCAATAGCGGTCAATGACCCACTTACATTGTCTAGCATTTTTTATTGCAAAAACTAAAATAAAGTCCGGTAACGTCTTGAAACAATATCTATCGTGATCTTCAACATGTTCCAATAACGAAAATCCATACATAGTTTATTGTTTGGGTTCTTACGGAGAGATATTATGGAAAAGGCAATGACCGTTAGTGCCACGCTAAAACGCGAGAACTATAGTGTTGAACTAAGTAATGGAGTACATGAATAAAATTTGTGCTAAGTTGGGTAGTAGCTCAGATTGTACTGAGATCAGTCGAGAAGATAATGGCACTGTCTCTTCAAAATCACCGTCGCGGTCTGTTATGTACAAACAAAGCACACAAGTTAACAGTGCAACCCAAATATTTACTAAACCTTTCACGTAGAAGGGAAACATGAATAATAGGCACACAATTTCCGAACGAAGACAGGAATTCTTAAACGAGTTTTGCATGTTGTGCAACCAGCAATTTCCTAGTTTGAACAACTTCAAACAAGAGGAATACAAGCGTTTATGTTAATCCACAAGCGTCTATGCCGTTAGCACTCCGTGTCGAAGGTACTAGAAGTACTGGAACCGTTATTCGTGAGGCTGAAGTAGAATAGCTAATTCTGGGAAACGGAAAAAAAGTAATTTGGGTAGTTTTAGCGAGCTCACGATGCGACAATGATAACGATCAGCGAATCATCGTGACTATGGAAATGCACTGCGGTAAGTAAAATTGCGAGCACGTGATTTGGAATCGTTGTAAAACATTCTCTAACGGTTCTTAATTTAAACTGGCATCACTGCTTCCTACTCTTCCTGCAGAGACGTGCAAAGCCCGCAAGGAATGATGTCAGGAGGATAGACAACCTCCGCACTAATAATATGCTGGTTGCCTTCTTTCAGGCAGTGGTTAACGGTTTGATGTTGCTTTTAAATCGGTTCATTAAGATAGTTAACGATTTCTGGAACAAACTCATTGTTTTTAACAGCATAAGGACCTGTTTCCTGATATCTTAGGCAAGATTTACCAGTAGGACGCTAATTCATTCGCAATCCGTGTGATTTTGAAGAAAATTCCTAATCCATTGCTTCATAGGTTTGAAAAATTCGTCTGCTCAACAACATAAATAAGGCAATGAACGTGGCTGACCTGTCAAAATAAAAGGCATATTGCGATCAATTGCCATATGAGTGTTATGCAATTAAAATTCCCCGAAGATATTAATTAAAATTCAATTCAATTATCTGCCTATTTTAAACGAAATTTTGCCGGAGGTGGCAAAACAGATCGTAAATATTATCAATTTCAAAGAAGGTACACATTTAAACAACTCTCCAGAGAATACAGCGTCTCTGTACCACCCATAATTTTCCTCCTACAGAGTGTGAAATGAAGTGAACATGTAGCTAGTTACCAGTTCCTAAGTAAACAGAACAGTCGTAAAACCCTTGAGGAATTTAACTGTGCTTCCTTTATTTACCTATTGAACTCACAATCCTAATTTGAAACGGGTTCACGTTAACTACAGTTTTGTCAAACGGGTTTTGTCGACGGAAGAATAGACAAAATGGCAGATTGTGATTGCGAATCTGTCATTTTGTCTATTCTTCCGTCGACAAAACCCGTTTCTATGGTGGTCATGCTACGCGTGCAGGAATTTAGCCGTTGTCATTCTTAGTTTAAGATTTCTTCCACGAAAGACTGTAAATAATGCCCGATTTTTTTTTAGACTCGCGTTTCATCATGATTTCACCTGATGATAAGGAACGATGCGATCGAAGATAGAGTACAATGCTTGAATTAACTTGTTCACTCGTGATTTCAAGTCTTCCGTGTTATAGCTGTTGATAACACCCCTCTGTTTCCGTCGGGGGTTAAAAAATACAGACTGAGGCAAGGAGTTCCACTCCTTAGCAGTATAGATACGCAAAAGGAATGGCATAACGATTTCCATGTACCTACCTTCCTAAAAAAACGTAGATATCGTGTTTCTTATCAATGCGCATTTGAAAATGAATGATCAGATAAAAATAATCTTATCTAGACCAAGAACCATTGAGAAGATTATACAACATGTAAAAAACTCTGTCCGATCCGTGAAGGTGTTGTTCGGTATCATACTGAGAGTCTATTTATGTGGTAATTTTCAGAAAAAAAGGAAAAAAAATCTTCGCCACTTTTTTTTTCAATTGGGAATTTTACCGGGTTTTATTACATGGGGTGCAGACGGCCGTCGTTTAGCGGGTATCTACAAGTCATAACTTACGAGTATGTTATGACCCCTGTTGAAAACTTGCAAATTTTTTATGGATTTGGGATTATTTTTGATACAAAAAATATTGTAGAAATCTGGATATCGTGCATTCTAGACAGTCTCTTTAGAAACCTTAAAGAATAGTCATAATCAAACAAGAAACAACCTTACAATATAGCCAGTGTAATTTACAGTACCTATATAAGTCAACAGACTGGATAAAACAATACACCGTTACGATATTAACAATACGGCCCAAGCCCCAAGATATGCATGAACTATGATTTTTCGCCAAGCTAAATGTCAGCATGTACCAAGGTCTGAAGGGCGGTAAGTGCCGTTAGTCCGGCCTCACGGAAGATCACGCTCCGAGTTAATTTGAAACCGGCACTAGACCGGTCCCGATGTAATATTGTACCGGTAAAATAGTAAATAAATATAATATCTGCATAGGAAATAAGGTGTACGTAATCTTATGTAACTGATGTTTTAATTACTTGCAGGGCCGGTAGTAGCTTCTCAGTGTGTTGGAAGTAAGTTGTAACCGTGGTGGTTACTAATTGGTATATCCATCTACGGGAGTAGTATCGTCATAAATATACCAGTCCTGGAATAAACGAATGGTCAAGTCAGAAGCAAACTTCTAGTTAAGTATCACTTGTGCAGTCGTCTTTATCCCTTTATTCGATAACCTAACCTTATTCGAATTGTGTAACTTGTGTGGGCCAAGTAGGTACTTAGGTACATTGCATGCAGTCATAAATTCCAAGAGGGCGTTATTTTTATGCCCGGTTTCTGGAAAAACTACAAAATTAGCTGGCAAAATATCAACTGCGTGTAAGCTGCTGTGATTGACGATAATTTTATTTTCGCTACATTGAGCGTTAGTTTCTTTCATAAAAAGTAGAGTTCGTCAGTTTTTTAGTCTGATTGTTGCGTTGACCGATGAAAAGAAATGGATTAAAAACCATAACTTTATGAGTCTCTAAAACTTAGCTTCAAAGTGCACTTTGACCCAAATCTAGCTACAAAGTGGTCCAGTCTCGCACTATAACGTTATTTCGACCCAAATCATAACGCTGTACAAGTGTACACAATCTACGTCTAACGACGATAAGGCAAATATACATTGGACATTTTGATTTATTAGCAGCGTTACAATAAGGACAACCTATACTGCAGTCGGTCTCCACTGGACAGACTAAAGAAACGAGGACTATGGACTCGATTGGTTGCTGACCAGACTCTTTACTGGACAGTCTGGTCCGCCTACTCACCACACTAATTCCGTAATACAATTTGAATAATAATCCGAGACTTTTGAAGGATATTACTAATCCATTGCATCATAGGTTTGAAAAATTCGTCTGCTCAGCAACGTAAATAACTCAATGGACGTGTGTGAACTGTCAAAATGAATCCCATTGCGAACAATTGTCATTTTATGTCGGTTACGCAATTAGTCATAAATTCCAAGAGGGCGTTATTTTTATGCCCGGTTTCTGGAAAAACTACAAAATTAGCTGGCAAAATATCAACTGCGCGTAAGCTGCTGTGATTGACGATAATTTTATTTTCGCTACATTGAGCGTTAGTTTCTTTCATAAAAAGTAGTAGAGTTCGTCAGTTTTTTAGTCTGATTGTTGCGTTGACCGATGAAAAGAAATGGATTAAAAACCATAACTTTATGAGTCTCTAAAACTTAGCTTCAAAGTGCACTTTGACCCAAATCTAGCTACAACGTGGTCCAGTCTCGCACTATAACGTTATTTCGACCCAAATCATACAAGTGTACACAACCTACGTCTAACGACGATAAGGCAAATATACATTGGATATTTTGATTTCTTAGCAGCGTTACAATAAGGACAACCTATACTGCAGTCGGTCTCCACTGGACAGACTAAAGAAACGAGGACTATGGACTCGATTGGTTGCTGACCAGACTCTTTACTGGACAGTCTGGTCCGCCTGCTCACCACACTAATTCCGTAATACAATTTGAATAATAATCCGAGACTTTTGAAGGATATTACTAATCCATTGCATCATAGGTTTGAAAAACTCGTCTGCTTAACAACGTAAATAACTCAATGGACGTGTGTGAACTGTCAAAATGAATCCCATTGCGAACAATTGTCATTTTATGTCGGTTACGCAAGTACCCCTTTGCTCTGACAGCTGTCTAGTTTGGACAGTGTCCAGACTAGATAGCTGCCCGAGCTGCACGCTTAGCATGACCACAATAGAAACGGGGTTTGTCTACGGAAAAATAGACAAAATGACAGATAAACAATCACTATCTGTCATTTTGTCTATTCTTCCGTCGACAAAACCCGTAGAAAACCCGTTTCTATGTTTGATACGCTACGCGTGCTGATGGTGTTGCTACAAGCCGCATACCGTTCCTTGTCACTAACCAGTCTGGTTAGTGAGGATTTTTAGCCTGAAAACAAGTAGGCTATATACCAACACAAACTTATAAATAAGAAAATAATGTCATTCAACAGAATCTTATTGCTTACCCTCTGTGCTTACTTCAATAAAGCTACACAAGCGTACTCGAAGTTTAGTGCCCACCATCAGAAAGGAGGAAATTGGGACACAATAACTGTGCTTCTTCATTAACACAAGCAGAACAGTTAAAGACTATGAGTTAATTAGTGATTGTCCAAGACGGATGTGTAGTATAGCAATTAACGTTGGTATAACCATAAAATATATTGGAGAGTAAACTTCCAAAGTTTATTTCATCACATAATCTATGGCTTCTACATTGTTCTTAAATAATTATCTTCAAATATTTTAATAGTCTCTATAAACCTACAAAGCCTTTGAATCTTTAATTCATTACCCTCGAAAACAAGCACAAATGAATTATTTATAATAATTAACGGCTTGCTAAAATCCTACAAACATAAACAAAGGCCTATTTTCTCTATAGTATCTATCGTAAAAATATCTCTGTTCACGCAAAATCTATTCACTTGGTTTTCAATAAAGGCCATTAAACTCTTTCTTATGTGATCGCATGCACATGATACAACAACAAGCGGAAGAACAAAGTCGCGGTGTAGCGAACTTGCAAACCCTATTCATAGTCAGGTGCAATCAACCTTAAACTCATTGTTCTAAGTGCTCCACCACTACACATGGAGCCTCTCCTGTGCCCCCAAGCTTAGCCACAAAGGCGGGCTAAGGGGAGGTAGTGGTTTCTCGGAGGTCTAGCAATATTTGCCGATTGCCGGTGGATGCACGAAGCCAGATAGTAAATAAATCGAAACGAAAGGTTTACGATCGCGTTATAATAATGGGTTATTGAATAGATCGTGCGATAAACACTTGTTTGCGATTTTGTGCGACTTTTTTTATCAAAATATTTTTGTATTAGATTAGTAACGAATATGGCCGGTTTTAGTTTCTATTCTGTCTATTTTCGAAATATAAAACTCAAAGACTGAAATACTCTGATAAATCCAATTCTGAGAATTTTTAAGATTTTGGTATCAAAAAATACTGCCTCCTAAATCATGGAATTAAGATTATTATGACTTTAAAAAAATATTTTCTAAAAGGGTAGAGTGGATTTATACGAGTTTGAAGTTAAGCGACACGAATAATATAATCCTTAGAATCTTAGATGATTCAAGAATTCTTAAAACAGGCAACTAATTAAAGTTAAGACGGGTCATTATCTCCTACAGCCAAAGCTAGAGTCCACCATGGTATCGTGTTGCTTTAATTAAGACTACTAAAACCACTTCCAACAGAATAACAGCACACCGGCCACGGTTCATAAAAAACAGATTCAAATTAATCAAGAACCGTGAAAGCATGCTTACAAAAAGAAGATCCTTGTTCAAGCACCTAGAGCTTGCCCGGAATGCGACGGTGATGCACACAATAGGTAAAAACTTGACAATTTTAATGGGCACGTACCTACTGTAGGGTATCAGCAAAAAGCCCAGAACTCCCGTACTAGCGGCTGTCGCATGCCATGCTGTGCCGCGACATACCGCAGCTCGTAAGTCGTAGGCTCCGGCACCTAATGGGATCACCGTTACGCCAAGCGGGAGCGATGCATTTCGATTCGCTTCTAGGAAATGTTGATGCTTCACTGGCCGTGATTTTTTGTGGATTCACAGCATTGGACTGAGAAAATTATGTTGTTTGTGCCGTAAATGTATTAGTAAGTTGTATTGAACATTCCTTCTACTCCAACACTTACCTGGCGCGCCTTTATTTATAAATGCAAACACACCCAGATTTTGTCTGACGATTATGGAATAATCTAATTTTACGACTGACGTAACCAAATCAATCTTTCTAATATTTCTTCCATTTCAATCTAAATAATTATTTCCGTGCTTATGTTTGTCATAATCGGATGTAATAATTATGCTCGAAACAGTCGTGCCGATTACACAATTTATAAAATATCTACAGTCTTTTAGATTAACATAATTGGTCAATTAATTCGTTATTACTTTTCTTGCGTGTTACACGGAAATGTAGATAGGTACTTAATAGATTTCATATTGACATCGATTTAAATTCAAAGTATTTACTGCGTAGACTACGGATCAACGTCAAAGCGATGCGATGGCGGGACGAAAGGACAGGATTTAATATTGACTGAAGATCATTAGCGCAAAACCGTGCAGGAAAAGTAATCGATCAAATCAGAAGAATGTTACCAACCGCTTGGAATTGCTTGGAATATAATGTGGACTAGAATTTACGAGCTCCGAATGCAACTGCGGAAAGAATCGGCTGTCTACTAACTGAAACTCTAGAAAGACAGCTAGCTTGTAGGTACCGCTCTCTCCTGTTTGATTGTTGCGCTTCCTATTTTAGATGTTGAACTAAAAACGCCAAACGGCAACACGAAACCCCCTTGTCTTTAGTTCTATCACTACTTTCTGCGCAACGATGACACATCTTCGCAGAAATACTACTCAGGTTACTAGGTAATATTGAAAGTAGATAGGTAGGTACTAGGTATAAGTATTAACAATTATCAATATTAAATAACATTGCGTGCGCATTACCGGTTATAAGTTTAACTAATTATTAATTTCAAGCATCACAGTAAATCACAAATAGGTACCAAATCTAATGGATTGATTATTCAATCAATTAAAACAAAAAAAAAAAGTATGATCCAAACCTGCTGTCCTCTTTCCTTCCGACCTTGTCTCATAAGCAACACGCAACGAATGCAACTTGCACTTCTTGCAATGTAATATAAACTCTATTCGTATGTAAATAAGGGTTATGTAATACCCTAGTGATGTACGTCTTGTTGCGCAACACGCGAAAGTGCGCATCCGACCGAAGCCGAATGTTGAGCGCATAACACATCTCTATTTCAATGGCATTACGTACCAGTAGGTGCTTAGCTTGCTTGAGTTCATACAGTGTTGTTTAATTAAGAAAATAGAGTAATATCTTTGTGTTACGTATTTGTTTAAAATCACCATAATCGAGGGTTTGGTTCTAGCTGGATTTGATTCCCCGGTATGGGAGAATGTATTTGGATTTATTTATGTGATAGGCGAGCAGAATAACAAGGAACTCATTGTAAATATGATCAAACATACGAGGAACCATAGCGATGTCGATATGTGGACAGCAGGTAGATATTGAATCAATAGTACCTATTGGCTTACTTGCCCTTCTAACTACCCTGTACCAATGGTTCATAAGAGCGAAAGTTACGTTTATGCGTTATATCCTTCAAAGCAAAAATGAGATCTGAAGGATTAATATCATAAATATCTTCATGACTGTAAGTCAAATAGATCATTTACCAGATGAAATCTTATAATGTAAAAAACACTAGCAAAGCAACAGTGGCGTTTATGAATAGATAATTACTAAGATCAATTGTGGGAACAAGCAGTGTTAGAATAAAAATCTCGAGAATAGCTACAGGGGGAATCTTGAGTAACTGTCTGTGAAAAGCAATGACTCATCTGCAATATTCTGCATCTAGGTATAACCATATATTGTTTCTAGATTATCACAGGCAATCCCATTTGGATCGTGAAAGTTAACTGACTCCGCGCATAAATACTGAAATTCAACTGCACCTGGATTCTGGATGAATTTGGATAATAAAATCTTTTGGAAGGAAATGGCGCATAACCGTCTCGACGACAAGAGGTGGTAATTGCTTACATAGTGGGTTCCTCCTAAAAACTCAACCGTGTGTAACTCCTTTAAAAATGGGTCACGACTAACACGAGTACTAAAACAAATATTTTAATTTCAAGACCTTGGTTTAGAAACAAATCCAAATATATCCTCTAATAAACGAGCAATATTTGTATATATTGTATTTGTAAACACGTTCTCGAAAACGGCTCTAACTATTTCGATCTAGCTAGGTCTCATATTTGGGAAAGTAATACGTTTTCGAAAAAACGTTGGTGTACCTACCTGGACGATATGTTTATCTATTTTCACCCGAGCAGAACTCTTTTACTAATAGGTAATAGTGTTAGCTTAGCCTAGATGGAGAGATGCCTAAACACATCCTTATTCAAATACTGATATACAATGAAAATATTCAACAACAAATACACGGGTAAAGCAATTGAGTGCAAGCATACTCTTGAGGCTCGGTCAAGTATCTGCATACAACTTGAAGTGATTGACACCGTGGTGGAGAGTGGCTACTGGCTACCAATAGTAAATTGGACACTAGTGGATATTTCAATCACATTTCAAGAGGTAGATACGGTAGCAGAATTACATTTTATTATGCAACGAAGTCTTCACTCTACACTTCGTCCTACATTTTGATTGTAGTCAAACTACCCTACATTTATTTTTTTATCCTAGAGAGACTAATTTTGTACCTTTACTTAGCTCTCCCTTGGAACAGTCTACTTAGTCACTTGAACAAATTCAATCGAGGCTATCACACGTAGAAAATTAATCACCTAACCAACAGTTCTCTAGTCTGTTCTGTCGAAGACTCTGTTTGGTTAGATTTTTATCGCCTGCGGTCTTTCCTACGAAAATATTTTAACGAAATGGACAACACCAGTAGTTCCGTAACCCTATACTGATAGATGATGACTACTTTGAATGCATTTAGAATGTGATCGACAGGAAAGTGCAAGCATAACAACATTGAATGCGGAACGAGAAGATATCTCACGTAACCAAAGATTTAAATTCAACAGGTAGTCTAGAAAGTACTTAGGTATTCTTCATATATTTCTTTCTTCTGTTAAATAAATCGTTCACGTAACTGTGTTTTACTGAAATATACAAACAACTTAAGCATTACAAAATGCTAGACAAGTACTGTTTACTTTTTTGTCGGCTACACTTGAGGGAAGTAAATTTTTTGCATATTATGTAAGTCGTTATGGCACACATGCTTACCTAAATGCATAATCTGTAAATATTAACACGACTTTTAAGAAAGTTGAATGAAAATAGTGTTGAAGCAAGCTAGTGTTCTGTATTGGTAATAATAACTCGCATAGTTTACAGCTTGATGATCTCTCAACCATGGTGAAGAGAATGATGGATGGCTTTTATTTGTGTTATAGTTATTTATCTACTCGGCACAGTGTGCACTTATGATAAGTCAGGCAAATACGAAAAATAACATGCAATTACAACTTGGCATCTTTAATTAAACCCTTCTCTCTATAATTCTAGTCCAGTTACTGTAGCAGGCACGACCTTAGCGAAGCAAGACGGCAAAAGACGCATGCGCAAACGTGGTTAGCAAATATTTGTAATAGCACATTACATTTCTTTTCCTATGCTAATGACCATTACAGATCTCCAATTATGTATACAGTGTATGTCGAATTAGCAAAACTAATCGCTACCGTACAGATTGACGTCCCTGAACTCGTTTCAGCTTTTGTGCTGAATTCGACGCGCGCGCGCAAAAAAAAAGGCAAACAGCACATCTTCGTAATTAACATAAACATTGCATTGCAGACGGCCTTACATGTTATTAACCACAGTTTGTCTTCACTTTCAATGCATTGTTGTATTACTTAATCGTTCTTAAACATATTGTGCAGGTTCTAGTCAGTTTCTTGACCTACTCGGGTCATTCTTTAAACTTTTGTTTAGTTTCGAAGACATGGGCCTATATATCACTGCCTGCTTAGCCGATTTTGTAATACAAACAATGAACATATGGTACAATGGTGGCGCGTTAGTTAGGTTGATGGTACAATGGCTGAAGGTGGTCGAGTCGCCGGATCTTTTGCAAGCCATTATCGGTTCGTGCTCCATCGTTTGACCTGATTACTTAACGTTAGCCTAATTTAAGCTGTTAATGAAGCAGTTAATCATGGTGCTGTATCGACGATACTTAATCAAGAAAATTATTCGGAATTACGGATCATTAAATGGGCATAAAACTAGTCTTGAAGAGCTTGAAGGAGATTGCAACGTGATGGGAGGAAGGCCTTTGGATTCATTGTCAGGAGTAAACATGACCTGCCTATCGCAGGACGGAAAATGTAGATAAAGAGGAGTCTGTAGTTATCAGACTGAACATTTGTGATGGCAAAGCCATTTTTAATAATTCTTCATGATGCATGGCCAATGGAAAAGCTTAGCTTAGTAGGCTTGAGACTTCATATCTGAATGATAACTCGTAAGTTTATTGGACAGGTCCCAAATAGCCCATGATAAACATTTTTATTTTAAGACATTCTACAGGTTAGAAAGGCAGATATTTTTAGCACGAATGAATGTTGTGGATGGAGCAACGAACAATGTAAAATTAAGCAAGCACTCAGGCAAATTTACGACCAATGTTAGCAGAGAGCTAATCAGTACTAATATAAAACACAGTCTCCCCGCCGCGTCTGTCTGTCTGAACACGATAAACTCAAAAACTGCCGAACAGATTTTCATACGGTTTTCACCAATGGATAGAGTGATTCATGAGGAAGGTTTAAGTGTATAATTCATTAAGGTTTTGTGTAATTCGGTTGAAATATGACGATGATTGTTGAAGATGTCGGAAAAAATCATGCCGACTGGGAGCTTTGCTGGGGCGTGTGCCGCGTAAACCAATAGAGATAAATGAAAACAATGTATTACGAATTTAATACATTGTTTACCTGTATTTACATATAGGGTACTTTTAATCCCGGTAGTACGTTTCCGTGGGATATTTTCCGAAATCCACGCGGGCGAAGCTGCTGGCAAAAGCTAGTGAAAACTAAAATGTAGCCTATGTAACTCAACAACTTCAGTGATTTTATGTAAAGTCGTGTAAATGAAAAGCCAATAACTTCCAAGTAAGTTATTTACGAAAGCATAAAAACGAACTTCATTATTTTCAGAGCTCTCTCCTTCCTTTTGGTGAGAGCTAACACCTCTCATAAGTATTACAAGTTTCACATAAAAGAATCCTTAGTAGAATTTACAGATTATCACAGGAATAATGGTAATACATACGTAGATAAATTAGGCCGATAATGCGGGTAGTGGCCTGGCTCGGGGATAAATTTAAGAGGCTTAGGTACACGAACTGGTGGGCGGATAAGAACTATCGGGCCAGGCTAGAAATAACTTGTCCTAGAATGTTAGCACTGTGCCTACTATGGTGGGCGAAGGACTGAAGGTAACATCCTCATTAGCGTTTCTTACTACGCGGTTTTTTGTAGCCTTGCCTTTTATCAGTAAGTAGTAAGGCAGATATCTGCGATGAGAATGTAGAGATGGATGTGTGGAGTGACGAAAATGGATAAAGTAAGAAATGAGTATATAAAGGGAAGTTTGAAATTGGCGCCAGTGACAGAAAAGTTGAAAGGAAATCGTTTGGCTAGGTATGGGCATTTGATGAGAAGGGAGGAAAGGTACCTACGTGAATAAAAGAGATGAATATAAATATTGATGGATGGAGAGGGAGAGGATTGTGTGAGTAATGGTATGAAAGAGAAGGTTGAGAGGGGAGAATGGAAGAAAAAAACGTGTTGCGTCGTCCCCTAATAGTAAGTACCATGGGACAAGGGCAGGAAGATGATGAAATACTTACACAGATCTCGCCTCTTGGCCAGTTTCCATATTATCCCAGCATCGTTTGCGCGTACAATATCTAAGTGCTTGACGCTATCTTAAACGCCTTCCTAATATTATATGTGTTAATTTACTTATCCTAAACAATATGGTACGAAAACAATAGTAAGTATAAGAAGGAAGCTGCAAAGATAAATGCGTATTTCCCGTTCTATTGTTTAGAACTTTAGAAGATCTAACGTAAGTAATTTCGCAATCGGCTACCGACCAACTACGTACCCATTACTAAGAATGTACCTATTATTCATATTGTTCAAGAATTCCTTTAAGAAATAATTGAATACGGAAATGGCGTCCGCCACCATTCGACGGCAGGTCGAATTGAAATTTTGATGCAGTTTCACGGCACGTGCGTGACTTTATTTATGTGACAATTTTAATTTTATGTAGGTATATAGAGGACAGAGTAAAAAGGATCATTAGTATGATTCCTATGTTTCCTTTTCCTGTATCTGGTGCTGGTGTGGTGCATAATAAACGGTGAACCATTACACTACCTGGCGGAACGGAACGAAATTTGCAGCTGGCTACTTGGTTACCATTACGTATCTCAGATTTACCGGTATCGGTAATGTCTATCGCTGACCGGTCAAGCCTCTTCAATCGTTTCATTTTAATGCTGCAGCCCAGGAAGGCAGGAAATGCTATAAAAACTGTGGAACTAAGTAAGGTAATTAATGCTATGAACACTGTAGCGTTAAATGTATTCATGATAATTATTGTAGTTGTAACAAAGAATTTTGTAACTTTAAAGATGAGGGTTTATGTATTCTTTTGTTTTACTTTTAATTTAATCATAAGCATAATCAGCTTATAGCGTTCCCACTGCTGGGACACATAGATATATAGAAATATAGAATTTAATCATATAAATTAATATTGTAATTAAAATGATGTAGGTAAGTATTATATTTTATACTTATATAAGTAAAACCTACAATTAGGGCATGTCCCTTATTTAATTTATGCTTTCAATGCCTACTGATATCTTTTGTCCCCCATTTAAAATAGAGTACACACAGCTCACAAAGATTTCGAACTTCACACTCAAACAGACCTCTTCAATTCAAACCCAAATATTTGCATACAAATCTCTACCAGCCCCAAGTGTTATTAACACTCATTACGCTATCGTCTATCTCCATCTGTAATCTAAGACCGTTTCAAATGAGCCTGAGGGATTCAACGGATTTCCGTGAAATGAAGGTAGGTGTGCGATAAAAAGCTTCGAGATTTGAATCAACAGCCGCTGCGTTCGCTGCGCATGCGCATAGCAGAAGCAGACCATTAGCCGTGGCCGATTGCCAGCGTTCGTCGAGCTTCATTTAAATGCATCCGTGATGATTAAGTGATGGTTTCGTGTATTCTTAAGTGAGGTAATCCGTTAATAAAAATGTAGGTTTTATTGAAAACTCCATTTTAACTTGTTATGAACATAACTGGCGAAATGTGGGTGTACCTACCTACTATAGGTACTTACACCTCTGTCCAACCCTTCGGGGAAACAAGGCATGATGTTATGTTATCTTCTATAAGTATTGCTTTAAAATGCAGACTGAGGTAGGAGGAGGGCAGGTAGGTACTTACAATATGCGAGCAAGCGAACTAAACCACCCAAAATATGCCAAACAAAGCGAGAAAGATTATGAGCCCGAAAAGCGAAAAGCAAATTACTGATCCTGGCCTAAAAGAAAGAATACAGTCCGCGCGTGATTGCCAGTCTAGATCCGGCCCCGGGCGCCAACTTCAGGGGGCGACAAATTCAAGCGTAGCAGACAAGTGCACCACCCAGCACACCACAACTTTATTGCAATAAATGAGACGCACATTTATAATCTTTCAATTTATTTTCTTTTTTACAACAGTTTTGGCGCCTCTGTTGAATTAGCGCATTATCGATCGATACAATTTGATTAATATATTGCTGCGAAAATTTTTATTTTGAGAAAAAATTTATTTTAAGGAAATTTAAATTTTGAGAAACTTTTAATTTCGCGGGCTAACTTAGCGCATCCCCATAAAAGATTGGCGGGGGGCATACGGCAGTTTTTGCCCCGCCTAAAAAAAAGCTTATGTAGACCAAGATAAGAAAGGTGTCGACACAGATTATCATCTTCATAAAGACTTTATTAAAAACTTAATTTGATTAATTGCTCTGACCTTTGTTTACAGTTCAAGCTGAGTAAGATGCAGTTATGTTTGAATTAACTAAATTAATGCTACAAGATTAATGGTCGTGATCGATGATTAGGTTCAAGGCCAACTATCATTAATTCACGGCTGTTCGAAATCATAGCTTAATTTACACGTAGCCATTAAACATTGTTGTCTATCCATCTATACAAATAAATAAAATTGAAGTGTCTGTTTGTAATGTCTAAATAACAGCTTTTGACTACTTAAATGCATATCAAAGTATACAGGGTGGCAGGGAGGGACATCGACGCGAAAACTATTAGGTACCATGGATTCATTAGGTACATGATTCTGAACCCCCCTGCGATATTATTCGTCGATTAATAAAAAACTGCTATAAAAAAGTGCAATACCTACGCGGTCAAAATGTATGGAACAGCAATTTTTTTTAAAATAACCGACGATAAATTTCAACGCTAGGGGATTCAGAATCATGTACTGAATCCATCTAACAGTTTTCGCGTCGATGTCCCTGCCACCCTGTATACGGTACATATAACAAAAAAACTTTTTTGTGCTTGTTCCAGCTAATCTCCGAAATGGCTGGACCGATTTTGACGGGACTTTCACTGGCAGATAAAATAATAATTAGGGTCCACGCGGGCGAAGCCAAGGGCAGCAGCTAGTACTTATAATATTAATAAAATTATAATGAATATTATAAATAAATAAATGCGAGAATAACTATGTCTGTCTGTTACCTTTTCACACCTTAACGGCTGAACGGATTTGGATAAAATTTGGCTCACAGGTAGACCATGACATATGGTACTTTTATCCCGGTACTACGTTCCCGTTCCCGTGGGTTTTCTATGCGGGCAAAGTCACGGGTAAAAGCTAGTAGGTAAATAATTTATTAAGCTGACTTTAAAGTTAACGCTGCAATAAGCTACGTTAAAATTTGTTAGTACTTAGGTCAAAAGAGGGTCATCAAAAATAATAAAGCAATTTGCAACCAGGAAACCATAAAACCAAGGAAATATTTGAGCTAAGGATATTTAGTGCATAAGTGCTAAATGTTCAAACTAAACTTAAAAGGTGGAGACGTAGTTGCAATTGCAATTAGCACTTAAAATTCTAATTAAGCCATTAAAACTGTCTGAGGGCGCGTTGTTGAGCTTTAAAAGTCCGGTGCATTTATAGAGGCGTGAGGAACAGGGTGTAAATTTTACTCATCCTCTATAGAAAAGGGAGGATCCTCCGACCAGACAGGTGTTGTGTGTGGAGGGCAACTGCTCGCCGATTGATGTCGGGGCGTTGTATTCGCGCGGTAAATTTTGCTTGCGCGATGCAGGATTTTGCGTGACATCAATGTCATGTAGTATGTAGATACCGCCACATATACTGTAGGGAATAAGACACAAGAGGGAGGCGGCAGGGGCGGTCCACCCCGGGCAGACCACAAAATCTTAAAAATATTCCAAACAAAGCCATAATAATTATGTTTGCACTCCTCTTGCTCAAAAAGTCCGTCATTGTAGCGTACCAGAGCGGGGAAAAAATTGCATATCTTGCTCTAGGGGAAAAAGTAATTTTTGTATGTAACCAACGAGCCTACAAAAACGAAAAAGTCTTTATTCTTATGTAAAACTAACTTTTTACTACCGCATACCGGGATAAAAAGTTTCCTTAAAAATTCAGATTGGACAAATTGTATATTTTTTATAAAATAAACAATTTAATATTGTATTGGATTATTTGATTTTCCCGCAATCGTAGTGAAAAGTAGAGTGTACCTAACACACGGCGCTAAACCCCATTATAACTCGGTTTCTATTTACTGCCTAGCTGAAGCTCGGGAGAAAACTACCTCGACAGAATGGGTTATTTTAGCCCCTCGTATAACAATCTACTATTATTTAATAAAAAACTTCGTAGTTGGAGATCCATACGTCCATTCATTTTTGAGCTTGCTTCGCGCATATTTGAATCTACATTCTTTTCTCTCAGACTTTTCTGTATAAGTCGACAAAGTAACTCCTATTTATGTATGAATAGTCCTACTTAGTACTCTTGCTCGTTCGTTTTTCGAAGTGCAACTGTTCCCTACCACCAGGGCCGGATTAACCTTGTCGGGGCCCCTAGGCAATGGAATTCTCCGGGCCCCTTTACCCTTTTCTAACATCCCAAAATAATTGTTTTCTACCACAATGCAATTATATTCATAATTAGGCTATTTTTTACTACATTACGAAGGTATGCCATCAACCTAACAAAAAAAACTTTTTACAAAAAATCAACCAACTTCCAAAAAAACGCTACAAAGCGAAAAATAACTTTAATTTCGGAAGTCGGTGTCTTTGGTTTTGAATTTTCGTTTTTTGCCGCCGACTTCCGAAATTAAAGTTATTTTTCGCTTTGTAGTGTTTTTTTTGGAAGTCGGTTGATTTTTTTTTTTGTAAAAGTTTTTATTTTCAGTTTTTAGTTGTGGTACCTACCCCACACAAATTCGAATACCACTACCTGCTATGTAAATAACAGTGACAGGAACTTAACATATCATCCATGTATTAAGTGGGAAAAAAATACGTATTATTGAACACAATTGAATTTGAAATATGACATGTGTAATATAAAAAAAAACAAGGCCATAATATTGTCGTTGAGGATACAAATCTTCAAATTAAATTTTCACTCAAAGAACATTTTAAGAACTCGGTTCGCGGGGCCCCTAGGCAGTTGCCTATACTGCCTAATGGATAATCCGGCCCTGCCTACCACTTTTGTGTGGCTGACTGTACCTACGTCACAAATTATCATGGGAACTCAAGAGCTAAAAACGATGCAATGCCCAAGTTTATAGCGTTATTAAAAGGGATAGGGGCAATTGCCAACATACTGCTTCCAACTTAAATGACGACTCCATATAAAACTAAATTGCCCACAGTTTTAAGAGTAGTAATTGCCCATCTAATGCTTTGCATAACCTTAGGTAACGTAGGTAATGTAATACGAAAACCTTATTTATGTACCTATAGCATTTTTAGTATCGGGAGTTTACATAACAGTTAGGTTCCCAGTTTCTTTTTTAATTTTAATATTCTTTTCTGAATTTGTTATTGTTTTTATAATTTTCTATTTCATGTGCGCGTTCCAAATAAAAAAAAAATCTTTCAAATTTTTCTTTCTCCCTTTATACAGAGTGAAATTGAATTCATAGGCATCCTTGTGTTCCACGCGCGACTCGAAGAGATGTCAGCAGAATTGACGGGGTCCGCTGCCTGCTGGGGTTGCGAAGAAAACCGAAAGGGAGTTCGTGGCCCCCGGCAACAGGGCAACCGAAGGAATACGGGAGGGTTTTAGTCAGTAAGAGTCTGACACGCCCTCCCGCTCCGTCCAGAGCGGGAGAAGTTATTTGATAATTTACCTCGATGGTCCTAGTTTATCATTTATAACTTCCAATTACAGCTTTATGTAAGCGAGTACGTCCTTTATGCCTGTAGGCTTTTATTTAAATATTAAGTTCTGGTTCTATTTAGTTCTGTTCTTAAGGTGTCATTGTACTCATCATTATGAGAAACTTTCACTACGGGACCAACCCTGAAATCGCGAAAAAATCTGCTGTTCCCTACATTTGACGATCTGGAACAGCTGTTTTCTTTTCGCGATTTCATGTTTGATCCCATAGTAAAAGTTGTTCATAATGATATGACCCCTTAAGAGGATGCCCATGAATTTAATTTCACCCTGTATAAGTATGTTGGTCCAACAAGACGAGTAAATAAATAATAAACTTTTGTTCTTTTTTTTTAATTGTCCGTAACTCACAAAGGCCACTTTAAACACTCTTCTTCATGATCGATGAAACCAAAGACAAAAGATAATCTCGAATCTCGACTCGTATTTTAGTTGTTTTAACTATAGCACAATCACCTCGGTCATGCTTGGTTGATGAAGGTTTAACACCTTTTGTGCAATATTGGAGTCCAGGAACTAGGAACTTAATCATACTCATCAGCCCGTACAGACGCCAGCACATCAAGCTACCCGAAACTGTCAAATATTCCCAATCAACTTTGAACCTTACTCTTCAGTAATAAAGTTGAAAATCCATTAAATAAATTTGACAGATTGTAGTAGCTTGATGTGCTGGCGTCTGTACCTACTGACCGACGCGGACGCATGTCATGGCCCTTTACAAACCAGTGATTGGCTGATTTATGGTGGAACAGCTTCTAAGATCCAGCTGGCAACAAGGAAATACACCTATGCTTACAAATAAATAAAATGGAAGTATCTATTTGTAATGTCAAAATCACAGCTTTTTAATAAACAAAAAAACAATGTCTGTTTGTTTGTTGCGGCTGATCTCCGAAACGGCTGCACCGATTTTGACGGGACTTTCATTGGCTTTTATTTTAGAAAAAGAATTAGATTCCGAGGCGAAGCCATGGACAGCAGGTATTTAAAAATAAATGTGAATGGATTTAATTTTAGTCGTTTCATAATATAGGTATCTTTAGGTAGTGGAAGCATTTTGTCGCGTCAATGTAGAAGCTAGGTTTTCCTATGGGAAAAGCTTGAGTGGCGTTTCCTGTCAGGAAATCTCAGATTTCTTTAGAGATTATATTAGAAATTAATGTCAGTTGCGTTCACTAGTACACACGGCTACACATCAAGCTATAGGTACATTTCCAGTTTACGCTGACTTCGCATTGTACGGAAATCCTATACAATGCTAGATCGGCATAAACTGGAAATGTATAGCTTGTTGTGTAGCCGTGTGTACCTACTACCTATTCTTATTTTACCCTTCGAGTTCGCAACTTATTTAAATATGCAGTGGATTCACGTCTGACGAATAGTCCAACTGGTGATGATCGAATTCAAGACCATTCGCTCCATAGTTCTCGCTGTTACCGTTGGGCTATTGGCATTTAAAATGATACTCAGTACCTAAGTCAGTAGGTAATAATTTCTCTGTTAGTAAGTCCATTCCGTACACTTCTCTGCACGATAACACTTTCGAAATTGAAAAAATCATACGCGCATTCTCTCACTTTCATGGCCATTTTTTTTCTACTCACGAAAGATCATTGTAGCGTAACAAAGTAAAATTGAAAAGCTTAGGCAGGTTCTTATTATATTAAAGACTCACAAAAACATTACTATTCAATCCTACGTAACTTTCGCTAGTTTGTTTATGATATCATGTATTTTCTTTTAAATACAAACAATCCCTTCTCATTTTTTCAGGTGATTGAAAGTCAAGTTTTTATTTTATAAGCCTACAATCTTTACAAATAAATACATCACTTATAACAAAAATACATTTTTTTTTTAATTCTCCGTCTGTCTGTTTGTTCCGGCTGATTTCTGAAACGGCTGGACTGATTTTGACGGGACTCACTGGCAGATAGCTGATGTTATAAAATAAGGAATAACTTAGGCTACTTTTATTTTAGAAAAATAATGATCCTCGCGGGTGAAGCCGCCTAGCCAAGGGTAGCGATAATAAACTATAAAAATTGAGTTGTGTCTAGAGAATTAAGTTATTCTCGTAAGCGAGATAATTAAGTAGTAAAACCGTAAAACCAGTGCTGCCCACTTTGCTTTAGTTTTTTTTAAACTAATAGCATGGCACGTCAAAATAAGTTGACTACTACGTACGACTACCTACACCATGTCTTCTTTAGCTTTTATTGTTCCTGCAATCTGCGGCTGTAAACCATCGGGAGATCTAAATACACTCAATCCTAATTGGAAATTACTCTACCAACTGTAAGTAAACCTACGAGTTACAGTTTCCATAAAGATTTATTATGAAAATCGTGTTCTGCTAACTCAAGTTCACGTCGTCAAATTGACACGAGAACCCCATGGATAAATTGCCAATTAATGTAAATTTATTATGTGCCATGTATTGATTAAAACATTGGATAATGACTTTATCCCACACAACAATTAATATTGATGCGGTGTTTCATGGATAATTTATAACTGATAACATTCTTACAAGTTTGAGGAATGTCTGAGAATCGACTCGACTCGAATCTATGGATGTAGTAAGTATTTGTAATCAGAACTAACCGAGTAAATTGGTAATACAACAATAAAAATATAGCATAGACAAAAACTTGATGCTTTTTAGTTTCAAGGCAGAGGACATTAACCCGCTCCACATTTAAATGGGACGCTTTATTCAAATTCAGAATACCTAGCTCAGAAGCTGGAACTAATTGACTAGGAATTTTAATAAAACTGCTTAAATATTGCCTACTAGCTTCTGTAAATAAAAAGAAGCTGGTGTTCTACAAATATAAATAAATGTAGGTACAGATTTGTACTATAATTTTATATATCGACGGTAATTACCGTCGATATATAAAATTATAGTACAAATCTGTACCTACATTATAATTATGTAGCTCCAGAGTCCACAGGGTTAAAATACTAAACATGTTCTTCGGACATCTAAGGTGTAAAGTAAGTAATAAGTATAGCAATCCTGTTTCACTTACCACTACTTAAGTTAATACAGCAGAATCCCTTGCTTCCACATCGACGTTTGTTCCAGCACAGCACAAATTTACTTTGAAATAATAATTTATCTCTGTGATAATTTCATTAGTAACCGGCCGGGGTTTAGTTTTTACTGTCGATCATTTTACGCGCGCGCGTTTTTTTAAGTGTTAAAGCGCAAGGCAACGGTATGCGTCGCTACGGCTAGCGCTCCGCGCGCACCTCTATGGACTGAATGTTTTCTTTCAAATTCGAACTCCCCCCATCTTAGCGGCAACGGCAACGCTTCGACCACAGCTTATAAGTTATAAGCTCGGCCACCTGTCAAGCAATCAGAACAAATTCCACACGGGATCGAGGACTTTATTTACAATAATATACGGGCCTTTTATAAAACCGTTTATTTATTTCTTATCTACGGTTGACAATAATCATTTTAATAGCATAGACACAGTTACAAGTATAACTTATAAGAACATTAGGAAGTTGTCTTAACTATTAATTAAATTAACTGTTTAATAAATATAACGATAACGTAATATTTAATATTTTTACCCAAATAAGTTAACATTAGATTGAAATTAGCACTACAATAATTTCTTTATGTTATCTATGAAGGTATTACTATTCTAATTAAACACTTACGTTCATTTAAACCACGCAATTATTTAACTACCCTACATTTTAAGAAATGTGTTAAGTAAGTACCTATATTTTAATACATTACTGGTATTTTTATTATTATATAATGATAAAGTAATAGCCGCTGACATAGAAATATAATATCTATGGGTGCTAAGAATATGATAAAATAAACAAGAAGAAGACAGACATTTTATAAGAAAATTTAGTTTTGTGGTGAGAAAATTAATGTTGAAAAAGGAAACAATTAAATATAATGGTTTTTTGAAATTCCCAGCAATGTAGAATAGGTTTGTAAATAGCAGTAAACAAAAATATAATTATCAACTCACATAAAATATTAAAGGTAAAAGACAAATATCACTACCTATCGTAAATCTATTTCGACAAAATTGTATTTGTGTATCTCATAAAGCCAAAATTACCCGTAAACTTGTACAAAAAAGTCGCTCTATAATTTTATGTCGTCATATTTCGCAAAGTAATTTTGGCTTTAAATTTGAATTAACAGAAATGTGTCAATAAATAGGTAGTACGTAGAAAATTTCAGTCAAACGTTGGCCTAAATTCGAAATTGTTTTTATAATTCAGTCAAAAAGGTCACTAGGTATCACAAAAGAATATGAATGTTATTATAATTATATAGATCAAAAATCATAATATAACGTAATTATAACTAAGTGGTTTTGTTGGTTTAAATTTAAATTAAAACACATTGTAAATTAAAGCAAAAAATAACAATTTTGTGGGCAAAAAACTTCCGGAAAATATAAGTTGTTGAGAATCCATAATATACTTTCCCAATCATAATTTTGATATGTCTTAATCCTAACATTAAAATCTAAATGAGTAACTAAGAAGAAGAGTAATTTTATAAAAATAAATCCAATTATGCCTGTTTTCAATAACACTTACGCGACATCTAAATGATGCTGTTCATTGGTAAGCCACTTGAGAACGGTTGGACCGATCTAGCTATTTTTTTACCCGACTACGGCAAAGCCAAAAGGAAGGGTTACGTGTTAAAATGTTCGTAATAGTCGAATTAGGATCATATGGAACAAAAGATTTGTAAAAGGTTCCCGTATTTTTTTTAAATTATGGTATTAATGAACGTCTGTTTTTCTATGGGATTTTTATATTCTTTGGACAGGACGTCGTCTGTCGGGTCAGCTAGTTGTCTAATAAAAGCGGAATTTTCAATTTATTAGACATTACATTTAGGTTGTCGCGTAGTGTTGAAAACGGGCATTAGACTTTAAATAAATCTATTTAGGCTAAGGTTTAATTTGATGAGATTAGTGTCGTGTCTGTAGGGCCAACCTGGATCAGTCCTTTTTATACTGTCCATGTAGTTTCACCTTCATCGAGATCGGCTGGTAGTCCGTCTTGTTGTATCAGGTTTTCACTGACAAAAAGTAAAATCTCAACCATAGATTTTGTTTGTGATACATTTGAGTGTTATTTCATTAAAATATTACTTCATTATTATATATTTACAGCAATTTTATACCCAAGCTTCGCCCATTTGTGACCGTGATAATCCTAAAGCTCCAAATTGATAATTCGCGTGTAAACCAACAATACCACTTAGACTTGGGCCTGTTTCACAATGTCCGAATAGCCACTAGGTGACCAACTAAAAAACAAAAATGGAACAGGTCATAAGGGTCCATAATCATTTGTTAGGCAAGGCAGGTCAAGGTGTCAGTTAGCAGTTGGTGGCACTGGTAGAAAGTCGCCAGCTATAAGGCCGTTTGTCCATCGCACCGTGAACAGGACGTCAACGAGAACGAGATGACAACTACGACGCCAAAGTAGCGACAGTACATTATAGGCCTGTGTCCAAAAACTTTTTTTGTCCGTCTTGTAGATTATAAAAAAATATTGAACACGTATTTTTTATTTTTTGACGTAATCAAAAGATTACGGCGGCGATACATTGTGTTAAAATGTGGCATGACGTCACGCCTTGCTAGATTTAATACTGCGTTGTGACGTAGCGAGCCCCCACTCCCCAAATTTAATGCGTGTTTTCCAAATTATTTTTGATTATATTTAGTCCGTCTTTCAGATACTTAATAAAAAAATATTAGACCCGGAATAAATAGAATTTCTTTTTTTTTTTACCTAGGCATCTACCGTATTACTATGGCCGCGTAATCTAGTCTCTCGTTGACGTCCCGTTCATGGTGCGGTGGACAAACAGTGTATGAGTGTATGAGAACCACCGAGAATATTAATGTAAACTGCAAAGTATTTGACAGGGTTTAATTTGGAGGTGGTAAAACAGGCCCTGTAGCAATTTGCTAACAATCAATGAAATAATTACGTCTCCTCAATGTTAGGGTTTTCAGAGAAGAGCTGATGGTCGTTGTAGGTCCTCAAGTACTTCTTGGTGACGAGGTACAACAGGAGGCCCCACTTCATCATCATAAACGACCAGACGAGGCGGATGATGATGCTGGTCTTTATTGGCATCACATCTGTAACAAGACATAGGTTAAAGTGAAAACTTCTTTAGGTGCGTTGAGCAATTTTTGGTATTAAATCATTTGTGGTGATTAAATAATTTACACAAAGTAAAGCGCCTGTCTGGGTTCGAACCTACGACCTACAACTCGTAAGTCGCGGCCGTTACTACTGGTAAAGCAGTGTAGTATTCATCATAAATCAGTATTTAATCAAATTGGTAAGAATTGCCGACAACATGCTCGACGGCGGAGACCCCGACAGGCCCGCATAGTGTGTAAAATTCTTTACTCATGTGCTAAAAAAATACAGGCACATTGAGTAATTTTTTTTTTTTGATAAACGAAGTTAAATCTTAAAACTGGTACCTATATAATTATGATATAAACAATATTCACCATTATCATCATCATCATTTTGTTACACTGTATCCCCACAAAAAGAATCAATACTATTAAAAAAACTTAAAACTGGTATTAGCGCTATCTATATTCTATAGCCCAGCACTACGCGAATCAAAGAGGGGTCTTATCGCCGCAATGGTGGCGTGCCCAGCGCGGGGTTGCGACAATCGCACTCTCCATGACGCCATGAGATCCCGCCGGAGCTCTGTCCGCTGTGCCGCGATTTCTTGCGGCATCGGAGTTAAGCCCCGGCGTTTCGCCTCCTCGCGTCACTCCCAGATGTGCGCGAGGACCTTTGCCTCCAGATGCCATGGCGGTAATCCGGCAAGGAGGCTCGCCGCCTCGCAGGAGACCGTGCGGTATCCTCGGGCCAGCCGGATGGCCATGACCCTCTGGGACGCGTTCAACCGGCGGGCTGGCCGCAGCCTCAATGAACGCGCCCACACCGGCGCCCCGTAGAGGGCCATGGACCGCACGATCCCCGCGTAGAGCCTCCGGCAGGAGGCGTTTGGATCCCCTAGATTGGGCAGGAGCCGCTTCAAGGCAGCCCCGGCCCGCTCCAGTCTGGGAGCCAAACGTCGGAAATGTTCGACGAAATTCCACCGGCTATCGAGGACGAGTCCCAGATACTTACTTCATGGTCGACTCGACACCGATGTGAACACCTCCCGCCATTACCTGAAAACCCGACGGTGGCGCATTCCGAGGACCATGAAAACCCATGGCCTCAGACTTGTGCAGGGCCACCTCGAGTCCCAGCTGCCGGATCCTGTCAACGATTGTCGCAACCCCGCGTGTCGCTAAATCGGCCGCCGCCTGGTACGACCTCCCCTGCGCCAGGACCAGCGTGTCGTCAGCGTAACAAACGACGCTGACACCGCTAGGGAGGTCGGCGCGCAGCACCCAGTCGTATCCGATGTCCCACAGATGCGGCCCCAGGACCGAACCCTGTGGGACACCGCACGACATCTCTTGCCGGTTCCACTCTCCTTGGTGACCGGGGTAGATGACGGCCCTGTCCGTCAGATAGGCCTCGACCACACGACAGAGGTAGGTCGGCATCCGGTGATACCGGAGTGCTTCCCTGATGCAACTCCAGGGCAGGGTGTTGAAGGCATTGGCGATGTCTAGAGACACCGCCAAGACGACCCCACCCCGGGCCACAGCATCCCCCGTCGTGAGGGCCCGCACGCGCATGATGGCGTCCACCGTAGAGCGCCCCCTGCGGAAACCGAACTGGCTCTCCGCCAGATCCGGCCCCACTCGCACCAGCTGCCCGACGAGGCGGTCTGCAATGACACTTTCAAAGAGCTTGCCCACCTCATCGAGCAGCACAATGGGCCGGTAAGCGGACGGAGAGTCCGCTGGGCGCCCCGGCTTCTTGATGAGGACCAGTTTCCCCGTCTACCAACGAAGTGGGAACTGGCCCCTCTCCATGCATGCGCTTAGGAGCCCCCTTAGTCGAGGCACGAGAGCCCCCATTCGACCCTAGTGGAGGAGTTTTCTAACGTTGCATCGGTCAAACTGTTATCAGAAGTAATGTATTCAAATAGAGTGTAAGTGGTGCCGATTCCCTTGTTCACAAACTAAACTAAATTTAAGTTCACATCTTTTTCTTTCTATTTCATTAAGAAAAGAACAGAAGATAAATTTTTGTGTAGTCCTGTCAAATTAATCAGCGCCTGTCACCACTCCATACAAGTTTAGACGTGATTAAAAACATGCCTACTAAAATTAAATCAATTTACGTCAAGCGCTGATTAATTTGACAGGACTACACAAAAATTTATCTTCTGTCCTTTTCTTAATGGCTTGTGCAGACCAGCGCGACACAAAGACATCGCTCGTCGAAGATGCACTGAACTTAAATTTAGTTTAGTTTGTGAACAAGGGAATCGGCACCAATATCTGGATTTCGACATTTAACGACGTTATCAGTTCTAAGTGATTAAGCCGCTATTCCATATCATTATTTTTCTACTAAAATCCTTGTGACTTAAGGTATGATTCCGAATGGCAGGCTGACACCTCCTTCTGCGAAGCAGTAATGCTCGCGAAGGAAGAGACGGAACGCGTGAGGGAGAGACAAATTTCGCGCCCTCACGCCCCTAACCGACGCAGGAGACGCCCTGGGCGTCGGGAATCGCAGGCCGATTCCCGGCCACCGCAGGCCGATTCCCGGCCACCGCAGGCGCGGGCTTGCGGACGGTGAGCAATGGGTAGCTCGCCATCTGATAAGGACCAGGCCCGGGTCGACGGCGCGTTGTGTTCCACGCGCGCCTCAAAGAGATGTCAGCACAACTGAAGGGGTCTGCTAGGGCCGATGCCTGCCGGGGTTGCGGGTTTGTCCGAAAGGGTTACCGTGGCCCCTGGCAATACAGACAACTGAAGGAACACGGGTAGATTTTAGTCAGTAAGAGGGTTCTCCCGCTCCGCCCAGAGCGGGAGAAGTTATTTGATAATTTCTCACCCAAAAAAAAAGGTATGATTCCGAACAACGCCGCACGCGGCATTGCTGCGCGTCACTACTGGTCCCCATACATTTTCTATAGGTTTGTATGAGATTACATTCCGAGCACGGCAGCAGTGCTGCGCGACATTGCTGCCGTGCTCGGAATGTAATCTTTAGGGGGCATTTAAATCAGGTCGAAAGACAATTGGTCTGTAAAACGGACAATTCTGTGATTGCGATGTATTGTAAAACGCCCCTCGCACAATTTTTTTCTTTGGCAAGAATAAATACATAGATTATTGTTGCTAAAGAAAAAAGTCACAATGAGGCCGTGTTACGCAACATCGCAATTTTATCTTAATACATATTATCTGAAATGAGTTTCGATAATCTTACTGCTACTTGTTTTATTAACGCGAACTTTTACAAGTTTTATTTTATCACAGCCCACTGCAGTTGGGCAAGCTCCACCAATAATATTATCTTTATTTGCTTAAAAAATAATTCTGGCACATGCCTAATATTATCAGTAGGTACTTATTATGCTATTGAATTTATATTCAAATGAAGTTGCCATTGGTAAACAAACATGTTATTCAAAAATAATGTGCATTTTTTTTCATAGTTATTGTATCATAACAGAGCAAGCAACTGTATAAACATTTGATAAATTGTAATTAATAATTTAGGTATAGTAAGTAATAGTAGGAATCTATGTTTTAAATGTTATACATATGTAATGGGCAGTGATAAGGGGATGAGTAATTAATGATCAATATGTGTTCACCTTATCATGTGACAAAACATTTCACAACAATTTTACATTTTAAAATTAAAATAGTGCTAGAATAAGTAACTGAAAATGATTGCTTGTTTAAGTCTCATCTTCAAAGTAATTCTAGGATGATAATAAATAGGTACAAATGTGGATGGCACAAAGACACGTCCCACTCTGCGATTACTGTACTGTAAGCTGTATTTTAGTAAAGAGTGGAGCGTAGTCGCAGATTTTATTTATTTATTCATTCAGTAGTTTCCTTCATCTTTTTATACATAATAAGCTGGTGTAAAAATAAACTCATTAGAGTTTTACTGTGCACCAAAATCATCAACCACATAATTTAGACTGTTAAAACAATTTTAAGTTGGATGACACTATCTATACCTACTTTGATTTGTTATGCAAAAGTATTATCATGAAATGTCAAAAAGTTATCAGAACTACTTTCATAAACCTTTTTTGTATTATTAATACTACCAAGAACTTTATTGTACTAGTTCATTCAACCAAAAATTTTATAGAGTTCTTTCTTCTTTATTTTATACATACCAGCTTTATAATAAATCTCCAGGAACAGATAAAAGAGTGTCAGCGCTGCTCCTGAGACGAAGCCAACGATGCCAAAGTCTCCAATGTACTGCAACGCTTTTCTTGAGAAGTTTACATGTAGCGACTCTTTGAGGTAGTGGCAATGCAGCATCAACGCGAACGATGCATGAATGCCTATAATAAAGAGACATATTTTATGGTTATTTTTATAGAATTTGTTAAAACAAATACAGGATATGCATGACATGGGATTATCTTTACCCGACTATAGCAAAGCAAAAAGAAGGGTTATGATTTTGACCCCTGTATGATGTTTAAAACGCATGGCAGCATTTTTTATTCTAAGTTGCTTAGGAATGGTGTGGATTTCTATATTTTATTCCAATTAGTTTAGGTTCAATGAATAGCTTTAACATAATAATTATGAGGAAATCGGAACAGGCATAACAAATCACGAAGACAAAAAAGTAATGACGGGAAATAATAGAACATTTTAATAAGGAAAAATATTTACGAAATCATAGTTCAATTAAGATTATGATGACTCAATTTTGTTGTTGTAGCAACAGCAGAATCTCGTTTTGCAAAATTCGTTTATTTACAGTAAACATGACACAAAGAAAGAACAAAAACGCGAAAGTAACAATTTGGGGGAAAATATGCGTCACATCCACACAACACCGCCATCGCTTAGCATAATGTTGCGACCCTATGCGAGACATAGCCCCAGCGCTGGTTTTTAGCGACAGCCGGCGTTGATGTGATGACAAAACAGTCCCGAGGTCAATTTAAGGTTTTCTAAGATAGGCCTGCAACTTGTTCCATTTGTTGATTACTACCTCCCTTGCTGTGATATTAGTATGAATGCTCTTTGTGTGTATCGTGGATCGAGGTCAAGAGCAGACCCATTCTCAAAAATAAAAAAATAACAGGTCATATTTCACACCACTTACCAGATAAAAGCGCCCACATTCCGGCTTCAATGTTTGCATAAACAATGCAGAAACATATAAACGCAGACAAGCCTAATAAAGCCCCTATAGCACTTAGTGCTATATGAATTTTAACACGCAGCATACTGATCACGATCTATAATCAACTGCTATCAACAAATATTTATTTCTTAGGTCGAAAACAAAGATATTTCGCAATTTTCGTTACATTTATTTACGAGCACAGCTGTAAAACTGTCAAGATAAAAAAAACAAGTAACTAAATAGTGATGTTACAGTATCGTTGTATCCACAGAGTATGTAACTTTAGTTTTATCGTGTCGTAAGTGGTAGTCGTACTAAATGTAAACTTACAAGTGGAATTAAATTTTCTTCACGTAAGTTGCTTACGTAATTAACATATTATTGAAAATGTAAACTCTCTTATAAGTAGCTTATCGTAATTTCTTCTTACACCTTACGCAGTCTTATGTTACTTACATAAATTTTACGGAAGCAATTAACAAGTGTAATGGCGGCCTTAGTCTGGTCTGTTGGTCTACTACGTATAGACGCCAGCACCACAAGCTACTACAATCTATCAAATTTCTTTAATAGATTTTCAACTTTATTGCAACGGCATAAGGTTTAAAGTTGATTGGGAAAATTTGACAGTTTCGGGTAGCTTGATGTGCTGGTACAGACGCCAGCACTTCAAGCTACTACAAGCTGTCAAATTTATTTAATAGATTTTCAACTTTATCTCTCAAGAATAAGGTTCCAAGTTGATTGGGAAAATTTGACAGTTTCGGGTAGCTTGATGTGCTGGCGTCTGTACATACGACTCGAAATTTGAGAAGTATTTACTAGTTGTAGAAGATTTATTTATTTGAAATAAAAACTATTGCGATATGGTTTTCTGGAACAAAATACTTTGATGTCGGTGGATGATTGAAGGTGAAAGAAAACAACACCTGAGAAAGCCAGAAAAAGTAGCATCGCATTCATTGACCAAGAACAGCCCAGGGTCTGCAATTCTTCAATCAGTGGATCAACTCGGACAAGGAAAGATATCATTCGCTGTGCGTTTGCACTGGATGGTGAAACATTCACTAAACATGTTGTAATCTCTATTTCCTGTCAAAACAGGAAACAGAGATTACAACATGTTTTTGGGTCATTCTTTTGGACAGGTTTTTTAAGCGGCTTTATAAAGTAATAGAAATTGAAAAGTCAGCAAGCCATTTTTATTTCCCGCAAACCTTAAATCCTCTCTTAACTGGATTACTGATTATTATTCAATTATCTTTATAATTAAATAATATTAAAAAATAAAATACCCCCATTCTTTGATTTTCGTGGAGTGTCCCAAGCCCCAATCTGGTCACTAAGTAAATTATATACCTATTTTAAACTAAACGCTACATGCTTATCAAAAAAAACCATAAGTCCTAAGAAGTTAACAATGCTATGAAAAATTAGACCATAGTTCTAAAAGAACTACATTTAATCTAAAAAAAAATAATGTAACTGTCCCGAGGTAATTGCTGATTTGCGTGGATTATTATAATTTTACTAGCACCTCTCTAAATTCGAGCCCGATGATGCGTCATCCTAATTCAAGTTACAACCATAGTATAAAGAGAGGCAGTAAGCTATCTTCATAGAAACGCACCGCGCACGGCTTGTATGTGTGGGGGGCCATAGTATATATATATCGACCCGTTTCTCGTAAGAAACCAGCCGAGATTTTGTTAAGTGTGCGTGCGGCGACGCATAGATACAAGCCGCGTGCGGTGCGTTTCTATGAAGATAGCTTACTACCTCTCTTTATACTATGTTACAACTAGTCGCACTCCCACGCGCTCCGACGCGACGGCCGGGCAGAGTGCTTGTGCGTCGAGTTTTCAAAAAATAGATGGTAAGAACTTCGCTGCGTGGGTTTGGTTTCTCAAAACTTTGATTTGCGTGGTACAATTATCTCCGGTGTCTGTGAATTTATTTATTTAATAAAATATTGTTGCGAACAAATATAAGGTATTGTAACGTAACTTATAACCAAAACACAGTTTATTTGCTTAAAAGGTTTTTGTATATTTTTAGTATAAAAGATTTATTTTGATTTCCGTGGTCGTGATTTGCGTGGTTTACGTGGTAGTTTTGACCCATGCAGATCAATTTTTGACCATGTAAATGAAATAACTTTGAATTTTGTACTAGTTATGAATGAAAATATTTTTTATTACTTTAGTTATATGTAAATTCGTTTAAATCAAACTTAAAATGTCACATTCGATGGATTTCTGTCTTTATAAGTACCTAATAAAATGTTGGACTGATTCTACTAAAAAACGTTTTCTGTCTTAGTAACCTACCTATTTTTTTTACCTTTTAAAATAACTTCTTTTCAATATCAAGTAACAATAAGTAAAGTTAAGTGAAAATTTTCATTTTCGTAGGGTGTTTTGTGATTAGCGTGGCCTCCATTTTTTTAACCTCGATTATCTCTTTATGTATATCGCTCTCTGAGGTGCCTTTTTTATAAAAAATATTATTTTAAGATTCTGATATAAATTTAAAAAAAAATTGAATTTGAAAATTGCCACGAAAATCACCAAAGAATGCCTTACTCGAAGAATCACCCTTTTACCGGACTACGGTGAAGCAAAGAGGAGGGTTATTATTTTTCGCCAATGTAAACGCACAATTATGTGCTTGCTATACGGCTGCCAACCGCGTCCCCGACAGAGGTGACCTTGGTTGGCGACAGGCAGAGCTGTTTTAAATTTAGTCGTAAACCACCAACTACTCGGATGTAAAACCACCAAGGTCGCCTCTGTTGGTTCGCGGTTGGCAGCCGTGTAGCAAGTCCTTTAGACGATTTGTGTCTATCTATAGTCGAATTTATGAACGACGACACTTTGACACTACAGACTATCTGTCAAACTGTTGAATGTTGCTTGGCGTTCCAGTTTCATTTCACAACAAGAAAACAATCTATAGCTTTTTGAAAACGCTATCTTTTTTACTCGCATTATCCAGGTCTGTACCCGTCTCATTTAATTTTGAAGTCATTAGTGATTCGAAATTACGAAATATTCAAATAAAAATAAAATCCAAATCAAAATATTTTTGTGCTAAGATAATTGATGATAAAATAAATTAGCTACCAACTGTGGGATATTTTAAAGGGTAGCTATTATGTAGGCGGTTTATGACAAAATTTATAAGTTCTATAGTCAGCCGAGTCTTTTGTAATTATTTTTTAATTATTTTATTATTGTTTTGTAACCATGAGTCGTGTAAGTCAAGCTCAGATGAGAAAATTACTGGACTTGCTTAGCGAGGATGGTGTACTGGTCGATGGCAAAGTAATGTACACCAATACGAACAAACAGAACTTTTGGAGGAGTATCGCTTATCAACTTAACGCCGTCGAAGGAGGTGTTTATAAAAACACTTGGAAATGGTGTAAAGTAAGACCCTTCATTTATTAATGAGCAGAATAATCTTCTTTACGGAATATTAAAAGCTTATTTCCTCACTAGTTAGTTCTTAACTAACATTATATTAATATAAGTGTGCAAAGAAGTTACAATTTAGGAACCTGGTCAACAACATCTGCTGTTAGAATTTAGCCGAAAATGTATTGATTTTCTGCCTGGCATAGAACAGTTGTATCTAGAACTCTTAACACTTCTAATCCCCACTGTCAACAAACATATACTTACTTGATTGTGAGTGTACCATACCACACACCTCTGTGACCTCTGACAACACTTCAGGCTGTGCAGGTGTGATGTCTTGTAAACATATTATCACTTTACTTTTATCCCAAAAATGTATTGCCCTGCAGTGAGATTATGACTCCTCTTCAGATCTGGAGACATAGTGAGTCTTACGTTTTTTTTTTTAAATATTTACCTACTTCATCATTCAGCCTAAAGACGTCCACTGCTGGACATAGGCCTCCCTCAAGCACAGCCACTTTGACCGGTTTTGTGCTTCCAGTGGATTCCTGCGGCCTTCACAAGGTCATCGATAATTACATACATTAAAATTATTATAAATTTCAGATGTGGGCCGATTGGAAGAACAAAACAAAGAAAAAAGCCAACATATTGCTGAGCAGAAAGAGATACTCCATTGAACAACCAACACCTAAACTAACTAATTTAGAACTTAAACTTCTGAAGTTAATAAACTACCCTATTGATGATAAGGAGGATGCCCTTACTTTGGAAATGGTAATAATAACAAAATAATGTGACAACAGTGCTTTGTCTCTCACCAGAGCCATTGCAGAGACAATGTTTCAAATTCATGTTCTTTATCATATGACACCTCTTAGGTCATAAGCTATCCCAATATAAAAATATATTAGGTTGGCCTTTTTTTTTTTTTTTTGGGTGTGAATTTATCAAATAACTTCTCCCGCTCTGGGTGGAGCGGGAGGGCGTGTCAGACTCTTACTGACTAAAACCCACCCGTGTTCCTTCCTATGCCATGTTGCCGGGGGCCACGATTTCCCCATCGGTTTTCTTCGAACCCCCGGCAGGCATTGGCCCTAGCGGACCCCGTCAATTCTGCTGACATCTCTTTGAGGCGCACGTGGAACACAACGCGCCGTCGACCCGGGCTTGGTCCTTATCGGACGGCGAGCTACCCATTACTCACCGTCCGCAAGCCCGCGCCTACGGTGGCCGGAAATCTTCCTGCGATTCCCGACGCCCAGGGCGTCTCCTGCTGCGGCGGTTAGGGGCGCGAGGGCGCGAAATTTGCCTCTCCCTCACGCGCTCCGTCTCCTCCTTCGCTAGCATTACTGCTTCGCAGAAAGAGGTGACGGCCTCCCATTTCCTCTCGCTCCGTAGCATGGCCCGAATCAGGGCCGGACGCGAGAGATCACCGCCGCCGATCGCATCCACGAGGACACGGCGATGCCCTGCCCAAGCCGGGCAGACCTCCACCGTGTGCTCCACCGTGTCCTCCGGGCGATCCACACAGTGACGACACCCGGGCGTTTCCTCCCGATATTTGGTTGGCCTAGGCTTTCAAGGTGGAGGCGTGAAAATGTATTCACTGTTACAATGGAAAATAGATGCTCAAATTTTTCATTAAAATCTATTTAGCTGCTATATCAGATAGAATTAGCTATAAAATACTGGTACTCAGCTGCATATGGTTAGACTGGAAGCTGACCCCAACATAGTTGGGAAAAAGCTAGGCAGATGATGATGATTAGATAGAAGATGCTGGTCAGCATTTTGGAATGACCATTAATTTCCATAAAGTCAATGCTGCCATGGATTAACGGATAGATTTCATTGGTTTTTATACTTTCCACAATATAGATAATAATACCACAAAATGAAACTTCTATTTTCATGGTGCATGAAACTTTTCTATTTACAGGTAGTAAGCAAAGAGGAGGTACCAGAGACGACAGATGACTTCCATGTGGAATTCTTAAATAATGACTATGGTGATGGAGACATGAACTCTCCAGAAAAAACACCTTCTGATGTGGCTGAAGAAGAGGAACTAAAGTCAATAAGCTGCTATGACCAAGTTGAGAGTAAATTCTGTGATGTTGATGATATTTTAGAAGGTATACAGTAAAGGCAGGCAATACAGGGTGACTGGATTAGTAATTAGTAAATGACCTCTATATGCGAATTTGCTATGGCGGGTCCAAATCCAGTCACCCTGTATAATTTGTAGTCTGTGGCCGGCGCAGACCTGGCAAAGCGCAGTTTTCCCTGCCAAATAACTATCGACCTAGCATCTCTTGAAATAAAGTCGAAAATAAATAACCTCTACCTTGCTATTTATTTGCAAATGAAAATCGCGCTGCGTTGCGCTTTGCCTGGTCTATGTTGGGTTAAATCTTGATTTTTCATACAAATCTGTTTGTGGGAACAAAATGTTTTTAAACCTAATAAGTAAAACTCTTCAGGTACAGATGATAAATTAGAAGAAGAAGAACCAGATATAGAATCATCAGATTATGGGCAAAAAGTTCAATCAAGAGGTAAAACATTTAACGTCCTGCTCTTTCTGGGTACATTGTTCACACAATCTTAATTTTTTCAATATGATATCAATGTAACCTGAGATATAGTACAAAAAGAAAATTGCGTTAATGTTACGGCAGTTAGCCGACGTGTGCGAACGTCGGCTAACTGCTCTACTTAGCGCCGAGAGTTGAAAATCCAACAGTGTGTTTTTCAAGGCGCTAGGACGAGAGTGCGTCCCAGCGCGTTGGATTCTCAACGCTCGGCTTAACACCGAAAGTTGAAAATCCAGTACGCGATAAAATGCCGCCGCGATTTTATTACGTCCGTGCGGGCTATACTAATTAATGAATGAATTATAATAAATACGAAAGTGAGTTTGCATGTTTGTTTGTTACGTTTGCACGCTAAAACGGCTGAACGGATTTGGATGAAATTTGGCACATGAGATGACCTGGGTTATAGGACAGAAGGATACTTTTTATCTCGATATATCCATGGAATCGAGACTTATGCAGTGAAACCGCGGGGCGCTGCTAGTCTCTGATAAAGCACAAACCAACAGTAAATTAGAAAAAATCTGTTCCAAAATATTATTGCTCATGACTAATCTATAGACAGTGAAAGCACAGACAATGGTATTGTTTTGAGCCTTCTTGAACTAGCTAAACAATCTTTGTAACAGTTTCAGAAAAAACCTTCAAGAAAAGAAAGGTTTCATTAGAAGAATATAAAGTGAGATCAACATTAAAAATAGAAAAAGAAAGAGTTCAGCAGAAGACTGAAGAGTTAAGACTGAGAGCACTAGAGTTAAAGCTGAAAGGAGAAGAATTAAGGCTGAAAGAAATAGAGATGAACAAAATTAACTATTTGACAAATATTGAAGAAGAGAAACTGAAGTGTTTTAGAGAGATATCGTCAGCTTTGAAAGAGTAAGTATCTACTACCAGTAACTACCCGTTAATACTAATGTGATTAACCTCTCGAATGCCGTAATTACAGAAACAATTAAAAAACCATTGTCTCGCGTGGATCCACGTACCAAGGGTTAATAAAAAAATACTGTTGTAAAGAATACATTCTAATAATTATTATAAATCCTAAAATACTCTGTCTGTCTGTCTGTTATCTTTTCACACCTAGGGCTGAACAGATTTCGAAGAAATTTGGCACACAGTCCATAAGTACCATGACCGCAGTTTCAGGACATAGGCTTTTAACCCGGTAGTACATTCCGTGGGATAATTTCCGACCTGTATGTGGACGAAAAAGCTAAAATAATTCATTCTATTTTAACAAAATGTTCCTTCGTTTTCAGGTTATCAGATAGAACCAGAAGTGGCGCCCTAAGATATCCCAATGTCCTTTAATTATTGTTGTTAACACAAAAATATTTGATTTGTGTTTGTCTTAAAAAGAAAACGAAATAAGTATGGTAATATGAATTATATTTTCAAGAAAATTAAAATAGACTTTTCTTTCTTATTATTCTCAAAAAATTAACAGAAAACAACTCCATTGCACTTATTGTAGTTTAAAAAAGTATTTAATAAAGTAGAAACATTAATAAAAGTCTTAACAATATTATTCGAACAGGTAAAGGTTTCAAAAACCTTTTGAAACAATGCAAACAACTTTACTACTTTAACTAATATTGTGCTTCTATTTTAAAGTTAGATCTTGATATAATTATAAGATATACTATCAATCAATCAGGTGCACATTAGGTAGGTGTTAATAAACTATTTTAAAACTAATTAGGCACATATTCCGGAACAAGAAACATATTTTTAAATAACCATCTTCCTATTAAAATGTAGTAGCACCCTCACACTGGCACAATTTAATAAAACATTATAATTATTTTGTGTGAAAGATTTTAAATAGAAGTTTTGACAACCAACTTATTGAATAAATAACGACTTTATAGGGTTCTCATGCACTAGACGGCCACAACCACGAATTTTGGTCGCACCAACCAGTCATACTATAGAAACCAATACGAATCGCGCACTTGGTCGCAATAGCCACTCCTTTCACAGTTAGGTATTTTTTACCTATGATTTTGTATAACTGTCAAAATCATAAGCTTTAATCTTGTTTTGAGGCAGGTTTATATGAGACCAGCAATGTGACAGTTCAGTTAGTCCAGCGCTGACTTGCAACTGGGCTCGTGTAAACACTAGTTTCAACCCAGCCCAGTGCTGACTTTGCACCCTCAAGTCAGTCCAGTTGACTAACCTACCCGTCTTTTTTTGGGCCTAGTAGCTCCCCCTGCATGACTTACTGCCGATCTCACTCACCCACTGACTGGGTCCGATAATTCTGAGTTACTGGGCCCAATCACTGCCATCGTATAAAACAGGAATTAAGGTTGCTGCCACTGACAAGTCTGTCAAAATCACAGTGGTCCTCGTTACATTAAGGTTGCTAATGGGTTATTGATGTCAGAGGTAAAATAACTGAAAATTCTCAGATTCGATTTCTTTAGGACTTCAGTTAGAAGACGCAACTTTTCATGTTCACCAATGAAGTGTAAAATCTATTGTTTGGCCAATAAAGTTCAAACTCCTTCCCGCGCTGTGACCATGCCCACTATGCATTCCATTTTCGTTCTATTAATTTATAATGTTGCCATATAAAGAGAGCTGGTATTGCTATTTTAATATTTATAGTGGAAAAAAAAGCACCTAACTTTTGAATCAAATTCACCTAGTCTAGAATACAGAGTGAAATACTAAACATAAACACTCCATCTTTTTCTAGGTAATAACAACTTTTAAAACAATAAAAATTGATTCCACTAGTGAAATATCAAATTCACCATATCATCAAACATTCAATTCTCTTTACTACAGACTTCATCCTATTGAATCAGACAGTATATTATTATAAGCTCTGACAAAAATTTACAAAATGGACTCAATAATTTGAAGTATTCATTCCAGAAACTCCACTTTAACAAAATAATTTCTTTGACATAAAAACTTTGTTTAAAACTAGTATTAAGATTAAAAATAGTTTTTAGCTCACACTTTGAGTAGCTTCAGGTAATTTGGTTTCAGTCTGCTCAACGTGATGGCATCAAGTTCTGATATCTTGTGGATGCGGAGATGACTCTTCATGTTACCTCTTTGGGCGTACCCTCGTCCACAAATAGGACACTTAAATGGTGTCTCCCCTGTATGCAACCGCATGTGTTCCCTTAGGTAGTCCTCATGATAGAAGCTCGTGTTACAGACAGAACACTCTGCTGGCCTTAGACCTGAAATCAAGCATTCTTACATATTATAAAATGCAACATGGTTGTCAATCCGTTAGTAGTGCATTTAAACTCCAGAATCACTTCAACTAACTTTTAAGGGAACAAACCTATTATGCATTATATGGTAGCAAAGTTCGTAAACACATAAATCTACACGCAAAATGGTCCACCTGAAGGACTAAGTGCGAAAACCAAACCATAGAACATTAACCTCTCGAATGCCGTAATTACAGACACAATTAAAAAACCATTGTGTCTCGTGTATATCTACGTTCCGGCATACCAAGGGTTAAATCTATTTACCATTTCGTTTTAACCTCTCGAATGCCGTAATAACAGACACAATTAAAAAACCATTGTGTCTCGTGTATATCTACGTTCCGGCATACCAAGGGTTAATAATGATTTAAAATGTCTTTCTTTTATTGCAACCTTCTTTCTGTTATTACCAAAATATAAAAAAATCGGACACTTTACCTGTATGAACGGATCTCTCATGTATAATAACAGACTTTGTACATTTGTATGTTTTATCACAGAATTTGCATGAAAAGACTTTTTTAGGACGAGATAGCTTGTCATGTACGTTTTTGAAGTGACTCGTCATCTCTCCTTTAAAAGCAAAGCCTTGGCCACATGATGAGCAAATGAATTCTCTGTGAACTTCATGTTTCCTCTTTATATGTCTATTTAAATAATAATCTGAGACGCAAATTCGTGGACATTTTGGGCATTTTACAGGATTCTTAAAATGTACTTTTTTCTTATGAATTTTAAGTTTGTCATTGCTTTGAAACACATCTCCACAAAGGTCACATAATTTCTCTGTAGAAGGTTGCTTAACATTTGGTACTTTGATTTTAGTCTGTGGTCTTGGTTTTGGTTCTTTCATATCATTTCTGACTACTTTTCTCAAAGTTGTTTGCCCAATTTTCATGCTGAAATGAAATAAAGGTGTTTTTTAGTGTCCATAATCATTTTTAGGTAAGTATACATTTATGAATCTTTTAAAATTCAAGTCATGAGACAACAAATAACTTCTTATACAATATAGTCATTCAAACTTGTGAATAGCTATCAAACAGAGCATTAAAAGTTATCAATCAATAATATTACCACCACCTATCTCCATTCCATGCAAAGTTTCCTTCTAATATAGAAGATGCTATTTTGTTTGTTCTGGTGCCAGGTCGGGATTTGGCTTTTTCAGATCTCGCTTCCTTCTTGATGGGTTTGAGACATTTGGGTTCCTTCTTAACTTTCTGGTTAGTTTTTAAAGGTAACAAGTCATCATAATCATCGAAGCCATCATCAGAGTAGTCATTTGATTCTGCCTTTATTTTTTTTATATCTATTTCTACTTCAGTCAGGTCATTGTTAACATAGCTATAATCTTCCTTTTTCACAACCAAAAAACTGTTTTCTAATACTTTACAAGACTCCCTAAACTTATTAATAAAATTGCAAAATGTTTCTAATGTATTATTGCACATTGTACAGATATGACGTGGTAATCCTGTGATGTCTTCTATCTGCAATTCACAATAAGAGCGCCTATTAGTAAAAAGAGATTCCATTTCTGGATTACAAATAAATTAGTCAAATACAAACTTTTTCACATTGTAAACAAGAAGTTAGTTTCGAGTGTATATTGTCTCCTATTTCTGACTTCTCAAATATTGGCAGTGTGGCACCATCCTGTAGACATATCCTACACAAACTTGTTGAGCTTGTATCGTCCATTGTAATACGCTTTAAAGGATTCTAATAAGAATTCCGCAGGAACTACGACGCTCTATTTTGGTATTGTGAGAAATTGGAATGTGTTCATGACAAATACACGTAAACTTGCGGTTAAATTAAAATCACAGAACATATATACTCAAAGAGATTAAAATTCCCAGCGCCTAATGACATTTTGTGGTTTTCAATGTTTTGTTTTTGATTGACAAAGACACAGGATTTTGACGTTTTGTTTTGTTTTCTTGTTTGACAGTTCTTGGTTTCTTGGGTGTCTGGGGGCATTATGTCTATGGTCTGGGGGTCTTTCGCATGAGTACTACATTGTCTGTGGTCGCATGGTAAGACTTCCTGTACATGACGCGGAGCCGCACAGGCGCCGGACCGCAAGTTTGTGTAGACGAATGAATATCGCACATACACCGCACCGCCGCGGTTCGATAAAATTTAAAAACGATGAATGCTCGATTTTTTGTTAAAAATAAATACTCTAAGTCAAAGTCAAAGTCAAATCATTTATTTCAAATAGGCCCATGTATGGCACTTTTGAACGTCGAAATTTACAAAATATTAAAAATGATTCTAGTCGCCCCTTCCAAAAGGTAGCTTTCGTATGGAGAAGAATGGGCAAGAAACTCCACCGTTACTCTTTTAAAATGTTTTACAATAGTTTGTATAGGTACGTACATTAGTTAAATAATTATATGTGAAGACGATGCACCTAGAATAAAATTACTATACCACAATAGGTAAAAAGAATTAAAAATGAAGCAACGACAGATAATTTAATATGTGATAGATACATGGTGCTCACATATTTACAAACATTGTAAAAGTAGACGATTTTCCTAAAATTTTGTAATTAATAAGTCAGTGTGTGAGAAAGTAATCACAGAATGTTAAATCAATGTCATAAAACACAAAATAATCAATTTTACAATTAAATTAGCAACCAGTTTGATTTTGTCTTGATTCTAAATTGTCCTATGGAGCAGGACCAGCATGTTTCCAAGCACTCTTATCCTGGATATAATCCTCTAATTTGTAATATGCTTGTTTACAAAGTGCACTTTTGATATGAGTTTTAAATTTTCTTTCATTTAATTGCAATATGTCACAAGGTATTTTGTTGTAACATTTAACACAGTACCCCATAAAAGATGTATGTACTTTAGATAATCTGTAAAATGGTTGATCTAGTTTATCTTTATTTCTAGTATTAAAATTATGTCTATCACTTATTTTATTAAAGAGATGTGGATTTTTCCTTACAAACATAATATTTTCATAGATGAATTGGCAAGGTACCGTCATAATATTAATCCTTTTAAAAAGTTCCCTGAGAGATTCGCGGCGACGTAGATTATAAATGGCTCTGACAGCTCTCTTTTGCAAAATAAAGATGGATTCAATGTCAGCAGCCCGACCCCACAGTAAAATGCCATACGACATAATGCTGTGAAAGTAGCTAAAATAGACCAAACGCGCGGTTTCCACATCTGTTAACTGTCTTATCTTTCTAACAGCATAAGCGGCCGAGCTTAACCGCCCCGCAAGAGATGTTATATGAGGTCCCCATTGTAATTTCTCGTCTAGCGTGATTCCTAGGAAAACTGTTTGATTAATAAATTCCAGTTTTTCTCCATTCAATATGATGTCACATTCGCTACTTTTAACATTAGGTAATTTAAATCTAATGCATTTGGTTTTTTTTTTATTAAGTACCAGATTATTTACCGTAAACCAATCTTGGACTTGCAGAATAGAGCTATTCACGTCGTCAAGATTTTGTGACCGTCGTCGGTTTATTTTAAAGATTAATGATGTGTCATCTAGTCTATACTCACCTTTAGGTGTCAATCGATCTGTAAGGTATCTTTCAAGACAAATGGAAAGAAGCTCTCGTCATACCCATATTTAAATCTGGAGAAAAGCGTTTAATGGGTAATTATAATTATAGACAGATCTCATTACTAGCTACATTTGGAAAAGTATTCGAAAAACTTATTAGCAAACATCTGATGTGGTATGTATCATAAAGAACACATTACTGAATAGCATAGCAGCATAGTTTCGTTAAATCTAGATCAACCAGTACTAATCTACTGTATTTTAAGTCTTCTTTCCAGTATCGTATTCCAGTGGACACAATCTATATTGATTTTAGCAAGGCATTCGATAAAGTAGATCACTACCTTCTTTTAATAAATTGGCTCAACTGGGTGTGGGTGGAACGTTGATAGGGTGGTTTAAATCTTACCTGGATTCGAAATAATCAAAGTGGTAGTGAACGGTCATTTCTCTGAAAGCTATCTAGCAACCTCTGGAATCCCGCAAGGATCGCATCTTTAAATGTTTTTATCAATGACATTCAGAGTAACTAGACTCCAAAATGCGCCAGCACATCAGGCTACTACTTTCTGTCAAATTTATTTAATAGATTTTCAACTTTATCGCTGAAGCTTAAGGTTCAAAGTTGATTGGAAAAAATTGACAGTTTCGGGTAGCTTGATGTGCTGGCGTCTGTACAATGGTACAAATTAAACAAAATGCTTTTAAATATAAGTAAATGTCACTATATCCAGTTTAAGTGCCTGCTACACGACTGCCAACCGCGTCCCCGACAGAGGTGACCTTGGTAGGCGACAGGCAGAGTTGTTTGAAATTTGGTCGTAAACCACCAAGGTCACCTCTGTCGGGACGCGGTTGGTGACCGTGTAGCAGGCACTGTAAGTTCGATATTGGTGCCGATTCCCTTGTTCACAAACTAAACTAAATTTAAGTTCAGTGCATCTTTTTCTTTCTATTTCATTAAGAAAAGGACAGAAGATACATTTTAGTTTAGTCCTGTCAAATTAATCAGCGCTCGACGTAAATTGACGTAATTTTAGTAGGCAAGTTTTTAATCACGTCTAAACTTGTATGGAGTAGTGACAGGCGCTGATTAATTTGACAGGACTAAATTAAAATTTATCTTCATTCCTTTTCTTAGTGAAATAGAAAGAAAAAGATGCACTGAACTTAAATTTAGTTTAGTTTGTGAACAAGGGAATCGGCACCATTAACCTGAATATTGTCTCAAGATCTTTCAAGGTACAGACAGCCAGCACATCAAGCTACCCGAAACTGTCAAATTTTCCCAATTAACTTTGAACCTTATGCTTCAACGATAAAGTTGAAAATCTATTAAATAAATTTGACAGATTGTAGTAGCTTGAAGTGCTGGCGTCTGTAGTACTTGGATTTGTTTTACGTAATAGTAAGGAATATCCTAGAATATAGTTCGTGGTATGGAATCCGCATTACGAAGTTTACTCCAAGCGTTAGAGAGTGTCCAAAAGCGGTTCCTTTACCATCTGTGCTACGGAGATCACTTGGCTAAACAACTCACTAGCTACACTGACCGGTTGCAACACTATCACATGGATACACTAGCCAGTCGTAGGTGGAAACTGGACTGCATCATCCTTCACAAGATTTTGAGTGGAACGATAGATTGCAGTGAACTTTTGAGCTCATTGGAGATTAAAATTCCGACTCGGATTCCCACGCATAACACATACAATTTATTTCACATTCCTGGCTCAAAAACTAACCTCGGTCATTACGCCGCTGCTTGGTTTTTAACTTTATTGTGCATGCTTCGGTCTCCTTTATGTGAAGGAGTACACCTATTTAATACCCAATGTTGCTCTCTTATTATGTGTCATGTATTGTGCACATCTTTTGTTGGAGATCCTAAATAACTAAATAAAGACTCACTCGAGTGGAGCCGCGTTTTAAGCCTCGTGCAGACTGATGCGACGCGACTATAACAAAACAATTTCTAAGAAAACTTCACGGTGTTCGCGTCGCGCCATTCTGCACGAAGCTTTAGTCTTAGGGCTCGTGTGCTTATAATTTATGTTGTACTGAGCGCGCAAGATATAAACTAAAGGCAGCTTTTTTGGATAGAATGTCCGAATTTCCAATCTCTTAAACACTTCTTTAGTTTGAAACGATCAAACAAAGAATGATTTTTTTTAAACTAAACTGGAATTGAATTTTAATAGACTATTTAAAAAAAAAACCTTTTATCGAAATCGATTAAAATGTTTAGTTTTATTTAAAAAATCGACTCAATTTCTCATATTCACACTTTCATTGAGCGAGATCACAAGACCTTTCATAGACAATATTTTATCATTTGTCTTCTGTCATCAGGTGATTTAGGTTTGGGAGTAAAAAAGTCCTGAAAAAGGGATAAAACGCCAAATATTTTCCTAAATCAAGATGTCTGGAAAAGACAGATTAGCGATTTTCCCTTCTCGGGGGTAAGTTATGTTTCTAATAATGTTATTTAGTTAATTTATAATTGTTAACTTTTGCGTTCCATTTATGCCTGGTTCACGATGTAATTTGTACTGGTTGTAGTGCTCAGATGTTAATAAAGGCACGTCTGGCTGGTGCACAGAAAGGCCATGGTCTCCTGAAGAAGAAGGCTGACGCCCTCCAAGTGAGGTTCCGTATGATTCTGGGCAAAATTATTGAGGTGAATGAATTTACTTTTTTTGCTGACTGCTTTAGTGATTAATCTTCAAAACAAGAATCAGTATTGATAATCTATTTAGATGAAATAATAAAATTTTTGTTGATATAGGGTCATTGTACTGCACATTATAATTTTCTATGAAACTGTGGCTACCTCCTTTGAATCAATTGATAAGTAACAAAAAAAGTTCTAACATTATTAATTTGAAATTAATGCGATTTACAGACAAAAACCCTTATGGGTGAGGTGATGAAGGAAGCAGCGTTCTCATTGGCCGAGGCCAAGTTCACAACTGGAGACTTCAACCAGGTGGTTCTGCAAAATGTTACTAAGGCTCAGATCAAGATTCGCTCAAAGAAAGACAATGTTGCTGGTGGGTAAAAGAATCCTGTTTGAATTTGGATACCAGCCTGTACTGCATGTTTTTTTTTTCACTTGACCTAAATAAAAAAAGACTTCATTGCAGAGGTTTCAAGCTATGGATGAAGTAATGAATTTATTTATGAAACGTTTTTTTTCCAATCTGTGATTTAATAATGGTAAACAGCTAATTGATTTTTACTGTAAAGAGTAGCAATCACTGTATTTATTCATTTTGTTTTTATAGCTGCAATTTAGTTTATGTAACAGTCAATTGAATGTTGTTTGATATAGCTAAGTGAAATGAAGCTCTTGTTATCAAAAATGAATCATTAAGTTATACTCTCAAATAGAATTACTGTAATTTGTTTGTATTTTATAATTATTTACTGTTCATCCTAGTAAATACTACTCTATTCTATGTAGTATAAAATGTATGGAAAGTAGTATTACTCGCCTTATGCATCAAATCAGTCTATTGCTTTTCACTCAACACCTTTTGTGCCAAGAAATTTTTATTATTTTTCTAATTTGATTTGATCAATATTATGGTTTCCATTCAAAAATGATGTCTGAATTTTTTAATCATTAGCATTTAATTTCTTTTTCAAGGTGTGACACTCCCAATCTTTGAGTCTTACACGGACGGTACTGACACATATGAGTTAGCCGGTCTGGCCAGAGGAGGTCAACAGCTGACCAAGCTCAAGAAGAACTTCCAGAATGCTGTGAAATTGTTGGTTGAGTTAGCCTCCCTGCAGACGTCGTTCGTGACCCTTGATGAGGTCATCAAGATTACTAACAGGCGTGTCAATGCTATTGAGCATGGTAAGTTGGAGATCATTGGTTTCTTATTTTTAAGGTTTAAATATTTTTCCGCTTCTAGCTGTTACTGCCTGTGGTGACGTTAGGTTTAGGAATTAAACAAATCTTGAATGGGGTTGTAGTAAGTCATTAAAAGTAAAATACATGCAAAACTCACCTTTTGTACACTGCTTTAAAAGAAGTTGGAAGTTGACCAAAAAGGATTGAAATACAATAGAGTGCTAAGAAATCCTTACATAGTAACTCATCTGGCATTATTTTGATTGTGTTCCAAGTTATCAAAATTATTTTGGGGCTATTTGCTTTAATATGATTGCACATGGTGGATTTTATTGATTTTTAATTCGCGTCAAATGCATAACTTACTGATAAGAAAATATTATGTGGTTTTTTAGACTATACTGATAAGGTATTTTTGAACAAAAGTTGGTACTTATGTAGCTAGAATAAATAGACTTAATGGTAAAATTACTCTACACAACATAGGCTACCTTCATACAGAACGTTTAAACATTTCTTGTAAATAAGTGTTGCCACTCTTTAGTACGAGAGCTAGTTCAATAATATCCTAAAAAGTATGATTGGTGGTAGTCTTACTAATTAATTATAGTAATTAATTTAAAAGATTACTATGTGAAATTATATTGAATGTCTAATAATGGTTAAAGAAAAATAGTCATTTTATTAAGTTTATTTAAATCGCGGTTTTCCTCAGACCTGAGACCTCGATAAAATTGCTCGCGTAATCTTAGCGGATTTTTAAAATATGTTAGTTTTGGTAGCAAAATCAAAGCATGGCCTTTCTGAAAATCTGTCTCAGAAAGTGCTGAACTGTGGATTACCCCATGTTCACTTTATGCTCTAACAGTCAAATTCAACATTTATGCAAAAACAGTAATACAAATTAAGAATAGTAATAAAAAAACTACTGCATCTAAAAATTTCGAAACAAGCTCACTTTCCTAGCAGTCTAGCAGTCAGTTCAATCACAGAGTATCTGCCACCAACTGCATCAGACTGCTTGAAAAGTGAGCTTGGTATGAAATTTGTGGTGGCAGTCGGATTTTTTTTAAACGTTTTAATGTGTTAATCTATACTTCTTTAATAGTGATGTGCCGGATCGTTAAAAAATGTGATCCGCGGATACGGATACGGATCATAAGGGTCTAGATCCGCGAATACGAATAAGGATACGGATCACAACTTTCTTCAGGGTCAGCAGGAATTATTTATGATCCTCATTATAACTGACTTTTGGGGGACAAAGCTGCCAAGTTACTTACTCTTTTTGAAATACAATTTACCATTACTCAATATTAATTAATTATTAACTTAATTATTTATTAACTTAATTTACTGGTACTTACTCTACTTGAATTATAATAAATATGATTAATTTATTTTTTTACTAATTTGGATTGAAGTTAACAGTATTTCATTGCTACATATATTTAAAATTTCATATACGTAATGAAATGTATTAATATTAAAGATCCGATCAAGATCCGCCAAAAAGTAACGGATACGGATACAGATCTTTTTTCTCCCTCGGATATCCGCGGATACGGATACGGATACGGATATCCGGCACATCACTATTCTATACTAATAATAATCTATACTAATATACTAATAATAATATATACTAATATACTTATAATAATCTATCTATACTAATAATAATCTATACTAATATTATAAAGAGGAAAGATTTGTATTTTTGTATGTAACGAATAAACATAAAAACTACTGGACCGATTTGAAAAATTATTTCAGCAATGGATAGCTACATTATCAGCGAGTAACATAGGCTATATTTTATCCCCGTAATCCCACGGGAACGGGAACTACGCGGGTGAAACTGCGTGACGTCCGCTAGTAATAATTTATAAAGAGGAAAGATTTGTATTTTTGTATGCAACGAATAAACTTAAAAACTACTGGACCGATTTGAAAAATTCTTTCAGCAATGGATAGCTACATTATTAGCGAGTAACATAGGCTATATTTTATCCCCGTACTTCCACGGGAACGGGAAATACGCGGGTGAAACCGCGTGAGGTTCGCTAGTTAATATAAAAATATTTGAAATCGTATCCTCAAGACCTTTATTTTGATACCTCCTTGACAAGGTCACGGCACAATTTCTTCTTTATTTTAACAGCTTTCGTCGTCTAAAATTCATCCTGTTTTTGCTTTCGCGCAGTCGGGTAAAAATAACTAGTTTTAAATGTATTCCAGTAATCATCCCCCGATTGGAGCGTACTCTGGCGTACATCGTCTCAGAGTTGGACGAGCTGGAGCGTGAGGAGTTCTACCGGCTGAAGAAGATCCAGGACAAGAAGAAGATCATCAAGGACAAGGCTGAAGCGGTAAGTTCATAGCTTTACTGGCATTTCTTCCAATACTTCTTCTATTAGTTTGATTTTTAAACCTAGAGTTAAATTAACCCACAGTAAAAAAACCGGCAACGTTCGTGTCGTTCTCATATAAAAAAATATTTTTTTTATATGAGAAAACTATCAATTATCGGACTTTTTTCTTTGCTAGTGCTGTGACACCTTGATTCTTGCCAAATGTCATGATTCTAGGTCAACCGAAAGTACCCTGTAGGTTTTGATTTATTTGCGTGTATCAAAATATGTCACATAAATGGCTGTATTTTTTATTGCGTTGACTTAGAAGCTTGATTTTTTTAGAGCTTCAAGGGAACATAGATCTACGTATTTGATACAAATTTCAACTTGTTACCTCCACGCGTTCCTGAGAAAATGGGTCTTGATAGATTGACGGACTGACAACGAAGTGATCCTATAAGGGTTTCGTTTTTGACGTGATAACGTCTTATAAATCAATGAACGCCGGCTGCACGCACGAAAAAGTGACACGTTCCGCCTGAACCGAGCGTGCAAGCGAGAGCGCGGAACAAGCAATAGAGAGGCACGATCGGCCTAAGCGTTCGGCTTGTGACGTTATCACGTAAAATTATCGCCCATAAACCAACTTTACAGAAAACCAATTTTTTTTCCTTTTGAGGTACGGAACCCTAAAAATGGTTAAATATCTCAAAAACTGGCGGTATGAAAACCAATTATTTTTCCTTTTGAGGTACGGAACCCTAAAAATGGTTAAATATCTCAAAAACTGGCGGTATGCGTTTTAAAGTCTATGCTAGGGAGAGACAACACTGCTAGCATCTGAAGTCACAAACACTGGAACGCCATAGTAACTTCGCGCCATTCAGTTCAAAATCGTTTTGCATGACAAGTATAGAAGAATATTATTATGAAGAATAATATAATTAAGAATGTATTGTCTGCCTCGTTGGTCTAGTTAGTGGTCGCAAGCGCTACTGCTGAGCATGAGGACCTGGGTTCGATTCCCGGGTCGGGCAAAGTGTTATTGAGTTTTTCTATCTGGAATTTTTCAGTAGCAGCCCAGAGTCTAGATTTGTACCCAGTTGATGGCAATAGGCTCGCCTCCTGGAATGGAACATGAAACTTAAACATAACAGACGAAATGTGGGTGTACCCACTACAGGTACACCTCTGCCCAACCCTTCGGGGAAACAAGGCGTGATGTTATGTTATGTATAGAAGAATAATTTCAAAAGCGTGTAACTTCTCCATTTTTTGCAACGTTTTATACATTTTTTTACACAAATCGTCTGATTTTGTAACATCTCAAATCAAATCAAATCATTTATTTCTTTGCAAAAATGAGTATAGTACATAGGTTCTTTATAATAAAGTTGTTTATATTTTAACATCACATGGGCATGCAAAGGTTTACAATTCCAAATAAAAAAAATAGAAATATGCAGATCATTGGAATTACAAAAAATTAAATAAAAATGTCAGTGTGGTCATAGCAATAAAAAAATATAAAATATTTTATAAGTAAGCGAACCAATAATTATGTCAATCAGGGTAATAGTATGTCAATTAGTTAGTGAATCATCATTAAGAAAATCGTCAATCGTGTAATAAGTTTTCATAATTAAAAAATTCGTTTAGCGCCCTTTTAAATTTTAATGTAGTCATATTTTTTATAATATTAGGTACTCTGTTATATATGAGTGGGGCAATACCAAAAAAACTTTTTTGCAATAACGCGGTTTTACATTTAACTTGACATAATTGATTGATGTACCTACCTATTGTGTCCGTATTGGATTTTTCCTGACCTCTGATAATTTTTTAAATAGATGTGGGTTACATTTCACAAACAAAGCCGTTTCCAATAAACTAGGCAAAGTTAAAAATTTTAACGATTTAAAATTGGGAATACAGCTATCTCTAAAATAAATATTAATCTAAATATATAAAAGAGAAAGGTCACTCACTCACTCATTCATCACGAAATCTCGAAAACCGCTTGATGTATGAAGATGAAACTTGGTAGGGAGGTAGTTTATAGTTAGTAGACGTCCGCTAAGAACGGATTTTTGGAAATTCGACCTTTAAGAGGGTGAAAAGGGGGGATATTGTTTGTATGAAAAATCTTATTCCTTGAGTTAATAAACTTGAAACTTGGCACGAATACTTATCTATGTAAATTATAAAGTTTGCCATTTTTTGTTTTTCTAAAATAACCCCTAAAGGAGGATTGGGGGGTGTCAAAGTTTGTATGGAAGAATTTTAACGAGCGGTCTGATTAACTCGAAACTCAGTATTTATAATTAAAACTGAAAATAAATAAAAATGTATATCAGGGTTTTTTGAAAATCTACCCCTAACGGGGTGAAACGGGGTATTAATTTTTACAGTGGAGGATTTTACTGTGTGGCTTAATTAACTTGAAAATTGGTAAAATTGGTATTGGTAAATTAGTCAAATAATCGTAACTTCACAATAGATTTTTCAAAAACTATTATCACGCTATTTGCTATGGGGGATGAGCAATATAGCATTATGTTTGTATTCTTTAGAGTTTACCGCAAATTGTAAAAAGGCTAGCCAAAAGGTTAGAATATTGCAGATAGTTACGGATTTAACCTTTTAAAAATTATCATCACGCTATACCTTTATGGAACTAAGCAGTCAATCATAGCATATACAGGGTGGATTTTGAGATGGAGCAATAAGGTACCTTAACCGTTGTCGCTACAAGAAAACAGTCTTAGGAGACTGTCCTTAACTTTTGAAACATTTTGATCTGCATTCAAAGATTTTGAAAAAAATTGTACAGTCAGCAAGAAAATGGCCAATTTTCACAAATCTTTTTTGATGCCGGTCTATCCTATTTCTTATTTATTACTAGAACCAAAAAACAATATTGGGCCAACTGAGGTTTGTTACTCCAAGACACGGCCTATGAGTTTTTAACCCCAGATTGCAGAAAAAACTTAACTTTGCCGTTCATTATAGAACTATAAATTTCCAATTTTCGGATTTTCCTCTTTACTTGACCTTACTTCTCGACAAACTTTATGCTGCTGGACCAACGGGAAGTACCAAATAGACTGGTTTATTTGCGAGTGTCAAAATATGCGGCACAAATGGCCGTATTTTTTATTTCTTTAACTTTTTTTTTGGTTGGGAAATTATCAAATAACTTCTCCCGCTCTAGGTGGAGCGGGAAGGCGTGTCAGACTCTTACTGACTAAAACCCACCCGTGTTCTTTCAGTTGCCTATATTGCCTGGGGCCACGGTAACCGTTTCGGACAATAACCGCAACCCGCAACCGGCAGGCATCGGCCCTATCGGACCCCGTCAGTTCCGCTGACATCTCTTTGAGGCGCGCGTGGAACACAACCCGCCGTCGACCCGGGCCTGGTCCTTATCGGACGGTGAGCTACCCATTGCTCACCGTCCGCAAGCCCGCGCCTACGGTGGCCGGGAATCGGCCTACGATTCCCGATGCCCAGGGTGTCTCCTTCTGGTACTATGCTATTATGATGCCTCCTCTTTCGTGAGCATTACTGCTTCGCAGAAGGAGGTGATGGCCTCCCATGGCGTCTCGCTCTCTACCATAGTCTGGACCAGGGCCGGACGCGAGAGATCACCACCGCTGATCGCCTCCACGAGGACACGGCTGCTCTGCCCAAGCCGGGCAGACCTAAACCGTATGCTGCGCCCGGGTGTCACCATTGTTTTCTCCCGCCTTATCCTGAACAGGAACCCGAAACAACCGTGTCTGGTGAGAACCTGCGTCAGGTGGAAGGTGAGGACGCCGTGGCGCCTCTCTACCACTCCTTAATGAGGGAACTTATCGCCACAGTTGTGGCGTGCCCATTATTGCGTTGACTTGGAAGTTTGATTTTCGTTACACTTCCAAGAGACCGTAGATCTAAGTTTTTAATATCTATTGATATAAATTGATGCCTCCACGCGTTCCTGAGAAAAGGGTCTTGACAGACAATGAAGTCATCCTTTAAGGGTTTTAATGTTTAAATTTTTAGGTACGGAACCCTAAAACAGATTTAATATCAGCCTGTTACCTTTTCATGACGTAACGACTGAACGGATTTCTAGATGAAAGGCATAGGATAGGCCATGACCTGGGTTAGGACATAGGATACTCTGAATCCCGGTAGCACGTTCCAGTGGGATATTTTCCGACATCCACGCGGGCGAAGCCGCGGGCAAAAGCTAGTTCATCTATATTTTTGATAGTAATTGCGATTTGGGATTGTGCGACCCTTTGTGTGTTGCCCAGCCCCCCCCGTAAACGTCTCAAAGTTTTGAAGTGTCAGCTATGAAATAAATTGATAATAAATAACAATAATGTTTCGTCATGCTTGTAGGCAGACGGTAATTGATCTAATATTGAGTGAGGTTCATACGACCGCCATCGGCTACGACTAATACGCGACAGAGTGTGGCAATCGAATGCTTGATCAATTCAATTTATTAGCGGCCCATTGTCACCACTTTAGTTCAATGAAATGATTTCCTGACAGCTAATAAAGTGGAGAGAATAGAATGGTAAATTTTCATCTACTTTCTAAAAGGCTCTTTCAAACAGGCGCGATACGCAACGTAACACAAAGGCACCGCTCGTCGCGCGACGAGCGGTGTCTTTGTGTCGCGTCGCGTGTCGCGCTGTTCTGCAAAAGCCTTAAAGTAACTTTAAAACAATTTATTTTAAAATTATTAAAAAAGAAATTGAGACGCTCACAGAAAGCCCTTTCATTTGATATGTCACACGGTGCACTGTGCAATACTTTTATTTTTAAATTTGTTTCCCAAAAGTGACCCCCATATTCAAAATTCATTTATTTACGTAACACATCCGTATTTGGGTCCCAGTACCAAATTTCATCTTACTCGGTAGAGGTACCTACCGAGTACATTCGGAGCAAATCGGCTGTGACAGACGGACAGACAGACACACGAGTGATCCACCGCGAAAGGTGTATATTGCACCAGTCAGTTATGTTAAAAGGAAGAAGTAGTAGTAATAACCTTAACATTGTTGTCCACAGCGTAAACAGAAGATGTTGCTCGCCGGTCAGGACCTGGCCGACTCCGCGAACTTGCTGGATGAAGGCGACGAAGACCTGCTGTTCTAAGGCATCGCCGACCGTAGTAGACACTCATGTATCTAGCCAGTTGTTAGTAGCGTGCAGTCAGGTCAGCCCACAGCCTTGGAGCCAACATCTAAGCCCAACACAAATGTTTGAGCAATTGTTTACCCAATTTTTTGATGCCATTAATGTAAGCTGTATCCAAACTTGACTGCATGAATTATAAGTTAAAATGATATTACAGTGTTCATTACCTACGTTGTAAATACAGTATTGTTGTATCACTGTTAAATATGTACTATGTGCTGTTAAAAATCTACTGTTTCACCTCCTGTTACGGTTTAAAACGGCTTTAAATGATTAATTTAAGATTGGCTGTTTGCTTTGGTGTTGTCGTATGTAAGCATTCCAGCATTTTCGATTTTGTTTTCTTTTTCAAAGCTTTTTTAAACGCTGTATGTAGCATAAAATCAGTATAAGTACACCTATTAAGTATTTATGGTTTTTGAATTGTTGTTTGGTAACATTACTAAATATATTTTAAGTAAGCAATCAATCATGTAAATACAAGTTTGTGAAGCGAAATATATTACTATTATTATTGAATTTGTGAGTTTAATTTTGCTTTAGGTATGTTTCCTATTTAAATGTTGGGTTTATTCCAGAAATCCCCACCGACAAATCCCGACCAGTGGGGATTATTTTTTTTATCCAGTAATCTCCGCTAGTTAAAGTCAAGCCTTTTTTTTCTAATATTCTAGTCGTTTTTGGCACGCGCCGGCCGCTGCCGCGGGACCGCTCGCTTCGCTCGCTCGGCTCGTGCGTAGGGGGGGTCACAGTTCTAACCTAACCTTTTAACTAGTGGGAATTTGTGGTAAAAAATATAACAATCCCCACTGGTAGGGATTTGTCGGTGGGGATTTCTGGCATTTATCAAATGTTGCATGCATTACCGTGAAACGTGGTCGCTCACAATGAGCCTTATCAGAAGGCTAAAAGTCACCCAAAGGGCAATGGAGAGGGCTATGCTTGGAGTTTCCCTACGTGATCGAATCAGAAATGAAGAGATCCGCAGGAGAACCAAGGTAACCGACATATCCTGAAGAATTGCCAAACTTAAGTGGCAATGGGCAGGGCACATTGCTCGCAGAACGGATGGCCGATGGGGCCGAAAGGTTCTGGAGTGGCGACCGCGTACCGGAAGACGTAGCGTTGGAAGGCCTCCCACAAGATGGACCGATGACCTTGTGAAGGCCGCAGGAATCCGCTGGATGCGAAAAGTACAGAATCGGTCGAAGTGGAGGTGCTTGGGGGAGGCCTATGTCCAGCAGTGGACGTCTTTCGGCTGAAATGAAGATGATGCATTACAAAAATGATCATGATGAAAGATAAGAGGGTACGAAAAATAAGTAGGAAACGTCGAGACAGGAAAAAAATATTCAGATAAGTAGGCTTGTAACTTATCTCCTTGATAGGTGATAGCCTGATAGCCTAGTGGTGGGATCGTCGGTCTGCCAAGTCATAGGCCTCGAGTTCGAACCCAAGGCACTGAAGGCACGCACCTTTGTCTTTTCAGATTCATGTGTGTATTGTATAATTATTATTTGCTTTATAAACGGTGAAGGAAAACGTGAGGAAACCAACATGCCTGAGAGATATTTCTTGACGGCATGTGAAGCCAAGTCAAAGGCCTATGGGTGGCATAAAAACTCCACCAGGTAAGTCGCTAACCACACGAAAAAAAATGTCCGTGACTACCGCAGGACCACCAACGCCAATCGCTTCCATATTTAGTAAATAATTAGTACCCAATTGGTACTAATTAGTGCTCGAACGACAAAATTGGTACCTTAGTAGTTTTCGAGAAACTCAACTTTGAAGGTGGTCCGGCAGTCAGTCGGTCCGGTAGTCACGTTCCCTTCAGCAGGACCACCATAAGCGCCGAAAAAGGGGGCATGCTGCAGCTATTCTAAGTATACAAATAATTAAATAAGGACCACCTTCAAAGTCGAGTTTCTCGAAAACTACTAAGGTACCAATTTTGTCGTTCGAGCACTAATTAGTACCAATTAGGAACTAATTATTTACTAAATATGGAAGCGATTGGCGTTGGTGGTTGTCACGGACATTAGAAAAAAGAAGGTGATATCATAAGTTAGAGAATTCCAGCGTAAAATGAAAAAAAAAGGAAAACCCTTTGAAATCTAAAAAATATGTAATACATTGTACATAAGCGTTACAATCGTGAATCGGAAGTAAGGAAAAATTTGTTGCCGCGTTTTCTTAACAAACCAAAGTCTACAGCGCACCTCATCATCGTCCCAATAGACTTGCCGGTGTTCTTCGGGTTATCCATGACTTTGTAATGTTTCTTCAGGAACCCAATCACTCTTCTGGAAGTCAAGCCATTTCTTGCAGGGAGATTGTGGAATGCCCACAGCACTATCGCAGCTGGATTAGACCTCTTCAGTCCTGATTTGATTCTGTTGTAAGCGTGACCCACGTTAACTCTTTTAAATCCTGGTTTTATGTCGTTAGCATTTGCCACAATCCTACTGTTGCAGATGGTCGTATCGCTACAAGTCAAACATTTTGAGCATACAGACCTTATCGACATACATCTTGCATACTTCATTGTAGATTGCGATGCGTATTATTTATGATTGCGATAATGAATACAAAGTGATTTCATAACTTTTTTTGCTTATTTTTTTGGTTGATTTTTTGGAATCTTTGAGCACGGTTGACAAAATGTTGTTTTTGGCATACGTTTGTCATGAACGAGAAAAATAAATTGACAACAAAATACACCGAAGGAGATCGTAGCTTTGATAGTAGTGGCCAAAATATCTACTTGCTGTAAAACAGCAAGTAGATATTTTACGACTAATATAGTAGGTACTCACAGGATGATCATGGTTTTTAGAATGTGACTGCCTTTTTATCTTAGGTGCAGGTAAACCATAAAGGTACACACGCACAATGGTCCACCTTACGGACTAAGTGCGGAAACCAAACCCTATAACATAGAACCATAAGCTTAAGTCTAACATTGCGTGTTTGTATGAAGTTGTCTCTCTGTCTGGTTACCTCACAGGTTACCTACTCCAGTCGCATCTCGTCATCTGTCACTGACAGAAGTTCATTTCTAACTATGGCAATACTAACAAGGCAACTTTATCAGCTCTATTATATCTTATAATCGTGCGGTAGTATTTCCGAAGATAGACGATGATTGCCAAAGCGCACACTTTCTTGGGAAATCTTAGGTAGAGTGCGCGCCACGAAAGGCCGGCGGAAAATTGTGAAACTACATTTTTTTTATATGGAATGTGATGCAATGACTAGACACTCACTAGCGCCGCGTTAAAAGGAGTTCAGAGGTGGCGCGGACTTTAAAAGTACTTGAAGCGTAGCACAGTGCGGGCTACGCCGTAGCACGGAAATAATGCTCTGTGTGGTGGGGTATCAAAACCTAAATCTAAAAAAAAAAAGATTTTGTACCCGATTTTAACTTAATATAAAAACCATCCGCTCAATTACCTATAACTCTTTAATCCCTGTATTTATGAACGAAAATCCCAAATAAAAAGGGCAACCGAAAACGTAACAAACAATGATTGTAAGCCCCCAATACAAGAGCTCGACACGAACAAACCTATGAACATGTGCGAAACAAGAGTTCGTATCTAACATGCAAACGGCCTAAGTTAGATTACCGCGAGTAAACAGGGCAATGCATGTGCTACTGAATGAAATGTTCCTTGTTTGTAGTGACGTCATAAAAGGAAAGGTATGGAGAGCTACCTAATGAAAGCTAGCAGAAGTTGTTCTACTAATGGAAGAAAATTGCTGAAAAAAACAGTTTTTCTCAAACATGCTTGCAAATTCGAGTCTTATTTTGACAACCTTCATCGAGATAAATCGAAAAAATGCTGTAGGTAGGTACTGGTCACATACATGCGAGCAGGCGGCCGGTAATGTTAGTACGAAAATCCATATCTGTCGTATTTAGTGGCCGATTAAATTATTCTGAAAACTCATATCTGTCGTGTGATTGAAAAATGGAACGAACTTTTTACTTCGACACATGGCAACCAAGGAGGTAACTTATCAAAGATTTTATTTAAATTTCGATTTGGCTTGTAAATAGAGCTGTTTAGGTAAAGTAAAAAGAAACCATTAAACATAATGGCGCTAGAAAAATTAGCGTTGTTTGTTATTGATTCTGGAATTTATAATTATGTACCTATTTATTATTATTTATTTATGTGTTTTCCAACTTACATCTATCATTACAGGGTAACTTATTGCGACAGTGTGTGTGTGTATTGTAATTACTTTACTTAGTTTGAATTTCCGCGCTTTATTTGAGAAAAGTACTATACAAGCCTTGGCCGCAACCAGACATTGATGGACTCACGTATGTGTGCCTCGGTTTCGCCTCAGCCCACATTTTCACGTTCGTCCATCAATGTCCCTTTTGCAGGCCGCGATAGTAATGTACTATTTCCGTAGATAGCTAAATATGTACAGACGCCAGCACAACAGGCTACTACAACCTGTCAAATTTATTTAATATATTTTCAACTTTATCTCTGAAGAATAAGGTTCAAAGTTGATTGGGAAAATTTGACAGTTTCGGGTAGCTTGATGTGCTGGCGTCTGTACTTAATTGCCAACGGTAGTGTTATTGATAATAATCATGAGAGGTTTATTTATGAAATAAAAGCTGAAAATACGATTATTAACTGAAACTGAAACAGGAAGTCGGATGTTAGCTTAGGCAGGAAAAACATGCGATGAACATAATAAGAAATAAAAATAATGGCTTTTTTCAGATGTCGAAGCTAAACGAAGAAAACTCTTAACTTTCAATGCAATAAAAATGACTATCACACTGACAAAGCCCAGCGAGTAATTAACGATTAGCTAAGCATCTAAATTATCTAATTCCCTACGGAGAGAGGTCCTTGCTTGGTCGACCGACGAGTCGGCCGACCGATCGGCCGACAAGTCCGAACGGCGCAGTCGGCCACGAAAGGCACATATCCGGTAACCGGGGGTGAATTATTGCAACTTCATTTACTATGACGCTCTGGCGTATTTTGTGAGATGAATGTAGAACAGGCGTTTGTGCTATTTGGATACGTTAAGGTGTATAGTGACGTCATTATGTTGTATTTTAATATGGGTACATCTGGGTGTAGATTAGTGACGTCATAAGCTTGAAGTAAAATACTGTGTCTTCATTTAAATAATGCTGGTAGGTAGATAACATTAGTAACCTATTTTGAATTATTGTAGGTAAAGTTGCAATATGTGGAGGACGCTTGGTGCAACTTTCTTTGTTTGGTAAGATCTTTGTCCACACTCCGCACGCATGCATAGTATTCCTCAGTGGCGAAGGGTGGTTTTATGGGAGAGGTAAGCAGGAGCAAAAAAAAAAAAAACTAATAAGTTACATGCTCTGTGGACGTAATCGCATTAGAACCATATTATTTTCCATTTTGTTCGCTCAGTATTCATTGAATTCATTCGTTTATCATTACTAGTAGTATTAATATTTGTTTGTAGTTATAGGACAGTGATTAACATAGTGTTTTGAGTTTAGTGAATGTGAAAGTAAAGTACGTTGTAATTAGGTAGGTATTTGGGGTAAGTAGATAGTTTAATAAGTTGAAATTACTTATTTAGAGTAAATTTGAAAAGTAATTAGTACGATCAGTAGGATTAGGATGGCGGTATTAATAGTTTTAGATTGTTGTTTGACAGATTCTTTACTTTGTGAGGGGAAACATGCTTTTCAAGGTTAAGTTTTGAAAATAAGAACCATACGGAGTGGCAGGGACATCGACGCGAAAACTGAAACCATGGATTCAGTACATGTTGCTTTGAAATATTTCGTCAGTTATTAAAAAAAAAATCAGCTGTTCCATACATTTTGACCGCGTAGGTATTGCTATTGATTTTCTATGAAACAGCAGATTTTTTTTTAATAACCGGCGAAAAATTTCAACGCAGGATGTTCAGTACCATGTTCTGAATAAAACATAAATTACAAATGACGCGATGTTTTTTTTTATTATACTTGCAAGACACTATTTCAATCTATCAGTGCTTACGTGTAGTAAAGGTGGACTGAATGAAGACACATCATCTGCCTGTACAAGACTGAAACCAGGAAACCAGCCATAGACTTTAGGTAACTGGAATAACTGTTTTTTTTGCTCCTGTTTACCTACCTCTCTTATAAAATTTATTTATTTATTTAATTACATGCCATGTTTCCTTTGCCATTACAGATAATAATAAATCTAATGCGACAAAGTAACTTAAAATATACTTACCTATACCTTACATGCTACACAGTGTGTACAGGTGAATATGTCTATGGCATCCGCCACCGTGTTGAGAGTGCACAGCGCACCATAGACTAATATATCAGCGCACGAGACAGCGGTGCGCGCCCCAGCAGGTTAGTGCGCGCACTCGGCACCACCAGCAGCTGCGGCTTGCGCCGCCGCGCCACGTACCTATCCGGTAAATAAAACCCTATTTCTGATAGTATACCTGAGTTTTGTATACTACCCCTTAAAACTTTGAAAAGATACGTTGCCAGTGTCACTTCACGCCTAATTTCCAATTCGTAGTAGCCCACCATACCGATACAGAATAAAGTAGGATACAGCAACGGGTGTCCCAGGTATCTCTCATACAGCTTTAAATAAATAAATCTGACGAATTTGTTCTGTATCCGTTCGAGCATATTTTTGTATTTTATTTCACTCGGGCTCCAGACGGCCGCACTGTACTCCAGATGACTCCTCACAAGAGCCTCATACAAAGCCCTCAATGCACTGATGTTTGTGAAGTCATTTGCCTGACGCAGCACAAATCCCAGATTCCTGAAGGCCTTCTTACAAACGTGTACCACGTGTTTGCGAAACTGCAGATCTCTGGTGAAATGAATGCCTAAATCCTTAACCTCCGTGACACGCTGTAACAGCTCCCCCCGTCCATGCTGTACTGGGGGCCTACCATGCACTCTTATAGCAGGTCAATTTCCGACGGAAAGTGAACTGTCGGGCTATTTTCGACCATGAACACGTCAAATAACAGGCGAGCCAGCGATCACGTGACTAAAGCCGGTCAGTGGTCACGTGACAGCATTTCACTAGTCTGACCTGCGATAAGCTGTACCATCACGTCCTTTTTGACGTATATAACCTTGAAAACTGAACTGCCCTGCAGTCATATTAAGCAGGTGTGAAAAAGTAACTTTTATTGAACTGTTTTCTTTCATTTAAAACAAAAAACATAAGTACAGTAAGCGCTCAAAAGTGCATGAGCACGCTAAGAGTCGTATTGCTGTGAACACGCGGTATAGTCCGTACATTTGTATGTGTAAACAGTCAGACGTCTGTGGTGTGAGTGCCGTACACACACCACAGAGAACGCAGTTTTGAACTACACACTATCGTATCGTCACGGTTCGCGGGCGCCGCACTTATATTTCCATAACTTTTGTTAGCACGCATCATACTCGTACGCGTGACCTTGGCCAGTGTATCGCATTGCTAAAATTCGAAAGTAAATTATATGTGCAGATAGCAGAAGGCGTTAAGCGTTGGTCTTAGATTCAAGATGGCTAAGGTTCTAATCTCGTAAATCACAGCGCTGTTTTTGCAAATATTATTATTTTTGTTTGCAATAATAATATTTTTAAATATCCTGCCTATTTATTAATGTTGTTATTGCAATAAAGGGTTTAGAATAAAAAATGCGTGATATGTTATAATAAAAAATAAATAATATTTATTCGTTATGTTTATTTTACTTAAGTATACCTAGTTATCAAACTGCTACAATTATTTATCATTACTTCACCTGAATAATATGTGAAATAGATGTCTAGAAACTTAGAAGCAATTTGTATTATTTTGACATATTTAAATTTTGAAATGTTTTAAATTTTAAATGGATTTTTTTGCACCATAAATATAAAGCTTTGATCATGGTCTAAGTAATTAAGCAATAAATAAGAATATTAGACTACTTCAAATGTAAAAAAATCTACTGACAAAATTGTTGATTTTAAGGTTAAAGGCAGTTGTTCATATTAATTATTTTAAACTTTATTTGGCTTTAGTAAATATTGGTTGGTATTGAGGTTATAGCTTAAGTATTCATTTTCTTTACGAAAAGAAGATTGAAACTAAACCTCAAATTTTAATCCTAAAATAATACTATTACTAAAATAATATTAAACAATTTCGGTATATCTGCAAGAAATACGACAAACACCCTATTGAAACGTGCTTAAAAAATTCGTTACCATAAATTCATGCAATAACGAATCTGTTGTTTATTAAGTTGGTACGGTCAATATTTTAAGGTCAAAAACGGTTTTCTAGCTGGTCTTCAGTGATGCAAGCCTTCAGAGTGCACGGCGAACGGTTCATAATGACGTGTTTTTAATAATTCAGCAAAATATCTCGTTGGTATGAAACCATTTGTTTCATTCACCATTTGACGTCGCTGCTACTCGATAATAAGCCCCTTCCTCATATCTCTTAACCGTCACAGTATTTCTCTAGAACAAAGAAAAACATTGTTTTTATCACACATAATACCTAATTATTTATTATTCACTAATCGAATTAAACCTCACAATGAATTTAAAACTTTAAAGGCATCTTCTGTCTCAACAATACCTCTGTTCTATCAACAATACCCTTGATTAGGATTTATGTTTAGTAAAATATGAAATATATAAATGATAACACTCACACTTAGTCCGGTTTTATTAGATATTCACTTCACTTTTACGCAGCGCAATAATATTCTCTGATTTGATCTGATCTCTTCAATATATTTTATGCCTGCTTTTTGATAATAATAACCACAACACTGCGCTAAATGCTCGTCACCAATATTATCACGGCACGAACCAACAAAGTTCTATTAATTGAATACTTGTAACAAACTGCATCTACCCCACAGAAATCGAAATAATTTACTTAGTTTTTTGTGGTCTACCTGCTAAACTTTAATATTTATGTGAACAAGACGAATGAAACTAAAAACGAATGATGATTATCGAACTAGTCATTGGTTGCAGACAAAGTGAGTGTGTGTGTGTAATGTGCGTGTCTACAGTATTGTAACAACTTATAGAAGAAGGTCGTAAGTCAAACCGAAGCGTCAGTCTATTGCTTTGTGAGATTGCTTATGGACTTTTGGTCGGTACTGTACATGTTAATTTGTTTAAATAAAACTATTTTGGCGGTCTTTAAAATTGTAGATAACAAAACAAACAATCTCTTAGTCGTTTATTTTGGATGTGTGACGAAGATGAAAATAATTGAGTTTCTTGAGGAAGATGGTGATAAAAACAGTGTGAAACAAATCGCTTAAATCCAAAGGAAAGTTTTATGTTCAAAAAACTGGTATATATGTTATAGAAATGGTACTAGTAATTCGATGTAAAAGAAATACAAATCAAGAACACAATACGAGAATAGCAGAAAATAAAAACTAAAATTTTTAATAGATGTTTTAGGCAAATATAATATTCGTAGTAACATAAACATCACGCCTTGTTTCCCCGAAGGGAAATTCGAATATATATAAAACCAACTTACAGTTGCCCAGTGTTTAAAATCTTTGATAGCACCACCAACAATGGAATTCAAATGTTCCGTCACTTCCATCCACAATCTGCGGGACATTTCTCGAGTTTGAGCACTTTTATTGTAGCCCATTGCAATGTCCTTGTGATTATTTATAAAATTCCACACTGTTTTCAATCGTTCATAGGAAACTTAAGTCATTATCACCAAATAACTGCACTTTCTTACCACTCTCAACAACGGACATGATACAAATGTGTGCTTTGTTTTTCTGATTTATTTACAGAAACAGTTTCTTCTATTAAAACAAACTTACAAAAAAGGAACCCACTTGAATCTCCAATATTCAAAATGATCTCGTAAACATTTGTGGTGTTTACAATATATTTGATACTTAACACTTATCGTCGTTCGAAAATAGCAATAACTTTGGTAAGTTTTTCAAGTAGGTACTTATACCTAAAAGGGTCTCCAACGTCATAATCGTGTTAAATAAGATTTTTTGCTACGAAACAAAGCTTTTTTAGAATTCTATTGATCACTATAAACTGTTATTAAATTAATTTTATCTAGTTATTTAAAACCGTAAAACCGGTAATGTTGCGAAAAAGTATTTCCGAACGTTTGTTTATAATATGGCGTACCGGTCAACGATAACGTAGCAGGTCTGAAGTTGATACTTTGCAGGTCAGACGGAAATGCTCAAGGTACAAATAGAAAACCTGTCAGGTTAACTTGCCAAGTTGACCTGTCCTGCATTTGGCAAGTATTTTAAATGTTCATGGTAGGGCCCCTGGTGGTGTTGTGGGATTCATGTGCGTGCAAATGAAAGCACCGAGCATTTTGATACATTAAAGTATAGCTTATTGCAGTGACTTCATTCAGTAACCCTATCCAAGTCGTGCTGTAGCACGTCACGATTCGCTGAGTCGTTTATGACTGCAAATAACTTAAGGTCGTCAGCAAATAACATGCATGTTGACCTGACTACCTTTGGTAAATCATTTACCATAATAATAAATAATAAGGGTCCCAAATTAGTACCCTGACTGATGCCCGATCTGGTGTAGTAGGGCTCCGAGAAGTGTCCGCCACAGTCCACATACTGACACCTATTTCGAAGATAACTGGCGAAGAACTTTACAGTGTGAAATGTGCAGCCCATACCCGCCAGCTTTGACAAGAGTATGTCGTGATCGACTGTGTCGAACGCCTTCTTAAAGCCTTCTTAAAAATCATCCTTCGCCACTGGTAGGTAGGATAGTTACTATATTGATCTCGATGGAGATACCTACTTACTTATATAAAGGTTTGTAGTAAGTAGTACCTAAACAATTCAAAATAGGTACTAACTACTGAGGTATCTTAAAAAATTTAATCCCAGATGGAGAAAGAGACTTTCCTTTCAAACAACTACCGAATCAAATTGGATCTCTTTAAGTATTTGTGAAATAATTGAGTAGTCTAAAACTGAAAGACATTTACGCAATGCCTCGGAATTGATCAAACGACTTTGTTTCTAGGCGTGTTAGAGAAGTGACAAAGTGATTAAATTCAACGAATGTTTTGTCGTATTACAGCGAGAGATGCTTGACTGCTTAGTCGAGATATTTACGGGTAATCGAGAGTCTGGGCACCTCGTAGGTACACGATTAAGGTACCTACCCGTTATTTTGTTTAGCCCCGGATCTAGAATTTATGGGAATGCGCTAAGTTAGCCCGCGAAATTCAAATTTTCTCAAAATGAAAATTTTGCCAGAAACATATTAATCAAATTTTATCCATTGATAATGCAGCAATCCAACAGGTGCGCCAAAATTGTTGTAAAAAAGAAAAAAAAATTGAAATATTAAATGTGCTGCGCGTCTTATTTATTGCAAAGTTGCTGTGTGCTGGGTGGTGCACTTGTCTGCTACGCTTGAATTTGTCGCCACCTGAAGTTGGTAGGCTTTCAGTTTGCCCCCTAGATCCGAGGCTGAAACGACTAAGACTAATCTGTTTCAATTTGACAGTTCAACAACATTCATTGCGTTATTTACGTTGTTGAGCAGATCTTTTTTAAGAAGTTTATCCAGTGTATATATTTTAATTCTCTTGAATAAATAGGTAAGTACCCCACTACCTAGGTAAACCTTTCTGTAAAATGAGTCAGGTAACTAGCTTTGCTGAAGCAGTTAACACTTAACTACCTAAGTAGGTACAGACGCCAGCACATCAAGCTACCCGAAACTGTCAAATTTTCCCAATCAACTTTGAACCTTACAGTTCAGTAATAATGTTGAAAATCTATTAAATAAATTTGACAGATTGTAGCAGCTTGATGTGCTGGCGTCTGTACCATCATCGGGGTAACGCATGTCTAAGCATTTTGAAAACAAAATCCCGTGCACACGACCCCTTTTTTTTCATAGGTAAGCGATACTATAGCGGCCGAGCGCTGCAAGCAAGAATAATCCTTACAGTGTACAGATATGCGTTTCTTCGATAGTACACACGGCTACACATCAAGCTATACATTCCAGTTTATGCTGATCTCGCATTGTATAGGATTTCATTACAATGCGAGGTCAGCTTATACTGGAAATGTATAGGACCTCGCATTCACATCAAGATGTGTAGCCGTGTGTATCTACTAGGTATTTGCAATGCTAAATGCATACTCTTAGTAGAGTTATTTATTCCCTGATTTTCATGAAAGACAAAACTAAAGTTTTCGTAATTATTAGGTACCTACTGGGTATTACATAATAATATTGAGAAATCTACGATGTAGCTGAACTACTAAATAAAATTGACGCAACAGGAAGTGCTAAGTTTCAGAAAGAAAATATATACAATTCTCAGTAACCATTGAACACATTTTGATCGGTTAATGTTCCAAAGGTAAGCGAATTACAATTGAATCCCGGATAAGAAGCTTGGGGATGAAAAGTTTAATATTTACACAATGAAGTAGGTCGGTGGGTATTTGCACTGCCAGAGTACGGTACAAGTTCAAGATTGTGTGTCATATAATTTAGTTAAAATTGAAATTCCTTGTATTTGCACAAGGAAAATTTTAAGTAAGTAGCTAAGAAGGAATTTTATTTTAACTAAAACAAATAAGTACTCAGAAAATGATTTTGATCCATTCACAATAAGTGTGAATTCGGCCAGAAGGTGCTTAAGCATCAAATTCTTCAAGTAGCGATAGGTTATATTATTTGTTATTGTTTTTGTTATTTTCTCTATTACTTTAGTCATATAGTTGCTAGCCAAGTATTTATATTGCTTCTCTAATTAAGGCGATGTGTTTTTTTTGCTTACACCATAAATTATTATTATATGTCTATACGTGAGGATTTGTAATTGGCTCTCTGGTGACTATGGTCTCCTTTTTTGTCTGTTTTTATTAGCTGTAAGGCTATAAGTTCCCCATGTACTAAATAAATAAATAGATTGTGTTCAATTATCGCAATCTCTTTTGATGTTTGGAACGAAGAATTGACTGGCAGAAATCGTCACGTAAGGAAAAAGCGTTATGTCCTCCATGCGACTTTCTCTCCCTCTCTGTCTCTTTCTATTATAGTATGAGTGTGTGTGTGAACTTCGTTCCTGAGTCCTGGCGGGCGTCCTCGACCGCATAATTTTTTTTTAGGTGAGAACTTCTTTCGGCACGTTGGGCATTTTTAAGATGGGAAAAAACAATTGATTTCGCGACACCGTTACCGACACCTCATTTTTGTAAACGCGATAGTGCTCTTTATTTATATTACGTTACGGATCAATGTTCTATGCAAGTATTTTTTTGGCTAGTCATCATCTTCATCCTCATCTAGCACATATCGCAATTTATTTAGGGTCGGCCGCTACATCTCTATCAACTTTCTTTGCTTGATTCCTTCCGTGCCATATTATAACCCTCCAAACAATCCATCCATCTTTTCTTTGGTGTGACCCTGGTAGGTATATTTAGTTCGCGGTCAAACCTATGCGCAAAATTCGAACGTTATCACATCACTTCAAAATTCGAACGCTTTAGAGGTGGGGTTCACACTTGACGGAAAAGTAATACAGACTCTTTCCACATACATAATTGTATACGTGTGTTTTATGTGTTATTTTACTAATATAAGAAATGATAGCTTTCACCTTTCAAAAAATGTAAATTACTAATTCAGTACGAATTCAGTAAAATTGTTTTATTTTTCGCTGCATGCAATGTCGATACCAAACGAAATAACAAGTCGAAAACAGACCAATTCCTGAAAATTCACAGTGTGCTTTAAATTTCAATCAGCTGAATTTTAACGAAATTTTTGGATCGTACTGTTATTTGGTTCAGTCATACATGTCAGTTTTAACGAACGTTAAGAAGAATATGGTTTTTATTCTCTTCTTTATCATATGTGGTTTCAGATATTTCGGCTATGATAAGAACTCCATTGTACAATTAAATGAGCAATATTTGTATATGTCGGATCCGGTCATTAGTACGGACACGAAACGAATCGCAAGCGCGCCACTGGCGACATCAAGGGTGATCTACCTACACCAAAAAAGGCGCGCTTCTACAGAGTCGTGATGTTTTAAGGCTACGGCGAGGAGGGCATTCAGCCTCCTTTCGCATTGGAGTCAAGACGTCGCGGAACTGTTCTCGATTCGTGGTGATTTTAATAAACGCCGTCGCACCCAGTGTGTCTATAATTTAGCTTGTGTTATTCATTTGATAGTAAATTATAATGTGATCTGAACTGCAAACTGTTTTTCTATTGCGCATTAACCATCACTACCCACACTACGCCTACAGTAGTTAAAATATCGCTGATAATAACGAAAGTCACTTACCCGTCTCCGACATATATATATGTATTTATAATTACATTCTGGAAAACGGTTCTAACGATTTCGATAAAAGTTGCAATATCTGGGTTTACGACGCGAATAATCGATCTAGCTAGGTTTCGTATCTGGGAAAAAATCGTTTTCTCCGTATTTTCACCCGAGCTGAGCTCGGTCGTTCAAAGTTTAGAACAAGATGGCTACCTTAGAATAATGACATGGCAGCATGGAATTAGTAAGTACCTACTATCATGGTAGCATGGAAAGTATGTGCTTTCCTATACTATTAAAAAAGAGCATTCTCTATTTTCACCAGAGTAGAGGTCGGTCGCCCAGGTACCAATAACAATAATGTAGGTATCTACATAATATCTAAGAGCTGTGTTATAATTTTGGTGCACCCACAATTAAGTACATTTTGTCTATACTTACCCTAACATAACCCTTTACGACAATTCCGATCGAGGCTTCTAAGCGGCTTCTAGTCTGTGCAACACGAGCCGCCTATTAATGATTGTATTTACTTCATTTCATTCCCTTCTTAGTCAGCTATTTTATTTTTTTGCTTTTGTATTTCCGATTGTATTTGTGACCATAGCTCATCTTTGATTCTTGTTTATTTTATAACTCGTATGTAATTTAATTAACGAACGATATCTATCTTATCTATCTTGCACGTACTATTGATTTCTCTGTTAGTGCTGTGCATTTCTGTAATTAACGAATTTACAATTTCTAAAACTGTATATGATTTTTGTTTGTTTTTGTCTTAGTGAATAAGTCGTTGAAGTGCCATAACAATAAATAAATACCCATGTATATATTTTTTCAAAATGGAATACTTCAATAAACTAATCATTTGTAGGGTTATCTTAGTTGTCAGTGTAGGGTTAAGTTACTATAATGTCTATGGGTAGAGGCGGCTGCGCCTGCCGTATTATCTATGGTCAGTCAAGGAAATAAATAAAGATTACAGTAACACGTTATTCTTTCACTTTACCTATTAATAACTTGCTTTCCTAAACTGGTGACCCCGATGTGATGGGATCAATTAGATTTAATGTCACCATTCATTGGAAACCGCAGCAAATAAAGAGACGAGTTACGATAAACAGTCACAATACTTAACGACCCTTGCTCCCCTGAAATTAGCCCCATTTCAACATCCATCTCTCCATTAGTTTGAATGAGTTTCATCAATGTACGTATAAACCTTACAACGAACGTCGAACCGTAGAATATATCGGGAATTAAATCCAAAGGTCACTAGACATTCGCTGTATTTATTAACAAGATACCAAGAAGGTTCTACACACGAAGCAATACACAGAATAATTTAGTCACAGGCACGTTCGCGCAATATGTAATGCTAGTCTGCAATAATTCCTGATGCTCTAGAATCATACGAAAACTCACTATCCCATAGAAGGGTTTCACACTAAAAGGGTTCCCGTATTATACGAATGGCGTAAAACTAGTCGTAAACGGTAAACATTCGGAACCACGAGTAATAGTAAGGTCATAGCGAAAATTTCTCGTGAACGAAGATGTTTCGTGGTAAAGGAATATTTCCAGTAGGTAGGTGAGGGGTGAGGGAGGGGAGTGGAGGGGCGGTGCGGGCGGGGACGCCGAGGGTGGATGTTTGGAGTGTTGTTCCCTGTAAACGTCAAGAGCGATCACCGTCGGAATGAAACTGAAGATAGATTTGAGGTAAAGCCGGTGTAAAAACCAGAAATAATCGGTAATGACCAGTTTTTGTCGCCTCGGTTCTGACTTACATAAATCTTTTTATGTCTAACAAAAGTGTTGTTTTTGCGTTTGGACTTAATATTTCAGGAAAAATATAGATTTTGTCTTGGCCAAACTTAATTTTTTCCCCAAGTTTCAGGAACATTTAACCGTTTCAGATGGCAATAGGGTAAGGTGGCATAATATGTTTATTTTTAGGGTTCCGTAGTCAACAAGGAACCCTTATAAACGTTATAAAAAATAAAATAGCGCCGAAACTTAATATTGCTGAACATTGCTCTAAATACCAAGCAGTAGAATTATTTAATAAGTTGCCTACTGACTTAAGATCATTGATTTACAAAGGTACACTATTCAAAGCCAAACTTAAAGCATTCCTGTTGAATAAATGTTTATATTCTATATCTGAATTGGTGACAAATGATGGTGAATAGTTTTTATATTTAGTAATTTACCTTTTTGACATTAAATATACATTCAAGACATTGTTCGATTTTTTGCATTTTAGAGAATAGATTTATACGAATTTGACATGATAATATTTACAATAATTTATATAATTACTATTTACAATCTATTGACATATTAATTCATCATATAAGTTATTGATTTTATTTTTAGTGAAATTTACTGTTTGATATTCATAATTTATTGTTTTTAGCTGTAAAATATTAATTAATGTACTACAAAATTCAAACACAATGCGAATTGTTATATGAATAAAATAAATAAATAAATATAGTTTCGCCATGTCCGTCTGTCTGTCTGTCCGCGGTCTAGCTCCAAGATTGTTAGTAGTTGTAATTTGGCATAGGTATACATATTAATTATGCCGACAAAGTGGTAAAATAAAATTATGAAAAATATTTTTTTTTAGGGTACCTACCTCCCCTACACGTAAAGTGCGGATGATTTTTTTTTTCTTTCTATCCCTTAGTGTGGGGTATCGTTGGAAAGGTCTTTTAAAAACATTATGAGTGTGTTATCCCATTTTTGAATTCAGAGATCCGTTTGCGAAATATTAAGCTTTAAATTGCACATTTTTGTTAGAGTCAAGTGTCCCCCCCCCTTTTTTTTTTTTTTTTTTTTTTTTTGGGTTGGTAATTATCAAATAACTTCTCCCGCTCTGGGTGGAGCGGGAGGGCGTGTCAGACTCTTACTGACTAAAACCCACCCGTGTTCCTTCGGTTGCCCTGTTGCCGGGGGCCACGATGTCCCTATCGGTTTTCTTCGAACCCCCGGCAGGCATTGGCCCTAGCGGACCCCGTCAATTCTGCTGACATCTCTTTGAGGCGCGCGTGGAACACAACGCGCCGTCGACCCGGGCTTGGTCCTTACCGGACGGCGAGCTACCCATTGCTCACCGTCCGCAAGCCCGCGCCTACGGTGGCCGGAAATCGGCTCGCGATTCCCGCCCCGGGCGTCTCCTCCTGCGGCGGTTAGGGGCGTGAGGGCGCGAAATTTGCCTCTCCCTCACGCGTTCCGCCTCCTCCTTCGCGAGCATTACCGCTTCGCAGAAGGAGGTGACGGCCTGCCATTTCCTCTCGCTCCGTACCATGGCCTGAACCAGGGCCGGACGCGAGAGATCACCGCCGCCGATCGCCTCTACGAGGACACGGCGTTGCTCCGCCCAAGCCGGGCAGACCTCCACCGTATGCTCCACCGTGTCCTCAGGCCGATCCACACAATGGTGACACCCGGGTGTTTCCTCCCGCCTTATCCTAAACAGGAACCTCCCGAAGCAGCCGTGTCCAGTGAGGACCTGCGTCAGGCGGAAGGTGAGGACGCCGTGGCGTCTCTCAAGCCACTCCTCAAAGAGGGGTCTTATCGCCGCAATTGTGGCGTGCCCAGCACGGGGTTGCGACAATCGCACTCTCCATGACGCCATTAGATCCCGTCGGAGCTCTGTCCGCTGTGCCGCGATTTCTTGCGGCATCGGAGTTAAGCCCCGGCGTTTCGCCTCCTCGCGCCACTCCCAGATGTGCGCGAGGACCTTTGCCTCCAGATCCCATGGCGGTAATCCGGCAAGGAGGCTCGCCGCCTCGAAGGAGACCGTGCGGTATCCTCGGGCCAGCCGAATGGCCATGACCCTCTGGGACGCGTTCAACCGGCGGGCTGGCCGCAGCCTCAATGAACGCGCCCACACCGGCGCCCCGTAGAGGGCCATGGACCGCACGATCCCCGCGTAGAGCCTCCGGCAGGAGGCGTTTGGATCCCCTAGATTGGGCAGGAGCCGCTTCAAGGCAGCCCCGGCCCGCTCCAGTCTGGGAGCCAAACGTCGGAAATGTTCAACGAAATTCCACCGGCTGTCGAGGACGAGTCCCAGATACTTCATCGTCGACTCGACACCGATGTGAACCCCTCCCGCCATTACCTGGAAACCCGACGGTGGCGCATTCCGAGGACCATGAAAACCCATGGCCTCAGACTTGTGCAGGGCCACCTCGAGTCCCAGCTGCCGGATCCTATTTACGATTGTCGCAACCTCGCGTGTCGCTAAGTCGGCCGCCGCCTGGTACGACCCCCCCTGCGCCAGGACCAGCGTGTCGTCAGCGTAACAAACGACGCTGACGCCGCTAGGGAGGTCGGCGCGCAGCACCCAGTCGTATCCGATGTCCCACAGATGCGGTCCCAGGACCGAACCCTGTGGGACACCGCACGACATCTCTTGCCGGTTCCACTCTCCTTGGTGACCGGGGTAGATGACGGCCCTGTCCGTCAGATAGGCCTCGACCACACGACAGAGGTAGGTCGGCATCCGATGATACCGGAGTGCCTCCCTGATGCAACTCCAGGGCAGGGTGTTGAAGGCATTGGCGATGTCTAGAGACACCGCCAAGACGACCCCACCCCGGGCCACAGCATCCCCCGTCGTGAGGGCCCGCACGCGCATGATGGCGTCCACCGTAGAGCGCCCCCTGCGGAAGCCGAACTGGCTCTCCGCCAGATCCGGCCCCACTCGCACCAGCTGCCCGACAAGGCGGTCCGCAATGACTCTTTCAAAGAGCTTGCCCACCTCATCGAGCAGCACAATGGGCCGATAAGCGGACGGAGAATCCGCTGGGCGCCCCGGCTTCTTGATGAGGACCAGTTTTCCCGTCTTCCAACGAAGTGGGAACTGGCCCCTCTCCATACATGCGCTTAGGAGCCCCCTTAGTCGAGGCCCGAGAGCCCCCATGGCCAGGACCCAGGCTTTTCCAGGTATGCCGTCGGGTCCTGCTGGGGCGGTATTCTTCGCACTCATTTTACTCACTCTCATTTCTACCTCAGTCACCTCTGGAGCATCGTCGTCGTCGGTGTGGTCCGCATCGGGCACCGCAGTAGGCGGAGCCATGGGCGGAGGGGTATGATCCCCTCTAGAAGGGAACAGAGCGCTCACCACGTCCCCCACAAGCTCGGGCCGGAGACTCTGCGTCAGCGGGGGAGCCCATGGGCGGAGTTTCTCCCGCACCATCTTGTATGGGCCCCCCCCCTGCCAGCTAAATGGTTGGTTTTAGATATTATCTAAATATATATTCTTCTCTATTCTAAAAATAATTAAAAAAAGATATATTTTGTTGTTAACTATTCTATTCTTTTCTATTCTAAAAATAATTTAAAAAAGATAAAAAAGTTGTTCTATTTTTCATTTAAACTTAATAGATTTGAAATTATTAAATAAAATTAAATTATTATTTAATTAATTAAATTATTATTTAATTTGAAAGAAGGGCCCTTCCCTTCTTTCAAAGATTCGATGGAAGGGTAGAAGTGTGGACTGTGGAGTTCATGAGTTCGTAATAACTTAATAAACTTCTTATTATAGAAGCACTTAACTAAGTAAGTATATTCATTAACTTAGATAAGTGCTTCTTATTATGAACTCAACTCTATTTTTAGGAAATGGAGGGTTTTCTTTTGGATTTAAATTCTAAAGCAATTAAATCGAACAAATGTAAGACACTAGCGACACAGGTTTTTCAAAAACGTGAGTATGTGAATTCGAAATGAAAAAAATTTTGAATTCAGAGATCCGTTTGCGAAATATTAAGCTTTAAAGTGCAAATTTTTGTTAGAGTCAAGTGACCCCCCCTCTGCCAGCTAAATGGTTGGTTTTAGATATGTGAAAAAATTCACGGCAGTAGTTTATATAACGAATTTAAAAGGAAAACTATCACAGCTGAGTAGGCTTTACAAGTTAACGAGTAATAATCGACCAACTTAGATTTGCGGTTGTAAAAACATGTTCTCCAATACATTCTGTATGAAAGATTTTTTTTTCAACTACAAAGTTAAGTTTGTTCTTGGGATAAATTCATCCCAACTACGGAACCCTACATTGTGCGTGGTCCGACATGCACTTGGCCGGTTTTTTTTGTATGGTTTTTACGCGATAACTCGACCACTTATGAATTGATTTTAATGGTTATTTTTTTGTTTGGTAGGTAATACTTCAGAGGTGGTCCCATATAAATTTTAATAATTTTGTTTGGGTAGTTTTTGATTTAGATTCAATAATGCGTATTTTTTCCCACTTATTATGTGGATGATATGTTAAGTTCCTCTCACTGTTATTTACATAGCAGGTAGTGGTGTTCGAATATGTGTGGGGTAAATACCACAACTAAAAAGTGAAAAATAAAAAGATTTTACAAAAAAAAAAAAAAAAAAATACCGACTTCTGTTCGGTGTCTTTGGTTTTGAATTTTCGTTTTTTGCCACCGACTTCCGAAATTAAAGTTATTTTTCACTTTGTAGTGTTTTTTTTGGAAGTCGGTTGTTTTTTGATAAGTCGTAAACAACTTATCAAAATATCGAGATTTCTTTATCATAATCATGTAAGTTTAATAAGTAGGTAAGTATTGTACACAAACCTTCCGAATAAATTCTCTTAAATTGAAAACCGCGTCAGAATCCGTTGCTCAGTTTAGTAGAACAACGCGGTCACACAGACAGATACGAAAAGCGACTTAAATTTTTATTAAATTTGTAGAAGTACATTATAATTTATAACATAACCTTAATTCCTACGCAAGTACGCACCCATATCTAAATTCCAAATTCGAATTTCGTTTCGCTACAGTTTTTTAACAATATGGCGTCTTAAAAATAAATATACGTCGTAATTTAGAAAGTTGGGAGCTTTAATCTCGTGACTCCTGATCAAAAATTAATCTGATGCGGTTTCTGAGGGGTTATACGAGCTGTCTGGTTTGTTTATCATCGCTTTGACTAGAATTTAGTCTGAATTATTGAGTGAAACATGGATCTATGTGCATCATTACTGAATGGTTCGTGTTGACGCGTTTCTAACATTCTTTTGTTTCATTTACGGAGAGAAAAATAAATGTTTGATGAAAAATAATTGTCTATGGAAAATAAAAAATAAACGTTGCCTCTACACCATTTCATAGGAGCCACTAGATGAGTTAAGGTGTGACGAAGTAATATTAGTTTTAACATTGACCGTAAAGGTCGACTTGCTAAAAATGTGTTCAGTTACCTAACTGATTTAATTAGGCTTATCGTAGTGAAGCGGGACGTAGGTAAGCAAGTCTTGTAGGTAATTTAACTTGCCAAAAAGTATTTTTACCAATTTAGATACCTAAGTTAAAATTTTAAAACATATTTTCCTAGCAAATAGGTACCAACCCCTAAAAGCTTTTAAAAAACTATGTGCCAGACTGCCAGCCACCTCTTTTTTTTACACACCACATCATTTTGTAAATTTCAGAATGTAAGTGCCAAAAGTTTTTCAATAGCCTGCTTTTCACAGTTTTCACAAAAGTAAGTACGGAAATTATTAAAACAATTTGAAACTAATTAGCCAAATAGCATTCTCTAAATACGCTACGTGCTCCAAAAAGCTTTTTTCATCCGACAGAAAGAGGATAACAAAAGTCTTGGCGCATTCCGTTGTCTGTTTATATGTGCGTTCATCTTCCAAATACCAATTATACTGAGTTCGTTGCGGTTATAATAAGAGAATGTATGTGTAAGAATGTGTAACGTAAATGTTTTCCTAAATTAAGTTAATTTCAATGTAAACAACGACATTTGTGTTTGAATATTCCTGTTTAAGAAATTATTGTTGAGACTGTCGGTTTTATTTATGGGCCTGCTTACTTATTTGTAAAAAGAATGCTTTTGCATGGTTAGCATTATTATAGTAAAATTTATTTTATTAGTAATGAAATGACATATACCAAATTCAAAAATTGAAATTCGAATCAATACGATCGATGTCTCCTTTAGAAATAATATTAGGTATCGGAGCGCAAAACTTATACATTTTGGAATACTGCATGCCAAAATGCCGAGTAAAAACGGATACTTACTTCCCCATTTACAACTTATGAACAGTTCTACCAAGTTTATCTCGCTTTGACCGGATTTTTATCCGTATGAAAAAGAATAGGTGCCTAGCTGAAAATAATTCTCCGATTATCCGGCTGAAATAAATAAGTTAGCCTTCACATGACGAGGGTTGCCGAAAAATTCTGTTTTTGTCTGGCACGCCCCTAATATGGGTGTTGCCTGCAAGTGTATGAGTGTGTATGGAACAATTTATTTACTTTTATTCGTTTGACGTAAATATATTGTTACGAATGAACCAATGCCCTGAAAAACGTAGATTAATTTGGATAGACTGTAGAGTGTTATGACCAATTTTGGGAGATTTCATCCATTAAATGATGGATTGAATTAACCAAGATCCATTGGCAACAAACAAAGCTGTCTGTTTCTGACGGTGAACCCGTCAAGCAGAGTCGGTTTTTCTGTTAGGAAACGTAGTCCGGGATCGTATTGTTCGAGGTGTTCAATAAATAGCGGTAGGGTCGCCCCCTCCACAATGGGACTCAATACTGTCCCTTAGTAAAGTGTAGATGTATAGCTACTGCGTCGTTTACATCTCTGTCAGTCGTTTTCTCGGGTTTGGCGGTAATTTAACATTCTTTGAAATGTTAAGACACAAAAGAAAAACAACTTTTCTTTCCTGTGTTCGCGGCGATGTCTAGACAAGGGCTCATTTTTTGAAATGCTCGACTAAAAGTGGTTACTTGCGAACTAAAATTCGCGAGGTTTCGGAGGTAGAGTTGTAACTATTTTTTGGATTTAGAAACACAGCACTAGATTTCAATCAGTAGTTTTTGTTAAAATATTCCTCGATAACATTAACGTTGTGTTAACATACACTACTCAAATCGTGCAATCAAGTTAAAGTCTTACAATTGTGGGGATATTATGTATCCTTCAATAATTGGGGTGCGGAGATCAGGGGGCCTACCACAAGCTCATAAAGCAGTATTATTTTAATATTACTTCAGTGTGGGAAAGAGATGAAGCTCGTATAGCTCCATCTCTTTCTCCCACTGAAGTAATATTAAAATAATACTGCTTTTGAGCTGGTGGTAGGCCCCCAGATGGCAGTTGCCACGTGTTAAATATAAGGAAGTAATATTCAGCCGCATCTGTTTGGATTTGAAGCTGATCCCAATGGATTCCATTGGAATCCATCAGTTTAGCCATTCCATACAATGGACTGGCTAAACTGATGATTCCCGATAAATACTGCTTGACCAGATAATTTTACGACTGTTGTTTGTTGAAATTAGGACTCGTATCCCTATCAATAATGCATAGAAAAGACTGGTCTACCCTCTTCTCTTTACATAGCTCTTCCTTAACATTTTATAATAGAACTTAAGTAGTTAGCCTAGTTTAGAAATATTACGATTTGCTATTGGGTTTGGGCCGATAAATTAATTTACAAAATCGAAGGTTTCTTGTATTTATAACGGACTGCGTTTTTTAACCCTCAATTTCCAAGCATTCGATATAAATCATAACTCACTCAGCCGTCGTCTGTAGTTTCCCTTATTTACGAACTAAAATGAATTATTGTTTTATTAAAATAGTGACATAAATAGGGCTAGGCCACGAGAAATATTTCCAGTAAAACCGTTAATCTTTGAGCAATCGACATACTGTTAAGAACATCGTGGGAAAACTAAGACCTAAAATAATATAAAAGTCTAAAATTGCCACCATTGAATAAGCGTGGTGATCGAGAAGAAGCCATTTGCCTTTCAGTGGTACACACGGCTACACATCAAGCTATACATTTCCAGTATATGCTGACCTCGCATTGTACGGAAATCCTTTACAATGCGAGATCAGCATAAACTGGAAATGTATAGCTTGATGTGTAGCCGTGTGTACCATAGACACCCCTAACCAGACACAACTTCACCAAAAACGCAGGCCGACCTATAATACCTATGCCTAGACAACATTAATGTATTTCTCATACTAAAATATATAAGAGCTAAGCCAATATATTCGAGTGATTAAAACAGAACTGCAGAAACTTTTTAGTTTTCAACGAGTTTGGTGAATTACTGCAGTTTGGCGCAGAATCTCAGAATTTTATGATTCATATCTACTTTCTCCTAATTTTAGCTTAGAGAGACGAATGCCATGCGGAGTGAGGGGACTCTACTAAACTTTATATAAGTATTTCTTTTCTATATGGTGGACTGATCTAAGGTTCTTTTGCTCTGAGCAAATATATTTTTTTGCTGAACTAATTGATAAAGGCCTTTGCCCTATTGTAAGTTTTGTAGTACTTACCCCCCGTAAATATAATGCCTAAATATTATTGCACTGTTGTATTTTCAACTCTCGACGCCTGACCCGAAGGTTTTATTTAGGGGTCTCAATTCAATTCTCAATTCTTTATTGCATTCTATAATGTTGGTAAAATAGTTGGTAGGCTTAAAATTATAGAAACAATTATAGACCCTGTTGGGCACAGCATAGTAGGAGAGAGGAGGAAGAGCGCTTATTTGAAGAGTGTTTATATTATTTAAGTATCTCTGGTAAAACTACTTCTTAAATATTTTAACTTTATTTCTATAGTACGTTATAAATAATACGTCTGCTTGAGTAAGTAGGTCTTTGTTATGTTATACCGATATAGTTTTAGTTAGTTATTCATGTTGTTCAGTAGGTATTTGTTTAAATTAAATATGATATTTGGTTATTATACTGAATTTATTTGCACGATTATTTATTTATTAATGACTAGAAATCATTATTAATTGAAAATAAGTTATTGCATTGTAATTACTATATTTATTATGAATTGATATTTAGATAATTATTGTTTTATTTGTCTAATTATGTATTTTATATGTCTAATTATGTATTTTATATGTCTATTTTGTTATATGTACATTTTTAATTAAATATGTCATTCTTGTAAATTATAATTTATCGTCTAAATATTCTTTTATACTATAATAGCTTTTGCCCAATAGAAATAATTTTAATTTATTAATAAAACTGTTACCTTTATTTCCTTTTTTAATGGGTTCTGGTAACTTGTTGTATATTTTTATAGACATGACAAAAGTACTGGAGGAATGCATTTTTAGTCGTGAAGTTGGTATGTTTAGTCTGTTTTTATATCTAAGTGTAATTCTAGTTTGTATATTTTCTCGTTTACTATAGAATTCCGGGTATTTGCGAACAAATTTGCATATTTCAAAGATATATAGACAGGGTAAGGTTAATAATTTTAGTTCCTGAAAGTGGGGTGTACGGCTGACGGTTTCTTCAATATTTACTAAGATTTTAATCAATTTCTTCTGTAAAGTAAATAATGTGGGTGCGTCTGTACTATTACCCCATAGGATGACTCCATATTTGAGCCAGGCATAGGCATACGCATAATAGGTGACTGAAGCCGTTTACGGCCGACGGGTCGTCTAGTACCTATTAGTGAAAACGGGCATTAATGTATACAATAAGTATTATAAGTGTAACTTACTCTAATTATCTGTTAAGCTCTGTTTTTCGTCCAATAGACCGTTCATTGTAGTGCTAAGGGAGCCATATTCAACTACGCACTCGTAGGTATTATTGAAAGCTGATGCTACAAATGCTTCAATGTGAGAGCATTTAAAGTAGTTACTTGGGTTTTATTGAAGTGTCGATTAAGTAGATATAGGTAGGTATAGGTAGGACCTACCTACATAATATTACCTAATGATGATCTTATGACTGCGTCAGGAGCAGAGTTAGCGCGGCTAAAATTAAGCTGCGCTAATTCCACTCTTGACGCAGTGTTGGCCTAATATTTTTGGACTTTTTGCCATCAAATACGCTAGAAGAATAATACCTAATGGCTAATGTTCAGTAAAGCCAGCCTAACAGTCCATATAAGCGAAAATGAGCACAGAAAATAATGTAATTGCTATCAAAGAGCCTCAGAGCCTCATAAAAACCACAACGGTTCTCTTTACCTTAAATAGGAGCATTCAAAGCAAATTCACAAAGATTACAAGATAATTTAGCGTAAATCTTCTCCGCTGTCATAAAAAAGCAACACGTTTGCGTCCAATGACAATACATTTTGTACCGTGTTCACAGGCGATGTTCAACACACGTCCCTTGTTGAGAAAATGAAGCTGCGACTTGTTGGCCGACCGGTCGGCTGACTTGTCGGCCAACTAGCCGGCTGACTCGCCGCACCGCAGCACGGCTTCGGGGAAATATCTTGTAAGGGTTTTAGGTTAACTAATTTGTTTGATTATGTGTTCTGTTTAATTTTGGATTTTTGATGTCGTAAATGGTGTCTTGGTAAAGTGAGAAGGTGAGAGTCGCTTTGCCTTTATGAATGAATTTCTCAAATAAGTGAATCCTGAAAATAATAAATAATCTTCTAATAACTATAGAGTTGTCAACTGATACATGTTTTTTATCATGCAATAGATAAATCATACTATGAGACTGTTCCTCTTTTAACGTTATCTGCCCATGTTTTATCAGTGATGGCGATTTATCTTATTATTTATCTAGATTACTTATAGGCAGGTTGTTACAATTCAAAGTCCGTAGACATGTGTATTTAAACCAGCAGCCATTTAAAACTTATCTGATTTTAAAATACCAGTCCAAATAAAAACAAAATAACATTATGCGCCAAGCTGTTAAAAGCTTCCGCTATCCGCTACTAGATGGCGCTAGGTGTTAAACGACGCCTCCATAAAATGATTATCGTCTCTTTTGTTAGCAACTGCGTAGGTTTTTACGTTAGGTCACACTTTATTTTCCCTGCTTTGTAAACTTTCATAATATTAATATTACTGCGCATTTCGGAGAGCAAAGTTGAATACAAAATATAATGCTTGAATGCCTTCAAAACTTTCTATAGATAGGTTATGTTACCCTTAGCTACGCCAAACAATATTGGTGAACTTTCACATCGGCATTATACATGTTTCGCCACTTTTTTATAGTCCCAATGTGTATGGATCGGGTGTATTTTTTCATCGGTACCGGGTAGCAAATTACTCTCCGGGGCACTCACACTTTCCAAAATAAAATGTTTGATCACATGAGTCCGGTGGAAAAAGTGGAAAAGTTTTATTTGTAGGTACGTAATTTCCCTGTTAATCTGGTTTTGTTTTAATAAAGAGCTTATTATTATCTTGCGCTGTCTAAAATTAAAATAAATTTTGACTTATAAAAAACAAGAAAAGCTCAGCTATTATTGGTCGGGGTACCCCAGGTTAGTTACTGCGACCACAGTTGACCGTCAGAAAAGGCTAGAAAGATAAAAAGAGCCTCAATTATTTAAAAAAAGTGTGCAGCATTAGAAGATCAATAGGTTTTTAGAGGATCAATTACTTAAATATTTCCCATAGTCCTATAGATAAGTGTTAAATGGCCGTAAATTATGTTCTCTAGGTATCTATAGTTGGGTAGAACTCAGTAGATTATTAATGTCAGTAGTTCAAAAGATACCCTTTAGTAAGAGCTTCTAAAGTATTGGTTCGCCTACATGTAGGTAACTATCTTAGGTAGGTATCTCAAACTCAAACTCAAAGCATTTATTTCAATTAAACCATTTACAGGCACTTTTGAAGAGGTATTCCTCGAAGCGCCACCGTTTTGAGGCGCACCTAATGAGGCGCACCTTTATTATTCCTCAGAGCGCACCTTTTAGTAGCGCTCCCGATGAATTGTCAAGGAATCGGTCAGTCAGAAATAGGTATGAAGCTAGTTGCCCATTCCAAAGCGTAGTAGGTACCTATGGAGAAGAACGGGCAAGAAACTCAACGGACACTCTTTTAAATAAAAAATTGTTACAAAATATTGGCTACATCATTCATGTTGAAATTATACATGTGAGAACAATGTAGAAAGACGTGCACGTGAGAAGCGTCCGTAATAAAAAGATAAAAAGAACAATTCAAAAAATTTAAATAAATTAAAAATAAGCCCTGGCAGCTAAGAGATGACCGATGACGGCGCCCGTTCACGAACATGACGCATGGATTAGCACCATTCAGCTCAACCATTTTGAAGGAAGCTAAATGATCCAACACACGCGCCACCATCAGCGAAACATTTGAGTGAGCATGACATACTCACAGCCGCCTGGGCACATTCAAGTCAATGCAAGACATATTACCTATATATCATACGCACAATCTTATTTACTAATGCATCCTAACTAATATACTGCGAAAGTGAGTTTGTTTGTTTGTTACGCTGTCAGGTTAAAACGGCTGAACAGACTAGGATGAAATTTGCCACATGGGTAATCCATGACCTGGCTTAGGACATAGGATAGTTTTATCCCGGTAAACGCAGACGAACTCGCTGGCAGAAGCTAGTTAGTAAATAAAATGTTGTGTTAGTTGTTATTATTTAACTAATATCAATAAATAATGGGTAAATGATTTTTTTTTGTGTAATATAGTTTGTACAAACACTTTTAGTCCTTTTCTTAATGAAATAGAAAGAAAAAGATGCACTGAACTTAAATTTAGTTTAGTTTATGAACAAGGGAATTGGCACCATTATCCTACAAATTCTGTTCCATTTTTGAATTTATTCGGTAAGTAGTGGCTATTCGGATATCGTGAAATAGGTCCTAAATAGTACAGCGGTTATTACAAGTTTTTATCTGTATGTTAAAATAATAAAATAAAACTATTTTACTAAATAAAGAAAACTGAATTTTTCATACAAAATAAATTGCGTAAAAATGGGCACGAAATAAACTACCTACCCTTGATAATAAGGCACTAAACTGTAAATACTGTATGTTTAAAATACGTAATGTAGAATACGTGATTTCAATTAAAATGTCAGACTAATTTAAACAAACACCATATCATATTATAATCGACGATGATGTTTTAGCACTAAGCCATAAGCAATCGTAATTACTTTTCCTCTCTGCAAGGGAATTTTGTGTCAAGCGTTAATCTCTTCCTGTAAGTTGTAAAAGACTTAGGAAAACTCTACAAAAAGGTTTATTGTGTGCGGTTTAGAAATCTGTCTCGAAGACTGCAGTATTACAATATCTAATATCTTATTAGCTAGCGAGCGAACTGCTCAAGCGGCTGGGTCCCTGGTAATCCTATCACGGAAATTGGTAACTGTGGATAGAAGGATATCATTGTGTCGTGTGTGTTTTTGTTGGGATATCGTTTGAATATTGGAAGATGTATTAGAAGTACAGTAAGCGCTCAAAAGTGCATGAGCACGCTAAGAGTCATATTGCTGTGAACACGCGGTATAGCTCGTACATTTGTATGTGTAAGCAACACGATACACACACCACAGATAACGCAGTTTTGTTCTACACGAAACAACAATATATTTCCGTCGCTTTAAACATGCTAGCACACACGCACTATGCGCGTGAACTTGACCAGTTAATGGCATTGCTAAAATTCGATAGTATCTTAACAAGTGCAGATAGCAGAAAGCGTTAAGCGTTGGTATGGAATTCAAACTGCCTCAGGTTCTAATCTCGTAAAACACAGTGCGGTTTTTTGCAAATATTATTATTTTTGTTTTCGATAATAATATTTTTTAAATATTGCTGCTTTTTTATGTTGTTATTGCAATAAAGGTTTTAGAATAAAAAATGCGTGATATATGATAACAAAATTAAAAAAATATGTTTATTCGTTATATTTATTTTACATAAGTTAACACACTGCTACAATTATTTATCATTACTACTTCAGCTGAATAAGATGTGAAATAGATGTCAAGAAACTAGAAGCAGTTTGTATTATTTTGACATATTTAAATTATGAAATATTTTAAATTTTTAATGGATTTTTTCACCATAAACATTAAGCTTTGATCATGGTCGAAGTAATTAAGTAATAAATAAGAATATTAGACTACTTAAAATGTAAAAAACTACTTACAGAATAGGTAATTTTAAGGTTAAATATGGGCAGTTTGTTTATATTTTATTTGTATTAATTATTTTACATTTTATTTGACTTTAGTAAATATTGGTTGTTATTGAGGTTAAAGCTTAAGTATTCATTTTCTTTACGAAAAGAAGATTGAAACTAAACCTCAAATTTTAATCCTAAAATAATACTATTACTAAAATAATATTAAACAATTTCGGTATATCTGCAAGAAATACGACAAACACCCTATTGAAACGTGCTTAAAAAATTCGTTACCATAAATTCATGCAATAACGAATCTGTTGTTTATTAAGTTGGTACGGTCAATATTTTAAGGTCAAAAACGGTTTTCTAGCTGGTCTTCAGTGATGCAAGCCTTCAGAGTGCACGGCGAACGGTTCATAATGACGTGTTTTTAATAATTCAGCAAAATATCTCGTTGGTATGAAACCATTTGTTTCATTCACCATTTGACGTCGCTGCTACTCGATAATAAGCCCCTTCCTCATATCTCTTAACCCTCACAGTATTTCTCTAGAACAAAGAAAAACATTGTTTTTATTACACATAATACCTTATTATTTATTATTCACTAATCGAATTAAACCTCACAGTGAATTTAAAACTTTAAAGGCATCTTCTGTCTCAACAATACCTCTGTTCTATCAACAATACCCTTGATTAAGATTTATGTTTAGTAAAATATGAAATATATAAATGATAACACTCACACTTAGTCCGGTTTCATTAGATATTCACTTCACTTTTACGCAGCGCAATAATATTCTCTGATCTGATCTGATCTCTTCAATATATTTTATGCCTGCTTTTTGATAATAATAACCACAACACTGCGCTAAATACTCGTCACCAATATTATCCACGAACCAAAAAAGTTCTATTAATTAAATACTCGTAACAAACTGCATCTACCCCACAGAAATCGAAATAATTTACTTAGTTTTTTGTGGTCTACCTGCTAAACTTTAATATTTATGTGAACAAGACGAATGAAACTAAAAACGAATGATGATTATTGAACTAGTCATTGGTTGCAGAGAAAGTGAGTGTGTGTGTGTAATGTGCGTGTCTACAGTATTGTAACAACTTATAGAAGAAGGTCGTAAGTCAAACCGAAGCGTCAGTCTATTGCTTTGTGAGATTGCTCATGGACTTTTGGTCGGTACTGTACATTACCGTGAAACATGCCAACTTTGTTCACTTTTATCAAATAATTACAATTTTAATACGATTTTTCTATGGAGACGTAAGTATTTTCCTTCATTCCTTGCTATAACTGTAAGATCATGTGCATGTTTTAGTATCGCTAAATATACTATTTATTATTCAACATTAAATTCAATATTTGTTCAATTTTGTTATGTGGACTTTTAACCAATTTTGCCTACATTGATTTTTTTGACGCAAGTATGGCCTTTATGCAGATGATATAAAAATAGTACAAGAATTTTGGTAAAGATGGACGTTTACTTTAGGAATGTAAACGACACTATGAAAAGTTTTTACTAAAAATGACTGGGCAATGTCACCCCGATCCTTGCACTAAAATTTGCCCGCAAAAAACGCACCTCATTCGACGAGTTCCAACAAGCTACTAAGTGAAGTTAGCAACAAACACGATAGTCAGTATTTCCATACATATAACCTATTTTCCACCTAAGTCAATCAATGTTGCCTCAAAGATATGCTATAAATGGTTCTTCGGGCAAAGTTTCCCTTGGGGGCAATGTTGGCATATTTCACGGTATATCTACAAGAAACGAATGTGGTTTTCTAACATCTTGAAAAATTTCTACATTTGTATCTGTAATTCGCATGGTGTACAAAATAAAGACCTTTAAAAGCCGCAGGAATGCTGGATGCGGAAGGCAGAACCGGTTGAAGTGTCGGTGCTTCGGGGAGGCCTATGTCCAGCAGTGGACGTCTTTCGGCTGAAATTATGATATAATAAAGAGTATTCTACTCTACTTTAGTCTATTCTTGATCTACAAGGTTTTCCTCATTTATTCCTATCTGCAGATCGTATTTTGTGCAGTATTGATCTTGTAATTGTCTGCCTGTATTAAATTGATTTTTACCTTTAACTTGACAAGAGCCATATTATTTGGAATGATAGAACTATCAGCGCAAAACAAATGACGATCATGGATCATATTGATTTTTGCAACGGAAACCTGCATCAAAAATAGAAAATGATACAAACAAAATGCGCCTTATATTGGGCACATTTCCACATACACCGCGTTACTGCTACCTATACAAAGATGTCTGTCAGTAATTATGAACCCCTCAGTGGACATAACATAGTGGCCCATATCCGCCATTGTGTACACGTCAGACATAATTTTATTATCTCCCACCATCGCCAGTGACGTCACTCGCCATATTTCACAGAATTTATACCAAAACTAAGAAAAATTGACATGTCATGGTATAGACCGCTTCACAGCGTTTAAGTATTTAAAGTGAACCTTATGTAATTAAAATGGGGTCAGTGTACAATGTACTTTATTATAAACAAGATAAAGTCCAATATTTATTATAGGGTCTCCTGTGTCCCTTTCCAGTCAGGTAATAATAAAATAAGAGATTACATCTTTGCGTAAGCAACAATAGGGCTCCCTGTTATTTTACTAGGGTGCTTACATCAAACGAAATTCAACCTTGCTCCTTTGTTACAAGATATAATTTCATGTGTAGATAACAAATTTGATTATAACAAAGTTGGATTGCTGTGATAGGTAATCGGTTGTTTTAAAAGCGTTTAACCAGCGCCGGCCACCTGTTAACTATGACTGTTGCACTTCACATGTTAATGTCTATAATTAGAATTCGTGCAGTAATTTGTAAAATACATTGTTTGTATGTAAGTAGGTTTGATTAGCAATTGCATATGTGTTGGAGTGGAGTTCCATCCATGATTCATCTTCAAAAGTGTTCTTTTTGTTTTTATTCTGGTCACATTTTATAGTCCGGCCGTCAAAAGAATTTGACACCTTTCTTGACACCTGTCAGTTTCATACTAACGAATATGTTTTGCGAATTTGATCCTTATTACTACTAGAAATTTTCCAACTGACAGCTGTCAGGAACGAATGTCCTCGACGGCCGGACTGTAGTTTCAGAGGTTTCCATTACTAAGTCTTACTCTAAGATCAATGAAGCAATCCATGACAGTGTTTTGTGTGTACAAATCAATGATGCATTTTGTATCTAGTAGGATATGGTGAATCTTGATGACACCATAGTCACCCCATCTGAATCTCATGGGAATAGATAAGCTGTTTCTGCAATTTCGGTAATTACTTTAGGGAGTAATCGGGAAGATCAAAATGATCGAATGCAGGGTGGCAGGAACATCGACGCGAAAACTGTTACCATGGATTCAGTACATGATTCTGAACCCCACGGTTCAAATGTATGGAACAGCAGTTTTTTTAAAAATAACCTACGTAAAATTTCAACGCAGGGGGGTTCAGAATCGGTGGAGGTCTGCCCGGCTTGGGCGGAGCATCGCCGTGTCCTCGTGGAGGCGATCGGCGGCGGTGATCTCTCGCGTCTGGCCCTGGTTCAGGCCATGGTACGGAGCGAGAAGAAATGGGAGACCGTCACCTCCTTCTGCGAAGCAGTAATGCTCTTGAAGAAGGAGGCGGAACGGGTGAGGTAGAGGTAAATTTCGCGCCCTCACGCCCCTAACTGCCGCAGGAGGAGATGCTCTGGGTGTCGGGAATCGCAGGCCGATTTCCGGCCACCGTAGGCGCGGGCTTGCGGATGGTGAGCAATGGGTAGCTCGCCGTTCGATAAGGACCAAGCCCGTGTCAACGGCGCGTTGTGTTTCACGCGCGCCTCAAAGAGATGTCAGCAGAATTGACGGGGTCCGCTAGGGCCGATGCCTGCCGGGGTTGCGAAGAAATCTGAAAGGGAGATCGTGGCCCCGGCAACGTGGCAACTGAAGGAACACATAATTAAAACAATATTTCTTCTTGCATTTTTAGATCTTCTTCCCTCTCACAGAGAGGAGGCCATTATAGGCTGATTATGCTTATGGTTTCATGATTGCATTTCCTTGTCGTATCTATGTTCTTCGTCCATGTAATGACGTCACGTTTGATTCCGTCTGAAGTTAGTTTTGGTCTCGAAGCATCACATCGTTAGATAAACTGCGGTCGCAGTCAGTAGAGCGCTTATGATTGTCCTTGTCGCACGCATAAACGTGACATATGTTGACCAAATCACTGTTCAGTCTTTGTTAATTCTTTCGGTCAGGTCTTTCGTTAATTGTGTTATCAAGCATCCTAATTTGACTGCCTCGTTGATCTAGTGGTCGCAAGCGTTACTGGTGAGCAGGAGGTTTTGGGTTTAATTCCCGGGTCGGGCAAAGTGTTATTGGGTTTTCCATCTGGAATTTCTCAGTAGTAGCTCAGAGTCTGGATTTGTGCCTGGTTGATGGCAATAGAGTCGTCCCCTATTACATGGGACTTAAACATATCTGGCGAAATGTGGGTGTACTATATAGGTACACCTCTGCCTAACCCTTCAGGAATACAGGCGTGATGTTATGTTATCCTTATTGCTATGACTAGATGCCTTGTACTTGAAGTTTTTAGGCTTTTTATGTTAACACGGGGGTCTAAAACGAGTTTATTTATTCAACGTGTAACGTTAAATGCGCAAAACCTCAGACACCCCAGGTGATTTTTAATTCAATTGACCTATTTCAGAGAGAAAAAACATTGTAAAGGTTTTATGTACTGTTTTAGTTCGCAAGATTCGTATTTGCATTGAAATAAAAGCTATTATTATCGCGCGTATGAGAAAATTTAAATTGGTGGACAACAATTTGTGTTTGTTTGCCTATTTTGTCGGGTTTGCGCATTTGATGGCTTGACCTATTAATAAATAGACACGGCAATAAAAAGTGACCTTTATTAAAAAGTGGTTTAATTGAATCTGCTCGTTATTCTTATCAAACTATTTTCAGGTTTTGCGCATTTAACGTTACACGTTGTATATAAATGTGTGTATGTGTGTTGGTGTGCGTTGTTTTTTTTTTTAACCGACTTCCAAAAAGGAGGAGGTTATATGTTCGACGCGTATGTTTGTTTTTTTTTTTTTTTTTTTTTTATGTATGTCCACCGATTTCTCTGTCATTTGTGGACCGATTTTGAAAATTCTTTTTTTGTTTCAAAGGGTATGCTCCCAAATTGGTCCCATATAAATTTTATTAACTTTGCTAGGGTAGTTTTTGAGTTAGCTACAAAATACGTATTTTTTTTCCCACTTAGTATGTAGATGATATGATAAGTTCCTGACACTGGTAGTAGGTAGTGGTATTCGAATGTGTGTGGGGTAGGTACCACAACTAAAAAGTGAAAAATAAAAACTTTTTATAAAAAAAAAACTACCGACTTCCAAAAAAAACACTACAAAGTGAAAAATAACTTTAATTTCGGAAGTCGGTGGCAAAAAACGAAAACACAAAACCCAAGACACCGACTTCCGAAATTAAAGTTATTTTTCACTTTGTAGTGTTTTTTTTGGAAGTCGGTAGTTTTTTTTTTGTAAAAAGTTTTTTGCTAGTTTTTTTTTGTTTGGTATTGTATGTTCCTACAGATTATCAATCAACTGAACATATCGCAGTCTAGGGCTGGACTTAGGCCTCTCTCGACTTGATCGGTAAAAGCACTGGCTGTCATGCGGACAAGGCAACTTAGTTTGGCAGTTAGGGTAACATCCTTATGGGTCGTTTCCCTTTCTCTTGGTGCAATCCTATAATAAAATAATTAGTTTTTAATTTGTACTCCTGTTTTACCTGTGTTATTATTAGGTAAGATTTAATTAAGGCTGATTTTGCAATAATTGTGATATGTAGAGACTGATTATGATGTAATATATTAAAAATAAGAAAGTGTTTTTATTAAGTAAGATTTAATAAAGGCTGATTTTGCAATAAAACTGACATGTGGAGACTGATTGTGACATATTAAAAATAGGAAGTGTTATTATTTGGTAGGATTAATAATTATTGTCATAGTGATTTTTATTATTTTTCCATTTTAAATGTCGCCTAGACAAATTTCGTATGTACGTATGTGTAATTAATGAACATTCTAGTGATTTTTATCGATATCTTTCATTTAATAACGTCCTGTAAAACAAATACATCCCAGCAGTAGGCTGCCGAGTCGTAGGTGCTCTTCGTGGACAAAAAGTAAAAATTAATTTTAATCCACGAAGAGCACCTGGGTGCTCTTCGTGGACTAGGCTAGGTGCTATTCGCGCAGGTGCTATTCGTACGGGTGCTCTAAGTGGACTACTTCTAATTTCCGACCTCCACGCGGGCGAAGCCGCGGGCAAAAGCCATTCTTCACCGTCTGTTATTATTTGTTAAGTTTTATTGTATTTTACAATATTGAGGACGATTGAATTTACAAGGCTTTAACATTTTCAATCAAAGCGAACAGAAGATTTGTACTACCTTATTTACATGTCTCACAAGTTTGGATTTGGAATATAAAACTGTGTCAAAATCTAAGAAGCCCTTCGTTTTGTAAGCACGATTGTCTTGTTAAGACAATTGTGATGAATAAAAACTTCTTTGTGTTTTTTATTTGGACATTTAGTCTAGGTTATTATTTTAGTTAATGCTGTGTGTGCGTTTTTGCATTATTATTAATATTTTATTCTGGTTTAACTGTATGACTTGCTCCCATTTGTGATTTGATTGTTGTGATCACAGCATAAACAATTTGATAGCGTATTAGTTAATTTTTATATTGACAGACGGACGGGCAGCGGAGGCTTATTAATAGGGTTCCATTTGGCACCCTGTGGGTTTGGGTATGGGACCCTAAAAAGTGTTTCGTGATACCTATTTGATTTAAGATAATAATCGGTTACAAAATAACAGTGACGGTCAAAGTATTTAATAATTAATTAATTAAAATAAATAAGGTTCGGTACTTTAATAAGCTGTTACCTGGTTGGCTGTTAGCTGGTTTACCTGTTATAATCGTAACAAGAATTAATCGATATAATTAGAATAATATCTTAGATCATGTTAATATTTTATTTCTATTAATCTATTTTAATTCGTTTTGTAACTTACGAGTACGTAGAGTTTATCTTGTTTAGTTTATTTTATACATATTCATTTTTATAATTGGTTTGAATATTTGTTTTATGTGGGTGACATAATAGTAACTAAGCTGACGTTCGCACAGACGTAATAAAATCGCGGCGGGATTTTATCGCGCACTGGATTTTTAACTCTCGGTGTTAAGCCGAGCGTTTAGAATCCAACGCGCTGGGACGCACTCTCGTCCCAGCGCGTTGAAAAAACACACTGTTGGATTTTCAACTCTCAGAGCGCTGCGCTGCAGAGAGCAGAGCGTTGAAAATCCAGTGCACGAAAAAACATCGCAGCGATTTTATTACGTCCGTGCGAACGTCGGCTTAGTTCAATCACCTCAGTCTATCGCCGTCCACTGTTGGACATAGGCCTCTCCCAGGCTGCGCCACAACACCCTGTCCTCCACCTTCCGCATCCAGTCGGTCCCAGCCACCATTTTAAGGCCGTCGGTCGGTTCATATAGCTGGGGGCGACCCACTCTACGCTTGAAGATACGCGGTCTCCACTCGCAACTCATCTGCTCCACCGGCCATCGGTCCTTCGACAAACATGGCCACGGCAAGCGCACTGCACTTACTTAACTTAGATAACTAATATGCAGGTGTAGTATCCGAATCCTAACTTATATTCCTCGTTGGTCTAGTGGTCGCAAGCGCTACTGCTGAGCATGAGGTTCTGGGTTCGATTCCCGGGTCGGGCAAAGTGTTATTGGGTTTTTCTATCTGGAATTTCTCAGTAGCAGCTCGGAGGTTGGATTTGTGCCCGGTTGATGGCAATAGGCTCGCCCCCTATTACATGGGACTTAAAACATAACTGGCGAAATGTGGGTGTACCTGGTACAGGTACACCTCTGCCCAACCCTTCGGGGAAACAAGGCGTGATGTGTTATGTTATTATAAATGCGAAAGTGAGTTTTTTTGTTTATTTGTTACACTTTCACTCTAAAACGGCTGAACTGATTTGTATGACCATGACTTAGGTTAGGACATGCTTTTTATCCCGATATTCCCGCGGGATCGAGACTTATGCGGGTGAAACCGTGAGGCGGAGCTAGTCTTTTATTTATTTATTTATAAAAACTGTATAATACTATTTTTAACAGTATGGTTGGCAACCCTACTGTTAAAAATAGTATTAAACAGTTTTTGACTCATAAATACTGTTTACTGTTCAACAAAAATAAAGTATATGAATATACTGTTTTCACTGATAGCCAGAGCAATACCTAAATAAAAAGTTTCATGTACTAAGTTCATGCATGCATCTGGGCATGGGCGAGGTGGCTCAGTGTTTCGAATTTTCTGGACTTATTAAATAGATAATAATAATTAATTATAATTATTACAAAAATACCTTTTAGATTAGCTAGTATTATATCTCAAACTCAAACTCAAAGCATTTATTTCAATTAAACCATTTACAGGCACTTTTGAATTGTCAAGGAATCGGTCAGTCAGAAATAGGTATGAAGCTAGTTGCCCATTCCAAAGCGTAGTAGGTACCTATGGAGAAGAACGGACAAGAAACTCCACGGACACTCTTTTAAATAAAAAAATGTTACAAAATATTGGTTACATCATTCATGTTGAAATTATACATGTGAGAACAATGTAGAAAGACGTGCACGTTAGAAGCGTCCGTAATAAAAAGATAAAACAAAGAACAATTCAAAAAATAAAAATAAAATAAAAATAAGCCCTGGCAGCTAAGAGATGACCAGTCCCAACTGACGGCGCCCGTTCACGAACATGACGCATGGATTAGCACCATTCAGCTCAACCATTTTGAAGGGAGCTAAAAGAACCAACACACGCGCCACCATCAGTGAAACATTTGAGTGAGCATGACATACTCACAGCCCTAGCCGCCAGGGCACATTCAAGTCAATGCAAGACATATTACCCGGTAAATGGTAACTCTTTAGTACATAGTACTCACACCTGTGCTATGCAATTATATAATACAATGGAGATTGAGTTTATACAATGCAAAGATAGTCTTACAATCTTCAGCAGCTCCAACAGTATTTGCAAATGTTAATCAATTAGTTGTGGAGCAGGACCAGCATTGAGCCAAGCATTTTTATCAACGATGTAATCCCATAACGTATAATATGCCTGCCTGCATAGTGTGCGTTTTATACAAGATTTGAATTTCGTCTCATTCAGTTGAAGTATGTGGGGAGGAATTTTATTGTAACATTTTAAACAGTATCCCATGAAAGATGAATCTACTTTAGCCAGTCTGAAACCTGGTTGAACTAATAGGTATAGGATTTCTTGTACTATAATTATGTCTATCACCTCTTTTGCTAAAAATATGTAAATTCTTTCTTACGTACATTTATTATTTATTTTATTTAGTTCTGCCACCTTAGTATTCACAGAATGAGTGTTATCAGTGCATGATGAATGCTAACTTGTGGGACCATAGAAATACAGCTTCAATACATTTAAGTAACAAAAAAATACTCCTTGTCTATTTGCCGAGGCTTACGAAGCCCTGAACTTTTAAATTATAATACTGTTTGTTTTTCCGAGATACTGTATTATTTTCCCACTTTGACCAATATACTTTATTTATTGTACAAAAAGGTGGCAGCCCTATCTACGAGTAACTGATTAATTAGGTAACCTACTTAATTAGGTATACGAAAACTACTTGGGCATCGATCTAAACCTACTTGTGACAAATCATAGCTTCAGCTTTCTAACACAACCTAGACCCGGACCTACGTGACAAAACGCCTTCTAACTTATCAAAGTTTCATGTTACAAAAACCCAAGTGAAGCATAAAGATACGCCATTCATGACGACCTATTAAACGCGTCGACACAAGTTCAAACGGTAACCAAATAAAAAATAACTTAGAAACGGATACGTCCCAAGAATGCACTGCGATAGTGATGTGAGTCATCCCATCAGTGACCACCACGAAGTTCTGACAGGACCCTCTCAATTAGACCCGAAAACAAACGAAAGTCACCCTTATTGCTAAGTCATAAAGATCTCCACAAGTGTCAAACTTCCCAAGCCTGTGTTTAGACAAATACAATGTTATATTTGCGGCCGCGGAACTCAATTTGGAGCGTGCTCAAAGTACTTTAGACGCTACGTGCAAGCCGTAGAGACGCTTTAAACAAATTCGCCCAAAAAATGGCTGTAAATACAAATTAGTATCTACCATAACGTAAGTTTAGACTACATTCCGACCGTAATGGTAAGCAGTAGCGTATTGTTCACAATGTGGCTTCTAAGCGTTTATAAATTAATAATTAGAATTACTATACTTCGTAGCTACTACTGTAATACTGCCATTTCTAAATAAATTAGAGCCGTTTCGGCAGTTCTAGAGCATGTAGGACGCCTACAGAAAGTGAAGGATAAATACACCGAAATGCCAGGAGGCAAGTCGTTATAATTTTTGTCTTTGAAATCCGACAAGTCTCTCTTAACTTTATGCATATTTTGTAGGACGACGTAAACTATAATAAACCTCGCTTCTGTGAATACATATTTCTGGAACGAGAATTTACGTGGAGGAAAATTTAATTCTGCACATACCAAAGAATATTAAAATTACAAAAAGTTAGATTCCTTTAATTCTCTCTATTAATTTAAAAATGCAATAAAATCGCTAAATGAAAAATAATATTGAATAATAAATACTGCAATAATGGATAATAATTAAATGAAATGACTTAATATGATATGCATATTAATTAGAAAGAAAAAAGAACTGAGTTTATTTTGGACATTACTGACATCGGTGAAGGAAATCGTTGTGAGGAAACCGGGACTTTATACTTAGTTAATAATAAGTCTGAAATCGGCAACTAGTCTTGAGCAAGCGTGGTGATCAATGCTCGTGCCTTCTCTGTATGAGAAGAGGCCTTTGCCCTGCAGTGGGAAAATAATAGGTTGGTATTATTTTATTAATTACAGTTTTAAAAAAATGTATTAGATTTTTTGTTTTTTTTTGATACTGCATGAAATAGATATAGAATGGATTGTGTAACTGTTATATTTTAGAAATAAAATGAAAGACTTTAAAAAACACTTCTATTTCATCACTAATAATTTAATGATATTATAAGTATTTATTAGTCTTGAGCAAGCGTGGTGATCAATGCTCGTGCCTTCTCTGTATGAGAAGAGGCCTTTGCCCTGCAGTGGGAAAATAATAGGTTGGTATTATTTTATTAATTACAGTTTTAAAAAAATGTATTAGATTTTTTGTTTTTTTTTGATACTGCATGAAATAGATATAGAATGGATTGTGCAACTGTTATATTTTAGAAATAAAATGAAAGACTTTAAAAAAAACTTCTATTTCATCACTAATAATTTAATTATATAAGTATTTATTTGTAACGTTTCTATCGTGTTGACGGCACAGCTACGCTAATTAATTTAGAGGTGACCACGCCTTGCGTAGTCTGTGACCTGATTCAGATGAGTTAAAATTGATATGTTTTACATCTTTGGCAAACACACACGTGTTATTGTATGGAGGTTTGAAGATATTTTGTTCTAAAAAAAAAAAAAAGACAAAGTTACTTACAAAAGAACAATATTTCTAAAATATATTATAAATCGCCACAATCATCACTGTTTCAATTATAGCTTTCGCCAACGGCGTCGTCCGTGTGATATATGTATCTTTCTTTATAAATTATAGCCTGTCAGTCAGTAATAATATAGCATTCTAATAGTGAAAGAATTTTTTAAATCGGTCCAGTGGTTTTTGAGTTTATTCGTTACAAATAAAAATGCTAATATTTTCTCTTTATAATATTATTAATAAAGTAGATGATACACACCCATCCAATGCATTTGGTTTTTAGGAAATGTGTATTAGTGATTCAATATTCTGCTAAATGAGTCTTGAATGCATTGAATAGTGTAATTTTTTTAAGGGGACTTTTTGTCTCCTTAATATTTTATTTTTTTTCCAAACTTTGTTCTCATCTTTGGTAAAATAAGAAAACTAGCTCGGCGAGTGCTACGTTGGGTAACTCGATTTACTTTACGTTTAGTAAACGATAAAATTGTCTGTATAATTTTCGTATCTACAGTTTTACACTATCAAGCTACTAGAGAACATGGCATGAAATAAAAACCGAGCAAGTATTGTTTGGGGTATCTGAATGCCGCTGTGGGGGAAAAAGGACCCCTTTGTCGTCCCCTATCGGAACTCTTGTACGGCCTACAGATACATAATTGTTTCGACTCTCAGGGTGTTGTGAAGAAATCGATAGGTTACTTGTATTTTTTTCTATTTTAGAAGGACTTTGTAAATTATATCATCCGCGTGATATCTTTATAAATTATAACCTATGTTACTCAGTGATAATATAGCATTCTACGGGTGAAAGAATTTTTTAAATCAGGCCAATAGTTTTTGAGTTTATTCATTACAAACAAGTATGTAAAAAATCAAATCTTTTCTCTTTATAATTTGTAATAATAATATTACAATTATAATCTCCATAATTAAGACACTTCTAAAAAATAAAGTTGAAAAAACTACAGGAAAAAAAGACATAAGATCACGCCTGTAATTACCCAAGGGTAAGGCAGGGTGTTTCTAAAGTACTACATACACCTACATTTCGCTAAAAGAGGCCAGAAAAAAAAAAAACAAATATTAAAATAAAAATAAAAACAAAACCATTACAATATTGTGTGAACAAAATTCTGTATTTATTTTAAAAACACAAAAATAAGAGGGAAATAAGCTTTTGCAGAGCTTTTGGGGTTAGTACCAAAAATAACTTTTTGGCTTTCTGCTTTCATTTCTAAATCTCTCCTATGTATATTTTTATCTAAAAAACAGTAATTTATCCTTTAATAATGTTAGGTAAGGAAGCAGCTGCCACATGGGGCGTGGCAGTATGAATATAGAGTGTTCTAGAGGCTCCATCACATCGCAGACTTGACACTTGATTAATTATTGCTTTTTACGTCGCCACATTAGGCCAAAGATATTATTTGCTTCGGTTATTAGGTTTCAATCTTGTTAAGCCTTACACCATTTATCAGGTAGGTACAGTCCTTATTTTGGCCTGTGTTCTCCAATTTTTTTTTAGGAAGTAACATTGGTCGGTCTTCATCAATGATAGTAAGTAATCGTATATTGATAGTAGTCAGAATTATTGAATATCTGAATATTCTAATACCTTCTAGGAAAAAGACTATATATTCCATATCCTTGGAACACGTTGAAAATAACATTTAAACGCTATATATTTTACAGATTCTCCGATTCGAATTTGAAACTCCTTTCTTTGTAAAAAAATCACACTTAGCCTTCACCCAAGGATCAATATCTGCATATCAACAATTAGCATATCTACCGTCAACCGTAGATTCTATAATGTTTCCATCTGTGCGCACTTACATAATTCGTAGTACAAATTGTTGTCCAGTCCCGGATTAAGGGCAGCTCACGTTCATCTAATATGAGCACGGAGCGTTAGCTTTGCCCTAATTCCGTGTAACACCGAACACCGGCCAGTTAATTGATTGGTAAGACTTATTCAAATTTAGAACTCTATTAAAAAACGCGCCATTTGAAACTAACGGTGCGTGAGTCGTGTTCGATTTATGAAAGAAGAAACAGTACTGTTTGAGGTTGTTTTGTGCCATTATGGTACTTTTTGTGTGATGTGTTATAGGCATATAGTAATTGGTGTTGAATTTTACGATTTTTGTCAAACTAATAACGAATAGTATTTTTATAGGAACTCGACGAAAATCATCATACAGAAACGTCTGCTTTTATTTTCTAATAATAGATAAGAGGAGTAGATAGAATTCTGTAATATCTTTTAAACTATTCATTTAAATGATATGATTTACAGGCATATTTTAATCTAAATGAAATGCCCAATTTAAATAATATATTTTTTTGGATAAGGATTAATTAATACTATACCGGGCCAAAAAGCTTCGGAAATAACAATATTTTTTTAATCAAATTCTGAAAGATAAAAATGGTTATTGTGGGTTATCCTTAAGAAGATAGACATATGCCATCACGGACTTTTTTGTTGAAATTTTTAAGATGAATAATACCGTAGAACATAAATTTGATGTATCTTTTTCCGTTAACGCAGCGCACGCCAGTAAAGCTCCCAGTCGGCATGATTTTTTCCGACTTCTTCAACAATAATCGTCAAATTTCAGCCAATTTACAAAAAACCTTAATGAATTATACACTAAAACCTTTCGCATGAATCACTCCGACCATTGGTGAAAACCGTTTGAAAATCCGTTTCGTAGTTTTTGAGTTTATCGCGTTAGACAGACAGACAGACGCGGCGGGGGACTTTGTTTTATAATATGTAGGTATATAAGGATAAAAATTACAGATTTCATTCGGATAGCATCCCTTTCTGTATAAAAGAAACTGTGAAAGCTCGCTATAACCGAGTTGCGGTACCTAAGTAAGTATACTAACGGATGAGAGAATATTACGCCACCCTTTGTAGATTACGCCGTCAAAATCAAACAAGTTGCCTGCAGTCTCCACAGAATAATCAATAGAGCGAAACACGAGTCTTGTTTCTACTTTTAACAAATCGTAATATTTATTGGAACTGGTAATTTGAACGTACTCGAATCGATTATTAACTTTTAATGGTAAAAGCGGCAAATGACTTTTGACGCTTCAGGATAATAAATAAAAGAGTGTTATGAGGGTTTATCCTAAAAGTTGGCAACGTCGTAAATATCTGTCAAATATTTACCTGTTTTGATTAATTTGGCAATATTACTGTATGGAATTAAGAAATGTGGCTAACTAGGGAACTAAAATATTGATTACGAAATGCAATAGGTAATTAATATCGTAACATCGAATATTTAGATGTAAAAAAAGTATTTGGAAACTTTCCAAATGCCTTTTTTACACCTAAAACGGTTACAACGTCAAATTCAGTGTTATAGTTGCAATTCATTATTCATATTCTAGTTCGCTAGTTAGCCACATTTCTTATTTCCATACAGTAATATTGCCAAATTAATCAAAACTGCGAAATATTTGACATCTATTTGCGACGTTGCCCACTTTCAGAATAAACGCTCTTAAAAGGACAATAGATGAAAAAACAAGATGCTACAAATAACACAGACATTTGTATCTATTTCTCATATTGTTATATCAAAGCAATTTCGACGAATAAGGCGTTTATCGATCTGACAAGTGCCCTTGAAGAGCTATTTTATCTTCTTTGGTTGCGCTAAAGATTTATTCCTCGATTGAACAACAAGAGTCATGTTTCTATGTAGTTGTTATTGCCTTAGAGTGCCGGTTTGCACATTAACACACCATAATACGAGAGCTTGAGCTATTCCGAGCTACTCTCAACTACTTTCAAGCAGCTTTTACAATGTAAGCGCATCTTGGTGATGTTGTGTAGACTCATAATTTTAGCGTCCTATTTGGTGCTCGTGGTAACAAACTAACAACTTGACAAGTTTATAACTCTTCGTTGGCTGTAGTGGCTATATGACGTATTCGAAAGATCGTTTTTAGGGTTCCGTACCAAAATGGTAAAAAGGAACCCTTATGATGCGACTCTGTCTGTCACAGCTGGATATCTCAAGAACTACTAATGCTATCAACTTGAAATGTAGAATAGTTTGCAAATAAGAAATAAATAAAAAAGTTAATATTTTTTTGCAACAGGGACTGAACGGGCTTCTTAAAAAATCAAAGTGGGGCTACTAGGATATGTGGGGTATCATAAAGAGCATTTTGCACATTCTCAAAGATTTTTTTTTAGGCCGCATAGTTTTCGACTTGTGACGAAAAATGTAAAAACAAATACCGTTCCTCCCCTTATCTCCGAAAATTTACATGGAGAAAATTCTGAAATTATTCTATGTGATAGAAGTTTATGTAAAGATTATAGAAAAATAAAACGATGTCTCAAAATAGCACACTTTTTCAGAAAAAAAGCATCAACAAAAATTACATTAGTTCCACTATCGGTCAGGAGATGGCGCTGACCTAAAACTGCAATATTCTACACCGCAGTGTGCAGTATAAAAATTCTCTAACGAAATAGGTCTCGCCGATGAAAATTTAAAATGATACGGAACCCTCGGTGTGCGAGTCCAACTCGCTCTTGCCGGTTTTTTAAAAAGGCATGTTTTTTTTAAAGGATGAAATAAAGCTTTTTCTGCGAAACGCTTTGGCACGTGACTACTGGAAATAATCTACGTTCTCCTTTCATAAACCTTGTTACCTACATTTAAATAATAGGTATTTTATTTTATTTATTTGGCTCACCAACAATTGAATACACCGATACCAAGATATGAGATGGGTACATGCAATAAACTTATATACTAGTGTACCAATTTCTTACAGGTAAGCACATAATGAATTTCTTATTTGTCGATTGATGTTGAGTGTCTCCTCAAAATTAGATGAGTTCTTATACTCACCGAACATAATTATTATTTCAACAAAATTCCAATTTAAAATCAATAATTGAATTTAAAACAAAAATTAAATTCATAATTAAAATCACTTAAAATTTAAATCTATACTAAAATAAAAATCTAAATCAAAAATTAAAATCGAAATTTCCACACTAAATTATTTTACAAATTTTTGCATATAATGCTTCGGAACTTACCAAGTGAGTCAGAGTGCACATCAATAAGATCACTGCAGCTATTTAATAATATACATAGACGGGGGATTGGAAAATTAGCTCCAAGAACAGTACTGCGAAGAGGAGGACATAAGGGGGTTATAGGAGCTCGTGGGCTTTTCGTGGGAACACGGATTTTGATGCTGCTCAACAATTGGGGACTGTCAATTTTACAATTCAAAATTTTAAATAAAAACAACAAATCCAGTAAACCTCTCCTCTTCTGTAGGGATATCATCTTGAAATGCAAGAGTCTATCTTTATATGATCGTTTCTTTTTAGCTATCCCGGAAGAGTATGCTAAATGGTTTACATGGTTCTAGTAAAATTTAAGCAGTAATTCAATAGTTTCAGTTGTGTTACTGTTTAGATAGCTATACGACGTTTGCGTTAAAACTATTCACGAACAAAGGAAAAACGAAAACGTTACAGAGTTGACAAACAATATTTTCTTTCATGTACCTAGTATTTAGTTTCGTTAAGAGGAGGCTCCCTAAATTGTATGTTAATTTGCATTAATATTCTGAAAAAGTCACGCATACAATCAAAGTGGTACTTTAGTAAACGATTTATTGGATCTTTTTCTTTCAAAATGTAAGACAGTTACGTAATTGGAACATTTTCATTTGATTCATTTTTTATTCGAAAATCATGTCTTTTTTAAAGATTATATTTGAAACAAAAACAAGATTACTCGGCTTTTATGTCTAAAATCATTATTGACAGTAAGAAAATATAGTTATCCAAATATTAGATATTTTTTCTCTAGATCAATTATTAGTTATTACTTTAGATAAACGAAATAAGAATTGAGACTTACGACATTTAGTTCCGTACTCGAATACGACTAAAGAGCGCACGCGATATTCAACTTTATTACTGACAAATTAGCGTTTAGCACATAGTGGAGTGATGGGGTGTATGGGGGCGGAGTTTGCGTGGAAATTGCGTTTGGAGTGCCTGGTCTTAAGAAGTAAGTAAAAGAATACCTACCTGAAAACTCTAGGAAATTAGATATCGTAGTTTTGTCTGTAGAATGAGTTGCATGTCTGTTAATCTAGTCTAAACTTAATATAAAGAAAGAGTATGTGTATAAAAGGCATAAGACAATCTTTCTAAGTACTGATCCGATAGCAGAAGCTAATTAACAATAAAGTCAAAGTCAAATAATTTGTTTCAATTTGGCACAATAAAAGGCACTTTTGGACATCAAGAAACGTCAAAAACAACTTATAACAGCTGCCGTACCCATAGTTGTCGCGTTTCAGCATGGCAATAGCGGTCATTGACCCACCTAAATTTTCTACCATTTATTATTTAAAAATCGCAAATGAAGTTCGCTAACGTCCTGAATCAATATCTATCGTGATCTTCAACATATTCCAATAACGAAAAACCATACATAGTTTATTGTTTGGGTTCCTACGGAGAGATTTTAGGGAAAGGGCAATGACCATTATTGCTACGCTAAAACGCGAGAACTATAGTAGGTAGAAGCTTTGTGATAGGTAAGTAAAGGCGTGGAAGTAATCATTAAGGATCTTAAAGGCTCCTGCAGATAGGCACGATACAAATCTGGTGGAACAATTTCTATGAAAACTTTACGAAAATTGTTTCACCGGTGTCGCGTCGCGCCAGTCTGCGGAGCCTTAACTTTCCTACGACTGTGTTTTTTCACTCTACTATTTATCTTTCAAAGTTTACAATGAGGATAAAAAATCTTTTATCTTCTGAATTTTCACTTGAATAAGTTTTAAGGGTTATGTGGAGTGTGGACTAATCTTTTGAGTTCCGTTGTTTTAGATAGTCGAAGTCATGATTAGCCACGCTATTTTAAGGGTTCCGTACCCAAAGGGTGCCAAACGGAACCCTATTTACTAAGCCTCCGTTGACCGTCCGTCCGGACGGACGGACGGTCAACGGAGACGTCCGTGTGTCTGTCAGCGGGCTGTATCTCATGAACCGTAATAGTTGAAATTTTCACAGATTGTTTATCGATAACAACAAATAATAATAAAAATCACCCCACCGCCGTATCTCTACGTTGACGTCGTGGTGGGGCTTGCGCGCTCCAAACTCTAGGTCTGTGCCGGTAGAGTTTACTTTGCCGGAACAGGTCTGGGATGAGGAGCCAGACCAAGAGAGATACAAAAACCCGCAGGGCAGCATGTGGCAAGCTGTTGAGCAGTAGCGACCCCACGGACTCTATCTCCCAGGAGAAATCTTGTTCCTCACCTCTGGCTTGCCTTTATTGGCCGGCTGGAGTGAACACTGACGAGGAACGGAGCTCCCACCTCATTCTTGCCTTTATTGGCTGGCTTGAGTGGAGATTCGCAAGAGCAAACGTGCTCGGAGGAAGGAAGTATTCCAGTAAGATGCTGGTAGGGATCTTGACCGTACTTCCGGGATTGTCCTGATAGCCATGGAATACCTCTCCACTCCTCTTAAGCACCTCAGGACATGTTGCCCCCTTGTCGCTACGACACTTTGTGCTAGCGACCGTTTTCGGGGGCCCATTATTGAGTGTGCAAGTCACCTCCTGCCATTTTATCCGTGTGCATATAAAAAATTGACTAGGCAGGGGCCATAGTCCTTCCATAGTTCCAGGTCACCAGTCAACTTAAGCCACCCAAACCCATAGTCCAATAGATTTGTTTCTACTCGTATATTCTGCAATAGTCCTACGCCAACCGGGGGTTGTCCTTGGGTGCACTTGCATAGGGCATACAGGGATAATCGTCGGTTGGTGCCTCATTCCATATAAAATTGTCTAAGGGGCCTCTGCGAGTTGGCTTCGGCCCCTCGTACGCCTTCCAAAGGTCCGGGACCCCAGGGTCCCGAGAAATGTAAAACAAATAAAGTTAATAATTCATGGGGACCCCCATACAAGAAACGTGTTTTTTTTAAACCAAAGTAAAAAACGTTAGTGTTCAATATTGTACGGTGGTACGGAACCCTTCGTGTGCGTGTTCGACTTGTACATGGCCAATTTTTTTCACCAATAAACTTTTTTTATTTCTTCTTTCGTAACGATAACATTAAAAAGATTACTTGGACATTTACTAAAACTGATTTTGTTACTAGAAAAACCACAAAAACTTCTTTTTCAAAGTGAAAGAAGAAATATATACTCGTATAGCTAGAAGAAATAGGAAATTCACCAACATTCACGTATGTGAATTGTACTTCATTCTAACATACAGTCTGCTAAAAGGATTACTTGGACCTTTTACTAGGAGACCTAAGGATTAGTGAGCTTGTGGAAAGGGAGCACAAAATTATGTAGGTCATTGCCCACGAACGGTGATAAATTAGGAGTTAGTATATTATGGTATATAATTAGTACCTACTAATTATCTTGGTTGGCGTCCACTTGAAGCTTAATAAATCGAATGTTTGGAAGACAGAAAATTCAGCTGTAAAGGTTAGTTATTAATTATTATACAGGGTTGAAATTATTCGTCGGTTATTAAAAAAAAAACTGCTCTTTTATAGAAAAGTGCAATATTTTTTTTTAAATAACCGACGTAAAACTTCAACGCAGAGGGTTCAGAATCATGTACTGAATCCATGGTAACAGTTTTCACGTCGATGTTCCTGTCACCCTGTGTAGGTAGTTTTTTTTCAAACCATTGGGGTATGTTCTAGAGAAAAACGCTGAAAGGAACTATAGGCTAAATTATAAAGAAAGTTAAAATAGTAATCGTGGAAATTTCCTGATTCTTCATGATTCGAAACGACACATTAATGAAATACTTAATTAATGAAAAAATTTAACTTCGATGTTATTTTTTTTTTTCATATTCATCGCCATCCAACGTGGCAATGCTGCCAGCCTTTTGGGCACTTTTCCCGCTGACAGCGATGCGGACGAATTTTTTGACGCCCAATGATCTCTTGTCTTTATTTTTAACTTTTTCCTTTACATACTTGTACATAATATATATAGTAGTTAGTTGTAAATATGTTTGTGTATTATTATATGTTAAAACAAACTTCGATGTTAAATTGACTAAGAATACATAGCAACTCGGTAATTTACACGTTAATTTGAGAATTAAGGAGATAGGTCTTTTAAGGATGTGCAAACACGGAATAATATTCATATTATTCTCCTAGCGTGTAGTTCTTATATGCATTTGATGCCTACCTGTAACTTCTTTGTCAAAATTGCCCACGTATAAAGTATAAGTGACATAAAATATTTAAAAGTCCCATGTAATAGGGGGGGGGGGGGGTAACAAATAAATCAAACTCAAACTCAACTCAAAGCATTTATTTCAAATAAACTAATTGCAGGCAATTTTGAATTATCAAGGGGTCGGTCAGTCAGAAAGATGAAGCTAGTTGCCCATTCCAAAGTGTAGTAGGTACCATGGAGAAGAATGGGCAAGAAACGGATACTATTTTAAATCAACATATGGTTACAAAATATTGGTTATATAATTCATGTTGAAATTATACATGTGAGAACGACGCAAAACATTAAAAGCGACCGTATTAAAAAATAAAATACTTCAAAAATTTAATTAAAATAAATCCACTACCTATTTAGTTCAGAAGTGTTCTGTAGCACCGGTGCATCCTAAAGGTGATATTAACGGAGTGCTATGTGCTCAAGTGAGCCATCGTGTGGTTTGAGCCGCTAGAAGACCAACATAGCAACAAGCGCAGCGGTTGGGGATAAAGGCCACTTTCCCGGACAAAGACGGAGTGTATCCTTGATGATTTCACATGAGGAAGCATGTAACAAGAAAATACCTAGATGTAGTGGAGGTGGAAGTACTTGTATAGACGGCAGCACATCAAGCTACCCAAAACTGTCAAATTTTCCCATTCAACTTTGAACCTTAATCTTCAGCGATAAATTTGACAGATTGTAGTAGCTTGAAGTGCTGGCGTCTGTACTTATGCTTCATAAATGGCTACGCCGTAGTACGCCTACGGTTTTCATATCAATTAGGACTCAAGATTAAGGCTTGCTTGCACCACCAATCACAAAGTAAATACGCTGAACGTATTTAAAACATCATTCTGTCCACAGAACAGTTAAAAGTCTAAGTCAAATCATTTATTTCAAATAGGCCCATGTATGGGACTTTTGAACGTCAAAATGTACAAAATAATAGAATTGATTCTAATCGCCCCTTCAAAAGGTAGTTTTCGTATGGAGAAGAATGGGCAAGAAACTCCTCCGTTACTCTTTTAAAATGTTTTACAATAGTTTGTATAGGTACCTAAATTAGTTAAATAATTATATGTGAAGACGATGCTCCTAGAATAAAATTGTTAAACCACAATCGGTAAAGAGAATTAAAAATGAAGCAACGACAGATAATTTAGTTATATGGTGTAACAGATAAAACTTTATCTGTTCTGTGATTCTGCCACTGTCATCTTCGATGTTTTAAAATCGCTTAGCGTTAAATGTATTTAGCTATTTGTGGTGCAAGTGGGCCTTAGATGCCATTTGAAGCGGTAAGAAAATTTTCTGTGATTAAAGTCGCTCATTGAGTGTTTCCTAGTTGGCCACACTCTAGCAAATTAATTGTTAAGCAAATAGATGATGTACAGAGTAAAAATAATAATAAAGGAACAGCTCATTGGGCATCAAAAAATTCGTCAGCGTCGCTGTCAGTAGGAAAAGTGCCCAAAAGGCTGGCAGCATTGCCACGTTGTACGGCAATACTGATTTTATGACCTAAACATTGGCCAACCCTGGTCACGTGAAGAGTCGACAATTGTAATAAAACACCACAACACACACGTTGTATTGTGTTGTGTTGTGTGGTTTGTAATAAATTAATAATTTATTTCCCTGACTTTACATAAGTTTCTCTGTTAGAACTCCAATCTGCCTAGACTTTTCCGAACTATTTTGGGGTCGGCTTCCAGTCTAACCGGATGCAGCTGAATACCAGTATTTTACATGGAGCGACTGCCTATCTGACCTCCACAACCCAATAACTGGGTAATACGATAAGTAACATATTTATTCTGCCTACCCTCACGTGACCGCAAGCGATATTTGTGTCACGATAAAACGCAGAACAACAAACCTACTTGCAGTCAACACAATTGTTATAAATAGTTGCAATACAATATTTATTCTACGATCGTTTGCCTATTCTTATGCTAATCGCTAGTTTGTGCATATCTAGCAATGTAAAGAATACTAATACTGCAATTAATTTGCATATACCACACCGCGAGTTCGCCCACTATCTGTTGGAGCGCGCCATTTCTGTATGGAAGGAGGATTTTCTGAGCCGACTTTTGAAAGTCTTTGATAGTCCTGTTCGTCGTGTTTTTTCAATAAACATCTTTGTGGGATTTATGTTATAAACTCTTTAAAAATAGTTCAATGGTGTCTATTTTAAAATGAGCGCTTTTCACATGATTTTTGGCACTTTTTATCTTCAGATCAGACGGAATTTGTGAATTTTCGGAATAATTATTGTTCGGCTGCCGACCAATAACCGTTGCCAATAATATCAATAGCCTGGTTTTTCGCATGAATCCTCAAAAATAATAATAGATAAGTAAGTTTAGACCTTAAATTAACAGAATATACAAATCTCAGGGCACTGACTTACAATAATTTTATGACATTTATTAATAAAATACTTATAATAATTTATTATGAGTCACATAATGTTAACGATTATCAGTGGTACGTATCGTAGACAACCTTGTAACGAAATGGTTCTGAAAGGGCAAAGTTCTGACTTGGAAAGTCTGTCAGTCGTCTGTTCATTGCTCCGAAAGAACATTATAAACGATATTGTAGGTATGGAAAGTAAGTTAGAGTCCGACCGAAAATTTATTGTTTCTCGGCCTGATTTTCATTATCGGTCGAAAACCGAAAACGATACATTTTTTCGGTTTGTCGATACCCATTTCTTTGATAAAACGTAAACAAAGGCAGTGTCAATCTTTTAATCATTATATTTAACCGTTTAAATATAAATCACACGACAGTGTATACTTATTTTCTTAAAGATATAAATAACTATGTACTTATTTATAATCAAACAATTATGCGAAGCGATAAACGAGTTTTTTTTCTTCATTTTCACAGTTATTGTGCTTTTAGTTATTGCAATTATCGATTTTCTCTGCATAAATGACTTGAAAGTATCCATCGATTTGCCGACGCTGCATTTTTGCGGCCGAAAACGAATTTCGGTCGAACTCACAAAGTACAATTAGTATATAGTTTTTACTGATAGTTTGGTAAAGAAATAGGTATGTGTATAGTGTTTATGAAATTCCCTTTGATTTTCTCATCACTTATGTGTGGAAAATCGAGAAATTTTCCTTAAGATAAAGTTTGTTGAAATTTATCACATCATCTTATTTCATCATCATCATTAGCCGAAAGACGTCCACTGCTGGACATACGCCTTCCCCAAGCACCGCCAATTCGACCGGTTCTGTGCTTCCCCCATCCAGCGGATTCCTGCGGCCTTCCCAAGGTCATCGGTCCATCTTGTGGGAGGCCTTCCAACGCTACGTCTACCGGTACGCGGTCGACACTCCAGAAACTTTCGGCCCCATCAGCCGTCTGTTCTGCGACCAATGTGCCACTTACGTTTGGAGATTCTTCTTGTGTCGCATCATCTTGGTTCTTCTGTGTCTAATTTAGAGTCAAGAAAACCTGCATTCAAATATTCTCGAGAGTCTCCGATTTTTGCATATTGTTACCTACTGATTGACCCATCGAATGGTGGAGTAATGTTAGGAAACTAGGTAACAACTGACGAAAATAGGTTAAAAGAATGTTCATGTTTTAATCCTGTTCTGTCGAATACAAAGAAAGTTTCCGGAGCAGAGTCGAAGTATATTTTTTATAGTTGAGTATATTTTTCCGAATGAAATGTTCGAGAAATAAAGATCCCACAAACGAATTTAATGTAAAGTGGGTTGCCAAGACTTACATAACGCTTTAGCTGTTAAAAAGTTATCCGATTTAATGTAGGGTCATGCCCTAACTCTACAAGGCCTAACTCTACTAACCTTACTTCTTGGTCAAAATGTACGGCTACCCTCAGATTTTTTGTTTTTGTTGCTGAATCTGATATTTAATCTTCAAGAGACTTTTTCAATAAACTGTTGGTGTTCAAAATTATTTTTAATTTATTGGATTTTTATTTACACACGTATTTACATCATTTTAAAAACTATCAGACTTAATATAATAATATGTACAAGTATATAAAAAAGGGGGGAGGAATAATATATATCAATAGTGTAGCGGTTACACCGCCACATACAAACTACGCATCAAAGACATGACGTCACACAAATCCTGCATCGCGCAGTTAGAGTTTACCGAGCGATCGACATACATACAAGATTTCAACTTCCAACCGATGGGCAGTTGCCCGCCAGACACAACACCCGTCTGGTCGGAGGATCCTCCCTTTTCAATGGTGGATGAGTGAACTTTACACCCTGTTCCTCATACCCCCAAATTGGTGACCCCGAGTATGAACGTCAACGCAGCCTTCGTGCAATTACTTCGGCGTGACGTCATCATCATCATCACTCCCGCAAGCTTTCGTGAGGCGTGTCACACAGCCAGCACCCACGGCTTCGATGGGTATCCTGACCACCAGCATGCAGCGAACGCGCATTCCTGGTCATCACCCTCAGCCTCATCACTCCGACTCACTGGGGAATCAACGCAAGCAGCCTCATCACCCCGACTCACTGGGGAATCAACGCAATCAACGCAATCACCTCAATCACCCCGACTCACTGGGGAATCACAGCAATCACCTCAATCACCCCGACTCACTGGGGAATCATCACAATCACCACAATCGCCGCAATCACCACAGAAAGTTCCGACTCACCGCGAACTATGCGGCACCCGGTTCCGACTCACTGGAACCACAGCTGGCACTGTGTGAAGCATCGCAAGATTCAGCCCACTATCGACCTCCGGTCTCCGGAGGGGAGTGATGTAGCGGTTACACCGCCACATACAAACTACGCATCAAAGACATGACGTCACACAAATCCTGCATCGCGCAGTTAGAGTTTACCGAGCGATCGACATACATACAAGATTTCAACTTCCAACCGATGGGCAGTTGCCCGCCAGACACAACACCCGTCTGGTCGGAGGATCCTCCCTTTTCAATGGTGGATGAGTGAACTTTACACCCTGTTCCTCATACCCCCAAAATAGGAAAAGTGCCCAAAAGGCTGGCACGCGACGATGGGAAGCGACCAGACGGAATGACCATAATGCCTTGGAAGGTAGGTAGGCCTTTGGTGTGGGATGCAACGTGTGTCGGCACCCTTGCGCCATCCCATCTTCCTAGCACGGCGGGCTGTGCTGGGGCTGCTGCTGCAAGTGCGGAAAACCTCAAACGGCGCAAATACTCCAATCTTATTGGGACTTACATGTTTGAGCCGTTTGGGGTTGAAACACTAGGGCCATGGGGTCCGAGTGCCCACCTAGTTTTTCAAGACATCGCCAAGCGGCTGGTCGACTCTTCACGTGACCAGAGGGCTGGCCTATTCTTTGGCCAAAGAATCAGCATTGCCATACAACGTGGCAATGCTGCCAGCCTTTTGGGCACTTTTCCTATTGACAGCGATGCGGACGAATTTTTTGATGCCCTATGATTATTCCTCTCCCCTTTGTTATATACTGTTGGTTGTTTTATTAGTTAGTTGGTGTTGCCAGGTACGAAACAATCGGTGTTGCTAGACACCAAATGAAAAAAAAATACATTATACACTCTAAACGATTCCTTAGACTATACTATCTTTTTTACACCAATTTATAAGACAAAAAACTTGGATAACGGAAGATTTACTAACACATATGAAACCATTTCAATTATGACGGAACCAACACCAATAAGTATATTGGCCATAAGACAATGTTCCACAACAAGCCAACAAACAAATGTGTGCCGTGTCATCCCCACACACCCAGAGAGTATTCGCAACTTGTTACTGGTTATAGATACTCGACGCGAGGCGGCAAAGTGATCGGGAGTTGGGACCAACTTCCCCTCGGGTATTGGAGTATTGGTATTATATGGCTCTTATAAAACCCAAGCTCCTGACACTTGTGATGAGATCAATAGATGAATAACGAGGACGTTTACAAGCTGTTTGACGATGCAATTGAATAACGACATTATGTAGGTATGGATTATTAAATAGGGAACTGAAATAGATATAAAATTGCAGTCATTTTATAGTATTTATGTACATATTTGGATTGACGCACTGAGTAGGTTGGTACACACAAATGGGTTGCCATCATTGGACCCTCATTCCCCGGCTACATTTGAACGTAGAATACTCGTGAAATCAGAGAAATAATTAGTTGATACTTTATTTCACTTAGTAAAAATTAAAAAGGAAATGAGTAATTAAAGGAGTATGTAAGGATCGTAGCAGGAGGCGTCCTGTAGTTTCTGCCACGGGAAGAAGGCGTGAGCTTATGTATGTATGTAAAAATTAAAACTTTTGTTGAGAGGCGTGCAACTTTTGTGTACCTTGTTGTGACTGTCGAGTTATATCCCCTTATTATTATTTATTAACACTTTCGACTTTACTCACTTTTCATGGAACTCATACGCCATGCCGCCATACATATTGGAAGTGAACCCTCCAGGAGGGTTACCGGCACTACGTTTGCGTTAAAGTCAACCATCGCGGACGGGCACTAGGTTTAAAACTGTTTTATAAAACACTGTAAAACGAAGTAAAATAGTGTTTTCTTAAGTAGTTTCTAACCTTTTAAATTTTTTGTGAATTATTTGCAACCGTGAACAGAAAAATTAATATCTCGGATTTTAAAACCATCACATATACCTACTTACTAATAAATCTTGTTAAAATATATACATCAGATTTTATTTTCATGGTTCATAATTCTGTATTCGCTAAGAAAAACCTACATTTAAAATGAGGCCTCCGCGAGGGCTCACGGCATCCCATATGCGACTTGGTGAACCCTCCAGGAAGGTTCCCGGCATTGAACGTGTTAACGTAGGTATATTTTCATGCCTTTTTTCATGGTGGTAGTTAAAGTAGTTTTACCATTCATTATTCTTTATTAGACAGTGATTTCATTGCTTTATTTCACGTCGTAATTGTTATATTTTCCTTCGTCTCCCCTTTTATAACCTAAACACAGAACCATTTGTCACTAAGAGCTGGGGTAAGGTATATCGATTTGTCTTTTTAAACAAGCCTCGTGTATTTGCAGACAAGTTAGTTTTCAAGTGGAATATCTATTACCACCTTATGAAATGAAGTGACAGGATTGTACTTCGTTCTGTGACGTTTTGTTAAAGAAAACCGTCTCGATGGTTGCCGCTTGGGGAAATGGGGAGTACTGTACACCGTAGTATTATATTATCTGTGACACCGTGGAACAGATATCGATCGTACTGATATTATGAATGCGAAACTGAGAATCCTCTGTTTGTTTCGTGATTAAACTAAACAGTTTTGGATTATGTGAAGGGGAAATTAAAAACAATTAGGTTCTTATTTCGGGCCCCCGAGATGTAGGCACTGCCTAGTTTGAGGCCGCTGTTCAAATAATCATGTTAATGAATCTAGCTAGAACATAAAAAGCGTATATTAGGGTTCCGTACCAAAATGGTAAAAAGGAACCCGTATGGTGCGACTCAGTCTGTCTGTCCGTCTGTCACAGCTGGATATCTCAAGAACTAATAATGCTATCATCTTGAAATTTGGAATAGTTTTAGATGACGTTTGCCTTACTATTTTGCAATTAGGAAAGAAATAAAAATATTTACATATATTTTTGCAACAGGGACTGAAAGGGGGTCTTAAAAATTCGAAGTGGGGTTACTAGGGCATGTGGGGTATCATATGAAATGGCGCTATTCGCACATTACAAAACATATTTTTTGTTATACCGCTTCGTTAACCACATTGACGAAAAAAAAAAATACCGTTTGCATAGAGAAAAATCTGAAATTATTCTATGTGATAGAAGTTTAGGTAAAAATTACAGGAAAAATAAAACGATGTCTTTAAATGCACACTTTTTCAGAAATCAACAACTTAAATTACATTAGTTCTACTACTATCGGTCAGGAGATGGCGCTGACCTAAAACTGAAATATTCTACACGGCAGTGTGCAGTGTTAAAATTCTCTGACGAATAAAGGCCTCGCAGATGAAAACTTAAAATGGTACGGAACCCTCGGTGTGCGAGTCCGACTCGCTCTTGACCGGTTTTGTATATTATTAAGATATATTTATTTGTAACAGTGGACCAATAAATGATTCTTGTTCCATATTTTGTTTAACGAGTTTTAAATGTGAAACATTATTATTTGAAAACAATTAAAATGGCTTCTTAATCATGTGTAACAACAATAAAATGGTGATAATGGTGATATGGTGGTAATTATCACTTGCTTAAAAAACAGTGAAGGAAGACATCGTGAGGAAACCGGAATGCCTGAGAGATATTTCTCGACGGCACGTGAAGCCAAGTCAGAGGCCCAAAACTCTGACACCTGGTTAGTCACTAACCACACGAAAAGAAGAAGAATAAAATAGTTATCTAATCAATCTGCCCAGCCTTTTCCCAACTAAGTTGGGGTCGGCTTCCAGTCTAACCGGATGCAGCTGAATACCAGTATTTTACATGGAGCGACTGCCAAATCCTGACCATAAAGTGGCCCATAAATGTTAATTAATGTCAAAGCAATTATATTGATTTTGTAGAACAGAAAAGTTCATTCGTTTTCAGGTGACGCCAATAAATAAAAGCTGAAAGGTGGAAACTCGTGAAAAATACATGTTAGTGTAAATAAATAATGGTTCCACGTGAAAAATTTATTTTGTTTCCAATAGTGTATAAGACGATAATAATGTTGTTGGAAGCTCATTAATATTAATAAAGCCAATTTTAAAATTAAGTAGGTAAAGGAAGGATCCATAACTTTTTTTTTTGCTTTTTATAATTCTATCATTATTTTCATGAAATAATTGGTTTGTAATATGTGTTTTCTTTCTTTTAGATTTGCAAGGGTTTAAAAATGGAGTGTCTATATACATTCTAATGCTGAAATTGTATGAAAATAAAATACTATGAATATCGGAACCTTGAAATAAATTGAAAATATGTCGTATATTTATTTATATATGCTCAAATTCAGAGAGCAGTGGTGGCCCAGTGAGAGCAGTGGTGGCCCAGTGGTAACGGCCGCGACTTACCAGTTGTAGGTCGTAGGTTCGAACCCAGACAGGCGCTTTACTTTGTGTACATTATTTCATCACCACTGCTCTCAAAACGGTGAAGGAAAACATCGTGAGGAAACCGGCATGTCCTAGAACCGAAAATTCGAAGACATGTGACATCTACCAACCCGCACTGGGCCCGGGTGGTGGATTACGGCCCACTCCCTCTCATAGAGAGGAGGCCTGTGTCCCAGCAGTGGGAACCTTTATAGGCTGATGATGATGACTCAAACTCAACTCAAAGCATTTATTTCAAATAAACCAATTACAGACACTTTTGAATTGTCAAGGGGTCGGTCAGTCAGAAAGATGAAGCTAGTTGCCCATTCCAAAGCGTAGTAGGTACACACAGCTACACATCAAGCTAAACATTTCCAGTTTATGCTGATCTCGCATTGTATAGGATTTACGTACAATGAGAAGTCAGCTTATACTGGAAATGTATAGCTTGATGTGTAGCCGTGTGTACCTCTGGAGAAGAACGGGCAAGAAACTCTATACTATACTTTATTGTACACCAGATTACAAAAAGAAAAACTTATACACTATAAAATATATAATGGGTGGTCTAATCGCTTACTGCGATCTCTAATTCCAGGCAACCTTGGAATGGACAGTGATTTAAAATGGGGCTGTCTTTGATTTGGTGCAAATAAAAAGTACCTATATAAGTACAATGTACTATAATAGATATTATATTATAATATATACATACAGTATATCTATTTTCTCAAGGGGCCGTGCACGAAATCGACTGATTTTGATCAATTATGTTCATTAGTTGTAAGAAAGGGAAACAGAATTTAAACAAGTATTTGTGATTTCGAAAGTGTCTTGTACATAGCGAATTTTTCAAATAAATTAAGGATTCGTGGAAAATCACTAAAATTCGCAACAAGTTTTCCAAAAATGACGCGAGACTGACATTTGATCGTTGCGTTAGAAGAAACTAATGTTGATTTTGAAAATTAAAAAGAATTATGAACATCATTATTCACTTTTTCAACTTCCGTACAAAATATAGCTGAAAAATAATGTTGAAAAAACCATTTTTTTTTTAAAACCCTTTCGGTTATGTATTTTTTCCTATTATTTAGCAAACCATATCAAGAAATTTAAAAATCACACATACGTCTTCAGTTACCCTTGAGATAAAATCAAAATTTTATTTTATAATTATACAATATCTTCAATAATTAAATCAAAGGCGAAATAAACCATATTTTCGAGAGCGCAAAAGTGATGCACCTATTAATAGGTGCTGTGACTGACACGAATGGTTTAGCACTACTAAAACTGTACTTTTAGAGTTACACAGACTTAATGTTTCAATTACTTCAAGCTTTCTTATAATTAGATAAGTCTGTTATTGACGAAAAAGGGTTTTTTTCGTGCACGGTGCCTTAATGTTCCTCGGCAAACTTCGTGTTTTGTGAGTCGTCGGATTTTTATCAGGTGCCCTTTGCACTTGGTGCAGACCGGACGCTCTCAATCGACTTGGAAGTATATAGAGTAATTAATACTCTTTTAACTTAATGTAATTTATTTAAAAAATGGGAGGAAAGCTGCTAAAGTTGCAGACACGAAAATAGTTTTACAGCTCTTATAGTTTATATGAAAATCAAAACAAAAAATAATAAACTATTTAGTTCTGAATTCAAATTATTATATAATAATTGATGGACATAGAAATTAGCATTCGTTTGTATTCGGAAATGCGATGATTCCCGAGGGACATTAAGAAAATAGTCAGACTGACATACTAACTTTATAAGCAACGAAAGTAAATGACGATTAAAGAATATTACAGCTAACGACGAGAACAAAATCATAACGACAAGTAATTTTCTTTCACGAGTCTTTTAATAAACACAGACAACGATTGCGCGCGCTTTATTGGAACTAGTAATGAATTCCACAAACGAGCAGCCTGGACAGTAAAGGATTTGTCAAAGCAAGTTGTGGAATGCATTGGCATTTAGCTAATACTTTCAATTAGGATTTTTTTAATTAAAAGCAAATACACAAACTAGAGTAGCGCATTCTGAATACGTTAATTAAATATTGACATATAACCAAGCTTTCCCATAGACAAGTATTAAAGTGTTATAAACTTGACGCTTGTTACCATTTGATTTCCTGTAAATAGCATATCTTCAAGGCCTTTGCATGATCTGTCCTGATTCTATGGTGGCTAAACTTCGATAATCATTGATGGATTGTAGAAATATTTAATATCGATATTGACTTTTTAATTGACTTCTAAAAAAGGAGACGGTTCTCGATTCGAATGTTTAAAAAAAAATGTATGTTTGGTCATAAGTCAGTCATATATAGACGGATTTGGCTTATTAATATTTTACAGTGTTAACTCTCTAGAGTCTAGATAAGCCAGGCAGGACAGCAGCCTACGTCCTAAAATATTTAAACTCCTACGCTAAAACGAACTGTGATTAGGCCCGACTTTGACCATTGTCTAAAGAACTTTACAACAACAATATCTCGGCGAAAACTTTGCAATAATGAACATTGTAAATAAATCTTATGGCGGCTGCCCGCGAAACGATACTAATCAAGACTAAAGAAAAGTACTTGGCAGAATAGCGCGGTGCCGTTGCCGCGTGGGGGATCGAGAAACGAGTTCTTTTTTAAGTGAGTGCGCTTATTTTATTTAATCTGTGGATTATGAATGCTGTGCAAAAGTGTTTTGTCAATGGCGCTAGTGTGATTAAATTATGTGTGATGTATATGTCTGTGGTGTGATGTTATTTTTTAACGTTGAAAGGTTTACTGAAAAGCACTTTATTTGTAAGAATCAAGAGGCACAAGGGACTGAAAATGCGGAATTTTGGTAGAGATCGTGTAATTTTCATCTTGTTAAAAAGTTAATGTTTTGGGACTTAACTTCTTTCATGTTATTTAAAGTAATAAATTGTGCATTTAATGCTTTATTAGTGAGTAAGTACAGGAAGTATTTAAAATTAAGTAATTCAGTTTGAATAAGGAAATACTTATTTATTCTTCCAAACAATATTTTATCACATTTATTCCGACTTTTACTTCGTAGACACTCGAAATCACGTCAACTTTGTAACTTTCGTCCCTAATGTTTAAAAACACATTATCTTCTGACCCTGGATAAAATGTAATCTTTGGAGGATCAATATTGACGATTAGACATAGACACACGGTGCGGAATGATGGCCCCGTGGCCCCCATGCTTGTGTCAGTGAACTCGATGCATCTGTAGTGCACCACAGACAACACTTAGATGTAGGGGACAATATCGAAGAGCTATTTAGGAACGTTTTTGTTATGGGTATTCGGGTGCCCACAAATTAGGAGCTGCTTCTAATCCGATTGAAGTGAAGATATTAGGACGTTTTAAATCTTTGCGTGTACCTCAAATTATATTGTCAGTTTGTCACCTTCTTGATAAATTAAGTATTACAAATGAAGCGTCTTTTCATAATTAATAATTGTTAACAACTTTTTTGACAGCTAAATTGCATGAAATCGCAAAATTATTTTGAATAATTTAATAAACTTTTTAATCATTCAAAGCCCGTCTTTGTCCATGTTGTTAGGCATCAATTTAAAATCCTTTCAACCAATAAATTTTTAAAACGAAGGAATGGATTCTCAGTACCTATCTAAGTGTGTATTTAATTTGAAATAATATCCTTTACTTCAAGTTAAGCAATGTTGAATTAATTAATCTTTCTTATAATAACATTTCGAGTTCGAAACTTTGTAAAAGGAAGCAATGCCGTCTCGGAGAGTACCAACCTTTTAACTAGACGAATTGAAATTATATGAAAATAATGAGTCGTTTCTACCTTTCAAACTTCGGATAATTGTTTAAAAATGGAAGGAGAAACTTGATGGTTTTAGAATTTCTTTGAAAATTTGTCAGTTCCGTATTTACGTCCAAATAAATTCTCATGGTAATGGTGACAGTACCCAATTCCCACTTACGCACAGTGGAACGAATGTATGGGAGCGGTTGGACGTAGACATTTCCGAAAAAAAAGAGTAAAATTATGCCAAACTAATGATGCCATCTTCTTCGATTACTTAATGCCTTCATAACTTGTGGTGATGAATTTCTTCATAACTCCCATATTTCGGGAGTAATTTGAGAAAATGTGAAATTTTACTATGAAAATGAGTGTATCGAGCTCTCTCCCTCCTGATTCCGGGCTTGTTTCAAGTAGCGGTCTCTAATATCATAATGCTAATACTAAGAGCTATATTTAATACTAAGACACATAGTGCGCCAAATGTGCACTTTCTGGGATAAAGAGTGATGTTTATTTTATAACACAATTTTTTTATTTTTTGTTTATTTTGTTGATTAAAACCGTTTTTCTAAAGGTTTACCTTATTACAATAACATTTCTGAGCAGCCAATTAGAGAAGATATAAGCTAATTAGGATATATAATTAGGGACTTAAGGTTTACATATAAAACTGATGCACTAATGATTACTGATAAGAACATTGCTATTATTTAATTACTAAATGGCTCTTAATACACTAATTTAGCATGCATCATTTACTAATTATCACAATAACTAATTACCTTGCAATATTTAACAAAGGATACCTGGGATACCTGGATTTTATATAAATAGGTCACTATTAGTAACTTTAAAATCAGTGTTGATTTACACCTCGTTGTATCCAAGCTAATCTCGCAATGTATTTTCCAAATTTTAATACAAATCTTGATATTCACGTTGCTTTATGCGCACGCGCACATAAAGATTTACGCGACTTTAACTATTTGTTCAGTGTTTTAAAAGATAACAGTTGTGTTCAGTTATGTGAAAGTGCTGAAACAAGTTTAAAAGACTGGTGTCGTCGATTTTGCTACCGCATTTATGCAAAATGGACACAGTCTGGAAGAAGCACAGATAAGTTTCGGAAGAAACATGAGATTTGGCTACAGGCTGCAATTCAATGGCCGGAATTACAGAATGAAAATATGGAACCTTCTACAGAAAATATAAGTGACGTCATCGAGCCCATAATTTCTCCTGCTAAATCTGATGCTTCAACTTGTACACATCCTAGTCCTCGTAAATCTTTTGAGGACCTTAGTAACCGGCAAAAAAGAAGACGCACTGAAGATAGTCTTTCATGCAGCAGTAGCAGCGCTGAAATTATGTTTTCGGCCGAAAGGGCGCTTCAAAAGGCAGGACAAAGCGATACAGCTTATGTTATGAAATACTTGACGGAGAATCCAGAAGAGGCCTCAAAAATCAAAGCCTTCATTGAAGGTAAATCAATTCAGGTACGGGAAATATCCCCTTTGAAGGCATTGGCTCTTTATGTATCGATGAACTTATCGAAATGGCGCTATAACACTCTTCGGGATTTCAACACTCAAGAAGGAGCTCTTCAATACCCGAGTTACTACATGTTGGTTAAAGAAAAAATTAAGTGCTATCCGGCCAAAGAAGATCTCACAGTTACAGAGAGCTCTGCAAAAATCAAATTACAAGCCTTGATGGATTTAACCTCAAGAAGACTTATTAGGTCGTTAGAAACCCCTGTTGATCCCAATCAACAGCTCGTATTGACCAGCAAATGGGGTTTTGACGGATCATCTAGCCAAAGCATTTATCATCAAAGGACGAGTGAAGATGAGCAAATCGATCTTGCTAGTAATTTTATGATTAGTCTTGTACCACTGCGGCTCGTCTCAAAAGGTGTAACAATTTGGGAAAACGAGCGACCATCTTCCACTTCATTTTGCCGGCCAATATTGTTTAAGTTTATAAAGGAAACCAAAGAAAATGTGCAGAGAGAGATGGCTGAAATCGAAGCAGAGATTGAAGCCTTAACTCCATCCACCATCACTGATGGAATTAGTGTCAAACACCAACTGCTGTTGACAATGATTGATGGTAAAATTCATTCCATTATATCCAATACAGCAGCTTCAGTGTGTGACATATGCAAGGCTTGTCCTAAAGAAATGAATAATTTAGAGTTAATCAAAGATAAACACGCAAACGAGGACATGTATAAATATAGCTTAAGCACCCTTCACGCTTGGATTCGCTCAATGGAATGCTTATTACACATTTCCTACAAATTAGACATAAAATCATGGCAAGTAAGGGGTGATATAGCAAAAAGGCAAGTTGATGACAGGAAGAAAAGAGTTCAAGAGGCTGTAAGAAGAGAAACGGGCTTACTTCTCGATGTTGTGAAACAAGGCAGTGGATCCACCAACAATGGCAACTCGGCAAGGAGATTTTTTGAAAACTACACTAAATCTGCTGAACTGACCGGAATAGATGCTATGCTTTTAAGAAAAATCTGTGTGATCTTGCAGTGTATTTCATCAGGAGAGAAGATCAACGTAACTAAATTCCGAGAGTTCTGCTTTGATACTGCTAAGCTTTACGTGGAGTTATACCCATGGTATTATATGCCTTCTTCACTTCATAAAATTTTAATGCATGGGCCAGACATAGTTCAGAACATGTCAATTGTGCCCATTGGTTTTCTATCCGAAGAGGCATCTGAGGCTAGAAATAAAGATTTTAGAAAATATAGAGAGGGGCATTCTCGAAAGCATAGCAGTATCTCATGCAATGAAGATATTATGCACAATCTTTTACTGTCTTCTGATCCACTTGTTACAAGTATCCGTCCAAAAGGAAATAAGTTTGTAAAAAAATCTTCTTTTAAGGAATTTTATGAGCTTACGGATTCTGAGAAAAGTGATATCGAATTTGTTAACATAAATGATTTAGCGGACATCGATTCTGAATTTGAATTAATTGATGATGATGATGATGACGAAGATAATTAAATGATGTTATTGTTTTAAAATGTGTAACTTAGTAAATTAGAGCTTACATCTTAATTATTTATTGTACTTTTAATGAAACTAGGTAATTTATTATCAACTTACTTAAAAGTCATACTCTCATCAGTTCTTGTGAATATTTTTGTTAATATATATTTCTGTATATATATAATATATTTATAGACCTCTTAATAAGTCTGTCTGCGGTTTAAAGTAAATACAAATGGGGAAAAAACGTTTTTTTTTTTAAATTTTCATTTCCTTTTATCCCAGAAAGTGCACATTTGGCGCACTATGTGTCTTAGTATTAAATATAGCTCTTAGTATTAGCATTATGATATTAGAGACCGCTACTTGAAACAAGCCCGGAATCAGGAGGGAGAGAGCTCGATACACTCATTTTCATAGTAAAATTTCACATTTTCTCACATTACTCCCGAAATATGGGAGTTATGAAGAAATTCATCACCACAAGTTATGAAGGCATTAAGTAATCGAATAAGATGGCATCATTAGTTTGGCATAATTTTACTCTTTTTTTTCGGAAATGTCTACGTCCAACCGCTCCCATACATTCGTTCCACTGTGTTACGGCCAAAAAAGCTATAATCCATCCCGTATGTCCACCCTACTTATGGTTCTATGGGGGTATCGATTATTCCCCGCGCCCGCGCCCCCCGCGCCGCCGCCGCCCCTCCCTCCCCCTCGCAGATCTCACCTACGACTACTCGCCGGCATTCCTACTTATTTCCAAACTTACTTGCGTAAAAAGTAGTGTTGATTTTTTTGTGGAACAGAAACAGCTTTATAGTTTTTTATCAGTCTCGCCTGCTATTTTGTATGACCAACTTTTCTTAATAGATGATAGGTATCGTGGTATTTAGGTTTTCATTAACTTTTGAATGCGAATACAGCAAAAAGTGAGACAAGTTCGGTTAGGTATGCAACAATTACTGTGTTAATGATCTAATCAATATCCTTTCCCTTTTTTTGTACAAGCCTAGAGTAAATATTGATCGCATGTCTAAGAAGTAGAACGTCATAATTTGATTAGAATTAACTTTATGGGCGCAGGACAGATTATTAAATTAAAAACGTTAAACAATAATAAAACGTAAGCATACGTAGAACCACAGAACAGATAAATGTGCGTAAAACACACAAACAGCCCTTGAAAGAAATATTCGGGTCGTCTATGATACTCTTAGATTAAAAAACAATTTGTATTCTTATTTTGAAATGGCCATAAATACAGGCGTGTCTATGACAAGGGTCGACACTCGTAGAGGCGTGCAGACAGAATGACATGCCACAGATAACAAATTTTTTGTTTGTTGTGTAACTTGCTGAAGTTCACGATATAGGTGTTTCGTCAACCACACAATACCTATACCTATAGGTATTGTGTGGTTGAACATGAGGTAAAAAGATACTTACTTGTAGAACATTCGTAATGATGCGAAGTTTTTTGTTACTTTTCACGTATCGTGTCAATGTTGGAAGTATTCCTACTAGTATTAACGAATCTTACATTAAATTTGTAGGTCATAAATAAAGTCGTTAGTTATTAATGTGATTTAATTTTAAATCAAAATGGGTGCTTAGGCGTTATCACGTACAGGAGCCCTATACGGAACTCGTGTAACTCTATAGAGCCCCTTTTGCTTCAAGGTTTCAACCAACCTTTTTTTTTTGTTGATAGTCAGGAGGCGCGCATTTGAAAAGAGTGTTCCAAAAACAAAATGCGTTTAAAAAAATAAGCTGAATATAAAGATGTCAACACGTTGTTGTTTTTTTTGTGGACTTTAAAATGGAACTAGGTTTTGCAATTCCTACTAACTCCTAAGCATTAACAACTTATTCTGCGGTTCGTTCTAGGATTTTTATGGTTAGGTAGCTAGATCAATCAATTTGCCCATTACACTCAATTACAGTCCGACCGAGTTTAAGTTTTCGGTTTTTGGCCAAAATATTAATTTTCGTTTTCGTACGTTTTAGAATTATTACTATTTAAGGCCGTCGTCGCTGAAAAAAAAAGTGCCGGCAATGATTGTTAATATGCAGAAAAAATACCTTTTATCGCATATGATATATAACATCAGATTTTTTTATTACTAGATTATAATTTCGTGTGATTTAAGTTTAAACGGTTAAATATAGGTAATGATTAAAAAGATGGATACCTAAAGCATGTCTTTTACTTTTACCAAAGAAAAACCAATCAACAAAGAAAAGAACATTTCTTTCGTTTTAGGTTTTCGGCCAAAAATGCAAAACCAGGACGACAGTAGGCCGAAAAAAAGGAAAAGGCTACATACACATTGAAGTTATGCATACATCTTTAATACCTAACTAATTAATTTGATAGAAGGCAATCATTAAGTGCATCAAGTACCTATCTAATATAAGTAATATCTTATTAGCGTGTCGATAGCAAAAATAACATGTTTTTATTTTTTTGTTTTTTTTGGCCCAAAACCCAAAAACAGACCCATTAATTTCCGGCAATACGAAATAATTAAGTACATACCTATGTCACTATGTCTCGCTATTGTCCCGTGTTCTAATTAAAGACTATACATAAAATACATAGGTACGTTGAGGTTTTGCATACATCTTTAATATCTATTGAAATAACATAGACGGCACTGATTAAGTGCATCAAGTAGGTAACATTATTAGTTTAGCTTTAAGACCAATTAATTTCCGGCATTACGAAATAATTAGATATCTCTCGCTATTGTCCTGTGCTCTAATTAGTTGTGACGTGGATGGCCCTAAACTTTGTGGCCCGCGCTCGGACTTGGCCATCAAGTTGACATTGCAACAAAGTGGCCGTAATGAAATAATAAATTGTGGAAGGAAATTAAATAAAATGGGTAGGTACTCTAATTAAATATTATGTCCTTGGTTTATAATACAGTACTGGTGTCCCTGCTGTGGACGGGTGCAATGGCGACTTGTAAAAACATTTTTTTTTTTCTGTTGGGCAGCTCATGGCTGACCCTGAGGTCATGACTATTTAACCGGCCAATCTTGTGGGTGCCTTAAGCTGCTAAACTCAAAGCCTCCAGCCAGGGGTGTAAAAACATGGAGATGTCTGTGCTTTATAAAAAAAAAACAAAAAAGTAAAAAAAAAACAACTCACAAACAACAACAAATTAAACATATAACCTTCCGGAATAAATGCTTTAACTTAATGATAGTAAAAACCACATTAAAATCCATTTAGAAGATCTAAGCAGCAATATAACTCGAAATGCGATGTGTTTCATAAACTAACTCATATTATAAAAAGAAAAGATTTGATTTTTGAAGTGGAAACTTCTTTAGGCGCGTTGGGCATTTTGGAGATGGGATTAAACCATTGATTTCGCGACACCATGACGACACTTCATTTTTGTAAACGCGATTGTGCTCTTTATTTAGATAAGGTTACGGACCAATGTTCTATAAAGTATTTTTCTTCCACCACGGCGATCTTGTTCAAGTTTTCACTTCTGTCGCACTCCCGGAGTGCCACCACTTTCTTTTTTGTACGCTTGTTTGTAATGAATAAACTCAAAAACTACTGGACCGATTTTAAAAAAATCTTTCACCAGTAGAATGCTATATTATCACTGAGTAACATAGTTTATAATTTATAAAGATATCACGCGGGTGAAGCTGCTGGCGGAAGCTAGTATATTATAATAGGATTGCATCCTAATTGCGAAACAGAATTATGGTTGTACTTTTATTGAGCTGGAAAAAAAAACTGTTTCCATTTTGAACATATTTATTGCATTCATCTAAGTAGTACGGATCGATGCAATGGATATTGTTGAATTGCCGAAAATCTATTGTGATTACGAGAGGGATAAGTAATTAGGGTGTAGCCAGTGTAGTGTAGGGTGCCAAATGTCGGGAGCTCTGGGTTTATGAGAAAATATGTTAGAAGAAAGATTTCAAATCAAATCAAGACAATTTTTTACTGGAGCTCTATACAGGGTGGCAGGGACATCGAAGCGAAAACTGTTACCATGGAATCAGGAACAGCTGTTTATTTTTTAACAGACTTCCAAAAGGAGGAGGTTCTCAATTCGTCTTTTTTTTTTTTTTTTTGTATGTTTTTACGCGATTACTCCGCCAATTATGAATAGATTTTGATGATTCTTTTATTTGGTAGATCATACTTCAGAGGTGGTCCCATATAAATTTTATTAACTTTGCTTGGGTAGTTTTTGAGTTAGCTTCAATTATACGTATTTTTTCCCACTTAGTATGTAGATGATATAATAACTTCTTGTCACTGTTATTTACATAGCAGGTAGTGGTATTCGAATTTGTGTGGGGTAGGTACCACAAATAAAAAGTGAAAAATAAAAACTTTTTACAAAAAAAAAACACTACAAAGTGAAAAATAACTTTAATTTCGGAAGTCGGTGACAAAGAACGAAAATTCAAAACCAAAGACACTGACTTCCGAAATTAAAGTTATTTTTCACTTTGTAGTGTTTTTTTTTTGAAGTCGGTTGTTTTTTTTTTGTAAAAAGTTTTTTTTAAATATAACTTTTCAACTCTGGGGCGTTCAGTATCATGTACTGAATTCATGGTAAAAGTTTTTGCGTCGATGTCCTTGCCACCCTATATAAACTGTGTGTGCATGTATCTTTAGGTTAAGGTATTTTTCTATGGGCCTGTGACGCCTGAAATAAATGGTATTATTATTATTTTATTATCATTATGCGTTTGCTAAGTTGTAAGTAGTAATTATTAAAATTTTAATTAAATTTTAACGGTGAAAACCGGCCCGTTAATGGTCTCTGGGGGCTATCATACATCCATTATACTAACTAGAGTGTGTCAGACACTGGTGGATGCCCCATCTTTCTAACCAGCGCTGGGGCTCTGTCTCGCATGGGGTCGCAGCATTACGCTAAGCGATGGCCGTTTTGCGTGGATATGACGCATATTTTCCCCCAATTTGTTATTTACGTTTTTTTATCTTTCTTTGCGTCATGTTTACCGCAAATAAACGAATTTTCTTTCTTTTTCTTTTCTAATAAATAATCCTTTTGCCTCATCTACCTACACAGTTATTTCTCTATCTCCCAAATCGTTTCCTTCATCTAACAACTATCGACATCATCATGGTACCACGAGTACCATTCAAAACCCACAAAACAGACACATAGGTACATAATATCGACATCATCTGTGTGACAATCCACGCCGTACATCCGTATGCAAAACGTGTTCATGTCAAAGGTATATTTTTATTGGATTCGGGTGTAATGTAAAAACATCAAGGGCGAACTTAATAATGTTGAGGTTGAAAGTGTGGCATGTATGTAAGTACTTGGTACATTTATGTAGGTATTATGTATTTATGGTGAGTATTACCTACTTACTAGTGTGTACTAGTATGCTACAAGGATTTTTGGTGCTCGAATGACACAGGAGGACGCTGTTGGTAAATATTTGTGCAATTTTTTTGCGAAACATCACTTGAAATGTATTTAAATATCGGCCAAGTGCATGTCGGACCACGCACAATGAAGGTTTCCGTAGTTGGGATGAATTTATCTCAAATACACATTGTAGTTGAAATACATGATCTCCCATACATTCCAACTGCAAATGTAGATATTTATATATTTACCATGTTATTCTAAGAAGAAAATCTAAGAGCCATACAAGGGATTATTTAAAAAAAAATTGGTCCAGTAGTTTCGGAGATAAGGGTTGGAGGTTATAATGGTCAATTTTCATCGAATTTCTTAAATATCTTTAAAAGTATTTATTTTAAAATGATGTAAAAAATATGTTAAAGATCCTGGCAACAAGCCCTTTAATTTAATATGTCACACGGTACTGTTAGAAAAACATTTTTAAAATTTTCTTGTTTGCCGCCCAAAAGTGACCCCTATATTCAAAATTCATTTATTTACATTACACGTCCGTGTTTGGGTCACTGAAATACATATGTGTATCAAATTTCTACTTAATCGGTCCATTCGATTTGGAGCAAATTGCTGTGACAGACGGACAGACAGACACGAGTGATCCTATAAGGGTTCCGTTTTTTCCTTTTGAGGTACGGAACCCTAAAAACAAGATGGCTGCGTTAGTTCTGATTTTGGCTACGCGGCATAATAACATTGTAGCGCTGTAAGTAGCTTTGACGTAGTTGCGCAGTATGTAGGTATAGGTACAGTAAGCGCTCAAAAGTGCATGAGCACGCTAAGAGTCGTATTGCTGTGAACACGCGGTATAGTCCGTACATTTGTATGTGTAAGCAGTCAGACGTCTGTGGTGTGAGTGCCGTACACACACCACAGAGAACGCAGTTTCGCACTACACACTATCGTATCGTCACGGTTCGCGGGCGCCGCACTTATATTTCCATAACTTTTGTTAGCACGCATCATACTCGTACGCGTGACCTTGGCCAGTGTATCGCATTGCTAAAATTCGAAAGTAAATTATATGTGCAGATAGCAGAAGGCGTTAAGCGTTGGTCTTAGATTCAAGATGGCTAAGGTTCTAATCTCGCAAATCACAGCGCTGTTTTTGCAAATATTATTATTTTTGTTTGCAATAATAATATTTTTAAATATCCTGCCTGTTTATTAATGTTGTTATTGCAATAAAGGGTTTAGAATAAAAAATGCGTGATATGTTATAATAAATAATATTTATTCGTTATGTTTATTTTACTTAAGTATAGTTATCAAATTGCTACAATTATTTATCATTACTTCACCTGAATAATATGTGAAATAGATGTCTAGAAACTTAGAAGCAATTTGTATTATTTTGACATATTTAAATTTTGAAATGTTTTAAATTTTAAATGGATTTTTTTGCACCATAAATATAAAGCTTTGATCATGGTCTAAGTAATTAAGCAATAAATAAGAATATTAGACTACTTAAAATGTAAAAAAATCTACTGACAAAATTGTTGATTTTAAGGTTAAAGGCAGTTGTTCATATTAATTATTTTAAACTTTATTTGGCTTTTGTAAATATTGGTTGGTATTGAGGTTATAGCTTAAGTATTCATTTTCTTTACGAAAAGAAGATTGAAACTAAACCTCAAATTTTAATCCTAAAATAATACTATTACTAAAATAATATTAAACAATTTCGGTATATCTGCAAGAAATACGACAAACACCCTATTGAAACGTGCTTAAAAAATTAGTTACCATAAATTCATGCAATAACGAATCTGTTGTTTATTAAGTTGGTACGGTCAATATTTTAAGGTCAAAAACGGTTTTCTAGCTGGTCTTCAGTGATGCAAGCCTTCAGAGTGCACGGCGAACGGTTCATAATGACGTGTTTTTAATAATTCAGCAAAATATCTCGTTGGTATGAAACCATTTGTTTCATTCACCATTTGACGTCGCTGCTACTCGATAATAAGCCCCTTCCTCATATCTCTTAACCGTCACAGTATTTCTCTAGAACAAAGAAAATCATTGTTTTTATTACACATAATACCTAATTATTTATTATTCACTAATCGAATTAAACCTCACAATGAATTTAAAACTTTAAAGGCATCTTCTGTCTCAGCAATACCTCTGTTCTATCAACAATACCCTTGATTAAGATTTATGTTTAGTAAAATATGAAATATATAAATGATAACACTCACACTTAGTCCGGTTTTATTAGATATTCACTTCACTTTTACGCAGCGCAATAATATTCTCTGATCTGATCTGATCTCTTCAATATATTTTATGCCTGCTTTTTGATAATAATAACCACAACACTGCGCTAAATGCTCGTCACCAATATTATCACGGCACGAACCAACAAAGTTCTATTAATTGAATACTTGTAACAAACTGCATCTACCCCACAGAAATCGAAATAATTTACTTAGTTTTTTGTGGTCTACCTGCTAAACTTTAATATTTATGTGAACAAGACGAATGAAACTAAAAACGAATGATGATTATCGAACTAGTCATTGGTTGCAGACAAAGTGAGTGTGTGTGTGTAATGTGCGTGTCTACAGTATTGTAACAACTTATAGAAGAAGGTCGTAAGTCAAACCGAAGCGTCAGTCTATTGCTTTGTGAGATTGCTCATGGACTTTTAATCGGCACTGTACATGAGATTCAGTAAGCTTACCTATTAAATATGTTATGACCAGTTAATAAGTAATTTTAAGTGTGTCGACACAAGTTGGTTGTTGATTTTGGTGTTTATTTTGAGACAGGTTTAGAGACGCGTAGCATACTAATCAATTATTTGAGCTTTTATTACTAAATGTTTACAAAAATATTTTGAAACACTGTACCATCGCGGAAAGCCATAACTAAACACCGTAAGGACTATTCTTGCTTGCAGCACTCAGCCGCAATAGAACCGGGGCGGTAATAAATGTGGTCATCGTGTGCACGGGATTTTGTTTTCAAAGTGGATAGTTATGGGCTTCCGCGATGGTAAATAATTAGAGCCAAACCGGATACACAAATTAAATGCAAAACTTTATAGGAACGCTACACTGCGCTCTACTACCTACGTACCTAATAAGTATCTACGAAAGTTCTTTGTTCGTATTTTGTTTCGAATCCCATATCAAACATTTTCTATATACCTACAATAATTTAACACATTATCCAACAAAATGAACAAAAGTTGTTAGATAGGCCTCCATTAAAATGCTGTTCTCGAAATTCTTTTGTACTAATTACAAACGTGTAAACGAGCTAACGACGGCCATCAAAGCGTCGCATTCGCTCCGACAGAGAATGTGGCTTATCAATTATGTACAAAAAAATATCACTATGAAAATTCTTATTATAAAGCGGAGGTAGGTAACATATTTTATTTCGTGCGAAACGCTCGGGAGTACTCGTTCTCGGAAAATGTTCGACTTGTCAGCTCGGCGGTCGGTCAACCAGTCTGCTTACCCTACGCCCCGCTAGTTCTACATCTCCCAACTTAAAACGACCTTCCCTACCCCTCGTAGCTTAGATACAACGACGAAAAATGGGGTAACGGCAACCAAATCCGGGGGTCTATTTAAACTGGCCCTGGAAACAACCCACCGTAAGATTTTACGAAAATTAACTTTAAGGGGCACTTCAATCTGAACCTTTAGAAGATTAGGGTTTTCACATAAGCGTATACATTAGGCGCTTTTTGGTCATTCGTGTGGTTTCACTAGTCTTTGTTACAGTACCGATGGATATTCAATCAGATGAAATAGAGTATGTTTTAGTCAAATATAAAATCATGGTAATTGTTGGATTTTGAAACCGTATGATTTAGATTTTCAATTACAATTACCTGGTCGAGCGAGCTCTGCTCGGGTGAAAATGAATAAATGTATCGTCCAGGTATACCAACGTTGTGTCACAGTCCCGAGGCTGTGAAAATAGAGAAAACGTATATTCCCAGATAATTAATTAATTATTTATATAATATATTTAGTATATTTGCCGTTTTCGAGAACGTGATTACAAATAGGTAATATATGTATAATATATACAAATATTGCTCATTTAATAGTATAGGATACTAGCAGCGCCCGCGGTTTCACCCACGTAAGTCTCGATCCCGTGGGAATATCGGGATGAAAAGTATTCTATGTGTTAATCCAGGTTATAAACTATCTGTGTGCCAAATTTCATCCAAATCCGTTCAGTAGTTTTTGCGTGAAAGAGTAACAAACATCCATCCATCTTCACAAACTTTCACATTTATAATATTAATATTATAGTAAGTAGGATGATTCCGACATTTCATATCAAAGTGTTATAATTCAAGTTTCAATGGAGATATGTATGAGATGAGATTTTGGTTGATGTAAATTTTGTAAAGGTTTATTTTGATGGCTGCTAATTGTACTTAATAGTTTTAACATGTTTTGGATTAATTTTGATTTAACAATGAATGTTATTTTGTATAGAAATGCATACACAGCATGCAGCACAGAGACGAGGCCTGTGTTCCAGCAGTAGGAACATTACCTATATACTGATTATTTATAATTATGTCGCAGCCATCTGGTTAAATTAGCCAGCTAATTGGACGCCTAGGCTGTTCATTAAACGTCGGCACCCAATTAGATGTCTAGGCCGATAGTTAATTGAACTAGAATCATTCATCGTTTAACAACTTGGTGTTTTGAAAGTCAGCCCTTTAAAGATGACTGACCAAGACTCAGCCAAGTGATTCAAATGGTGAAAAAAAATCTGCGAGGAACTTGGAAATAGCGCTCGGCACCGCTCCCTTCGCTCGCTCTTCTCACGCGCAGTTGGTCACTGTTCTAACCTTTTTTTTTTGTTCCGGGGTGGAAAATCCTCATGGATGTCCTCCGCCCTGGGGCGGGCGAAGGGGTCTGTCAGACTCCTACTGACTAAAAACCACCCCGGTGTTCCCTTCCCACACTTGGACCGGGGATCATGAGATCTAGTACGTCGCAGTTCTAACCTAACCTAACCTATTTCCGCAGTTTAACTAAATGACTACACGATATTCAGCCATCTGGTTAAACTTTGTGCTCAACGATTTGGCTAGTTGTCCTTCAGCTATTTAAGTGAATGCGTTTAATGAATGGCCTAGGCGTCCAATTAGCTGGCTAATTTAACCAGATGGCTGCGATATTATATATAGCACTGAACAGTTTGTTCAATCTTATCCCCTCAATTCTTTGTAATCGTGTACGATGTCGGTGAAACACAATTCTTGTTATATTCTATTGTTGACGGTAGCGAGCCTGTCAAAAATCTTTATCCAACCGTTCCTGAGTTCAAAAAATTAAATATTACAACATTTTTTTTTTTTTTTACATTCTGTGATTACTTGAACTCACACACTGACGAATTAGTATCACTTGTAATTTTTTTAGGAATATCGTATAGGTTTTACAATGCTTGTAAATATGTGAACACCATGTATCCATTACATAATTATTTTTTCTATCATTGCTTCATTTTTATTTTTACCTATTGTGGTATATAAATCTTATTCCAGGTGCATCGTTTTCACATATAATTATATAATTAATGTATACAAAACATTGTAAAACATTTTAAAAGAGTAACGGTGGAGTTTCTTGCCCATTCTTCTCCATACGAAAACTACCCTTTGGAAGGGGCGACTAGAATCAATTCTATTTTTTGTTTTTGACGTTCAAAAGTGCCTTTTTGTGCCTAATTGAAATAAATTATTTGACTTTGACTTTGACTTTGACAAACAGACAAAAGACATTTAAAAACAGCTGTTTTCGCTTTACTTCCATATAATGTAGTTAAATAAATGTAAGCAAGTGAACTTGGGCACTTTTGGGTATACAATACATTATTTGATGTGGAACATCTTTTCTCTTGCTTTCCTGCAATCTGTGGGAGTGATTTCGTGAAAAGGGACGGAAGTGTGTAACAGGAAGCCGGGGAAGCGCGCGCTATTTGATTTGACCAATGACCGCGCGCAGTGCTAGAGTTGGCCGTCAGATGGTACACCAACCCATTTAAAGAGAGGATGATGATGATGACGATGACGATGATGATGATTGTTACTGTCAGCCAAGTTGTCAGATGTTACACATCAAATGCGACTACTGTACCTAAGGCTTGCTCGTTTTTTTTTAATATACTGTCTAGTGATTTTATTGTATTTATCAGCGACCATCCTTTCCATCCCGTTCCAGACAAAAGGACTTCTTTGATAACGACAATCCTTAAATTCCGTGATCAAATTAAATTAAATTTATTTGTGAAGATCGCAAATAGCTTATTATTCTAAGTTAGAAACAGGGGCAATATCGTACAAAATGTTACCTTATAATGGCGATGATTGCCAACAGACTGGATTGCCCATATATCCGGCAATGCTGCAGCAGACATATTGTCACTGTGTGAGTGTTCGTTTTTGTTGTATGTAATGTGTATTTATTTTTGACATTATTTGATTTAATTTATTTTGCTTTCATTTCTTTAATTGATTTCGTTTTTGTTTCGATTCAACATCATTTATTTTCATTTTATTTTATTTTAATTGATGTTTGATTTTATTGTATTGATCTTATTTGTTAATTTGTGTTTGGCTATGGGTGTTATTTTTCTACCTGAAATAAATGAATTTATTATTATAATTATAACTGTCGAAGTTATGACACGTTTCGGATCGTATAAGTTCACTTTGTCAAGGGGAAACTAATGGTTACGAAAAAAAGGTAAGTATAATTGTTTATCCACCCCGCATACCATAAAAGTAGAAAGGGGGAAGGGTTATTGTCGTACTAAACGACATGTTCGGTGTAACTTGTCACTCAGCAATTATTCACATAGATGTTTTTTCTTAGGCCCATTTCTGTACAATAGACTAAATAGAGAACTTAGTATCTATAAATTACATTACTTACTTTAGCTGTTAAAACATTATAAGTACTTAAATATTTACTAGATTATCATCGCTTATGCACATACAGAAGATCTACTTGATATCTGCAAATAGAACCGCTAACATGCTATTTTATTTACATTTTTTTTTTACTTTTTACTCTTTGTTAATTTATTAAATGAAAAGTACATATTCATTCATTTATTCAATCATTAATTAATTTTTTTTTCATTTTTCATTTAATAATTTTTTTGTTCATTTATTCATTTCTAGCCTTTCAACCTAGTTCAGGCAAATAAGCAACTATGTTCAATTTTAATTGTTAATTTACTTATTGTAAATATATTTACTGTTTTCATAAATAAACTCTTTGTCGATTTTCGTTTATCATAGGTATTTCATTGATAGATTGACAGTCCGGCACGTTTTTGGAGTATTGGGAATTATTTTAATCATTATCATTAGCCTACAGCTGTCCACTGCTGGACAAAGGCTTCTCCAATTGCACGCCATTCAGCTCGATTCTCGGCTACTCTCATCCAGCTGCCAGCCACCCTGCGAAAATCGTCGCTCCACCTAGCCTAAGGACTTGTGGACCATTTTGTTTTCATCGATGTAAGATACAGTTGTGGCGGCATCTACATCGCCACCTGTTGTTGTTGTGACCTGACGTCACACAAATCCTGTATCGCGCAATTAGAGTTTACCCGTGCGAACGACATAATATATGTTTTTCCGACATCAATCGTCGGGCAGTTGCCCGCCAGACACGACACCCGTCTGGTCGGAGGATCCTCCCTTTTTTTATAGAGGATGAATGAACTTTACCTGCTCCTCATACTTCTAAAATACCTTACTTAATCGATCGGTCACGTCAACCTTGATTTCAGTGCAAGATTTTTTGGTTACCAAAATATATGGTTGCAGAGTTCTCGAACCGCGAATTATATATATAAACAGCTTCATCAAAAATGGCCAGATTTCTTAATATTTCACCGAAAAATAAGGGTGTGTGTAGGCAGTTGTTTAATATCGAGTAGGATTGATCGTTTAAGGCCGAACCGGTCTAATCCAGCGACCTTTACATAAGTGGTCGGCGAAAAAAATGCGGGCTTACTTTCATTCTCAACAGCTAACCATTATTTTTTGTTATAGGTTTATTGTTTTTTTTAAGGTGTATTTCGTATTTAGTGGTGGCTGCAGCACCTGTTTAGTGAATTGATTTAATCTGTTGAAGTTGGGGCAGGTAGAGTTGAAAGATTTGAAGGAGACGTTCAGCGAGCGGTCAAGGAGTTGTGTTTTGTATCAAAGTCGGTTTTGGTTTTATAGAATTCAAAATGTACATCTGGCCAGGACGTTGTATTTACGCTTCGATAAAATAACTGTTTAGAGGTCCAACCTCTTTGTTTTAAGATAAGAACAGAACAAACAAGATGATCTTTTTTAACTTGTTGACAACGGATTCAAGGTTTAATTTTTCGGGAAAATTCATAAAACCGTTTAATCGTGTACCCTTTTAAAAGGTACTATGATGATTATGATTTGAATTTATTTAATCCGCAATAAGAGAACGATTTTGAAAAAAGAACGACGAACCATAATACAAATATTCATAGGTAGAACCTTTAGATTCTATTCTATTGTTGCTACGCAGTTACCACAGAGTGCGGAATCGCAGCAATGGCAGCGTCTAGAGACATCAGTACTTATAAAATTTGTGACGCCGGAAGTGCGTTGAGCGCATAACTTCTGTCACAGATTACCTTCAAAGCCGTCAAGTTTCTATACGTCATCAGTGTCGTAGTGCGAGTAAACGGTGACAACTGACACGCTTGGTTTGTATTATAAACAGAGAATTGGACTGAGCGTTAACAAGTGACTGCGTGGCCAACACCTGCACGCTTAGCATGACCAACAGAAACGGGTTTTGTCGACGGAAGAATAGACTGAATGACAGATAAACAATCACAATCTGTAATTTTGTCCATTCTTCCGTCGACAAAACTCGTAGAAAACCCGTTTCTATGGTTGTCATACTACGTGTACTGTAGTACTACTCTTTAGTAGTAAGTACGAGGGAGACAAAGCGAATTCGTGGCCCGTGCTTGTATCTTTTACAATTAGTATTGGCCACGAATTCGCTTTGTCTCCCTCGTACTTTTCGGTCTATATTCAATGCACAACTGAATACGGAACGGTCCATTCTTTATGTCTATGGTTTGTATGGAAAGTATTGACAGTGCCGCTTCTAGCATGCAGCGGCCGCCGAGGCCTCTCCGTGGTCTGTGGTAAATAGCTACTAAGCATTTGAGTTTCGAACACTCTCGATGAAGAAGAAATGGGGGGAAAGTGCGATCACTACATACAGCTACATAATATTATGTAGCTGTATATCGCGACTACCGATTGCAGGTTACGGGCGTACGGCGCGTTTTCACATCGTTGCGTTTATCTTTTTGGTAAATGCGCGTCAAATGTTTGTCGTCTGAACTTACCCTGTGTGCTGTGTTTGCGAGGATTTTCTACTTAAGCGAGTTATATTACACCTTACTTGTTATCTAGATGAGGTGTTAAACGTCGATATCACCGAACACATTGTTGTTTGATGATGCCCGCAGCTATTTTCACGAAAACATTTATTAATGACACGGTTCATAAATGTTTTCGTGAAAATTTACTAGGAATTTTCTGAGAATAATGAACCGAATTTTGACAATAATTGTGAGGAGCTTTTGTTAATCTTGACGCATTTGAGAGAGATTTCTCACGGGAATTACGAAGTATTTTAACGTTCACCTTGGAAATTGAAAACTGACATCGGTGAAGGAAAATATCGTGCGGAAACTTGGACTTATAGTTAACATAAGTTTGAAATCGCCAACCCGTCTTGAGCAAGTGTGGTGATCAGAGCTCGTGCCTTCTCTGTATGAGAAGAGGTAGTTGTCCTGCAGTAGGACATTAACAGGCTGGTATTATTATTATTCAAATTCAAATTCATTTATTGGTGTGATTTTTAGTACATTTTACATGAGATCTTAATAATAAATAATTCGTTCCTCAAAAATCTACCTTAAAGGTGTACACTCTTTCACATAATTAGTTATTTATATTAAAAAGAATAATCAACATATTAAAATAAATTAATTACAACGAAACACAACATAACTTAAGACAGAAAAACAAGCAAAATGTTAACAATTGAGTATACATATAAATAATGAATAGAAATACAATGTCAAAATTAAATAAATATCAATGTCAAATAACTTAAGTACAATTTATCATAGTACAATAACATTTTTCCAATAATAGTCTTAATTTGTTTTTAAATTGAATAATATTTAAGTCCTTAATTCCATTTGGCAACTTATTAAATATTTTTGGGGCCATGCAAAGTATATGCTTTTATGCATCAAGGCAGTCTTTGATAGTCGAATTATTCATGTCTATATACTTGTCTAATCATTTTATAGCGATGTTCAGATGCTTTTCTGAATATATGCATATTCTTTTTAACAAATAAAGCAGTCTCAAATATGTAGGTACAAGCAAGGTAAAGTCATTATTTTTAACAATACAGAATAAGGTTTGCAGCTACAAGTTATTTTTATACCGGTAATAGCTCTGATGCATATTTTTTGCGATTTGAACATCATGTCCCTATTGCAGGAGTTACCCCAAAACATGACTCTTTAGGGGTATGAGGAACAGGGTGTAAAGTTCACTCATCCACCATAGAAAAGGGAGGATCCTCCGACCAGACGGGTGTTGTGTCTGGCGGGCAACTGCCCATCGGTTTGAAGTTGAAATCTTGTATGTATGTCGATTGCTCGGTAAACTCTAACTGCATGATGCAGGATTTGTGTGACGTCATGTCTTCGATGCGTAGTTCGTATGTGGCGGTGTAACCGCTACATCACTCCCCTCCGGAGACCGGAGGTCGATAGTGGGCTGAATCTTGCTTCACACAGTGCCAGCTGTTGTTCCAGTGAGTCGGAACCGGGTGCCGCATAGTTCGCGGTGAGTCGGAACTTTCTGTGGTGATTGCGGCGATTGTGGTGATTGTGGTGATTCCCCAGTGAGTCGGGGTGATTGAGCTGATTGCTGTGATTCCCCAGTGAGTCGGGGTGATTGAGGTGATTGCGTTGATTCCCCAGTGAGTTGGGGTGATGAGGCTGATTGCGTTGATTCCCCAGTGAGTCGGGGTGATGAGGCTGAGGGTGATGACCAGGAATGCGCGTTCGCTGCATGCTGGTGGTCAGGATACACGTTGAAGCCGTGGGTGCTGGCTGGCTGTGTGACTCGCCTCACGAAAGCTTGCGGGAGTGATGATGATGATGATGACGTCACGCCGAAGTAATTGCACGAAGGCTGCGTTGACGTTCATACTCGGGATCACCAATTTAGGGGTATGAGGAACAGGGTGTAAAGTTCACTCATCCACCATAGAAAAGGGAGGATCCTCCGACCAGACGGGTGTTGTGTCTGGCGGGCAACTGCCCATCGGTTTGAAGTTGAAATCTTGTATGTATGTCGATTGCTCGGTAAATTCTAACTGCGCGATGCAGGATTTGTGTGACGTCATGTCTTCGATGCGTAGTTCGTATGTGGCGGTGTAACCGCTACAACTCCATAGCGCTCCATAGCAGCATATTCTTCAAAACTTACCTGCATAATTAGCCTATAATGTTGGGAAACAGGCCTCCTCTCTCTGAGAAGTGGGCTGTAATATACCAAGCGAGCCCAGTGCGGGTTGGTAGATGACACATATCTTCCAATTTTTAGTTCTAGGACATACCCGATTCCTCGCGATGTTTTCCTTCACCGTTTTAGAGGAGTGGTGATGAAATTATTTACACAAAGTAAATTGGTTGTCTAGGTTCAAAACCACGACCTTACAAATCGTAGGCCGGGGCCATAACTGCACAAAAAAAAAACAGTGGCACTCCGGGAGTGCCGACAGACGTGAAAACTTGAACAAAATCGTCTTGGTGGAAGAAAAATATTTGTATAGAACATTGGTCGGTAACCTTATCTAAATAAAGAGCACAATCGAGTTCACAAATAAAAAAAAAATACTTTCAAAACCTTTAAAGTAAAAATACTTGCATAGAACATTGATCCGTAACGTAATGTAAATAAAGAGCACAATCGCGTTTACGAGATGAGGTGTTGGTAATGGTGTCGCGAGTTCAATTGTTTTTTCCCATCTCAAAAATGCTCAACACGCCTAAAGATGTTGTCATTTCAAAAACATACCTACAGTGTGCAATATTCCTTACTTCAACAAAATCGCATTGAACAATAAGACCTCAGCCTTTACCATTAAAGCAGGATATTCGGTTATAATAAAGTACGCAACCTTATGGGGTATGTGCACCTGTCCATATATCTAGGGTGGTGGGGCGAGTTATTGTCCCATCTGGCGCGAGGGCGCCAGAGAATAACAAACACTATGAAGTTTACCGCCGTGGTGCACCGGAGGTACCCATTGATATTAACGTATTTTTGGGGACTGTAGGCTATTTGTTTTTGGATTGTCCGGAAATTGTAGATTCTATGACTACGATTTTCAGGTCAGGCAAAGTGTTATTGGGTTTTTCCATCTGGAATTTCTCAGTAGCAGCCCGGAGTTTGGATTTATTCAATTAAAATAACTTAGTTCGGAAAAACATCCATATTGTATTAGTATTAGAACTTAGAAAAATTGTTAGTATCATTAAAATCAAAAAACAATATTACAGTCAAAAAGCAAACATCAAATTAAATTACAAATTAAACAAAATTAAATCAACATCCAATCAGAATTAAATTAAATTATGCCGTAATTTACGCCGTAGTGAAGCTATTATAATTATGTCAAAGTCAAAATAAGTCTGAATTGAAGGCTTAGAAAAAACAAAATTAAAAAAAAAAAACAGGCTGTAATATTTAAGGGTTCTGGAAATTATCAGTAGGATCCCGGAGTCTGGATTTGTGCACGGTTGATGGCAATAGGCTCGCCCCCTATTACATGGAACTCAAACATAACTGTCGAAATGTGGGTGTACTATAGGTACACCTCTGCCCAACCCTTCAGGGAATACAGGCGTGATGTTATGTTATGTAAACTAAAATTTCTTTATATATTGAAGTTTCATGCATGCAAAATAACTTTTGTTGTAAAGTTATATTGGGTTACCTTTGACGGTTCAGTATAAATCAGTTAGGTACCAGAAATGTGCCTGTATAAAGAAAGAAATACAGAAAGAAAAAGAAACAAAGAAAGAAAGAAAGATAGAAAGAAAGAAAGAAAGAAATAAATAAATTTATTTGATCCAGGTTAAGGCACAAAATATTAAAAAAAAACAAAAAAAACAGAGAAAGCTTTAAAAGTTTAAACAGTGTTGTGTACCTCACAGAGTCACGGCACGACAGTGTATTTACGTAATATCATGTTACTTTATTTTAACAAAATTAAAGTGTAACAAAAACCCTTTCCGATCCGTGAGGGTGTTGTTAAGAATCATACTGAAGGGTCTATTTAAGTGATAATTTTCAGGAAAAAAGAAGAAAAAAATTCACTGCATGATTTTTAAATGTGGAATTTTACCTGGTTATTACATGGGGCGTGGGCGGCCGTCGTTTAGTGGGTGTTTACAAATCATAACTTATAACCTGGAATCGGGATAATTATGGTATCAAAAACTAGAATTTTAAATAATAATTAGAGATGGGGCGAATGTGGTTTGAACCGAATCCGAACTCCGAGCCGAACATTCGGTTAAAATGAAAAGTTCGGCCGAATTTCGGCCGAACTTCGGTTCAATTTCGCGCGCTTTCTCGAGAGCGACACGTCGTGACTTGTTTACGCATTTACTTCAATTATTGCTAGATGTACCCCGCCCGCACACCGCGCTTCCACCGCATGGCCTATTAAGAAGAACAGGTACTTATTCTAGACTAATAAGAACTGATTTAATTTAAGGTTTAAGTACATTTACAATGTTCCTAACTAAAATAAATGACCATGAGTAAGTAAAAGACATAATTTTATTTTACAGTATTGCTATTCTAATTCTATTAAATTTCAGTCAAAATAGTGCAAGTAGGTATTATTTTTCTTGTGCCGAATGTTCGGCATCTGAACCGAATTTCGGCCGAATGCCGAAGTTCGGTTCAAGCTGCCGAAATTCGGTTGAACCGAATGTGAACCGAATTTCGACCCATCCCTGATTATAATACGTTTTGTAATAAACGTAAATGTAATAACATTTTGGTAATGTTATTGTAGTAGCTATGCGTCCTTTTCGGATCGGACAGGGTTTTTGTAACACATTGTATAGAATGGTTCTAGGAAACATTTAAATTAAGTATTTAAACCTATTTGCATATTTGTTTAAATAAAACTAACAAACAGTAAATGGGTAGCTTTAAAAGTAGCTTTTGAAAGTTAGTTTTCAAAATTCAAAAGTCATTTATTCAAACTAGGCTGAGAATCAGCACTTTTCGAACGTCAAAATTACATAAGACGTCCCCAAAACGCCCACCCTTCACCAGTTCACACATTTAGTTTTGCCCAAAACTTTGCTCGTGTTCGCTATAATATTATAAAATTTATAACCTATGTTGCACCTCCTTTTTAAAAACCATGTTGTTTTTGGTGTGCCTTTAAACGACGATCAATACTGGGTGGGGAAAACAAAAAATAACTAAACTGACTCAGATTTATGTCTTTAATAATAATTTGTTTTAAATTATTACAGACCTCAAAAAGACTTTAATAGTTACTCCATTATTTCTTTCATTAATTAAATAATCTATGTGTCGCTAACATCTGATTTAGGTACTTTGATCTGGTCCTTTGTTACCTACATCTAAAAGTTTTTCATTAACTGTATCCTCGTCCTCCAGAGGAAACCTTAGTACTTATTTATTTATGTATTCCCGAAATTCCTGTACGGTATTTTTTGTTTCGAGAAATATCTTGTGAGTTCAGGGTAGGGTTGCCGGCGGTACTTTACTACTGTACTGTACTATATTACGAGTTCTTCTACAATAATTATAGCTTTCGAAAAAATATAGGTAGTAGCTATATTTTCTTTCTAGCTAAAAGATGACTATTTTTTATTTGAGAATGCATTCAAAGATGTTATGAAGGATGCATATCCGGTACGGCTCATAAATCATTCCATATCCTAAGGGCACGTCTTCCCTACCACTACCGCGCCCCCCGGTCTACTCCCTGATATGCAATGGCCTCTGTAGTCCCATGCAACATGAGGCTCCTGGGTTAGTCCAAATCTTGGAGCTCATTCAATTTATCGAGTCTGGTTAAACCACGCTGGGATCAGTGCATTTCATTAGATCATAAGAATGAATAAAAGCCCTGAATGTGGTATAAACTACTCATTTCTAAAATAAGGACTTATATATTGCCTACTTAATATTTGTACATACTTAAGCATAAAAACATAATAATCAGCCTATAATGTTCCCACTGCTGGGACACAGGCCTCCTGTCTTCGAGAGGGAGTGGGCTGTAATCTACTACGCGAGCGCGGAGTGGTCGATGTCACATGTCTTCGAATTTTTGATTCTAGGACATGCCGGTTTCCTCACGATGTTTTCCTTCACCGTTTTGACAGCAGTGGTGATGAAATAATTTACACAAAGTAAAGCGCCTGTTAGGGTTCGGACCTACGACCTACAACTCGTAAGTCGGAGCCGTTACCACTGGGCCACCATTGCTCACATACATACTTATCATCATTTTTTGTTATTTTTCTGATACCCTGTACATCTCTGCCTAAACCCTCCGGGGAATAGGTACAGGCGTGATGTTATGTTATGTTTCTAACCCTGCATAGTACTATCCAAAAATATATATTGAGGTTGAATATGTTGACAACCCTAGTTCAAGTCTAGGCCAAGTTTCTGTTACACGTGTATTTTGAAAATAGCATTGATGGAACGGGCGGAACCCTGTGGTCGACACATAATAACATAATGTAAGTGTGAGCTCATATTAAATACCTACTCTTCTGTAGTTTGTAGGTATTTAGTTCAGTTTATTTCATAATGATTGATATAACGCCTAGATTATTTGAGAGGTGTTCATAACATTCCTAAATCGAAAGTTGATTTTAAAGTACATACTTATAAAATTACTAGCTGCTTCGTCCGGTTACACCCGCATAAGTTTCGATCACGTAGGAATATTGGGATAAAAGATATCTTATGTCCTTTTCCAGGTCATGGTCTACCCATGTGCCAAATTTCATTCAAATCCGTTCAGCCGTTTTAGCGTGAAAGCGTAACAAACAAACAAACTCACTTTCGCATTTTTAATATTTGTTAGGATTAGGAGGGTTAATATAAATGTATAAATTTATATATAAAATTATGTCTGATTAGCTGTTACTCGCGGCTTCACCCGCGTCAACCCTAATTCTTTTTCTAAAATAAAAGTCAGCTGCCAGTGGAAGTCCTGTCAAAATCGCTTTAGCCGTTTCGGAGATTAGTCGGAAGAAACAGACAGACAAAAAGACAAAAAAAAAATCAATCTGCCCAGCCTTTTCCCAACTATATTGGGGTCGGCTTCCAGTCTAACCGAATGCAGCTGAATACGGTATTTTACATGGAGCGACTGCCTATCTGACCTCCACAACCCAGTAACTGGGTAATACGATACAGACAGAAAGACAGAAAATTTGTAAAAAAAAAATCTGTTGTTATTTGTACCGTTTATACTTTCACATGCATTTAGTAAAAAGCTGTTATTTTCACATTACAAACTGACACTTCAATTTTATTTATTTGTGTATGTATTGGTTTGCAAACAGATTATGATTGTTATAAATTAACACATATACTTCTCGGCATTTCGGCCATTAATAAGATTACTCTAGGTAAGTAAACCAATGTGAGGTAAACATTTTATGAAACCTGTTGAATAACATTACAAAATTTCGTGAATTCTGTACTATACTACAACTAAAACAAAAAAATATCATCAACAACAACATCAACAACACAACGCAACGTTGTATCAACTTTTGTGAGTGGCTAGCAGAGAGAAATACCAACATATTTTTCTGTGCAATTCGTGGAAATAGGTTTCTTACAGATTTTAGCGTCAGTTATAATTTACTACAAAGTTTTGTGGTCTGTTTCATACATCGACTGAATTACAGAACTGAATTTAGTGACATTCCAGTAATAACGGCCGCGACCTACGAGTTGTAGGTCGTAGGTTCGAACCCAGACAGGCGCTTTACTTTGTGTAAATTATTTCATCACCACTGCTCTCTAAACGGTGAAGGAAAACATCGTGAGGAAACCGGCATGTCCTAGATCCGAAAATTCGAAGACATGTGACATCTACCAACCCGCACTGGGCCCGCGTGGCGGATTCCGGCCCACTCCCTGTCACAGAGAGGAGGCTGTGTCCCAGCATTGGGAACATTTATAGGCTGATGATGACTATTGCTACCTCGCAGTTAGCCTACCTCTAATTTACTAGTTTGATGAAGTTCTTTTTGTAGCTCTCCATTAACTAGTCCAGATATGTAAAATGAAAGGCTCCTTATCTAAAATTATTTTCCTGCTCAAAACCGACATTTTCATACGAGACTATTCTTTACTCTTGATAAACCCAGACCTCGGCTCAACGCGATAGTGTTCCAAAGGTGCGCTTAAGTTAACATAAATATATCAAAACTATGGTAAAAAACAAAAAGCCTTAAAAAGTTCCCAGTATTAAGTACCGGGCCGCAGCTGGCTCGTCGGCGCGCGCGCAAACTACCATAGTGGAGATAGAAACAGAAGGTGAACTACCGTCTCATTTTAGGAGCTGTCTTACAAATTGATAGGATTTGGTAGTGCCAAGAGATGATGGGGTGCGGCCATCTTTTTGCACTCTAATAGATTCTAGGGGTTACGTCAAGGCATTCTGTATTTTCGATTTATACAGGTTGGCAGGGACATCGACGCGAAAACTTTTACCATGGATTCAGTACATGAGTTTGAACACCTCTGCGTTGAAATTATTCAAGGGTTGTTATAAATAAAAATCTGCTGTTTCATAGAAAAGTGCAATACCTACGCGGTCAAAATGTATGGAACAGCAGATTTTTTTTTAAATAGCCGACGAAAAATTTCAATGTAGGTTCAGAATCATGTACTGAATCCATGGTAACAGATTTTGCGTTGATGTCCCTGCCACCCTGTATAGGAGGTTTAGGTACTTACTTACCTTCAGGAGGTCTACAAACCAGCAGAAAAGGAAAAATTATAGGTATTACATAGATACACAGGTACAGGACGAGGATGGGGTCACCTAGGAGATTTTATGTTACCAACAGTTTGGTTCGGTTTTCGGTGACCAGTGGTGACCATATACCTAAACAATTTGGGTTGCCCATTACTGGTATTCCTGTCAACTCCTCGAACTTTAACAGATAGCCTATTTTACAAAAAAATCTTTTGGCAAATTGAGGTTTTATTTGCGTTCACTGGTTAAACCGAACCTATTCACTTGACTTCAAACTGCACATTGTAATGTAACAGCTGGTCCTTCTGTAATTGATTGCTTCATGTTTTTTCTCCGGATCACGGGGCGGGGTGAGTGACCGACGTCGGATGCGCCGGCGACCCCGCGTGCGACCGATTTCCGCCCAATTCCGCACTGTGTGTGCCCACCCTTAACGATCAGATACAGATGCAACCACGTGTTACGTTTGACAGTTCGTCTACAACGCCATCTTGGATTTAGTTTATTTTATTTTACATTTAATTTGGTTTTGTTTTATGATGTTTATCACGTGGGTTATTAATTAAGTTAATTTAACAGGGCATTGGTTGAGGTGTTGATCTATGAATACGGAGTCGTGCGTTCGAGCCTCTCATGTGGAACAATTTTGTGGTGAACCAGTAAACCCATCTTCCTTAACGTCAAGCATGAATAACTTCGTTTATTATGTTCAGAGTAGAGCCTTATTGGTCTCATTCATCGATGAGACTAATCAATTACCTACCTACATCCATATCCATACAAAATTACTAATATTAAGTATTATAATAGTCTATATAAAGCTGAAAAGTTTGTTTGCAAGAAAAAAAAGAAAGAAAGAAAACTTGTTTATTCTGCACAAACAAAACGCACATTTTAAAAACTAGACATAAAATACACACAATACAAAAGTAGCCAAAAGCCTCGTATTCAATCCAGAAAAAGTTTGACATTGTTGTTCATAATATCACTGGTTCATTGGTTGATGTCAAGGCCACAGACCGTAATTGCTTGAACGCGCTAATCTCAGGAACTGCTGGTCCAATGTGAAAAATTATTTCAGTGTTAGATAGCCCATTTATCGAGGAAATATCATCACGCTAAGACCAATAGGAGCGGAGCACCAAAGTAACTATTCCACGCGGACGAAGTCGCGGGCAGAAGCTAGTAAATAATATTAAGTAACTCTGTTTATCTGTATGTCTGTTTGTTACCTTCTCTCGCATTAACGATTGAACGGATTTCGATGACAATTTGGCACATAGTAGACCACCATGACCTGAATTAGGACATAGGATACTTATCATCGCTCGGCATCCAATACCGTGAATGTGAATTTTTTTACGAAAATTATTTTAAATTGCAGGATCACATATTTGAACGTGTAGAATGAAATAAATAAAAAATCTGATTTTCGTAAAAAAATTAAGATTCGCGGTATTGGATGCCGAGCTACATTATTATTAGTATGAGTATAATTTCCGACCTCTATGCGGGAAAAGTTGCCGTCAAAAGCTAGCAGGTAATAAAATAATTTAACAAAATACAAACGCCAACGTTCGAGTTTTAAAAACTCATGTGAAACGAACAATATCATAGTTAAAATGACGTAATCATTCCCAAATGCGAGCCCACTTCCGTTTCGCATGAAAGAGACAGTAGACGTTGCTAACAATGACCCCGCTATCAAAATTCTTGCAAGGACTTGAATTGAAGAGCACTGACCTTTTTTTTTCTACAGAAATAAAAATAGCCTTTAAATAGGTAGGTAATAGGCGGTAACTGGTAAACGAATCTTTTAAAACTTTATTATTGTTATTTAATTATTTAATACTTCAAGCACAGAAATGTACAGAAGCGGACTTAATGCCATAGACATTTTCTACCAGTCAACCTTTGGGTGATGCAGAGACAAACTGTGGTAGGCGCAAGTACGACAATGGAGGAATAAAAAATAAAATATTAAAATATGAGGATACACATATTATACTTATTACAAACTATAAATATAATATATAGGAATAATTACATATATAAAATAAGCACAAATAAATATACATGAATATATTAAATCAAATAAGACAAACAATGGGAAAACATTAACGTTGTGATGATACTGCCAGCTTCTTACGAATGTGCTCACGAACTTTAACTTTAAAGGATTTTAACTTTGAAGAACTTTCGGGGTATGATAGCGTGTAGCTCGCCGTCCGGTAAGGACCAAGCCCGGGTCGACGGCGCGTTGTGTTCCACGCGCGCCTCAAAGAGATGTCAGCAGAATTGACGGGGTCCGCTAGGGCCAATGCCTGCCGGGGGTTCGAAGAAAACCGATAGGGACATCGCGGCCCCCGGCAACAGGGCAACCGAAGGAACACGGTTGGGTTTTAGTCAGTAAGAGTCTGACACGCCCTCCCGCTCCACCCAGAGCGGGAGAAGTTATTTGATAATTTCCCACCCAAAAAAAAAAAAAAGGGTATGATAGCGTTTATTCTGGTATTATTATAATTATTTTATTTTAAGAGCGTTTATCCTAAAAGTTGGCAACGTCGCAAATAGCTCTCAAAAATTTACCTGTTTTGATTAATTTGGCAATATTACTGTATGGAAATAGTAAATGTGGCTCAATAGCGAACTAGAATATTAATAACGAATTGCAATTATAACATTGAATTTGATATTGTTTCCGGTTTAGGTGTAAAAAGGCATTTGGAAAGTTTCCAAATACTTTTTTACATCTAAAACTCAATATACGGTGTTAAGATATTATTTATTGCATTTCATAATCATCATTCTAGTTCGCTAGTTAGCCACATTTCTTATTTCCATACAGTAATATTGCCAAATTAATCAAAATAGCGAAATATTTGACATCTATTTGCGACGTTGCCCACTTTCAGAATTTATTAACGCTTTTAACTTTGTTTGTTATTTTTAACTAAATGTTTAAAATAAAATTGTAAACCCTCCATATCGGTATCCAAGAGACAGGCTTGCCTAGTTTGGGGGCAATGTAAAACTCCTTGCCTCTTATCCAGGTAAAACTTGTGGTCCTGCCGGGGCTGCGAATATGGGCCGAAAGGGACATCGTGGCCCCCGGCAACAGGGCAACCGAAGGAACACGGGTGGGTTTTAGCCAGTAAGAGTCTGACACGCCCTCCCGCTCCACCCAGAGCGGGAGAAGTTATTTGATAATATCCCACCCAAAAAAAAAAAAGGTCTTGGTCTACCTATGTGCCAAATTTCATACAAATCCGTTCACCCGTTTTAGCGTATCTAACAACCAAACGAACAAACATATAAAAATCAAATGTTTTCTCTTTACAATATTAGTTTAGATATACATATATAATAAATGTATATTGTAAATAGATATCAAGTATGAACGAGTCATATTAAAGGATAGTCCCTCAATGAATGCTAAAGTCGAAATCATCCTACACTGTCCTCCCATACCTAGAAACACTGTTATTTGAAAGTATTGTAAAAGCCAATTATTTTTAAAAGAGTAACCGTGGAGTTTCTTGCCGGCTCTTCTCCATAGGAAACGACCAATTGGAACCGTGCACCTAGCTTCTGACGTTTCATAAGTGCCCATGTAGGTTTATGTGAAATAAAATATTTTGATTTTGATTATGAAAAAAACTACTAAATGATACTTTGACATCTTATATAAATTGTGTGTGTTTATTGATATTTATTAACGGACATACCTGAAACTGTAATTTTAATTCATAATTATGCAATCAAAAACAGGTTCCGAAGCTTTTTAACGCTTAAAGCATCTCAGCGAATTCCTTGCAGAGAAAGAATTTTGTATATTAAGTATTTTATAAGTAAATAGTGTTTTTGTTGAGAATTTTATATAAGTAAATAAATTGTGTGGTAGTGATCTATATAAGTTGTGATTTTAAAGCTCTTCAATGTATCTTATAATTGCCTTTATTATTTTAGCTTTACATATTGGTAAAATATGGCTGAATCTATTTGTTTTCTTTATCACCATGTACTGTACCCATATTTGCAAAATAAACGACTTACTTATTACCTATACTCCATAGGTTTAGGTAGTTAAAAAAAGGTAAACAAATCGTAAAAAGGGTTTTTATAGATGACACTTTCTTGTTAAAAAAACAACAAAACCAAATTAAATTTATTTCAGTGTTTTACCATAGTTTCCTCTTTTATTAATGTATGTTAAACTTTATCGTTTATTCTTCAACTACTTTTCGTAGATGTAACTGCTTGAGCACATTTTTTTTGTCTGGTTTATAAGATTTTGTAATCTGTCCATTATAAAGAACCCAATTTCTAAACGTCAACGAAGTATAATGTTGCTAAATTGAAGAGTTCAACTGTGACGTAGCATAACAACTGAAGTGACAGGTATTACGTTTAGTCGGTTACTTGACAGCTGTCTCGTCACGTGGTTTTTTTTGTTTACCTTTATTTAACTACCTAAACCTATGGAGTATAAGTACTATGAAAAAAGGGTGACAGAGAAAAAAAAAGAACCGGACATCTGACTGTCCCTTCGTTAAAGGTGTTCTTCAAACGGGAAGTAGAGCTGTTTGTAACTTGTTATGGCTAAGCTTTACACATTTTTTATTAAAGTACCATCGAAGAACTATACACCGTATAACGCTTACCTACGAAAAAAAGGGTCGTGTGCACGGGATTTTGTTTTCAAACTGGTTAGGTATGCGTTTCTTCGATGGTACATGTTTAGTAGGTACTATCGAAGAAACACGGAACTGCACACTGTAAGAACTATTCTTGCTTGAAGCGCTCGGCCGCTATAGTATCGTTTACCTACGAAAAAAAAGGGTCGTGTGCACGGGATTATGTTTTCAAAATGCGTTACTCCGATGGTACAGGTGTGTAAAAGTCATTGTCTTGTATTGTTGCATGATAATACCAGCCTTTTAATGTCCCACTGCAGGGCAAACGCCTCTTCTGCTACAGAGAAGGCACGAGCATAGAGACGGGTTGCCGATTTCCCAGCATGCGTAGCATGACAACCATAGAAACGGGTTTTCTACGGGTTTTGTCGACAGATTGTGATTGTTTATTTTTGATTTTGTCTATTCTTCCGTCAACAAAACCCGTTTCTATTAGCCGACGTTCGCACGGACGTAATAAAATTGCGGCGATTTTTTTTCGTGCACTGGATTTTCAAAGCTCTGCTAAGCGCCGAGACTTGAAAATCCAACAGTGTGTTTTTTCAACTCGCGGCGGAGAGTGCGTCCCAGCGCGTTGGATTCTCAACGCTCGGCTTAACACTGAGAGTTGAAAATCTAGTGCGCGATAAAATGCCGCCGCGATTTTATTACGTCCGTGCGAACGTCAGCTTAAGTCATGCTAAGCGTGCAGTGGGGTAGTTGCGTAACAGACTTACAGTAGCAATGGCATTCATTTTGACAGTTCAACAACATTCATTGCGTTATTAACAGTGTTGAGCAGACGAATTTTTCGAACATATGAAGCAATGTATTAGCAATATCCTTCAAAATCATTCGGATTGTGATTGAAAGTGTGTTACGCAAGTTTTCTCACGATGTTTTTTTCCTTCACTTCACCAGTGATGGTCAAGATAAACTCAGCAAGTACATAATATTAATAAGTTTGGGGTTGGCTTCCAGTCTAACCGGATGTAGCTGAATACCAGTGTTTTACTTGGAGCGACTGTCTATTCGACCTCCACAACCCAGTAACTAGGTAATACGATACCCCTTGCTAAGCCTGGGGTTGTCAGACTTTCGAGCTTCTGACGACCCGTAACGACTGTCAAAGATCCACAAATGACAACCGGGACCAACGCATTAACGTGCTTTCCGAGGCACGGATGAGTCTCGGTATGTAGAAATGGTCATCCATCCACGGACCAACCCCGACAAGCGTAGCTTAACCTGATGGATCGACCCGTGCGGCTGTTATAACTCAGCCACGAACGAGTTCCTAATAAGGTACCTAACCAATATTAATAAGCAATTTACTAATGCCAGAACTAATATTTCTCTACTCCTGTAAACTAGGCCAAAGAATTACCTTCAAATAGTCTAGAATTTCCAGACTAGACAAATAAGAAAATGTCTGAAAAGTGTATTCTCAGTTAAAAGCATTGACTAACACTATTACATAACGGTTCGTAGGTATTTTAATAAATTATGTATTACGTCCTTGATAAGTGAGTGTCTAATTACTTCAAATACTCATATTTGAAGTAAAGGAGCTCGTGGCTAAGTAATAACAGCCACACGGGTCGATCCATCAGGTTAAGCTACGCTTGCCGGGGTTGGTCCGTGGATGGGTGACCACCTTTACATACTAAAACTCAACACAACATTCATCAACTGAACATTTGGGTCGAGTAGATCCTGAAGTTTTGTACGGCACAGTTGATATTTTTTTCGTGATCACGATGCTGGTTCTTTGGAGAAAATTGTTCAGTATAATAGTCTGTAACCAGGATAAAAAGTACTCTATGTGTTAATCCAGGTTACAACTATCTGTGCGCCAAATTTCATCTAAATCCGTTCAGCGGTTTTGCGTGATTGAGTAACAAACATGCAAACTTTCACATTATTAGTCGGAGAACAAGATAATAAACCTAAAGCTAATTATTAATTCCTAATCTAAATAACGACCTAAGTATATATTTATTTTATTTTATTTATTAAGGGATAATAAACAACTACAACATATAATAAAACTTAGGGTTAACATAACTTTTTAGTGACAATGTTGCAGTCCACTGCATTATCTGCAAGTAAAACATATTTAAAAATCAGTGGTTGCCACTAGACGAGCATTACCAGAATCAACAAATATTACACATCATCATCAGCCTATAAATAAATGTTCCCACTGCTGGGACACAGGCCTCCTCTCTGTGAGAGGGAGTGGGCCGTAATCCACCACGCGGGCCCAGTGCGGGTTGGTAGATGTCACATGTCTTCGAATTTTCGGTTCTAGGACATGCCGGTTTCCTCACGATGTTTTCCTTCACCGGTTTGAGAGCAGTGGTGATGAAATAATTTATACAAAGTAAAGCGCCTGTCTGGGTTCGAACCTACGACTTAAAATATTACACATACACATACATATTTCTAATACAAGTTTTATTTCAAAACATATTTTATCGCTTGAAATACCCATCGATTGCTAATTAGCGTCACTTATCATCAAAAACCCGCGTCTGGCCGCTCGTAAACGATAAGCCCGTAAATTCATCATTTTACGGTGTTCTCCGCTCCAATATAAGTAAAAACGAACCGTTTTACGCACTATTCGTTATACAACCGTCGCAAAACCTGAAAATAGTTTGATCAGAATAACGAGCAGAATCAATTGAACCACTTTTTAATATAGGCCACATTTTTCAAAAAATCTTCATTAAAAACGTTGCTGTGTCTATTTATTAATAGGTCAAGCCATCATATGCGCAAACCCGCCAAAATAGGTAACAAACACAAATTGTTGTCGACCAATTTAAATTTTCTCATACGCGGGAGCTTTTATTTCAATGCAAATACGAATCTTACGAACTAAAACAGCACATAGAACCTTTACAATTTTTTAATGATTTTTTTTCTCTCTGAAATAGGTCAATTGAATTAAAAATCAGTTGGGGAGTCTGAGGTTTTGCATATTTATCGTTACACGTTGTATAAAGAACTAGCTGGCTGCCTATATCCCAATTTTACCGAAACTTTACATTTACTTACTTACTTACTTTACTTTTACTTAATTTTTTACTATGGCATTTAGTTCGCCTCTGTACTTACATTTGTGTGCTTAAAATATTAAATAAATAAATAAACTTAGAAACTAAAGCATATAGACTACTTCTTCTAAGCATTGAGAAAAATAAATAAAAGAGTAAATGAGCTTCCCCCATTATGAGACCATTACCTCCAAGAGATGTCGCTAAATAGATAACAATAAAAATATTTCTAACAACGCGATATCTTTCATACAAAAAACATATCGCCAACAAAAGTGGTTTGAAAATCAACACGATACAAAGCAAAGCGAGTAGTAACGACCTATATACAAATACCGTAAGTCCATTTAAGGCGATCCGTTGGTATCTTTCCTTGTATTATCCATTGATTGTTTTATATACAAGGTTAAGTTTTGGTTTAGTAAGAAAACTGCAATGTATTTGACGCAAGTGGGAGGTGACATTCTGATTTCGCATGCGCTACGGTCGTCTCGAGGGCATACGGTGCCTAGGTTGTAAAACGACATAAGTTTTAAAACTATGTCATTCAAATATCGACTGTAACGCCCACTGTTAAGTCCTAAAAAGGCATAAACCCCTTCAGGATATAAATCCTTTTTGAAAAGAAAAGGCAGCACGTTCGACGCCGATCGGTCGCATTCGGGTGCCGTCGCCGCGCACGTGCACACGGCGGGAATGGGACACCATTAATGTAGGGCTGCCCGCTATCTCCGATATCGTAGCAATGTTTTTACTTGTCGGCACTCCTAAAGAAAAAGTTTTCAGCTATCATTACACATGAATATGATTGAAAATGCGTCCATGATGACTATTAAGGAAGTTCATCGATTTTCAGGAACTTTAGTCAAGTTCCTGGAAATCAATCAAATTAAGTAGTTACCAAAAGCAAAAAAAAAATCCTGAATCATTTTCATGCGAAGTGGATATTTTCCCAGCAATTTTTATTGATGTTTGCATTATGAAGCAATAAGTGTTGTTATAATACAGACCGAGTAACCCTAGTAAATAATGCCAAAGAAATGTGTGGCACAACCATAAAACGCCTCTACCAGAGTTTTTGTAACCGACTAAATCGACTGAATCCAACCATATGTTCGGCGACGCGTAGTTTACTCGTTCCAAGTTTAAAAGTTCATTAACGTTCAATATCCAATGTCGGCCAATATAATTTAAATACACTCAATTTTCCGGCCAATCCGCGTTTACATTTACATTATTGTTTGATTACTTTAAGACACTGTTTGTCCAACCTTTGTACCAACATTATCTGATGAACACAAGGAGATTTAGTACATTTGGGCCAACAGTTGTGGTTTGGTGATGATTTCATTTGTTATTTTGTGAAAGGCGTTCTGTGCGTTATTATATTCGTACAACCTTGGTTGTTTGTGGGTAGCCACTTCATTCAAGACGTCGAGAATCTTTCTTTTAAATAGATAAACAAACTATTTTGTGGAGCGGAGTTTGTGATTTCTTTTGTTTCCAGTTTTATTATTTGCGTTGCGATACGCCCACCACGTTTCTATGGGAATACGGAAATGTTCTAGTTGCTAAGAATAAGTTCTGCTTTAATTGAGGGTCATTTTGTCGTGTTTTTATGAATGAGGCTGAATCGACTTCTAGGTCAAGGCGTCAGAAGGGAGAAGGTCATATTCTGAGTAGTTTTAAAGGTTCCGTACTCGAAGGGTGCCAAATGGAACCATATTACTAAGCCTCCGCTGTCCGTCCGTCTGTCAGCGGGCTGTTTCTCATGAACCGTAATAGTACGGTTCATGAGAAACAGCCCGCTGACAGACGGACGGACGGACCTATGTAGATAGTTGAAATTTTCAGAGATTGTGTATTTCTATTGTCGCTATACCAATGAATAATAAAAACTTAAAAAAAAAGGACCCCTTTTTTTTAAGTTTTTATACGTATATATATTCAATACAAGAAACGTGTTTTTTTGGCGTTTTTTGCTCAATTTTAATACGTTACAGAACCCTTCGTGTGCGAGTCCGACTCGCACTTGGCCGGTTTTTAATTTTATCGTCTTAAATATTGCACAGGAAGAACAAGAACTTGCCAATTTAACTACTTAGCTTAAAACAGTAGTTAATCTTAATGAACACGATATTGGCAATAATAGAGTTAATAGCAAAGCGATAGATTGTTTGAGAGCTAATAAAATTAACGCAGATATAATCCGCCATCCCTTTGAGTACCGGCGAGATTATTGATTAAAAGATTACAGAAGTGAGCATAGACAAGTAGAGTTTACAACTGTCCCCAGCTTTATGGTGATGACTGAAACCGTAGAATAATTAAACGGACAATTACAGCAGCATAGACAAAAGACTTTAATTATGTCCAATTTAGATAAACTAACAAGTAGATAAAAACATACAGGCATCCTAGATATGATAATGAATGCCAGTCTGTGTAAGTACAGGCAAAAACGATTTTAATTAACTTTTTGAATAACAAAAATCCTTATATATTTTTTTTAATATTATAAAATGTGTTAAAACTAATTAGGTCATTAAAAAATAATGCAGTACAACAGTGAATTTTTATATCTGGTAATTTGCAAAATTTTAATAAGTATCAAGTTCTGGCTGACTTTATTCAAATCCTTTGTCTCCGAAGACGAGACAGTATGACTAATGGCGACGATGATAATATTATAATCATTTCGCACTAACAGATAAGTGGCATCGTCGGTACGCGTAAAAACCAACTCACGAAAATCTTTCCACTAACTGCTTGGTATTCTGTGGTTATCGTATATCTTTTTATAAATATAGTTCTTCTGTCACTGAACTCCTCTTAAACGGTTGGACTGATTTTAATGTTTTTTTTGTGTGTGTGAGACTGGGTTCCTAGATGGTTTAGAATTTTAGATTTACTATTGGACCCGTTAGGTAGCGCTGGGATCGATTTTAAGGAAACAGGACAACGTCTGTTCGGTGATCTAGTTTTTTAATTATAATAATAGAATAGAATATTTTTATTATGTGCACCATAAAAATTACAGACATGAATTTAGAAATTTTGCATTGCGTGACACAATGGGCTTATCGCTAAAAGCGATGTTTTACAGACAACCTTTGGATGGATTTAAATGGAAAAGGAGAGACAATACTGCAGGTAGTCAGTGGTGTACCATTTACATATACAACAGATACATAAAGCATATACTTACCTATATAAATATATGTTAGATAAATAACAGATATACATAAAATTATAAACATGAAACAAGAGCAAGGAACTAAATGTAATAATGATGTTTAAGGGGAGAGAAAGTGTTTTTGAACCAGAATTTTAAAAGTGGACAAAGATTGATATGTCAATGTTCACGATATTTTATAAAAAAAGTCTTTATCAATTCCGAAAACAAAATCCCTTAGGTGTTAGACGATATAATTCTGAGGAAAAAATTATAAGGAGGTTTCTGGCATAACACTAAGGTGGTCCTAAATATTAAGATAGCGATACCTACCTACCGGGAAGAGCTCACCTCTACAAACAGATAATATAATACTACGTCCCTACTGAAAGGTCTGAAAGGGGAGGTTATTGCCCTGCAATGGAATAGTGCACGTTAACAGTAGGTATCACACTAAAAACCTGTAAGAGTCTATTATAATCTTCATAATATTTACTCTAAATTGGTTATATGTTTTGGAAAGAAAATTAAGTGTTTTCAATCCTTTGTTTCCACCAAAAACAGTTATATAAAAACCTGTATTCAATTTAATCGTATCATATTATTTAGTAACATGGTTTAAATTATATTTGGCGTAAAAGATACATTTGTTCAGTTCAGATATTATTTATTTAGGAGGCGGCGTCGGTGAAGCCGACTTTACGGATTGACTCTGTTCACGCTGTGAAGGGACGCTTAAACATTTAGGATTCCAGTGTGTTGTGCATCTTATAATGAGTTTATATCACAATCAATTATTTAAGGACAAAACAAACTATGATAAATATAATGAAACTTGTGTTTTGTGTAGCGAAAGTCCAAGGAAAATCGATTTTGAATTGTAGCTCGTAGTATTCTGTACTTATTTTCGTTTTCTGCCTAAATAATGCAATAAAAGCTATGATAATAACTTCTACACAATCTGCAAGCACGTAAATAAAAATAAATCAACCATTTTGTAACGTAACTTGATGAATTATTTTAGTTCGCCACGCCGCGCATAGATGGCGTTAGTGTCACTATATTATTCTGTCACGGCGCGTATGTATGCATGGCGGCTACGGGTATTGCTTCCCTGTTTGGCAGTACCCTATGTCGAGCAACGGACTGGGAAAGGCGAACTAGAGTATTATTGTTAGCTGGTTTGTATAGAAATATATTACAGATAATTGAGGCTTTAATATTTATATGTCGACTATATGAAAAGGTGATTAGTTCAATGACATTTTCAATGTCTGTCTCGGTCAATAGAATTTACCTTGGTAGTTGGCAAAATCGTTCAGTTTTCATGACATTGTATACTGTCTTGTATTGAAAATGTCTATCAATTTATATAGTCTGGTCCCACTACAGGGCAAAGTTCTACCCCTCCCCTTTCTGCCCTCTGGTAAGGGCCACTCTTTTCGGTTATTAAATGATGTTTTGAAACATTTTCTTCTTTAAAATTCATGAAAGCGGAGACGAAATTGCTTAACCCTCAGTACAAAATCAGTTAATCACTACAAAAGCGTGCCCAACTTAGCTAGATCCAATTTTTGTTCTAAAATCTCTAGTTGCACATAAGAAATCTGTTGTATTGTAGTAGCACTCAATACTTGCATAGTATCAGCGTCATCGGAGCGGCCGTCAATTTGGCTCGGGAGCCGTCAAAGCGTTCTCGTCGGCCCTTCTACGAAAACAATATTTAGGTGAGCGGGGCTTCGCAGGGCGGAGTGGAGGGGAAGAGGGGCGGGGTCGAGAAGTAAGAAGGTACAGAAGGTCTATTTCTAAAGTCCGTCTTTTAAGTAAAAAATACGGCGGAAAAGAAGTAATTTATTTTTTATTAGTTTAGAATTATGAAGGCTTTTGGCTAATTTGTAAATGTGTATTTTGTGTAATTCTTTTTTGTAATATGCGTTTAATTTGCGTATAAACAATATTTTTTCTTTTTTTTTTCTTTCTGTTCAGAAAATAGAAAATTATTTTCTTTTTGATATTAATTTAAAACGAATTATTTTGTAGTAGTTAACTAGTCAGACATAAGGTATTCATTATCTATGAGGCACATCACCATTTTTGTCGAAACAAAATAATGACTACAAAATATTTATCATTATAAATATGAATGCAGCGTCCTGCTGCAATTAATTAAATAGTGCCATGAATACGATAACTGATTACAAATAGGCTCTAACATAAGGTAAAACTAGTTTAGTGGTTTACGAGAACTATAAAATTTATTTACAATTCTCTTTTATATCTCTTATCATATACAGTAAACCTTCTGATCCTTACGTACCACGACAGTCGAGATGACGCCGCGTTGACGGCGAACCGTAAGCACACACATGCGGTAACGATACGGTCCCGATAAGTGAACGTAATTTCCGTACAGATCCGAAATTTATTATTTTTTATACTGTTTGTGAATGACAGAATAAATACGTTAAAATGTTACAGATTTTTGATATTTTAAGTGCTTTGAGACTATTTTAGTACGTTTTTTTTTGTTTTTGTGTTAATTCGCCGTTTGCCATTCATGATTATTAGCAAAATAAGAAATCGTTTACTAGTGTAATCGTGTTAGTAAAAAACCAGTCTGGATGAACGCCGAATACAGAGGCGAGGGCCTCTGTATTCGGCGTTCATCCAGACTGGTTCGTCGAATCATGCACAGCACAAACGCCGCGACTACGCCCCATTTTCCTACCGTTGTTACTTACAAGTAACAACGGTAGGAAAATGGGGGGAAACTTATGTAAACAGAACTTAGATAACCTACAGGTTATCTAAGTTCTGTTTACATAAGTTATACTTAGTACTGTTTAGTTCATTAAAAGGTTGCTTGATTATTAAGCCGACCCCAACATATTTGGGAAAAGGCTAGGCAGATTAATTGTGTCCGTATGAATTGAGGAGCCATGTCTCATATTTAAACGCGGGTACTACCAATATTTAGTAGTAAATTAGGCGATTTTGTAGGCCCGATCCTGGAATTTGTAGTAAAACACTTTAAAAGATACACGACTTTTAAGGTGGCTCCTCAATTCAGACGTCTGAATTGAGGTGCCACCTTACAACTCTAAAACTAGCCGGCGGATATTTTTGAAAATTTGGTAGGATTTAGTAGTACTTATGTGTAATCTCTACAAAAAAAATGGGTTTTGTACGGCTGAATGTGAGATAGCTACAATGTTTTGATTTTTCATAAAAATCCATAAATTTCACCGCGCTGTTTCTCGAAAAGTAATCAACCAATTATAACATATTTTTAGTATAATTTAGTAGTAAATACGTTCTAATTTGTAGTATAAAAATAAAATGGAAAAACTACATAATTTCGCTAATACAACACATTTTATGTGGCTCCTCAATCCTGACGGTCTGTAGAAAATATATGTGCGTAGCTACTAAAGTAGTTGATCAAATCGGATAACAATAGCACCAATATTTAGTAGAAATTTCTACTAAATATTGGCGTAATCCAACATTTTGTACATTCAGTATTTCAAAAGATATTAAAAAAATAAACATTCCTTAACAATTTAGTGTGGTACAAGAGCCCACGACCAAAACCATGTCACATCGTTTTACGGCCAAAACCATATAAAATCATTAGTTTAGATGATTCTGAACCGATTCGATGGGAAGTACCGGTCAGAAACATTCCAGTTTTACGGAGGCCATTTCTGCTTTAAAAAAATAAACAGGCAGTCGGTTTCATCACAATATGTCTGATATTTAAAATGTATAATAGGTTTCGTAATTTTATTACGAAAAAGTTTGTTTTCAGACATTTTTGCGTGTCAAATGTGGACTGAGCGCATTTTCAAAAATGTCAAAAAATTTAACCTATCTGTCTCATAGCAACCTGGTTCAATTGAAAAGTTGTCTGATTAGTAACGTATTTTTTTCTTCTTTTACGTACAGTAAGCGCTCAAAAGTGCATGAGCACGCTAAGAGTCATATTGCTGTGAACACGCGGTATAGCTCGTACATTTGTATGTGTAAGCAACACGATACACACACCACAGATAACGCAGTTTTGTTCTACACGAAACAACAATATATTTCCGTCGCTTTAAACATGCTAGCACACACGCACTATGCGCGTGAACTTGACCAGTTAATGGCATTGCTAAAATTCGATAGTAACTTAACAAGTGCAGATAGCAGAAAGCGTTAAGCGTTGGTATGGAATTCAAACTGCCTCAGGTTCTAATCTCGTAAAACACAGTACGGTTTTTTGCAAATATTATTATTTTTGTTTTCGATAATAATATTTTTTAAATATTGCTGCTTTTTTATGTTGTTATTGCAATAAAGGTTTTAGAATAAAAAATGCGTGATATATGATAACAAAATTAAAAAAATATGTTTATTCGTTATATTTATTTTACATAAGTTAACACACTGCTACAATTATTTATCATTACTACTTCAGCTGAATAAGATGTGAAATAGATGTCAAGAAACTAGAAGCAGTTTGTATTATTTTGACATATTTAAATTATGAAATATTTTAAATTTTTAATGGATTTTTTCACCATAAACATTAAGCTTTAATCATGGTCGAAGTAATTAAGTAATAAATAAGAATATTAGACTACTTAAAATGTAAAAAACTACTTACAGAATAGGTAATTTTAAGGTTAAATATGGGCAGTTTGTTTATATTTTATTTGTATTAATTATTTTACATTTTATTTGACTTTAGTAAATATTGGTTGTTATTGAGGTTAAAGCTTAAGTATTCATTTTCTTTACGAAAAGAAGATTGAAACTAAACCTCAAATTTTAATCCTAAAATAATACTATTACTAAAATAATATTAAACAATTTCGGTATATCTGCAAGAAATACGACAAACACCCTATTGAAACGTGCTTAAAAAATTCGTTACCATAAATTCATGCAATAACGAATCTGTTGTTTATTAAGTTGGTACGGTCAATATTTTAAGGTCAAAAACGGTTTTCTAGCTGGTCTTCAGTGATGCAAGCCTTCAGAGTGCACGGCGAACGGTTCATGACGTGTTTTTAATAATTCAGCAAAATGTCTCGTTGGTATGAAACCATTTGTTTCATTCACCATTTAACGTCGCTGCTACTCGATAATAAGCCCCTTCCTCATATCTCTTAACCCTCACAGTATTTCTCTAGAACAAAGAAAAACATTGTTTTTATTACACATAATACCTTATTATTTATTATTCACTAATCGAATTAAACCTCACAGTGAATTTAAAACTTTAAAGGCATCTTCTGTCTCAACAATACCTCTGTTCTATCAACAATACCCTTGATTAAGATTTATGTTTAGTAAAATATGAAATATAAATGATAACACTCACACTTAGTCCGGTTTCATTAGACATTCACTTCACTTTTACGCAGCGCAATAATATTCTCTGATCTGATCTGATCTCTTCAATATATTTTATGCTTGCTTTTTGATAATAATAACCACAACACTGCGCTAAATACTCGTCACCAATATTATCCACGAACCAAAAAAGTTATATTAATTAAATACTCGTAACAAACTGCATCTACCCCACAGAAATCGAAATAATTTACTTAGTTTTTTGTGGTCTACCTGCTAAACTTTAATATTTATGTGAACAAGACGAATGAAACTAAAAACGAATGATGATTATTGAACTAGTCATTGGTTGCAGAGAAAGTGAGTGTGTGTGTGTAATGTGCGTGTCTACAGTATTGTAACAACTTATAGAAGAAGGTCGTAAGTCAAACCGAAGCGTCAGTCTATTGCTTTGTGAGATTGCTCATGGACTTTTGGTCGGTACTGTACCTAATCAAAAGATTACGGCAGGTCAGTGTCAGGTTGTATCTTGATCAAAAATAACTTTTCCATAAGAGATATGTTCTAATGGAACAAATCTATCTTACGAAGATGTATTAATGATTCAACCTACAAACTGCAAAAAATATAAGAAAATTTTAATGCCAGTGGCTACAACTGCAGAAGATTCTGAATCCAAAAATTTTTGACATTTTCCGCGTCACGTCTGACCTAAGTGCATTTGAAATACCTATGTAAAAAATAATACTGAACTGTTTCATAGCAATCTGTCTGATTTTCAGAATGTAGTTGATTTTAGATACCGAAAACACCATTTTCTGAAACCAGTATATGCAGTAGCGTCACACCCAGAAGACCGTTTGAGAAAAACTAAAATGAGACAAAAAATAAAACCTATAGCAACCCGTCTGAAAATCTTGTATTCAGGTGAACATTGGCCAGTTGATGCGAATAAATCATTTTTCAAAATAAATCGTTTTTACGTACGATTAATAAAGAGCTTACCCGAAACCATCAAACTGAAATTAAAAGGTTTTTTTAAATAAATTGGACAAAAGGAATCTGGGATAACGTCTGAAAATAACTATTTATTGAAATAAAATTCATCATTTTTTTTTTAACTGTCGGCCTCTTCATCGGTGTCGTAAGCGTAACAAGCACCGCGCGTTATCCGGGTGACTCCGAAACGTTCTTTCTGTTTTTGGAGTTATATAATACGATATTTAAAATTTCTGAAAACAGATTTTCAGTAACTATAGAAAAGATTTAAAAAAATTGAACCAGGTTGCTATGAGAAAGATAGGTTACATTTTTTGACATTTTTTGAAAATGCGCTCAGGCCACATGTTACACGCAAAATGTCTGAAAAAAAAACTTTTTTGTAGTAAAATTACTTTATTTAGGCAACCAACAGCGATACATAATAGTATGTTACAGAATATGTGTTACTTATTAGTAACACATATTCTGTAACATACTATTATGTAATAGTATGTTACAGAATATGTGTTACTTATTAGTAACACATATTCTGTAACATACTATTATGTAAACCTAAAGGAACCTATTATTATAGGTTTGTAATTGTATGGCTAATAATAGGTTTCCCTGTATAACTAGGATAAGTATAAAACATGCGAACGGACTGCTTAGAAATATTTAAATTAAAAAAGTGCAATTTTAGTAAATAAATAAAGTATATCATAAATCAAACACATGTCCATAACTTTGCGCCTTTCATTCAGTGTTAGCAGACCATGTGTTCGACAACTATTTTCATAAGCCATCGGAGGTTTACGGAGGCAATAGTTAAGATGGTTAATAAATTTTCTTTGAACCCGTTCTAGTTGTAAATTACGAAAACTATGTACATTTTTAATATCAGGGGGCTTACTGGGGGCTCATAAACAGTATTATTTTAATATTACTTCAGTGGGAGAAAGAGATAGCTATATAGCTAAAGAGAAGCTATACGACCTGTAGACCTGTAGAGCATCTTTTTCCCACACTAATATTAAAATAATACTGCTTTATGAGCAGGTGGTAGGCCCCCAGGCATATTGTGATGAAACCGTCTGCTTATTTTTTTTGACATAGCAGAAATAGGCTTCCGTAAAACTGGGACGTTTCTGACCGGTACTTCTAACCGAGTTGGGTTCAGGAATCATCTAAACTAATGATTTTATATGGTTTTGGCCGTGAAACGATGTGATATGGTTTTGGTCGTGGGCTCTCGTACCACACTAGATTTTTAAGGAATGTTTATTTTGTTAATAACTTTTGAAATACTGAATGTACAAAATGTTGGATTACGCCAATATTTAGTAGAAATTTCTACTAAATATTGGTGCTATTGTTATCCGATTTGATCAACTACTTTAGTAGCTCTACGTACATATATTTTCTACAGACCGTCAGGATTGAGGAGCCACATAAAATGTGCTGTATTAGCGAAATTATGTAGTTTGTTCATTTTATTTTTATACTACAAATTAGAACGTATTTACTACTAAATTATACTAAAAATATGTTATAATTGGTTGATTACTTTTCGAGAAACAGCGCGGTGAAATTTATGGATTTTTATGAAAAATCAAAACATTGTAGCTATCTCAAATTCAGCCGTACAAAACCCATTTTTTTTGTAGAGATTACACATAAGTACTACTAAATCCTACCAAATTTTCAAAAATATCCGTCAGCTAATTTTAGAGTTGTAAGGTGGCACCTCAATTCAGACGTCTGAATTGAGGAGCCACCTTAAAAGTCGTGTATCTTTTAAAGTGTTTTACTACAAATTCCAGGATCGGGCCTACAAAATCGCCTAATTTACTACTAAATATTGGTAGTACCCGCGTTTAAATATGAGACATGGCTCCTCAATTCATACGGACACGATTAATTGAGTGATTGCATTGAGTGATTGCAATAACTACATTATTGAAACAATAAAGCGATCATGCGGCTACGCGGCTGCTACGCGTGGCTACGCGACGCCTCATCGCTGCTACGCGCGGCTACGCAACGCCTTATCGCTGCTACGCGCGGCTACGCTACGCCTCATCGCTGCTACGCGCGGCTACGCGAGCCTACGCGCGGTTAGGCGCGGCTACGCGACGTCTTCGCTGCTACTTGGTGGCCAACAATGAACCAACAACGCCCAGTACAGACACTTTAAAACTTTGAATACTAGAGCTTTAGACTTTTAGAGCAAGTTTGTTGTATTATTGTGTTGTTTAGGATTAACCACTGTTTTTCTCATATGTTTAAAGCCAGTTCAATTTGATTCTGTAGCTAAATCCAATCGAAAACCAATCACCACTAATGACATAGATTTGACACCTAGTTTACTGATCCGAATGCCTGAATGCCTCCCTTCAGGCATTAAACATAGCTAGCAATATATTTTTGATACTGTTAACCAAATAGCTGAAACTTTAAGGCAATACTGGAAACAAAAGGCTATCGTGTTTAAATAGTTAATTAAGTGAACACATCAATAAGTATTGAAAATCCACTAACGGAATCTTTGTATGGAGTCAGTGATCCGTACATATCTATGAATTGAAAACGTTGAGTTGTAAAAGCCGCCAGGTACTTTAAGCAATATTATACAATGTCGCCCATCGGCATGTGACCGCCCGAATTTTTCTGAATATTCATGAAAGATGATCGAAAAATAACTTTGAAAAGGGGGGTCTATCTTTAATATTTTTCATGTTATTAAATTTTTTGTTTTGAGTAGCGTTTGCCATATCTCCGATGTTATTGGCTCGATTTGGATTCTGTTTATTATTTCTAAAAGCTCATGAGTTATTTTATCGGATTAACTACATTTTTATTAAAATTTGTCAACTATGCAAAAAAAACGGAGGTGAAAACATAATATTCTTCTTTTTAAATCGAGTTTAAAAAAAAAACACAAGCGTAAGTTCATAAAATCATAGTGGGGATGTTGAAAAAAAAAAAAAAAAGTTGAAAAAAAAAAAGTCATGATAGACCCCCCTTTTAAAGTTATTTTTCGATAATTTTTCATGAACATTCAGAAAAATGCGGGCGGTCACATTGCACACGCCGATGGGCGACATTGTATGTATTCACTCCTACCGTATGAGTTTAAAACATATTATTATTGATTGTATAAAAGAACATTAGTTACTGATTTACATTACACTGATTTAAACAGACTGTCTTCTAGTCTCTGTAATAATTGAGCCAAACCAATAAATGTTTTGAAGTGCTTAACTTTACTTTACTTCCTTAACTTTTTAAACTTTTAGAGGAGCTCGTGGCTAAATAATATCAGCCGCACTGGTCGATCCATCAGGTTGAGCTACGCTTACCGGTTGGTCCGTGGATGGGTGACCATTTTTACATACCAAAACTCCTCCGTGCCGCGGAAAGCACGTTAAGCCGTTGGTCCCGGCTGTCATTTTTTAATCTTTGACAGTCGTACCGGCTCGTCAGAAGCCCAACAGTCTGACAACCAGTCTTACCAAGGCCTATTGTATTACCCAGTGACTGGGTTGTGGAGGTCAGATAGGCAGTCGCTCCATGCAAACTACTGGTATTGGACTGATTCTCCGGCCAGACGGGTGTTGTGTCTGGCGAGTAACTGCCCGACGATTGAAGTCGGAATCTTGTATATATGTCGATTGCGCGGTAAACTCTAACTGCGCGATGCAGGATTTGTGTAACGTCATGTCTTTAACTCATCATCTGTTACGACGCCTTATTAAGGCGGATAACAATTAAAATTCTATTGTGTCTCGTTCGTATGTGGCGGTGTCAAAATCGAAAGTGCCATGCACGGTAGGTACAAATGAACGGTATATCGTCGACCGTAGGTTCAATTGAGGTAAGGGACAAAATTACCCAAAATAAGTTGAGTAAACAGTTTTGTTCAGAATTTTTCGCTCTATCGAATGGTGAATATGAAAAAAAAAATCTTATTTTGTCCCTTACCTCAATTGAACCTACGGTCGACGATATTTTCTGCACTTACCTTCCCGTTTAGTAGTAATTCACTGAAAAGCGCAAGATAACGAAGTTTTCCCTGAATTTTCAGCATCACAGTAGTGTTAACTCCTTGAAGATTTTCAGCTAAGTTTTTGAATTGCTTGAGTAAAACTCATCATTAGTAAACGCCAAATTCCCGCCTCCGCTCACTGGTTTCATTCAAATTGAGCTTCAATTAGAGTAGAAGATGTTTATATAAAACATTTTGTACTAAGTACGTTTATTAAGATTTAGATTAAAACTAGCGATCCACCCCTGCTTCGAACGGTTTTTACAACTTGATTATCCTTTCAACTGTCATTAACGAGACACAATAGAATTTTAATTGTTATCCACCTCAATGAGGCGTCGTAACAGATGGTGAGTTAAGTGTGAGTTAAGTGTAAGTTTTAATAACTAATTAATGTTGGTACACATAAACTTTCCGGAATAAATTCTCTAAATGATGGTGGTTATTACCACTATTTAGAGAATTTATTCAGGAAGGTTTATATGTATAATAAATGAATATTAAACAAATATAATAACGTAAGTTTTACTTCAAACTTTTTAGTTTTATTAATTTATAAATATGTGTATATATTTAGAATTGACTCATTACTAACTTTTATTTGATACCAATAATGTGTTTTTTTTTAAACCTACCCCGCCCTTTTTTGTATTTGCAGATGCAATATATAAATATTATATAGCCTATATCACTCTCACTGTTAAGACGAAACTAACGACACCTCATATGTTAAAATCCATCAAGCCGTTTAATCTACAGAGCGTGCCGAAGAAATATACATACATACATACTCTCGAAAAACATTACCCTCCTTCTGGGGCAGTCGGGTAAAACCAGTGTGAAACTGGGGCGAGTCGTTAGTTGTCTATAGGTAACTAACATACCTACTTAATACTTACAATTATTTTAAGCAAAAAATCACAACGATTCGTAACCGATTATCAATAATTACAACATAAGACATAGGAACGCAGTAACAATTGATCGAGCGTGTGCGCATCGACCTCCGTATCCCACTGCCGAGGTGAATCAATCCGCTCAAGGTTCCGACAGTAAGAGGTCTGACCATTTTATATGCTAAACACCGACAGCCAGGGGCGATGCTCGCGAAATCTGGCTGTTTCTAAAAAAGTATCGTTAAAAACTGTTTTGTTGATGTTTTTTTTATAAATGGAATCGCAGTAATTCTGGAAAAAACCTTTAAAATCTTAATCTAGTTGGCAGATAGTTATATTATACTTATTTGCCTACAGCACAATATTTTACAAGTACTTATCTACATAAACTCACTCTTTTTTAGGGTTCCGTAGCCAAATGGCAAAAAACGGAACCCTTACGGATTCGTCATGTCTGTCTGTCTGTCTGTCCGTCCGTATGTCACAGCCACTTTTTTCCGAAACTATAATAGCTAAGCTGTTGAAACTTGGTAAGTAGATGTATTCTGTGAACCGCATTAAGATTTTCACAAAAAATTTTGGGGGTTCCCCATAATTAGAACTGAAACTCAAAAATTTTTTTTTCATCAAACCCATCCGTGTGTATCTATGGATAAATCTTTAAAAATGATATTCAGGTTTCTAATATAATTTTTTTCTAAACTGAATAGTTTGCGCGAGAGACACTTCCAAAGTGATAAAATGTGTGTTCCCCCCCCCCCCCCCCCCCTGTAACTTCTAAAATAAGAGAATGATAAAACTAAAAAACTTCCACCGAAAATTGGTTTGAACGAGATCTAGCAAGTATTTTTTTTTTAATACGTCATAAATCGTAAACCGCAATTTACCTTTCATTCAATGTTACTCGCACTTGGCCGCTTTTTTTTAAATAAATGAATGAAAAATAATAATTGCATGTTAACCTATTTAAATTGGTGTAACTTGATTCGTGGTTTCCGATCATAATATACAGCACGTATTTTAAAATGTAAAGTTCGATAATATTGTTAAATACAACTTCAAAAAACGGATAAATCTAATTGTCTTCTTTTCACGGGTAGGTACCTACATTCCTCAAATGTCAGAAGAAACCGGGTCTTTTGAAAAGCTTACGAAAGGGACAAGGGTCCAATAGGCAGCCCTTTCAAGAATTTTAATTTAAAACGAATTGGGAAATAACAAAATGATTATTGAGTTACCTACTTACATCATTATTTGATTTTTTTTAAGTGTAAATAAAGGCAATTTGTTATACTATGAACGGCCTACAGTTTAGCCTTGGTTAGGTTAGATTCATTCATGCGTTCTAACTGTGAAGAAATAAAAATAAAAATAGAAACAATCGAAATCATTCACACTATTATGTACACTAGGTACAATTTACAGTGCGTTCATTATAACTTGACCCATGACGCGACTGGTAAAAATTTGAAAAAAGTACAAAAAAAAAAAATGTAAAAAAAATATTTTTTTATTTTTATTTTAACGAAATTGACTCAATTAATAAAAGGTCATTATATTTTCAATACAGGGGAATTAAATAGGCAGTAAAAAAGTAAAAAAATCCATATTAATTACTTACGTCATTTTTAGATTTTTTCAATTTTTTTATATTTTTGTTGGCTCACTGGATACGACTGCGCACAAAGGTGTCAGTCGTTTCAATTTTGTATATAGTGTGGTTTTTACTAACATTAGGTTAAGACCTTTACTACCAACTTATGGATCGTGTAATTTGGTCTGAAATAAAATAAATATATATATTAATTGTCTAGTTTTCGTTTGTGCACTTTATCCAGGGACACACTGTATACAAGTAGTTATCAATGTTTATAAAACAGCTCCCCAATTCAGTAACACACATTCTATCACAATCTGAAAATATTGAACGAATTTTTTTAAATACGGTTTAGTCCCATCTCGGCACCTTCCCGTCTCGGCACCCATGAATTTATTTAACATGCCCACGAAAAATTCCGATTTATACATATTACTTTCGTCGATACTGTGTTTCCATTTTTCGATGTATACCTAACAATGGTAGACAGGATGCCAAGATGGAGTTTTTCATGGGCATGATAAATAAATTCATGGGTGCCGAGATGGGAAGGTGCCGAGATTGCTGCATGTGTTAAAAAAATCGTCTGCTCGATATCGTTAATTACACGCAATGAATACTGTTGAATTGTCAAAAATAATGGCATTGGGAATGCGAGCATGAGCATGTTACGCAGTTACCCGCAAGTCTTGAAATTAATAAATGTGCATCCCTTTTGTTATCGGAAGCATTAAATTACATAAACATAACATAACATCACGCCTGTAATCCCCGAAGGGTTAGGCAGAGGTGCACCTATAGTACACCCACACTTCGCCAATTATGTTTAAGTCCCATGTAATAGGGGGCGAGCCTATTGCCTCAGACTCCGGGCTACGTCTGAAAATTTTCTGGTGAAAAAACCCAGTAACACTTTGCCCGACCCGGGAATCGAACCCAGGATCTCATACTCAATTACTGACAAAAATAAATTTATCTGATAAATTTATTTTTACACAAAATACGAAAACAAAAAAAAAACAGTGGCACTTTGGGAGTGCCGACAGAATTAAAAACTTGAACAATTAAAAAAAATACTTCCAAAACCTTTAAAGTAAAAATACTTGCATAGAACCTTGATCCGTAACGTAATATAAATAAAGAACACAATCGCGTTTACAAAAATGAGGTGTCGGTAACGGTGTCGCGAATTCAATTGTTTTTTCCCATCTAAAAAATACCCAACGCGCCTAAAGAACCTTTCTTTTTCTGCCCTAATATCCAACATGGTAACAGAGCGTGGTTATTAACACTCGAAAACGCTCATATTTTGGACAGATTAACGAAGAAAAATTGGTAACTATTTAGTAGATCACGCCACCGGAAAACATTGGAAAATTGCTTCTTCATACATGAATTCCATTGAGAAACTCAAGGGGTCAGAAAACTATTCAACTTGGAAGTTCTCTATGCGAATGTTGTTAATCCATGAAGAACTATGGGAATTTGTTGAAAATGACGTGAACGATGACAAACAAAAGAAGGCGGAAAAGGCGTTGGCACGAATTACCCTGTCAGTTCAACCAACCAGCCAACCAACCAGCCAGTTCATTCATTCGCTCGGCAAAAATTGCATACGAAGCATGGAATAACTTGAAGAAGGCGTACGAAGGTCGCGGATTTTGTAGAAGACTAGGTCTTCTCAGAATTTTGTTTGGCACAAAACTTTGTGATAGCAGCTCGACCTCAACAAAATTAAGGAAGCCTCACATCAGTTGAGTGAAATTGAGTCACCACTAGATGATGAATTTGTAACTGTTATAATGTTGAGTGGTCTAACTGAAGACTTTGATCCGCTGATTATGGCCGTTGAAAATGCTGGTACAAAATTATGTACTGAACTTGTTTCGGTCAAATTGTTGGAAGGACGAGAGGACAAGCAGGATAGTATAACGGCACTGATTACTCGGAAGCAACCCAAATGTTTCAAGTGCAAGCGTATTGGTCATTTCTTGAGGAATTGTCCCGATAAACAAACTACAGGACAACCTGCAGCAGAAAAAGAGGCACAGAGTCACAGTCATGGTCGAGATAGGAACAAGTCAAAGACTAAACCACGCTCTGCTACCATGTTGGATATTAGGGCAGAAAAATAAAGGTTTATATAGATTACTATGGGATTTATTATTGACACCAAAAACACAAAGTCTTTAACGGACGGAAGGGGACGTCTGTCAGTATTCACAGATGACAAACATCACAAAAAAAAGGTTGCGTTTAGTTAATATAATAGTTCCAACAGTTTTCACTTAAAAAACACAGTGAAAGCTTAAAACATATAATTATGTGAATCCTAACTAAAAACCAAGCCCATATCAGGCTTTTTCCAAGTTACCTTTCATACAACCACATTTTTAATTGTCCACGCTACCAACAAAAATAACTTAAAATACTGAACAGTACTAGTCAAGGAATTCAGCAGATTTTTTAATTTTCTATGTCGGCATAATCTCGGCAGTCTGCTAGCTATCTATTCCACAGGCCTGTTGCACAAAGGAGTATGAAAGGTTTCACAGCTCAACTTATACTGGTTGTTTCATTCGTGTGTCTGCTGTGTAGTTACATGATTACATGCGTGTACGGCGATTTTATACGGCTATTATCAGTTTGTTGGTGTTAGGAATATTCAAATTCAAAATATTTTATTTCACATAAACCTACAAGGGCACTTATGAAACGTCAGAAGCTAGGTGCACGGTTCCAATTTGTCGCTTCCTATGGAGAAGAGCCGGCAAGAAACTCCACGGTTACTCGTTTAAAAATAAATGGTTTCTACAATGTTTTCAAATTACAGTGTTAAAAGGTATGAGAGGACAGTGTAGGCCTATCAACAAGTACCAGCAGTGGCGTAGCGTGGCTTGGCGGGGCCCCGTATACAAATGTTTGGGGGCCCTTATGAAGGGTAAAGAATTCTCACAAAAGAAAAAAAAGTTTGCGTAAAATTAAAAGAAATATTAATTCATCATAATTATCTATCTGTCACTTTTTCCAAAATTTTTACAAACAATTCAAATTAAAAATACACTCACCTTGCCTTTTTTTCGGCAAACTGATTTATTAAATCATTTATAGCTGATGATGAATTTGGGAAGTTTTTTATTAATTTTTGCTTACGCATGTCGGGGGCCCCGTATAATTGATACGGCAGATACGGCGGTAGCTACGCCGATGAGTACCAGGGTACTTAGTAAAATAGAAAATGGTCCACAAGTCTACAGCCTACAACGTTCTCACATTCACAAAATCTAAAAGAAAAGAATCTAAATAAAAGATAAACAAAATAATAAAAATAAGGACCTATTTAAATCTATTGACATGATTGCCACTACAGCTGTGTAACAAATCTAAAGAATATTTTAGATTGTAAGAATTGGTTAAGTTTATGGATATAGGTATTACATACGACTAGGTGTCTGCCCAGCCTTTTTCCAACTATGTTGGGGTCGGCTTCTAGTCTAACCGGATGAGCTGAATACTAATATTTTACATGGAGCGACTGCCTATCTGACCTCCACAACCCAGTTATTGGGTCACAAGATACCCTTTGGTAAGACTGCCATGTCTGGTTGTTTATATATATATATAATATATATATTTACACATAACATCACGCCTTGTTTCCCCGAAGGGTTGGGCAGAGGTGTACCTGTAGTAGGTGCACCCACATTTCGCCAGTTATGTTTAAGTCACATGTAATAGAGGGCGAGCCTATTGCCATCAACCGTGCACAAATCCAGACTCCGGGCTGCTACTAAGAAATTCCAGATAGAAAATCCAATAACAATTTGCCCGACCCGGGTATAGAACCCAGGACCTCATGATCAGCAGTAGTGCTTGCGATTTTATATAATATAAGTAAAGAGAAAAGATTTGTTTTTTATATGTTTGTTTGTTACGTTTTCACGCTAAAACGGCTGAATAGATTTGGATGAAATTTGGCACATGGGTAGACTATGACCTCACTTAGGACATAGGATAATTTTTATTTCAATATTCCTACGGTATCGAGACTTATGCGGGTAAAACCGCGGGGCTCAGCTAGTCATTACATAGGATTGAAGTTTGTATTTAGAGGTAGTAAAGAAATTCAGGTAGTAGATCTTCCATATCCGTCAATTGGATAATGCATTGGATAGTTCGAAGAGTTTTTTTTTCCCAAACTGTGATTACAGAACTAAGTTTGGAGTTTTTTTAATAAGAGATATTTGAACACAGATACGGCAAGAGCAAAATTTAATAATACATAATGTCGGATCCGGTCATTAGTACACGAAACGAATCGCAAGCGCGCCACTGGCGACATCAAGAGTGATCTATCTACACCAAAAAAGGCGCGCCTCTACAGAGTCGTGATGTTTTAAGGCCACGGCGAGGAGGGCATTCAGCCTCTGGTCGCATCGGAGTCAAGACGTCACGGAACTGTTCTCGATTCGTGGTGCTCAGTTATTGTGTTAGTTGTAAATTTGTGATCATTGTGTTAATTGGTGATTTTAATAAACGCCGTCGCACCCAGTTTGTGTATAATTTGGCTAGTGTGATTCATTTGATAGTAAATTATAATGTGATCTGAACTGCAAACTGTTTTTCTATTGCGCATTAACCAACACTACCCACAGTACGCCCACAGTAGTTAAAATATCGCTGATAATAACGAAAGTCACATACCCTTCTCCGACACATACTCGTATAAAACGCTTTTATTTTATTTAAGTTTTCATGTTTTTATTTTGTATATTTTAATGTGTGTTACAATTGTCTCTTTTATAATTTTAGTTACTGTAATTGGTTGTAACACAACCGTTGTTGCTAAATAAATAAATAATAAAACATTTAAATGGTTCACATAAAAACCGAGGCAGTGAAAACATTTAACCCTCATTTATGTAGTTTAGTCAAAATTAAGAAGTAGTCCACTTAGAGCACCCGTCCGAATAGCATCTGCGCGAATAGCACCTAGCCTAGTCCACGAAGAGCACCCAGGTGCTCTTCGTGGATTAAAATTTATTTTTATATTTTTGTCCACAAAGAGCACCTACGACTTAGCAACCTAGTGCTGGGATGTATTTGTTTTACAGGACGTTATTAAATGAAAGATATCGATAAAAATCACTAGTATGTTTATTAATTACACATTATTTACGTACATTATACGAAATTTGTCTAGGCGACATTTAAAAATGAAAAATAATAAAAAATCACTATGACAATAATTATTAATCTTACCAAATAATAACACTTCTTATTTTTAATATATCACAATCAGTCTCAACATACCACTTTTATTGCAAAATCAGCCGTAATTAAATCTTACAAACATTCTAGTGATTTTTATCGATATCTTTCATTTAATAACGTCCAGTAAAACAAATACATCCCAGCAGTCGGCTGCTGAATCGTAAGTGCTCTTCGTGGACAAAAATGTAAAAATAAATTTTAATCTACGAAGAGCACCTGGGTGCTCTTCGTGGACTAGGCTAGGTGCTATTCGCGCAGGTGCTATTCGGACGGGTGCTCTAAGTGGACTACTTCAAAATTAAGATTGTAATTGCAACCAGTAAAGATCAATATTATAAAGCGATCTATGTATAAATAACTAGCGACCCGCTCCTGCTTTGCTCGGTATTTACGACTTGTGTCTTAGTTATTTGTAACTTTAATATCAACGTATTATACTCATAAAACTTCCGGAATAAATTCTCTAAAGGATGGTGAAAACCTCATCAAAATCTGTTGCGTGATTTAGAAAAACTGCGCGGTCATACAGACAAACGCGAAAAGCAACATAACATAACATCACGCCTTGTTTCCCCGAAGGGTTGGGCAGAAGTGTACCTGTAGTAGGTACACCCACATTTCGCTAGTTATGTTTAAGTCACATGTAATAGGGGGCGAGCCTATTGCCAACAACCGGGCACAAATCCAGACTCAGGGCTGCTACTGAGAAATTCCAGATAGAAAAACCCAATAACATTTTGCCCGACCCGGGAATCGAACCCAGGACCTCATGCTCAGCAGTAGCGCTTGCGACCACTAGACCAACGAGGCAGTCTAAAAGCAACTTTAATTTATAATACGAGTATGTATAGATATAGATGTGAAATTATTACGACGGCTTACTAAAGCCAAATTCTTACAACCACATTATGAAATCCTCTTCATTAGAAAGATATTGCTTAATTTATTGCTATAACCCTTGGAATTCCTGGTCAATTCAGAAGAACAGGCCTGTGTCCAAATTTTTTATTTTTAGTCCGTCTTTCAGATAATAAAAAAAATATTGAACACCTATTTTTTCTTTTTTGACGTAATCAAAAGATTACGGCGATACATTGAGTTAAAATGTGGCATGACGTCACGCCTTGCTAGAACTAATAGTGCGTTGTGACGTAGCGAGCCCCCACTCCCCAACTTTAATGCGTATTTTCTAAGTTATTTTTGATTAATATGATAAAGCAAAAAATACGTGTCTAATATTTTTTTTATTATCTGAAAGACGGACTAAATAGTATTTCTGTTTTTTTACCTAGGCAACTACCCTACTGTAGAAACAGAAAAGTTATATATGGAAGATCCGGAAAGGCCGACAGGAGCACCCAGGAATGACATCGGACCGAAGCCTGCGGTTAGCTCGAATCAATCAGTCATACATTGTGCTTCCGGAAACTCGATGAAGAATTCCTGATAAGTTTCCGGGTGCATGCAGTCAGCTTCACTTACTCTTTAAAACTTATTTACGACTGTTTATCTTTTATTCTCAGTTCTCCATCCGTTTATTGAATAATTTCTGCTTTGCAAATGCTACTGCTGCTTGGTCGATTCCCAGTACCACCCTAATTGCGTAACTTATTTTCCTAAACAGTTATGCCTAATTTGTTTCATTTTGACAGTTCAACAACATTCATTGCGTTATTTACGTTGTTGAGCAAATTTTTTTTTCCTACTTCTGAAGCAATGGATTAGCAATCTGTTTCGTTAGGGTACCGGTCGGGCAAAGTGTTATTGGGTTTTTCTATTAAGAATTTCTCAGTAGCAGCCCGGAGTCTGGATTTGAGCCCGGTTATTGGCAATAGGCTCGCCCCATTTTACATGGGACTTCAACATAACTGGTGTAATGAGGGTGTACCAATCTATAACCTATAGGTGTCCACTCAGATCTGTGTGGTTCTTTCTTCAAAAGAACTTTTCAGACACTAATCTACATGGTCCTCATATGGCCTGACCAAGATTATGTTTGGACTTTAAAAGAGACTGCGACCTCTGAGTTTGTTTCGGCCTTTCTTCTCAGAGTAGTCAGATAGGAAACGCCGAACTCATCTAGCTTATTTTTTTTTTAATATGACATGTAAAAGTGATTCTAATATCCTATTCACAGAATAAACAATTTCATTTCATTTCATTTATAGGTCACCCCTGCCTTACCCTTCGGGGATAACAGGCGTGAAGTTATGTGTTGTTACTTCATACGTAGGTATAGTCGGCCTCATAACAGCTTAATCACCCTAAAGTGGAATATCGCTTGCACTTTATAAAACGACAAGGTCTATTTGTCTATGTGACAGTTAGATAATTTCAACCTTAGCGAAGTTAAAATTTTGTGGGAATAATTGTTTTCAAGATCAATCAATTTGCCTAGTCTTTTTCCCAACTATTTTGGGGTCGGCTTCCTGTCTAACTGGATGCAGCTGAATACCAGTATTTTACATGGTGCGACTGCCTATCTGACCTCCACTACCCAGTAACTGGGTAATACGATACTTACACACAGAGTACTTGCAATCTGAACTTGACCATTTACAGGAGAAACTTAGTTCAATTACTAACAAATATAATACCTCTGAACATCTAACGAGGAATATGTGTTGGCAATGAATGAGCTGGTAAACTCACAAACAAACAACTATGAGCAGTGTCTCGTATCACCCAGATATCTGAAACAATAACCATCACGAGGTATTCCATGAAGCACACCCAAACGAAGCACACCCAGACGAAGCACACCTAAAGTATTCCACTTAGCACACCCGTAGGTTCACATTATTATAATAGGTCACATTATTATGTAGGTAGGTAGTAGGTATTATTTAAGTTAGTCTTTTAAATAATAAATATTTTCTCCTATCGACATTTTTATTTCTTAGTTCCCCGCACTATGCGAGTGATATTCGTAGGTGTGCTTCGTGGAATAGGAAATTAATTATTTTAAATTTTTATTTGAAGCCCACCTACGGGTGTGCTAAGTGGAATACTTTAGGTGTGCTTCGTCTGGGTGTGCTTCGTTTGGGTGTGCTTCATGGAATACCTCACCATCACGGTACGCATGTATGAGGCTGCTAAGTGTTTATACATCCTCTTGAAATAATATCACCTTAATTGAAGAAATAATATCATAACCCAAAAACATCAATCACTACTTATGTTATTTTGCGCATTTAAAGTGAAAATGTTATTATAAATAATGTAGCCTAACACATGTTGGTGACCCCTGAAAGGTTATACAGAGGTGTACAAATGAACGCCCACAGTTTTCGCCCACGTTATTAGACTATAAAAGGGGAAGTAGAATTTACTACTTATCGAGTACAATTTTCTGGTTAATTTACAAATTATAGGTTTATTTTTGTATTCTTTTTACCTACCTGACAATAGGGAATAACGTCGTCAAATCGTCTTGTATCGTGCGTGTCGATGTCGCTCCGAAAATTAATAAATTACATTTCACCCGACGGCGCCGCCCTCGGGTGAAATGTAATACTATACACTTCTACTACTTCTTCAGGGAATGTAGGCGTTATGATGTTCAAATGCTCTTCATCCGAGTCCAACATTTTGTGAAGATCGGACAGTCTGATCAACAATGCATCAACAATCCGTCTCTCAAGCGTGATGATAAATATGAAGTCCCTATTACTGAATCGCTGTGCGTTATTTTTGTGGATGAACCCTTATTTCACAGTCAACAATCACTACCTGATTTGCTGAAGCGAAAGTCGTCAACATCCACATCTCATTACTAAATATACAACTCACGAAATCCACGTGTATTTAATCTTTTTAATCGACTTAAACTCACCCAATAAGTAACTTTTAAACACAATACGCTCGGAGTGTTTACGCGATATGTTTGATAGAACTTACCCTGAGGATCGAGCTGTGAGCGCGGTACACTCGCCGACAAATGCTTTGTCACATATCAAATCGTTTTTACGAACGGGAGTTATATTGTGAACGTTTGTGAGAACGTTTCAGTTACGTTTTTGAGTGATTTGGTTTCTAGATTAGTATTTTTATTATTATTTAGGTTTGAGATGGCTTCTTTTTTAAAGCAGTTACTAAACAAAAATTATAAGTAAGTATGCAGTATTTTATGCCTTGGTTTTTTGCTGTTACGGGTGCCTAAATAACATGATACCTACTTAATAAAAATCATAAATTGACAGATAACGCACCGCCTTAACTGCTGTATCATGAAAATTTGCAGAAAAGTTCCATACAGAAAAAATCAGCTTTTCCCTACTACCTATTTATGTTCGCATAAATCGTCAAAATGTAGAGAACAGCTGATTTTTTTTTCGCGATTTCAGGTTTGGTCCCATAGTAAAAGTTGTTCATAATGATGAGTAAAGTCACGTGTTTACGTTTGCGCACTGGTTAAAATTTTTCCCTGTATGTATCGAAGACGATTTTTGAAAATTCATCCCCTAAAGGGGTTTAATAGGGGTTGAATATTTGTATGCAAGTTTGTCATTTTTGCCGACGGGAAATTCCATCGAGCATACGGCTTGTTTATTTAATAAGTTGTTCAAATTTGCGGTAACTAACCACTAAAATTCTGTCTGTATTTCGCGCCAACGAATTGATTTTATTTTTTAGCTTACAGCACCGTTATTTTCGGCTTATACAATGTCCACATTACGAGCTATATCAGCATTCTACATTAAGTTAATTTAAAGCATGATTGGCAAATTCGCGTCACTGAACGAATATCAAAATCGGAGGTAACAATACCACGAATTTAGCGGTCGGTAAGTAATGTATGGAGAAGTAACGAAATTACAGGAGTTCGTCTTTCTGTGTTCGATGTGTAGAGAAAGTTTGTATGAAAAATGTGAAAATGAGTGTTTTAACAATAAAAACTAAAAGTTACCAGTATGGTGTACTTGTTTAAAAGGTATATATATATTTTTAGGAGCACAAAATGAGAATTATTTTAGTCTCGATTTGATATATTTTTATTTTATTTAAATAAAAATATATTAAATTGAGACTAATTATTGAACACTCGCTATTATAATAATTGCGCATTTTTGTGAATCTCAAATAATTCATATTTAGGGGTCTAAAAATACTAAATAGCCCTCTTATTTAGTAGGACCTCAAAAAAAGAGGGGCCCATGGCTAAGTGATAACAGCCGCACGGGTCGGTCGATCAGGTTAAGCTACGCTTGCCGTGGTTGGTCCGTGGATGGGTCACCATCTTTACATATCAAGACCCGTCCGTGCCCCGGAAAGCACGTTATGCTGTTCGTCCCGGCTGTCATTAGTAGATCTTTGACAGTCGTTACAGGTCGTCAGAAGCCCGAAAGTCTGACAACCAGTCTTACCAAAACGTATAGTGTTACCCAGTTACTGGGTTGTGGAGGTCAGATAGGCAGTCGCTCCATTTAAAATACTGGTATCCAGCTGCATCCGGTTAGACTGGAAGCCGACCCCAACATAGTTGGGAACAGGCTAGGAAGGTAGGTCCTAAAAATACTAAATACTTGCGACCAACTTGAATTATGTAGAGCACCGCCCTTTTTTAAAAGTTCATTAACTTAAAAAAGTGTCCATCATTAAAAGGTCAATAATTATTTAGATCACTTAAATAGTTCCGTATTAAAAATTTACATATTTATTAGAGGCATAGAACTGCGAGCTACAGTCGGCCCACGCAAAAATCTCACCTAGTATGTGGTAACCTTTTGCTCAATACAGTTGGCTTCAACAAGATGTGAACATTACTCACTCGCATATTTTTATAATATAGTTCAAAGTTCAACCAATATGGAGTAGGTACTAAGTTTGTACGCCTGTCATCATTATGGTTTAAAATTGTAAATTTTCAAGAAAAACGTGTTTTCTTTGTTAGTCGGATTGGTTTCGATTTTATTGGTACAGCTGTTTAATAAAAGGAACACAAAAGTTATGTCTTCATTATTTTTTATTTTTTTTTGTGGACAGTCAGTGTTTACAAAATACACAATAATGTTTTAATGTTATTTGGATTCAAAAAGTGTTTACAATCGACACTATTTAAGTGTGCCACAAATCGACACTATTATAAGTTTTAAAATAATTATCACGTTATAAATTTATAATTTAAGAACCTAATATACTCCATTTGAAATAAGATTAGACATTTAACTAAACCTTTTTAATTTTTTTACAGTCCGTTCAACCGATTTTGACTTCTATTGCGTTGGCGGCATGACAAATGGCAGCTGCAGTAAACAGTTGGTATTGTTACCACTTTTTGCTTTTAATGCCATCCTTATGCCTACGGTATAGAAGTCAAAATCGGTTGAACGAACTGTAAAAAAAGGTTTGTTTAAATGTCTAATCTCATTTCAAATATAGTTCTTTTTAATAAAGGATAAAAAATATAACTGGTCAAATGTGGGTGTACTATAGGTACACCTCTACCTAATCCTTCGTGGAGTCGTGATGTTATATTTGTTAAGATAAAAAAAAATTAATAACCAATACCATATCGTATAGACTTCTAAGTATACAATATGGTACTGGTATTCAATTTTTTTTACACGTGTACATAAAAATGTGGCTTATATAATACGTTAGCAGCACTTTGGAGTGCGTCAGTGTGAAGCCTATTTTAACTTTTTATCAAGGGTGGCTCACCTCGGACGACCGCCGTTAACCTCCGTTGAATATTTATATTAGCGAGACCCCACTCCAAGCTCCCTTTGAGACGCTCTGCTCGCTCTATATAGTAATCTGTTTATTGTTAAAAATAAAGGACAAGTTCGAAGTATGTGTAGATGAGTTATCGACGAAAAATACTTTATCAATGAATCAGTCGTTTGTTGCGCATATGGTTGAGATTTATCTGAATATTTGGAAGACTTGCCTAATGTCGAGGTTTCTTTGATTTGATTTAAAAAAATGAACCTATTATTTTAATATCGATTTATAATATCCACTGTGGCAACACTGTCAAAGTACAAATTATTAATATTATAATTATACGAAAGTTCTAAACGTATTTTCATTATGGTAACTGAATGTATTGTTTTACTTTGGCAACACTTAGAAATGGCGGTTTTGATATTATCGTTATTTCTGGGTGGGGCAAAAGTCGTTTTAGATGGTAAAATGTAATGCATAGTGAGTCGTCGTTTGATTGTGAAATAGTACAGTAGTGTGGATTAAAAGTATTAGCAAGAAAAGAGTGTTTTCTTTAGGTATACTAAGCAAAGTAGTTTAGTAGTCTAATAACGCTTTGAAATGAGTTGATCTTAATTTTTTTGCATCATGTAAACAAAAAAAAAACAAGTATTAGATAGAGCCATCCTCGAAGACGCGTCCCACTCCGCTCCGCTCCGTACTAAAGTACAGCTTACAGTACAGTAATTGCGGAGAGGGGCGCGTCTTCTTGGATGGCACTATATGTTACTAACATTAATCTAAGGCAACGGACCTTAGATACTAAACGATAAAAAAACCGCATTCTAATCGATTCACCTGTTTAAGAGCTACGGTGCCACAGACAGACACACACATAACGGTCAAACTTATAACACCCCTCTTTTTGCGTTGGGCGTTAAAATGATTCTAGAACAATAAGAAGTATACTTAAAAGTTAAAAAACTAATGTCAAGATCGAAAACAAGACCCCAGAATTCTCGAGAAAAATAAAACTACCGTACGTAACTAACGTACCTACCTATGTACTAATTTACAGATGGGTCACATACAGTACCGACCAAAAGTCCATAAGCAATCTCACAAAGCAATAGACTGACGCTTCGGTTTGACTTACGACCTTCTTCTATAAGTTGTTACAATACTGTAGACACGCACATTACACACACACACTCACTTTGTCTGCAACCAATGACTAGTTCGATAATCATCATTCGTTTTTAGTTTCATTCGTCTTGTTCACATAAATATTAAAGTTTAGCAGGTAGACCACAAAAAACTAAGTAAATTATTTCGATTTCTGTGGGGTAGATGCAGTTTGTTACAAGTATTCAATTAATAGAACTTTGTTGGTTCGTGCCGTGATAATATTGGTGACGAGCATTTAGCGCAGTGTTGTGGTTATTATTATCAAAAAGCAGGCATAAAATATATTGAAGAGATCAGATCAGATCAGAGAATATTATTGCGCTGCGTAAAAGTGAAGTGAATATCTAATAAAACCGGACTAAGTGTGAGTGTTATCATTTATATATTTCATATTTTACTAAACATAAATCTTAATCAAGGGTATTGTTGATAGAACAGAGGTATTGTTGAGACAGAAGATGCCTTTAAAGTTTTAAATTCATTGTGAGGTTTAATTCGATTAGTGAATAATAAATAATTAGGTATTATGTGTAATAAAAACAATGTTTTTCTTTGTTCTAGAGAAATACTGTGACGGTTAAGAGATATGAGGAAGGGGCTTATTATCGAGTAGCAGCGACGTCAAATGGTGAATGAAACAAATGGTTTCATACCAACGAGATATTTTGCTGAATTATTAAAAACACGTCATTATGAACCGTTCGCCGTGCACTCTGAAGGCTTGCATCACTGAAGACCAGCTAGAAAACCGTTTTTGACCTTAAAATATTGACCGTACCAACTTAATAAACAACAGATTCGTTATTGCATCAATTATGGTAACGAATTTTTTAAGCACGTTTCAATAGGGTGTTTGTCGTATTTCTTGCAGATATACCGAAATTGTTTAATATTATTTTAGTAATAGTATTATTTTAGGATTAAAATTTGAGGTTTAGTTTCAATCTTCTTTTCGTAAAGAAAATGAATACTTAAGCTATAACCTCAATACCAACCAATATTTACTAAAGCCAAATAAAGTTTAAAATAATTAATATGAACAACTGCCTTTTAACCTTAAAATCAACAATTTTGTCAGTAGAGTTTTTTACATTTTAAGTAGTCTAATATTCTTATTTATTGCTTAATTACTTAGACCATGATCAAAGCTTTATATTTATGGTGCAAAAAAATCCATTTAAAATTTAAAACATTTCAAAATTTAAATATGTCAAAATAATACAAATTGCTTCTAAGTTTCTAGACATCTATTTCACATATTATTCAGGTGAAGTAATGATAAATAATTGTAGCAGTTTGATAACTATACTTAAGTAAAATAAACATAACGAATAAATATTATTTATTTTTTATTATATAATTAAAAATGCGTGATAGCATTTTTTATTCTAAACCCTTTATTGCAATAACAACATTAATAAATAGGCAGGATATTTAAAAATATTATTATTGCAAACAAAAATAACAATATTTGCAAAAACAGCGCTGTGATTTACGAGATTAGAACCTTAGCCATCTTGAATCTAAGACCAACGCTTAACGCCTTCTGCTATCTGCACATATAATTTACTTTCGAATTTTAGCAATGCGATACACTGGCCAAGGTCACGCGTACGAGTATGATGCGTGCTAACAAAAGTTATGGAAATATAAGTGCGGCGCCCGCGAACCGTGACGATACGATAGTGTGATAGTGTGTAGTGCGAAACTGCGTTCTCTGTGGTGTGAGTGCCGTACACACACCACAGACGTCTGACTGTTTACACATACAAATGTACGGACTATACCGCGTGTTCACAGCAATACGACTCTTAGCGTGCTCATGCACTTTTGAGCGCTTACTGTACATATATATAATCACGCCTTTTTCACGTGGGGGGAACTGAACGCCACCTGCTACGATCCTTTCATATTCCTTTTTAACCGACTTCAAAAAAAGGAGGTTACTCAATTCAACTGTATATGTATATAATTTTTTTCTTCGTTTTGTTTCATATGACTATACTACATTTAAAATAAGATTACACATTTAAACAAACCTTTTTACAATCCGTTCAACCGATTTTGACTTCTATACCGTACGCATAAGGATGGCATTAAAAGAAAAAAAAATGGTTTTAATACCAACCGTTTCCTGCAACTGGCATTTGTCATACCACTAACGCAATAGAAGTCAAAATCGGTTGAACGGACTGTAAAAAAGGTTTATTTAAATGTCTAATCATATTTCAAATGGAGTAAAGATACTACTATTTTATTATTCATAACTGAAACTAGTACTCTAATTGTGTAATACTCTATCAATCACAATTTGTTTCGATTTGAAACAGACTGCTAATCCATTGCCTCATAAGTTGAAAAAAAAATCTGCTCAACAACGTAAATAACGCAATGAATTTTGTTGAACTGTCAAAATGAAAAAAAAATTAGTCATAATCGTTTACGAAAATAAGTTACGCAATTAGGGTACAGGTTCAGCTCTAGACTAGTTAAAGGTTACCACATAATTAGTATTGTGCAACACACTTCTGTATTATTCTAAGTCTACTACGTGATCGAAAGCTTGCACTATTAATCATCCTATGATTTATGTAACCTGTATCAGAGGCAGAGAGTCCCTTAATCTCTTTGGAAGGTGACCCTTTCATATTGATCTACTTTATAGCTATAGTTTGTACTAAAAGTATCTTACGAAAATGTAAACAAATGGATCAGAAAACGTACCTGTGGATGTCAATTTGTAGTGTCACTTACAAATTGAGCGCTTTGATTTGATTATTTGAAAACTTTAAACACGAAATTCTAATTGTTCTTTTTGTTGTTTTCATTTGACAATTGTGGTTAGTTTTATAACCTCAATTTTCTTCAATGATTTTTCAATTATAATAATTTTATTCAAACAATAACTAATAGAAAAAAATTGTGAAATATAAAGTTGAAACGAACTAAATACAAATGTTACTTATTGAGTGATTGCGTAAGAATTTAAACTGCGCCCTAATTGCGTAACACAAATAGAATCACAATCTGAATGGTTTTGAAGGATATTGCTAATTCATTGCTTCATATGTTCGAAAAATGTGTCTGCTCCACAACGTAAATCACGCATCACGCAATGAAAGTTGATGAACTGCCAAAATGAAACCCATTGCTACTGTAAGTGTATTACGCAATTACCCCGCTGAATAGTTGTTTACACTTTTATCTGATACTTTTTGAACAGAACATAAATAACTTAAGTTACACTTAAATTAAAGTGCCTTCGTAATACTGCAGTGGTTTCTATCTGATTTTTTGCGTTGCCAAAATATGGAGACTGAAATTACTCTTATTAGTTATTACTTAATGGTTTATTGACTCATTTACCCACTTACTTAAATTGGAAACAGATTCCCGGAAAGATTATGTTAATGGAGCTCTTTTTCGATAGATATTGAAACGTTTTGTAGCATTTCATTTCATATTTTTGATTCAGCAGACACATAATATGTATCGTTTAGAAAACACTACAGGGTGGTAGGGACATCGACGCGAAAACTGTAACCATAGATCCAGTACATGATTCTGAACCATTATTAAAATTTTACGTCGGATGTTATAAAAAAAAAAACTGATATTTCATAGAAAAGTGCAATACCTACGCGGTCAAAATGTATGGAACAGCTGATTTGTTTTTTAATAAGCGACGAAAAATTCCAACGCAGGGGGGTTCAGAATCATGTACTGAATCCATGGTAACAGTTTTCGCGTCGATGTCCCTGCCACCCTGTATATCTTTTATCATGACTAAAGTCTACAGGGCATAATTGCCAATGCCAAGTACCATTAATTATTAAAACCTTTTTTCAAGGTTTTACAAGACTAGCGTGTTTATTAAGAATTTACGACTTATTGATTTCTGTTCCTACTAGCCAATATTATACTGCAGTTACATTTCATTGGATTGGAAACCGGACCATCCGAGTTCTTTGAAGGGAATGAGATGAAAGGAGACTAGAATAGATTTGTAACTCAAATATTTTTGATATTTTTCTAAAGATTTTTCTAACTAGCAACCTAAGTTCGAACCCAAGACACGGACCTCTGACGTTTCGGATTCATGTGCGTATTGTATAATTATCACTTGCTTCAAAACGGTGAAGGAAAACATCGTGAGGAAACAAAGTCCGAGAGTCAATGCCTGAGACATATTTCTCGACGGCATGTGAAGCCAAGTCAGAGGCCTATGGGATAAAAACTCTGACACCAGTACCCTAATTGCGCAATACAACACAATCACAATCTGTTTCGATTTGAAATAGATTGGCTTTTCCCAACTATATTGGGGTCGGCTTCCAGTCTAACCAACTGCAACTGAATACCAGTATTTTACATAGAGCGACTGCCTATCTGACCTCCACAACCCAGTAACTGGGTAATGCGATACCCCTTGGTAAGACTGGTTGTCAGACTTTCGCGCTTTTGACGACCCGGAACGACTGTCAAAGATGCACGAATGACAGCCGGGACCAACGGCTTAACGTGCTTTCCGAGGCACGGAGGAGTCTCGGTATGTAAAGATGGTCATCCATCCACGGACTGACCCCGGCAAGCGTAGCTTCGACCCATGCGGCTGTTATTACTTAGCCAAACGAATTTCTCATGTATAGATATAGATGTACACCAACACTCCGTTACACCATACACTCCATACTCCTTTCTCTATACTCCATTTGAAATAAGATTAGACATTTAAACAAACCTTTTTTACAGTCGGTTCAACCGATTTTGATTTTTATACCGTAGGCATAAGGAAGGTATTAAAAGCAAAAAAGTGGTTACAATACCAACCGTTTACTGCAGCTGTCATTTGTCATGCCACCAACGCAATAGAAGTAAAAATCGGTTGAACGGACTGTAAAAAAGGTTTGTTTAAATGTCTAATCTTATTTCAAATACAGTATAGGCAGATGCAAAACTCCAGAATATTAACTTTATAGGCATTTGCAACGCCTGCTTTTAGTTTTATAGCTCAGACGTTCGGTGAATATTTTTATTCTGTCTTTCCCCCCCCGGGTTGGGTACCCCTGCCCTTCACCAGGGGTCCTCAGTATAACTGCACACCGATATTGAATGAAGTGTAAACAATTTTATACGCTTTTTGGTGGGAATAAATTATGAATGGACCCGTATAATGAAGTTAAGATTTTGGCTGTGATAAAGTTTTATGCTACGTTTTCGTGTTTTAGATTTGTTTTAATAATTTTGGTTTGTAAACAAACAATATACAGAAATGAAATACTTTTTGTGGTATATTGGCACAAAGTTTGATAATTTTCGTTAATAGTGAGTGTCACAATAAGCTTTACAAAGCGCAGAAGCAAGACGTAACCTTTAAGTGACTGCTACACGGTCGCCAACCGCGTCCCGATAGCGGTGACCTTGGTGGTTTACAACCGTGTAGATGGTGGTTTACGACCAAATTTCAAACAGCTCTGACGGTCGACAACCAGGGTCACCTCTGTCGGGGACGCAGTTGGCAACCGTGTAGCAGGCACTTAAGGCTCGCACAGACAGGCGCGACGTGATTCTAGTAGAACAATTTCTATGAAAACTTCATGGAAATTGATCCACTAGAGTAGCTTCGCGCTGTCGCGTCGTGCCTGTCTGTATGAGACTTTATTCGTGCAGGTACTATAAATATACTTCGATTTCAGCCACCAAACCTGAAACAAAAAATAAAGTTATCGTGAATGCTTACCGTGATGAAAACATGATACGAGTAATTACTACTCAAAATTGAGTGAGCTCCTACTAAGATCTTTTAAACGAACACAATAGAACATCAAACAGTTTAATAATAGTTTTATCTCCAAAAAATTGGACATAAGTAGTCTTATCATGTCGCACACTCGTACCTGCGAGGGTAGTGACGACAGTTATCACCGTGTGGTCACACCTTTACAAATTACACCCACTGGGTTAGCGCTGCCATATTTATGGGAAAAAGTTATCCCTAGAACAATGACCAGGTTACGATAACCTTCAGAACTCGGAAGTCATGGCTTAAATTCACGTGACTACGATCATAATGATGTATATTTGAGTAGAAGTTAATGTAGGCTATAAGTTGGGAACGTCGTAAATAACTGTCAAATATTTACCTGTTTTGATTAATTTAGCAATATTACTGTATGGAAATAAGAAATGTGGCTTACTAGCGAACTAGAATATTAATAATGAAATGCAATAATGAATATCGTAATACCGAATATTTCGTTTTAGATGTAAAAAAAGTATTTGGAAACTTTCCAAATGCCTTTTTTACACCTAAAATTGTTACAACATCAAATTCAGTGTTATAATTGCAATTCATTAGGGAACTAGTTAGCCACATTTCTTATTTCCATACAGTAATATTGCCAAATTAATCAAAACAGCGAAATATTTGACATCTATTTGCGACGTTGCCCACTTTCAGAATAAACGCTCTTAAAAAACTTTTTACTGTATTAAAGATAGTATCAGTCGCATGATCAATCTGTGCTAAAAGTTGAATAAACTCTTCGACAACGAGTGCATCGTCGAAATGTCTACCTACGCCAAAGTCGTTGACAGATAAGATAACACAAATATAACTACAGTTGCACTTAGATTAAATGACAAGCGAACAATTACATAACGGTCACGATTACAATAAAATTGTAATTCTAATGCTACTATTAAACACAAATGTAAGGCGAATTGGAGCAAATTAACAAATGTTTGCCCCAATGTTGGCTGTGACGTATAAATACGAACTAAGAGCTACAAGCTCACGGCAGGAAAACGAAACAGAATATGATTACCAACGCGACCGTACAGCTGGTCGACGGCACTACGACAACGATACTGTACACTCACTAGGCAACACATACATTGCTGCTTACAAAATTGTAGCACACGAAACAGCCAGTTACAAACCAGCAATGGACGCCACCCAAAGATGTACACCCGTAAGTACAAAAGAGGTATAGTATAAGTCGTCAAACGCACACATTCCGTAATAAAATGACGCACACAAACAAATGCTTTCTACACAGAAAGAAGTTATTTCGACAAGGATCCATTTACTTATCGATGACGGCCATTCATTGTCTGTCGCATTATGACGTAGATACCAAAAAAGGATGGATAGCTAACGTATAAACAAATCTGGATTATAATCTATTCGGCACACCTGCAGTAAATAAACTTTCAAACTGTCTGGCAAAAGATAATGGTTTTTAGGTTACAGAGATAAAACATCCGGTAGTAGAACCTAAATTGGTGGATAGATGTAGTGCAAAGGGACACGGTAAAAAGAGAAAGAAGATAATGAAATAGATGAGAAAGACAAAGACAGCTGATCCTATGCCAATAATGTAGAATTAACAAAAGATGCAGAAAATGATACAGTAATTGTGGAACAAAAACAAATGAAAATCAATAATAGTCTTCCATTTAGTAGATGATAGTCACGTGTGATTCCAAATATTTGAAAACAATATTAGCGTAATCAATCATAATAGCATTTTAATTAATATTTAGTTAACTGTAGTACCTATTAGGTTAAAACTATGTCATTGAGATTAGTAGTCAAGGCGAACAGATATTACGCTGAATTTATTTATTACTATTTCATTTCGAGTAGTTACATCCTAAATCCTATCCTATCCTATACTTACTATTAAACGAGCAATATTTGTATATATATGAATATATTTATATATTTGTACTCACGTTCTCAAAAACGGTTTGAATGATTTCGATGAAAGTTGCAATATAGGGGTTTACGGGGGCGCAAAATCAATCTAGCTAGGTCTCATATCTGGGCAAATTTGTTTTCTCCGTATTTTCACCCAAGTAGAGCTCGGTCGCCCAAAGTTTAGAACAAGATGGTTACCTTAGAATAATGACATAACAGCATGGAATTAGTATGTACTTACTTACTATCCTATACCATTTATTACACATGACCATTCTCTATTTTCACCAAAGCAGAGTTCGGTCGCCCAGGTACTAAGGATGGAAAAGTACGCGAGCCAAATAAGACTTCATAGGTTTTATTTTATGAAAACAAGGAACGCTATTTAATTTTGAATCTAGATATTCTAGGTTGATGGCAATAGGCTCGCCCCTATTACATGGAACTTAAACATATCTGGCGAAATGTAGGTGTACTAGATACTCCACTGCCTAACTCTTCGGAAATTATATAGGCGTGATAGTATATTCCAATAGATTTTGAAGTTGAATTACTTGATAGCTCAGGTGCCATAGAAACATAGGATTATTTAATGAATAGTTGCTTGATTGTTAATTATATGACAAAACAATGAAACTATAAAGATGTTTTTCAAATAATTGAATGTTCACGCAGTCAATGCGCGAGACAATTACATAAGTGTTAGATTTCACAAAGTAAAGTTGAACCTAACATTACTATAATTTGTACCAAAGAAAATTATGATAATGTTGGTTCACGAAAAATAAGTCACCTTGGTGGCAATGTACTGAAATGTCACTTGATCAATATATTCATTTCAAGGGTGTTCATGGACATTAGACAGCAGTATTTCTCCTATCAGCTAATAAGTATGTAATAAATACTGCGATCACAATTTTTTTTTACTAAGCCTGCACCTTAATTGCGTACCATACTTTTATAATCCGAAGGATTTTTAAGGAAATTCCGTACCCATTGATTCTTAGATAAGTTTGAAAAATTCGTCTGCTCAACAACGTAAATAACGTATTGTAAAAAAAAATCCTCCTTAACATTAACTTAGAAAGCTCCTCCTCACTACAGTCTATTCAGCACATCAATATATCCAGACGCATGGTGACAGCTGACCAGAACTGCAGGCGACACAATACTAGGTGCATGGTACAGCTAACAGGCATACAAGAGCAATCTATTGCGTTTGCACAACGCAAATGTGAATGCAGACAGTTTATTGGGCTTTATCTTGTGAAAGCTAGGTACACAATGCTTGTATTTTCTCTATTGAACTGTTACAATTTGCTTATAATGTCAACGCAATCTGGCAGAGGTGGGAAGAGTTCTTTTTTTGTTTTGGATTTATCTTGAATTAATTTGTTTCTTCATAAGTGAACCGCGGGATAATTGCGTAACACACATTTGTAATGCAATTGATCGCAATATTTTTCATTTTGACAGTTCACCCACGTTCATTGCGTTGTTGAGTAGACAAATTTCTCAAACCTATGAAGTAATAAATTATAAATTAGAAATTTCCTTAAAAACTCCTGGACTCTGAAAAGGTTGTCACGCTGGTGTATTTTTTTTGCAGTGAGTCAATTACATGGATTGAACAGTATGCAAAAAAAAATTTAAACTGGAATCTTCGGCTGGAATATTTTTTAAATTTGTAAAAGCAAAAACAACTGTTTGAAAATTCAAATCGTCTAAAATTAGAATGTTAGATAAAGTTAATAAAGGAAGGACTGGTACCAATGGCAGCCTGTCGCAACAAAGTGCAATTTTATCAACTTTTAACTCACTACATTTACGCTTAAACGTGGATTTGAGTAATGCTTTGCGACTAATTGCAACTCTGCCTGTAGCCCTTCATTTGCATTGTTTTATGTCTATTTTTCGTTTGAAGCTTTTGCATTATCGTTGTTAGTGTTCAAATTATGCTTGAGCTTTATTTTCATCAGCTTTAGTGCTGTTTAGTGTTTTGAATTTAATTTCTTATCGATCTTCTCAATTATTCTCTCTTTATTAACGTAGATAACTTCAAAAAAAATCTTTAAATTTTTACTTACACCAAAAGCTTTGTCCTTCCCTTTTTCATATTGTGATAATAGAATAATAATTTGAGTTATTAGCATCGCATTTCATACTTAACATTGATCTTATAAGTACTTTAAATTACGTTATTTATAAGTATTTCACTGGTTTAATTAACTAAAGCTTTTAGTTATTTTAGCAAAATCTGTGTTAACCACTCCCAAGCTTTTAAAGTCCTATATTAACTGAATCCTCAATAAGGCCTAGTTTCGATGCTCATTCCTTCACATCAAAGCGTTCTAGTAATACACCTATTTCTATAAAGCATCGTACATTTGGAAGGCAGGTAGGATGCCATCGCCATTACATTGGCACCACAAGGTCAGCGCATAAGAATAGGGTATTTATTAAACAGTTAGCCGCAAGTCCGCGTTCACCTTTGTGTTCAGGTAGGCTTCCGGCCGCCTGGGTATTGATAGCTGCCCGATGTTTAGCGACAAACACATAGATTGTTTGATAGTTACGTAAATTAATGGCTCTATGTTAATTTCCTAAGCATTTCTATCGGGGATCTAAATAGTCTACTTTGTTATTCATGAGTTTGGCGTCGATGTGTTGACGAAAGTATTCGGGCGTCGGTACACCTGCGGCCATTGAATTAAAAATAAGGTTTATTCAGGTTATTATTAAATTAATTGCGGAAACTTCAATACTCGGAAAGACCCAACTCGGAACAACTTAGGCTTATGTAACGTGATTTTCTTTCCCCCAATACATTTTTCCGCTCTTCAAACCATTAACGATTATGTAACTCGTATTATTTCATTATACACATCTAAACTCACCGTTTTGTCGCTTTTATCGTTGTTAACTTACTAAAGATAGAGTTTTTATGCTTTTATTGCTATGTTGTTTCATGATAAACACAAGTGAACTCGTAGCGTGTGAAACAAACTTTATGGATCTAGATTTACGAGCGAGTCAATAGACAGCTCTTAATGTAGACCATTGAACAGAGTTCATCTTGTTTTGGGGTGCTAAGGAGTAGAGGCAACACGGACCGCCCACGAAGCCCACTCGATCCACACACAAACGTATCGCTTTTAAATATCAAACGACAAGTTCATCAACATTATGTAATTAATATCTTGTACGTTTTTTCTTGACAAGTTTACGCAAAAAAAGTATTTTCTAAAAATCTACATTTGCAATACGACCTAAAGTAAGCTTTAAAACCCGCAATTAAAGCCGAAATTCCAGTATCGAATCGTAGAGGCCAATGCCACAAACACATGTTGGCGTTGCACGTCCAGGTAAGCTGAGCTCCCCTGCCTCCTTTATCCGTACAAAAATGTTCACAAAAGGAGGTTGTCTTGGGGTGGGCTGGAGGTCTTTTAGGCTGGTTTGCGTTATAGGAGCAAAGGGGCGCAGAAACGGAATCAATGAACTCCGTACGAGCCGACCGACAAAGGACGTTTCGGGCCGGCAGGTAATTAACTTAATATCAATCTCTGCTCTTTTATACATAATATATCCTAAGCCATAGACAAACACTAAACTACGTTCTGTGATTGGCAGCGAAAGTTATGATGATAAATATGACGCTGATGGAGCCACTTAGCGCTTTAGTACTAATATTGAAGCTGTCATCAGTTCTGGATAAAATGTTTATTAACTTTTTTAGGCGTTCAGACGTCTGAGCAATAAAAACTGGGACTCTTCATAAATGCTCTGTAAGAACTCTGTAATTGGAGCGTTCTGTAAATCTGTTGCCGTCTCGCTTTATTGAAAAGAAAACGACAGTGACAGGTGAGACTTATCAAGGATTTATGGATGTCAAGTTTTGAGAAGAAGGGCGCGTGCCTGTAGACGCGTATGAAGTATATAGCAGTCAGTTATGTTTCTCTTTAAAGAAGGGATTACATCGTTATGTATAGCTTGAACTAGCGGTATGTAGCTCGCAGTGTCATCCCTTTGGTGTCACACGACGCGTTGATTTTGATACTTGAAGAGTTGACACCACAAAGAGATACGATCTAGGTCCTTTAATAAAGAATTGTAAGACAACGATTAAATGAGAAAACATTAATGTTTCATAGTCTACGAGGTCGTAAACTTGACAAGATTCTTTCAAGAGCATCGATTGTCGCGGTTTTAATAGATTTTCATTTTAAGCTCGTGTTATTTAAAAACCGGCCAAGTGCGAGTTGTATTCGCACAGGAAGGGTTTCGTACCGCCGTACAATATTTAGCAAAAAACGCAAAATTAAACACGATTCTTGTAAATAATTTATTTAAAAAATTAAAGGCGATCCCCTTCAATTTTTATTATTTGTTGTTATAGCAACAACAGAAATACATAATCTGTGAAAATTTCAACTGTCTGCCTATCATCGTTCTGAGATACAGCCCGCTGACAGACAGACAGACGGACGGACGGAGGCTTAGTAATAGGGTTCCATTTGGCACCCTACGGGTACGGAAGCCTAATAAAGATCATTTGGTAAACATTTCTATTTACTTTGATAACGCTTTATTTTGTAGTTTAGTCCAATATGTGACGTAATAACCAATTTATTCGTCATCGTCATTCGTAAAATCAGCCTGACTTTGCTCATTGTTGGGCATAGGCCTCTCTTTTTATTCGCTTCTGTGAAAGAAAGAAAATTGCGCTTATTGGCATTCAAACAGAAAAATACACCTTAAAACTATAAAAACAAAACAATGATTATAATGCCAAAAGGGCCTCAGCTCAGCATAATGTCAGATGGCAACAGAGAGTGCACCACTTGACGCTGATTTTCAGCTGCAACTCACGAGTGTCATACGCTAGAATAATAATAAACACAAATAGGGAAGTGTCTGTCCGTTTTAATAAATAAATTAAAGGTAATATAAGATAAGATAATATAAAAAAGCTCAGACTAAATCAAATAAGTGCCATTCTCCATAACCTATATTCATAGTGATTTATCTACCTAAGATTTTCTAACTTTAGAACGGATTGTGTGCATAACTTTTTGCAAAATGGCAGCTGCTCCCACATACCTACATAATTTATAATTTATGTAACATTTTATTTTATTGTTTTAGGTAACATTTATATTTTATTCTGTTAACTATATTTTATACTCCTTTTATGTTTCAGTAGTAAAAGGCATAAAGGGGTGAAGGGGTGCGTCAGGGTCTTACCACGTGGCGTTCTGTAATTTCTGCCAGTCCCCTTGGGAGAATGGCTTGAATTTATGTATGTGGATTCAAACCTTAAGAATCCCTTCTTGTATTTTTGGATATGCAAGGAAGCTTTGATATACATATCTATTGTGGTATACCGTAGCATATTAGGTCCATAGTGACTTGACTGCAAAATCGATAAAGGTAAGTTAGTAATTTGGAAATTCCATGTGTTTAGGAGAAAAAATTCTGTTATATGCACGATTAATTTAGCTTTGTATTAAAATAGAAATTGTTAATCTTTACAGATGAGGCAAATAAAGACATGTACACGATTCAGACTTAGTTGTGATTACATATGTATTGGATATTTCTCACAGACAATCTTATTTTCTTTCTAAAATGTAGGTATTACGTAGTCACTGGCTGCACTTATGTAGGTATTACAAATAATTGGTGAAAATATTAAGAGCGTTTATTCTGAAACTGGGCAACGTCGCAAATAGATGTTAAATATTTCGCTGTTTTGGTTAATTTGGCAATATTACTGTATGGAAATAAGAAATGTGGCTAACTAGTTCCCTAGAATATTAATAATGAATTGCAATTATAACACTGAATTTGATGTTGTAACAATTTTAGGTGTAAAAGAGGTATTTGGAAAGTTTCCAAATACTTTTTTTACATCTACAACTAAATATTCGGTATTACGATGTTATTGCATTTCATAATCAATATATTAGTTCCCTAGTTAGCCACATTTCTTAATTCCATTTAGTAATATTGCTATATTATTCAAAACAGGTAAATATTTTACAGCTAATGACGACGTTGCTAACTTTTAGGACAAAACCTCCTAAAAACAAAAAAACAAAATTTTAAGTTAGGCATTTAGAATCATAAAAACCTGTTAAATATAGTTAACAAAACCGGACAAGTGTGAGTAGGACTCACGTCCTGAGGGTTCGTCTCAAAGCTGTGCTGGCTCGGCTGCCCGAATTTCCAATTCCGGATTGAAGGGCAAACTTAACTTTCAGTTGAAAAAATAACTTTTGAGTGGCGTAGACCGATTTGAATAAATAAATAAATGTTACTTCAAGATAGATTGAAGAACAAAGTTAAGTTTGCAGTTGATCTATAAATTACCAATTTTCGGATTTTCCCTCTTTACTTGAACTGTAAGACCTTGCTTCTCTTCAAACTTGATGCTGCTAGGTCAACGGGAAATACCATACAGGCTTTGGTTTATTTGCGAGTGTCAACATATGCGGTATAAATAGCAACTTTTTTATATTGCGTTGACTTGGAAGTTTGATTTTCTTTACAGCTCCAAGGGACCGTAGATCTAAGTTTTGAAATTACGCGTTCTTGAGAAAAAGGGTCTTGACAGAGAACGAAATCATCCTATAAGGGTTCTAAGTTTGCATTTTGAAGTACGGAACCCTAAAAAAATATTTGAATTTATTATCTGCCTGTCTGTTAGCTTTTTATGCTGTAACGGCTGGACAGATTTAGATGAAAGGCATACGAATGGGCCATGACCTGGGTTAGGACATAGGATACTATGAATCCCGGTAGTACGTTCCTGTGGAATAATTTCCGACCGTTGGGCCACGTACCGACATACGCGTTTTATGCGCGTGTACTCCCAAAGGTTATTACAATTTTGAGTCCTATGCTAATTACATAAAGCTTATTATGAAATCCTCCTACAAACACCGCGTACGCACGTAGCCACCGAGCAGCAACCGCGCACTCACCAATCAGCAAAAATAAGCTTTATGCTTTATGCAATTAGCATAGGACTCAAAATTGCAATAACCTTTGGGAGTACACGCGCATAAACTGCATGGTATGTCGGAACGCGGCCATACGCGGGCGAAGCCGCGGGCAAAAGCTAGTAAAATATGCTTAATAAGCTAGTGTAATATGGCTAGTGTATCTTTAAGATGATTTAAAATTTGTGTATCGGGTTTAAGTAATCTAATCAAAGCAAATTGGCATCCACAGGTACGCATCTATTTAATTATGTTTTCATCAAACTCTTTTGAAACAGGCCCTAGATACTTGCGTAAAGAAGATTGCCCTAAAAAAAAAACAGTGGCAATCCGGGAGTGCCGACAGAAGTGAAAACTTGAAAAAAAAATCGGCACTGTAATCAACGCGTTGATATCTTTTACTCCACGGTGTCGGTAAATTGCGTTACAGTGTCTAGAAATCAATGGTTTAGTCCCATCTCAAAAAACTTTTTACAAAAAAAAAACAACCGACTTCCAAAAAAAAAACACTACAAAGTGAAAAATAACTTTAATTTCGGAAGTCGGTGTCTTGGGTTTTGTGTTTTCGTTTTTTGCCACCGACTTCCGAAATTAAAGTTATTTTTCACTTTGTAGTGTTTTTTTTTGGAAGTCGGTTGTTTTTTTTTTGTAAAAAGTTTTTATTTTTCACTTTTTGGCTGTGGTACATACCCCACACACATTCGAATACCACTACCTGCTACCAGTGTCAAGAACTTATCATATCATCTACATACTAAGTGGGAAAAAAAATACGTATTTTGTAGCTAACTCAAAAACTACCCAAGCAAAGTTAATAAAATTTATATGGGACCAATTTGGGAGCCTTTCAAAATCGGTCCACAAATGACGGAAAAAAAAAACATACCCGTCGAACATATAACCTCCTCCTTTTTGGAAGTCGGTTAAAAATGCCCAATTCACTTAAAAAATGTCAGTGGCACTCCGGAAGTGCCAACAGAAGTATAAACTTGAACAATATCGCCTTGGTGAAAGAAAAATACTTGTATAGAATATTGATCCGTAACCTTATCTAAATAAAGAGCACAATCGCGTTTACAAAAATGAGGTGTCAGTAACAGTGTCGCGAGTTCAATTCGTTTTTTCCATCTCAAAAATGTCCAACGCGCCAAAAGAAGTTTTCACTTCAAAGACGCAAGTGAAACTTCACAAAATATTTCTTCAATACCATCAACATCATCACGATCATCATCTTATCATCTTCCTGCACTTTGTACCATATTACTTGCGGTCACAATTCGTTTTCTTCTTCCATTCTCACTCCCTTCTCTTTCATATTCTTCACACGAGCGAGACAAAACACTTGGATATCCTCGTGTAGTAACAAATATGTTATAGTTAGGTATTTGCATTATTTATGCACGTATGGTGATGCCAGCGGATACATTTTATGTTTTTAATCATATTTACCTATTAATAATAATATTTATAATTCGTTGTAGGTATAGTTATCTTATATTCTAAGCACTGTTTTTTTTATTTTGTTACATATTTAATAGAAAATTCACTGAACCTGGCTTGATTTCCGTACATCTTTTTTTTTCGGGTGACCACTGAAAATCAGCGCTGTGCTGTGGGTCCCCCATAGCACAGCATCATGCTGAGTGGAAGCCTTCTTGTCACAGTCATGTCGTGCAGCTGCCGCCTCAGTAAATTCTGTTCTATGCTCGTGATTTGTTATGTACTTTGTGTTGTTCTCTGATTACTCTTGTCTTTTATGTATGCACGTGTTTCTGTGACAAATAAACCTATTTTTCTTTCTTTCTTTCTCTCACACAATCCATCCATCTTTTCTTTGGCCTTCCTCTCCCTCTCCATCCATCAACATTTATATTCATCACTCTTAATTTCTTCAATACCATGAAAAATAATAAAAAAGTCACTAATGACATTTGAGCTTAGGATTAGTTAAGATTGAAGTGTTTGAATATAAGCTCGGTTACATAAACGAGAGTCAATTTGAAGTGGATGGCGCGGAGTCGTATGTGAAGCAAACTTACTACTTACATCAAGTAGTTTACTTTACTTGACGTAGGTAACGATATATGCTTGACTGAAGTATTTCATAGATAGTAAACTTACTTATACAGGGTGGTAGGGACATCGACGCGAAAACTGTTACCATGGATTCAGTACAGATTCTGAAACCCCCTCCGTTGAAATTTTTTGTAGGTTAAATCTACTGTTTCATAAAAAATTGCAATACCTACGTGGTCAAAATGTATGGGACAACTGATTAAAAAAAAAAGAAAAATTTAAACGCAGGGGCGTTCAGAATCATGTACTGAATCCATGGTAACAGTTTTCGCGTCGATGTCCCTGCAACCCAGCATTATGTATTAGTTTTTATCCTTATATTTTATAGTTATTTCAAAGCTATATTCCGTATGTTCACCTACCATGTTTTGTGTCTGCATCACCCTGGTAGAAATTGCCTCAGGCATTGAATCCGTCTTTGTACAGTATGTATTTGGGACGAAATCTTTAACGCGGATAGCGGTAGGAGTCGTCACGTAACGTAATAGCGTTATGCCCGAAAAAGCCAAGAATCTTGAAACCATATTAGATGGCTCTGTATTAATACATAACATACAGCGAAAGGAATTTCGTTCCAACCGGGTGTCCAAAGACACCTCCCGACAATTTTTTTTTACTTCTGCATATAGTTTTAATAAATAACACACACACACACATCATATCACATTGTCATCTACATCTTTTTATATACTTTCCTGTCGCAGATATGCTGGAAGAGATTTCTTTAGAAATAAGCATTGCCTTTGTACGTATTTTTCTGTTCCTTTCTTCTTGTCTGTTTATATGTGTGTGTAAAAAATAAAATTTATCAGTAAAAGCATTGGCGCGGTGAATATTGCGTTTCTTTTTTTTCATAAAACCAAAAAATCATCTTTAGCTTTTAAGTAACTTGATTACGGCGCCTTAATTATTTAAAGGTAAGCCTATTTAAACCGTATGCCGTGATATTTATAATGTAGAGATGGTCTTTATTTCGACAGCATTTAAGTTCCTCAGAGTAATCATAAATTTTCATGTGAATTGTAAAAAGTATCTACATATCTATATATATAAATATCAATTGCCGTACCTTAGTCTCGCAAAAGAAAAAATAAAATAAGGGACAAAACAAAGGAACAGCCGAAAATTCGAAAAGTTACAAGAAAATTTAAACGGGTCATCTAGTTATTTATAAATAAGCACTACAGGATAAAGACTTAATCGATTCCTAATTTCACACAAACATAATGAGGACAACAAAAATACAATTTCAAAGAAACACATTTAAAATTTTCTGATAAAACGTCACAAATCAAGTGGTGTCCTATAAAATGTTTATGAATGGAAGTTTTCTCCGAAGCCACGGATGGCGGGCTGGACCACTTCGCTCGCTGCACTGCGCTAACAATAAGCTTAAATCTTCGAAGCCCTGTTACATTATTATTGGCTTACGACTTTTATACCTATCTACTTTAATATAACTATAGCTTTTCCTCATTCAACGGTTATAGCGACGAACCAGTGTGTTGTTTTGTGTGGTAACTTATTTATTTTATTTAGTATTGACTCGTACTAAATATAACAGGCTAATAATATTATAAGTGGTAATATTATTGGATTGCCAATAAAAAAGAAATGGCCACCAGCATCGTTCTATTTTTTGTTAAGTACCTGGTACTTGTTGATAGGCCTACACTATCCTCCCATTCCTATTAACACTGTAATTTATAAACATTGTAAAAGTCAATAATTTTTTAAAGACTAACCGTGGAGTTTCTTGCTGGCTCTTCTCCATAGGAAACGACCAATTGGAACCGTGCGCCTATAACTTAGCTTCTGACGTTTCATAAGTACCGACGTAGGTTGATGTGAAATAAAAAACAGTGGCACACCGGGAGTGCCGACAGAAGTGAAAACTTGAACAATAAAAAAAAAATACTTCCAAAACCTTTAAAGTAAACTTGCATAGAATATTGATCCGTAACACAATATAAATAAAGCATACAATCGCGTTTACAAAAATTAGGTGTCGGTAACGGTGCCGCGAGTTCAATTGTTTTTCCATCTCTTAAATGCCCAACGCGCCTAAAGAAGTTTTCACTTCAAACATATTTTGAATTTGAGTTCTGATTTCTGTCCAATGTTTGCTTAATTAGTTATGAAGATCTCTATGTCTCTGATGATGAACAAAGTCCTGAAATTGGAGCTCGTACAAGTTACGGTTCACGCCAGTAGATTGGTGACCATAGTGGACATGGTTGATGGTGCCTCTTGTCACAAGCCTGGTATACTTTAACAGGTTGGTTTTAAAGTTATTCTGCCGTTTGTTGGATAACCAAGCTCTGATGGCCTGAAGCTTGGAATAAAATGAAAATGAAAAAAAATGAAAAATGTTTTATTAATTATACAAGTAAAATTTAACAACTAGTGATTGGAGTCTCCTTTTAAGCAAAAAAGCCTGTATTAGGAGACTCCGCTCTTCCAAAACTTAAAATAATAACATAAGATTACTTGTTTTAAGTGTTATAAAAACAGACGGTTTAAAATAAAAAGAGAAAATTAAAACTAGACAAGAAGCATGCAAATGTGTGAGTGAGAGTAGGGGTGTGTGAATGTGAATATGAGGGTGCGTGAATGTGACTATGACTATGAAGGTGTGTAATGTGAAAATGGGGGTGTGTGAGTGTGAATACTAAGGAGTGTTACTGTGAGTATAAAGGTGTGTAAATGTGAATTTGAATGTTGAATGTGAGCATCGGTGTGTATGAAAGTTGAGTGATAGTGTGAGGGTTTGTTAAATTTAATGTTAAATACAGAGTGCGTGTAAGTGGCAATGAATGAATCAGACTGTATACGACAAGTACGAGAGATGAGAGCAGTAAGTGTAAGGCTTTATTTTATTCCAGTAGCTTCTCCGTGTCATCATAAGTAAGTGGTTTTATCCAGTTAGTTACTATTTTTTTACTTTCAGTTAATTGTTTATTGTATATGTAGATCTCTTTGTTAACTCGATTGTAAAGCTGAGCTGAGCGTTTGTCGTATTGAATACGGGCGAGCTTGGTTTTAGTTTTAGGAACTTCAACTATTATATCCTTTCTTCTTTTCAGGGTTAAGCTGGGATCAAATTTAAGAGTTTTATGTTTCCTGAGAATAGTTTTAACTATATATAGTTTGCGAACAGAGTGTAAATTACTTATTTGATAGAGACTTTGAGTAGGAAACCTTAGGTTTTTGAAGTACATTAATTTTATTAGAGCCCGCTGTCCCCGCTCCAGGTCTATGAATTTAGTCTTCGCAGCCCCACCCCAAATGGGGATGCAATATACTAAGACAGACTGGACTATAGCTATGTAAATTTCATTGAGTAGATTTCTGGGTTTATTTGTGTTAGCGGTTATTTTAGTTGGCACGATATGCCTTAAATTTTTGAAAATCCAACTCAGTTTTCTAATTCTGTTGGTAACTTGTTCCAGATGGGAGTACCAAGATAATCTTTGGTCAACAACAATACCAAGATATTTGGTTTGAGAAACTTTGACTAATGTTGGACATAGGCAGTTAATTGGATTTTCACAATCGTGTACCTTTATAATAAAGTCGGGGTTTGGTTGTGTCCTGTGTGATATGCTAAAACATATGTAATTTGTTTTAGCTGTGTTAAGTGTAAGTAAGTTATTTGAGAGCCATTTAGCAATTTGAATCATACCAGCTTCAGCACTTCTAGCAACATCGTCCCAAGACTTCCCAGAAAACACTACTGCAGTATCGTCAGCGTAGGAAAAAACTGTAGCGTTATTTATTTTAAGGTTGCAGAGGTCATTAATATATAGCAGGAATAATGTAGGGCCAAGCACACTTCCCTGAGGCACACCGAAAGTGACTTTTGCATCGTTACTAACGTATTCTCCCACCTTTACTCTTTGTTTCCGGTTCGAGAGGTAGTCGGTAAACATTTTGAGTGGAATTCCTCTTATTCCTGAAGCTTCTAATTTGTTCAAGAGGACAGGAACAGAGACGGTGTCAAACGCTTTTTTTAGGTCCAGAAAAACCGTAGACATTTGTTTCCACTATCCAGATTACCAGTCACTAGGGAGCTAAGAGTAGTAACTGCATACTCGGTTGATAATCCCGGCCTGAATCCAAATTGCGAGCTGCTTAAGATGTTAAATTTGTGTAGAAATTTTAAGAGCCTCTTATTTATAAGCTTTTCAATAATTTTCGATATGGCTGGCAGATGGATATAGGTCTGTAATGAAATTGTTTATTCTGTAAATAGGATATCGGAATCACTTATACACGTCATATTAAAAAGAAAAAAATAATCTAGATGAAGACGACATTTTCTATCTGAGAACCCTTTTTTTTGGGTGGAAAATTATCAAATAACTTCTCCCGCTTTGGGCGGAGCGGGAGGGCGTGTCAATACTCTTACTGACTAAAACCCATCTGTGTTTCTTCACTCTTACTGACTAAAACCCACCTGAGTCCCTTCAGTTGCCATATTGCCAGGGGCCACGGTATCCCTTTCGGACTTTCCCGCGACCCCGGTAGATCTGAGAACCCCTGAGAAGAAAAGAAAACCAGGGGTAAGTACGTAGAATTTGGTGGTATTCAAAAGCAGTTGAAGCACGTTGTGATTATTTTCCTAGGGAATAAACTGGGTGGTCTATTTCTAGCTTAAGAAAAGACATAGTTAAATAATCTAATGGTTCTATGTATTCATGCAAGTTAACTGTCTACATGCTAGTGTTATGGGTCACAGCAATTTGACAGGATAGGAAGTGAACACGCAACTTTGCCATTGCCGGTCACACACCCGTGTAGCTTGTTAAACTGCCCTGTCTGTTGCAAAAAAAATTAAGTTCTTTACACAACTACATTGGTGAAAGAAAGATTAGATCTGTACCCTAATTGCGTAACATATGATCAATCATTTTGAAAGAGATTACTAATCCATTGCTTCATACGTTCGAAAAATTTGTATACTCAACAAAGTAAATAACGCAATGTACGTTGTTGAACTATCAAAAGGAAACAGATTGTCATTGATCGTGTATTACGCAATGAGGGTGCAGATTTTAAACTGTGCATACGTAAAATCTAAAGCCTAAAGCATAAATACAGTGTGGCGATTAGGTTATCACATTAAATGAAGCCACGTATTTTAAAGTTTCAACTTACACAATTAAAATACTTAATTACAATTATAACATTCTAGCCCTGGGACCTTTCTTTTTGCTTTAGTATTTAACAACATTAAACTTAATTTGTGATTATTTGGAAACAATACCATAAAGTTTGTGTTTAATTGTTGATACTATCGCCCCGTGCGTGTCTAGTGGTTTTTATTTCGTGCCAATTTAGATGTAATTTTTTTTTATTTTTTTTTTTCTCATCCTATTGATAACAACTTATAATAACTGCTGTACTATTTATTGCGATAACCTAATCGTCATTCTGTATATTGTACCAGCAATTAGAAGTCCCATAATAATATGATAATTTATTGTAGGTTTGGAAAATCACGAGTCACGGTTTGCCACAGCACAAAATTATCCTTTTCCACATTCAAAACCGTTATAATCGTTTCCCAAAAGATATTTTCTTTCACGTCGTGATAAAAGTAGGTTGATGACGACGATCGTCCCAATCCCAATATACTCCCAAAATAACATGATCTTACAGTACATGATCTATTAATAGCATTAACAGCCGAAACTCAAAACAACAAGAGTCATAATCGAATGTGAATACTTAATCGATTGGGCCCACAAATAACAGTAAACAAAGCGAACTGACTACAGTAGATCGTGGAGCGGCATCGTAGGTAATTGTCGCGGTGGTATCCGCATTTGCGTCACTATCTACTACTGTACTATGCAGATGACACTTCTAACATTCATAGTCGACTACACACACACGAGTATAAAACTAGGTGATACGACATTTAGCGGGGTATAAGCATGCTCGCACTTGGCATACTTTTTGTACGTCCAACAATAGGTCTCAGACCAAATAAAAACTAAGGCAGCGCTGTCAACAGTGACGTGAGGCCGGTTTCGTAAACATGTGTGCACTTAGAATTAGTGAGGTGTAGTTTGATTGTAAATGTGTGCGTGTGAGCGTGTATGCACAGAGCGGAGGTGTAGTATTGGCATGCTTCACTTTATTGTTCGCAGCGCTGTCTTGCTATTTTATTTAGTCTGAGAAATAGGTTAGATTTTTTTTTGTATGACCTACGTTTTGTAGGACGTGTGCATTGATGCATTTGATCTCTACTGTTTCATTTGACTCCTACAAAAAATCGGCCACCGATTCTATGCCGTCTGCGAACGCTCTAAAGAGGACTCATTCGCGAGTTCCAACTAAAATTCTCTGCAAATGACGTACGAGTATAACTCCTCTGTGTATGTACACAACCCATGAATTAGTAAGGTATTTGTATGGTGCGTAATCTGCGTTCATGGAAGCTTAAGCTCCGCCTTCTACGTTTCTGTTATGGGGTGTATTCTCATATTTTCTCCAAGGCCTCGTACTCGGTCCGTTGAGAATTTTTACATATTTGTATCCAACCTTTTGTTTTTTGGTAAACGTTTATTGCGTATAATATTTCTTTTAGATAAGCGACGTACTTTAAAGTGAAGGGATGTGTAAAAATTCGTTTACTGAATCCCCTAAGAGGCTGGGGTAATACTCGTAGGTTGAGATTAAAGAACACAGCCATAGCTTACTTTGTTGTGGCAGTTTTCTGGCTCACTGATTTAGGTAGAAATTACAGTGTGTAAACTAGTTCTTACACGCGACGTTGCCCGGATTAAAATGCTGTCAATTTCAAACTTAAACTTTTGCTTCTCATTGTGAATCTTACAGACTAATGGCAGTCTACCAAAAAATCTATAGGTTAGTTAGAGGTTACAAAATTAGAAAGAAAGAAAGAAAAATAAATTTATTTGCCCCAGGTTAAGGAACACAATATTCGAAAACAAATTTAAAAAAAAACAGAAACAAAAAAAAACAAACAAACAAATTACAAAAACAACAAAAATATGATATTGACATTAAATGTCATACCTCGAACATAGTCTTTGACGTCATAATTAAGAACACTTAAAGCTAAATGAGACGTTTCCACAGAAATATTGATTTACATTATTATAAAGTTCACAAAAGGGTCTTTGAACTTCCAACATTGTAACTCTTGGGACACAAAATTTCGGCCTTGAAAGCCTCTGTCTGCACACATTATAACACCGTCTGCTTGTAATAAATACTTTTTAGGGTTCCGTACCCAAAGAATGCCAACTGGACCCTATTACTAATGCCCAGCTGTCAGTTCGTCCGTCCGTCCGTCTGTCATAGTGGTCGCAGGGCTGTATCTATCTACTGAACCGTAAGTAATGGGTAAACACTTGAAATTTTCACAGTGTGTAATACTATAGCCGCTATATAGCCTAGTGATAGTGATAGCCTAATGGTGTGATCGTCGGACAGCCAAGTCTAGGTCTCGAGTTCAAACCCAAGGCTCGCACCTCTGACTTTTTGGATTCATATTATGGGCGTATTGTATACTTATCTCTTGCTTAAAAAACGGTGAAGGAAAATATCGTGAGGAAACGAAGGCGGCATGCCTGAGAGATATATTTCTCGATGGCATGTGAGGCCAAGTCAGAGGCCCATGAGCGGCTTTAAAACTCTGAAACCAGGTTAGTTTTTAACCACACGAAAAGAAGAAGAAGAAGCCGCTATTATATATGTACCAACAAATAATGAATTAATATGACATACAAAAAACGTGTTTATTTCGGCGTTTTTTGCTCGATCTTTATAATGGCAGTGACTTATTGTATGGTGGTACCGAACCCTTCGTGTGAGCGTCCGATTCGCACCTGGCCGCTTTTTAGTTTCATGCCAGTAACCTTTGCATAATTTAGTCTAAAAAGAAAAAGAATTTAGCCTCTTTGTTAGTTCGTAACTTCGGAATGACTACATCTATTTCGATTCAACTTTTACTTGTTATGTAAGAATAGACTGCAGTGAATGTTAGATACGTGTTGATTTAATTTTGCCCTATGACAATCTGGGTACTAAGCTGATAGTGAAAGTTTTGAAATCATTGGCTATGGCACTTTTTTTAACAATCTCTCGAAATAATGCTGGCATGATGGTTAATAAAATTGATAATAATTACTCTCTCTCAATACTTTGGAGCAGTGATATTTTTTGTTTCTAGTAGCTATAACAGCCGCTTAATTACATTAATTACAGCTTCTGTAACACAGAAAACATTACACATAATACGATTTTATTTCTCAAGCACGTAAGAAAAGAAAAAGCACAAACGATCTTACGAAAAAAGTTAACACGTTGTATCAAAGAGGCCGTGTGCCCGGTGCGCCTCATTGGACATACGCCAGACCATAGACTTATCTCCACTTGTTCGACCAAAGACACGCCATTACACGGCTGATTATAATAAGTTGAGCCATTTGCCGCCAATAAAATACATTCTACGTGCGACTTTGGCCAAATTGTTCACTATATCTTTATTTGAACACTTTGTAAGTGTCTGGAAGTCTGTTCAATACTTTTGGTTTAGTGTCGAACATCTTATTTACGCCATTTATTACTTCAATCTCAAAGGTTTTTATTAAAAGCAGATGTAATCGTTCTTTTTAGGATATCGATTTTTGCCGCTTCTGTGTAGACCGGATTAAAATCTTCCCAGTTGGATAAACATGGAGCCGATTGTATTACTAGAAAATAAGGTATTAAAATATATTTTTTAAGCCAGGTTTCGACAAGACTCCTTCTTGTAGAAATCTATTAATTGTTCAGTTTAAAGCAAATATGTTTTAGAATACTGTTACTGTTAGCCTGTTAGTGCTTGCGATCCAGTGCTAATGTGTATCAATGGTCGTTGTTTTTTCCAGCTCGTCCCGCCATCTCAACATCTTCATCGTTTATTTATTTATTTAGGTTGTTAGCCAACAATAATTGCTGTCATCGAAATCATCATCATCATCTCTGTCATCGTTCTTTCATGTTTTAGAATATCTAAAAAATATTTCCAAGTAATTGCAAAGTAAAAATAATTACAATCTATTTTTGCATCAAACCATAGCCGGATATCTTGTCAGTTTTCTACAAATACAAGCTACTACAGTTTTGCAACTTAAATGTTCAATTTATAGTCGGCTAGTTCCACTGTAGCTGCTTTTGTTAGCAACAGCGAAATGAATCGAAAGTGATTAATAACGTTACCGTTATTAGTTCGGAACTCAACGAATCTAATTATGAAACAAGTTCTTTCCTATAGCTACCTAGTATTTAGTCTATATATCTACTATTTCATACTAGTTTATTGGATGTCTACAAATCTCAAAGTCATGCTTAATATCCGGATCAACGCCAAAGGAATTCGACATTTTGACATTTATCACGATCAAATTGGTCTGTTGCTAGATAAAGATCGCTTGCCAGTCTTGCAAATTTACTATTGCACTCATTAGATTTTTAAGACAAGAGTTGCTTATAAGCACAGATTAATCTGTGTTATAAGTTTAGTTTTGACTCCCATATTAAAATTTGTTATTAGAAGATGTTCATGTCCATCAAGAATCTTTTCAAACAATTTCAGTCTTACAACTCCAGATCTACTACTCAAGTCCTTTAAACTAGAAACAGTAGACCGTAAACCCCGAAAACGTTGAATTGTCCTGGAATTTACAGCAAATTTAACGGGACCAAACACGGTCTGTCTCGGGTCGGGAGAGCGCGGCACATTGTTACTCAGTCGCTACCTAGATGGCGCTAGTCGTTAGGGTATCTCGCCGGTTGAAATGGAATTCATCGGGCCTTCAGACGGTCATTATAATCGGGCCCATTGTCACGTTCTTGTGAACTGGCCCTAAAAGTAAGTATCAAATAACAATAAGAAAAATTAAGGCGAATACCGACAGCTCGACTGTGTTTTGTTTTATTTAAAAGTTGTTTTATTAGTGGTACCAGTTTGTAGGGAGCTGAATTGTAAATTGAAAGATTGGTTAAATATTAATTTAATTTTTGAGTAATTTAAAAGTGGTGTATTATGTAATGAATGATCCATCAATAGACTTTAAATAAGACAGTAAAATGAAAGCTGATATCGGAAATAATAGTTAAATATTGCATGAAACCTTTCACTGACACAATTTATAATTACCCTAAACCGGGTTTGATAACTATCCCCTTGAGTTACTCAGGCGTGCCTTTCTATCAATCAAAAGCACAGAAATCAGGAGCAAAAGGTCTTCCGTTACAACAAAACATTTCTTTGTTGTAAGATTTGGGTATTTATGTTAGGAATATTTATTTCTATGATTGTATAAAGATGTTTTCTTTTTGCATTCGCAGCTTGCAGACCACATTTTCAACTCTCGGTACTAGGCAGAGCGTTGAAAATTTAGTGCGCGATAAAATCCCGCCGCGATTTTATTACGTCCGTGCGAACGTCGGCTTACTCGCACTCAGTGCTATTTCTTTTTTGTCACATAACATTACATTACGCCCATATCCCCCGAAGGGTAAGGCAGAGTTGCAACCATAGTATATCTACATTTCGCCTGTTGTGTTTTAAGTCTGTCTGCCATGTAATAGAGGCGAGCTTATTGCTATCAACCGAGCACAAATCCAGACTCCGGCTGCTGCTGAGAGTTCAATTCTTCGAGGACTTTCTGCTTTTATTTTAATTGTTTTAATTTTTTTATTAATGTTTTAATGAGTGTATTTTAGTTTAATTTGTGATTTCCTGTGCGAGTCTCAATAAATACTTTTTCTTTCTTTCTTTTCTTTTTCTTTTTTGTCATATTCTATTATTTTCCTTCATTTATCAAGCATCATCTATAGTCTTCATATGCTGTTTTCCGAACCAGATTTACCTCTAAATTCGCAAAACAGCGAAATATATGAAACTAAGCCACATCACTAGTAACCAGGCTACGATCGGTCGTCTTTGCCTACCAAATGACGTGATTGAATACATCGAATCGTTTAAGGCAAGCACTTGCCAAGTGAAAGCGTGACGTCACTCATACTGCATACATTCTATAAACGCACTTGAAATCGGACATTGCGCATTCGTAAGGACACCAGCTGTATCGGAATGTGATATGTGGCACTGATTTTGAGTTCAGTCTCTTTTTGATACAGGGATCCTTAGCAGCCGTGAATGGTTGTAAGTAGAATAATGTAGGCAAAATCGCGTTTGGCTAACGATTTAGAAATCTGAGTTCAAAATTATTTTTTATGTTTAATGTTTTGTGTTGCGTAATGTAAATTATTTTGCATTCAATTGTATAGAATCAAGTTTTTCTAACTGAACAGATAGCTGTGCTGCTGGGGAGTTTGTTGCGCCACTTCTTCTTCCCAGCTAAAGCACTAGGAAGTGGTGAAGGGTGAGCGTTTTGGGGGACTGTCTTATATAATTTTGACGTTCGAAAAGTGCTGATTCTAAGCCTAGTTTGAATAAATGACTTTTGAATTTGATTTTATAAGACCTAAACTGGAGGAAGCTGTGCTCATACACTTTGTCGTTTTCAAGTAATCAAATTGCATTTCTTTTTAAGCTTTTAGCGACACGAGAAGAGCCATTGATGGTAAATATGCAGGATAGATTTAAACTAAAAATAAATTTATTATTATTAGTTGAGTAAAAGGAAACTAAAAAATAAAAGGATTAACAGATGACCTCGTTAAACTAGCTCGAGGTACAGCAGCGGCTTTTCACACTTATAGAGGTTGAGGCTGGTTGGGAAAGGTAGCGAAGAAAAAAAAAATGTTATTTCCACGAAATTTAAGAATGAGTCATAAATAGCATATGTTAAATTACACTCGGCTGTCACTTATAGAGGCACAGGTGTGGCTTATCTCACTTATAGAGGTTACGGTTAGTTGGGAAAGGTAGAGAGGAAAAATACAATCTTATTTTCACGAAATATAATAATGAGTCATAAATAGCAGATGTTAAATTACACTCGACTGTCGCTTATAAAGGTACAGGCAAGTTGCAGTCTCAATTATAGAGGTCCACGAGTGTAAAACGACTTGCTCTTATAGATGTTTCTGTTTCTCACTTATAGAGGTTTTAGACAGTTAAAATGACGGGACCTGGCAATTACTCTCATTTATAGAGTTTTCTCGCTTACCCAGTTCTCACTTACCCAGGTTTGACTGTATATAGAAAAAGATTTTAAAAACTAGATCAAAATAACGTTGGACGAACATCGTCAACTACGAAATGTCGGTATAGTAAACTAAGTAATAACTTAATTAGTTTCCTTTTAATTAATGAACGATTTTAGACTTTGTAACTATCATTTCAATTCGTAAATAAGAAGTGTATACAGAGTTGTATTAGGAGAGGTAATTTACAAGCAAATCACCCCTGAACAATATTATGAACTATGAAAACCATGTAACATCTCTGTAACAATATTCTCACAAATAAATGGACTATTACTATTACTATTACTATTTGATTCCTATGCAAATGTCAATAATTTTAGAGTTATTTGACATTTTATATTTTTATTTCATATAATTATTTTAAAATTTAAAATGTAAATCTAACGGATTGCCGACGTATAACCAATAACCCTGTATTTATTAGTTGTGTAAAACCCACCTTTTGGGTGGGAAATTATCAAATAACTTCTCCCGCTCTGGGCGGAGTGGGAGGGCGTGTCAGACTCTTACTGACTAAAACCCACCCGCGTTCCTTCGGTTGCCCTGTTGCCGGGGGCCACGATTTCCCTGTCGGTTTTCTTCGAACCCCCGGCAGGCATTGGCCCTAGCGGACCCCGTCAATTCTGCTGACATCTCTTTGAGGCACGCGTGGAACACAACGCGCCGTCGACCCGGGCTTGGTCCTTATCGGACGGCGAGCTACCCATTGCTCACCGACCGCAAGCCCGCGCCTACGGTGGCCGGAAATCCAGATAGGTTGGGTTGGGAGATCCAACGATCTGTGTTCCACATTAGCCCTGAATCGAAAGAGCTGGAAGTCATGGGGCCTTTGCCCAGTAGTGGGATGATGCAGCCTATGGAGTCCCCGAAACGATCAATTGCAATTGGTCGATTGCGATCAATTTGTACTGTAGTAATATTGTCAATCGCTTCAGTTGCATTTGGTAGACGATCAATTTGCGCATCAACGTGTATCAATGACGTAAAAATTGCCAATAGGGATGAAGACTAGAAATCGTGGCCCTCGGCAACATAGCAACTGAAGGAACACGGGCGGGTTTTAGGCAGTAAGAGTCTGACACGCCTTCCTGCTCCACCCAGAGCGGGAGAAGTTATTTGATAATTTCCCACCCAAAAAAAAAAGGGATGAAGACTAAAAATATATTTTTGTCCATTTTATTATTAAAAAATATTGGACATATATTTTTTCTTTTTTTACGTTATCAAAAGATTATGGCGATACATTGAGTTAAAATGTGCCATGACGTCACGAGTATGTAGATTTTATATTTACTTGTGACGTATCGACCCCTACTCCCCAACTTGCATGCGTTTTATCTAAGTATTTTTTTATTAATTATGATAAAGCAAAAATACGTGTCTAATATTTTTTTATTATCTGATTGACGGACTAAATAGAATTTCTTTTTTCTTACCCAGGCATCATCATTATTGCAATTGATCGTTCTGTAAGAGAAAAGTTAGTAGTAGACGTTATATTTTTAATTAAAGATAATCTATCGATCATCGAAGGCACTATAGTCGATGCATACTTACATGTAGTGCATAGCTATGGTGTATTGTATTGTAATGTAAACAATTCCACAATTCACTCTGTACCATAAACAATTACTGATGCATCAACATTTTTCCCACAAACAGCAAAACTATTTAATATTGTTTTGTTCATTAACTTTTCATGTTTCTTTGTATTTCGTTCCTTATGTTGCTCGAACAAGGATCGCCCCTTCTGCATCTTTTGTGCTACCCCTTACCTTCGGGTACTATTTTTCCTGGACCATTAACCACCCTCTGTAATAATTCGATGAAAGCATTTGTTGACAGGCCCAAATTTTTCGTTTCAATTTAGCAGCAACTCTGCTATTCTGATTTAAGGTTAAAATGAGAGTTTTATTACGATTTTGCTAATTTCTATTGAAACCTCGCTGTAGGTGAGTTTACGTTCCTTGATTGAAATATTCTTGTGGTTTTTTTAAGACTGACATTAATTATAGAACACTTGATATTGGACATAAGTAAGCATGCATGTTGGTATGGCGTTAGTAAGTAGGTACATTATAAAGTAGTTTGATATATTTTTATTTAAACCTCGACTTATCAAAGTTATCTAAACAATTCGACAAAAAAAAATATGCAATAAAAATAATAATACAATGTCTACGGCAAATTTAGTCTTTAGTGGACAATTTAGTTGATTGCTACAAGTAGGTAACTAAATTATTAAGATTCCTGTTTGGTTTTGGCATTATCTAATCAGTTTTAAATGTCATCGATTCTCGCCTCCGCTCATTGTCGATCAAAGCTAGCTAGCATTTATTAGATTAGATTTAAATCCGATATTTTTGTTTAGATTTAGTTCATCGGCATTAGATTGCCCGATTCTAGGTAGTTCTATAAAAAAGAGATTTTTTATAGAACTGGGGTTTACCACCACTTCATACTTATAGCAGTATTATTTGAATCTCACTCCAGTGTGGAAAAGTGATGGCGCTATATTTTCTCTTTCCCACACACAAGTAATCCTAACTTTAAATAGATTATATATTTTACTTAACGAAAATTAAAAAAAAAATATGATTTTTGTTTGTAACGCTTTCACGACTAAACGGCTGAACCGATTTTAATGAAATTTTGTTATTATTTATTTATTTATTTATGCATACAGTCTTGATACAGGTTCATGTTTGTTTTGTACCATTAAACCAGACATGGTTTGTATTGGTACTCACATTCGCTATAAGAACACTCCTTAATCACTTAATTATAACTTGTATTTACTTATTCTATGTTATTCACGTATTTTATCCATGTACCCACATTATTTGCTTCTATTATATAAATAAGCAAACAATGTAGGTACATGAACAATAATTTGCACGTAACTTTTTATGCCGTAAACATCTATCAGTAACTACGTGAGTCACACACATGTACCAGTTTTGAATCTTAGCTGCTTGCTATTGGGCCGCTCATTAGAAGACCGATTCTAGTCAACGCAAAGAAATTCTTATACATGTTGCTTCGCTTTTATTTATTTTAGTTAGTGTTTTAATTAAATTTGAAAACTATTTTATTAAACTAGGTTAAATAAGTAGTTGTAATAGTATTTTTTGTATTTTTGCTTATAGTTTTTAGGGTTTATTTCGTTTTTAATAGATTTTGGTATTTCATTGTATATTGTGGGTATTAAAATTTTACCGTTCGCCTGCCATAGTTTTCTATTTCTAACCTGAGGTACTATTACTTTATTTCTGGTGATACTTCTAGTGATTATTTTATGTGATATATGTATTTGAATGCTTTTGTTATTAAATTGCTCAATCATGAGGGTCCTGTTGAGTCTAGTCTGAAATGGCAAAATCTTACAATATTTAAATAGTTCAATGACGTTATCTTTATATTGGTGTTTAATTTTTCTGGATACGATAAGTTTTAAGAGTCTAACTTGCAGTTTGGAAATCCTTTCAGTATTTGTATGAGGCTACTTTATACCCTGAGACATAGGCTACTTTTATCGACATACAACGCGGGCGAAAACCGCGGGCGGAAGATAGTATATTATAAAGGCGAAATTGAGTTTGTCAGTTTATTTGTTACGCTTTCACGCTAAAACGGCTGAACGGATTTGGATGAAATTTGGCACATAGATGTACCATAACCTGGGTTAAGACATAGGATACTTTTATCCCGATATTTCCACGGGATCGAGACTTATGCGGATAAAATAATACTGCTTTAAGAGGTGGTGGTAGGCGGGTGATGGAGTTTCAAAACTTTCGGTTCTTGTAATTTTTCTTTGATTTAATAGGTAAATACTTAGAAACGATTATCGATGATTATTTCTACCATAGGTTTCATATTACTATTTCACTCGAATAAAATTTATCGAATATATTATATTATTAATAATTTCCCATACTAGTGACGATACGTTAGTATTTATTGTCTTTCCTTTCGACTGTACAGACTATCCCGGTTCGGTTTGCTCTTATAATCTCAGAGCTACCCAATTAATTAATCCTTAGGAATCGATATTTGCTCTTAATCCTGTTATTTATACTACATATTAATATAATTTTCAATTTTCTTCTGCTTTTTTGTTTCCTTTTCCAGTGTTGATAATTAAGTAGTTAATAAAGTTATTATAGTTGTTTATTTTAATCCTAATTATAACGTAAATAACATAATATGTGATAGGGAGCGAATATGAGCCTATCTTTATATATCTAATGTTTCTCATGCCTTTTTTTGTAGCAGAAGTATCAGAGCTGATTAAAATGTTCTTTATAAAAAATCTACTCTTGTGTTTTACTGTTTAGATTTTCGTTGCTCTCACTCTGCGCTTCGCCCCGTGGTTTTACCCGCATAAGGCTTAATTCCGTGGGAATATCGGGATAAAACGTATCCACGTTCTAACCCAGGTCATTGCCTGCCCATTTCCCAAATTTCATCCAAATCCGTTTAGCCATTTTAGCGTGTGAAAGCGTAACAAACAAACATACAAAAATCTAGATTAAATATCTTTTTCTTTTTCTCATATGTATTATCATTACCTGTTTTTTTTTACAAACAGTGGTAGCAGTTGTAGGGTCTACATAGGCTTCCACACTCCACAATCTGGTGTGGTCATCAGTGAAACACGGAGCGTTGACTTCCTTCGTGTCCAGTCCAGGACATTGGTAAACTGTTTCGAAACACGCAACGATGTAAAAAAAAGAAATAGCGAGAAACGTTGGAAAAGCGTTCCAGATAAAAAACTGATTGATGATAAAATAGTAAGCTATATCTAAGTATATTGCAGGAATACACAGTACATTACATAGTATTAATTACTACTAACGCCTATTGTGGACCAACAAGATGTCTTTTGAACATAAAAATAAATATGTAAACATATAACTCAAAGCATTTATTTCAATTAAACCAATTACAGGCACTTTTGAATTGTCGAAGAGTCGGTCAGTCAGATGTAGCTAGTTGCCCATTCCAAAGCGTTGTAGGTTCCTCTATAGAAGAACGTGCAAGAAATTTCATGGACACTCTTTTAAACCGAAATATCGTTACAAAATGTAGGTTACATCATTAATGTTGAAAGATACGATAAGTATATAGAATACTAGCAGCGTCCCGCGGTTTCACCCGCTTACGTCTCGATCCCGTGGGAATATCGGCATAAAAAGTATTTTATGTGTTAATCCTGGTTATAAACTATCTGTGTGCCAAATTTCATCCAAATCCGTTCAGTAGATTTTGCGTGAAAGAGTAACAAACATCCATCTATCCATCCTCAAAATCTTTCACATTTATAATGTTAGGTATATATATTTAATAATAATAAAAATATACAACATTATATTTAAATAATAAAAATATAATAAAAAATAAAAAAAATATCTTCATTGGGAATAGTTTCGATCGTGGATGAACGTATTTTTGACATTTTGTAAATATAATAGTGAATTACTTATTCATATAAATTTTTCAAGACCTGGGCTAAACCTTGATAAGTAATGTTAAGTTCAAACAAATGTTAAAAGCTTTACCACTTTATATTACACACATTCTATCTACTTATAAGCGTCTGGTATATAACTACTTAGTGTTCTGTGTTGCCATCTGACATTATGCCGAGCAAAAGCACTGTTAGTATTTTGTTTTTTTACTTTTACGGTGTTTTATTTATTTTCATTCGTTTTTTATTTGTACTGCTCGACGATTATGTAAACTTTTCTACAAATGTATTTTACTTTATTAGAAACTGTTTATCCCATTACCAAGCTTAGGTAGAACATGTTCTTCGACTTAAATGTTGTCTGTTTATCTGTCTAAGATGATGGAGGTGCGTAGTGCGTAGGTAGCCTGTAAATAATTCAGGTTTCTACAAACGGAATAAACGGTACCTACAACATTATATTATTACCTATGTGTATTCTCGAAGAAGCTACATAAATACTTAATTGTAAATAGTGGCTTGAGAAAACCAATTTACTTTAGTCTGTTTAAATTTTTCATAAACAGTACCTATTCCCCCTTCTTTATGAAGTTTTATTAAACTTTCGCCTGTGCTTTTGGACTTACTGTTTTGGTAGTTCAAACAATCTACGCCGGACATCCCTTTAATAGTAAAAACAAAAAGCATCAGCTAATAGGTGCACTACAATTACCAATATATCGTCCGGATCAGTGCCTATTATGCGTCTCACACCACACCTGAGACGTTTTTAATTATCGAAAGTAAACATCCCGGAATCTGTTACGGGACTTCATAAATGTAAATTGGAGGCGCGCATCCCGTTTAGCGGGGCTGCCCCGCCCCGCGCGCCACCCCGCTGCTCCCCCCTCCGCCCCGCGCGCCGACGGCCGAGGAAACGGGGCCGGGCGCCGACGAACCGAGGATTGCGGTGTACATCACTACGATATACTTATTACTATCGTTGTATTAGTAAATTGCAGGAAGATTTTAGTTTTCCCGGAATTGTTGGCGTAGTGCTGTAGCTTGCTTAGATTATGCCGAGATTGCTAGTTTAGCTTAAGCCGCTAATCGAATGGCAGCAAACTATAGGTGAAATTAACAGGTTTTTACTTTTTTGTTGTTTCTTTTTTAAGTACAGATACAATATTAATCTCACTGTGTTAGAAAATTCAGATCGATTTCAATTTAGTATTTAATCATTTCAAAGTGGTTCATTTCATCATTAACCTATTACGACATAAATATAAAACAGATTTTATGGTTCAACATAATTCAATATTTGATACTCATTGAGACCACACAGATTAAGCTGGATCAGAAGAATATAAACTTAACTGACCTAATGATAAGGATGAAAATGGTTCGCAAAATAATAAAACGAAATGAAATATCAAAGAAGTACGAGCCGACTTTTGAAAATTTGACCAAAAATCCGTGCCGGTTGATTCGTAAGAGGCGTGAATATACTTTTATAGAAAAAGACAATAGGCAGTGAGGGGAAGGGTTCGAGTCGAGGCACAATGGCTGCGTCGGCGAGCCAGCAGGTAGAATAATTAATTGCCCCTCAGAGGCATAACGTCCCAGATAGTGCTTGTGGCAATTTTAAACAAATCTCGTAATTTTAGGCCTGTCAATAACTACTAAATAATGACAGCAACAGTTTTGTGTTCAAGTTTGTATAAATTAAAGTAGAATTACTTACATTTTATGAAAATTATAATTTCTAGGAAATTTCTATTATGAAGTTGATCTTCAAAACTTAAACAAGTCTTCATCGTTGTGGAAAGTTTAGTCAGTTCATCAGTTGGAAAAGTAACGTAGTGAAGAATTCAAATTTAATGTAGATGTATCAGAATTGTACCAAAACCTTCCTAAGTAAGTTTTAAGGGATAAAACGGATGAACTTGAAATAAGCCAAGATTAACTAAATGTAGCAAATATTAATCACGAAATACAAACAGTAAACTATGTACACCGTTGAGAAGGGTAGACATTAGATATATTTTGATAGATAGTCGGCAAACACGATTTATTATATACTCGTTACGAAATAAAGACGATAATATTCAGATAATAGCTTGAATGAAACTGACAGGTCAAACGGAAAACGCTTTCAGTTACATTCTTTTGTAATAAATGCGGAGAAAAAATAAATCCAAGATTGTGATATTGAGATCTGTGTTCTGAAGGTAAGTTACGTAATCCTGAGAGGAATCTCTTTAATAATAGCGAGTCTGCTGTTAATTGAAACTGCTCATTCTTGGTTTTGATAAAGTGATGTTTGTGGTAAGCATTATATTTTCTTCCACAGTTGGTTTTGAGATAGGCAACGTTTGTGTAAGGCTTTCTATCATCCATCAACATTTACACATCAAGGTGTGGAAACAAAAAGGGTTTGGTTTGGTGTATCGGTCAACAATTCGGGCACTAGTTCGAAAAATCCACGATCAAAAAACCTCAAAAACTGTCGTTTGTCTTTTATTTGTCGGTGCTTTTTTAACATATTGTGGATATGGGAGCCCCGATGCATTCACCGCACTGGCATTCAAACGATACTTTTTTGGATTGAGCGTATTTCAGATTAGCCCGATGTCAGTAACATTGCTAGCCAGCTGAATGGCCCTTTGAACTTCATTAAATAACAATCTGTGAGAAACATTTAATCATATCTATCAAATGCCTTGAAATTATAATTTGAACTTAGTAAATTGGTATTGAAAATACTAGTAATTAAGCGCAATAAGCACATGAACGTTTAAAATGGGTGATCTGAAAATCTAGTGTCTCTGTCACACCCATTACTTGAATATTAATGATAGTGAAATTTAATAAAGTAACATTAATAATTTATCTAGAAATGTATGAATATCAAAATAATGAATTCTGAAACAAATTATTTGAATAAGTATGCTTTCTAATGATATTAATTAGTTATGTTATGAACTTATGAGTAACACGATGAAAACGTTGCGTTGGATAAAAAAAAAAACATGAAATAACAGTTATCATGATTCAATTTCTGGTTAAAATTGAAGCTTATAATGTGCAACATCCTCATGAAAATTGAACAAAGAGCTCGATAAGGATCATTAATTTGAACCAGGTTTCAATGAATTGAACGGTTTTGTGAAAATTTCACTGAATCACCCCGGTAGGTATACATAATAGCACGAAAGAGGAAAGATCGCAGAACTAATACGCTTCAAAAGCAGGTAACATGTTAAGTTGTTAACACTTCATTTGGTTCACTTGAATTATTTCCCTTTGTTGAAAACATTAAGGGAACTAATACACCTGATTGAGTTTATTGTCTTCAAATTACACGAACTTTCAATTTGCTGATTTAATTGCTTTTACTGTTTCTAGAGGGAGACGTAGTACGCGTGTTTCGTTGTCATGTCTTTCAGTATCTAAAACGGCTGTGCTAAACTTAATAACAACATTTTCAAGATCAGCATTCGCTTCGCTGTCTGTCAAGACATAAAGTTTATCTTATAAACATTTTGTTATTTTCTTCGGTTTGAACTCCATTATAATGTAAACAATTACTGTTTTAGTCAAATTGTTGCCTATTTCACAAATAATTGTTGTACTAAAGTTTGTATTTTCTTCACGATCTTACTCATAGTTATTTTGTTATTAATTTATACATAGCTTCAATGGAGTTTTGTGTGGGAGATGATTATTTGGAAATTTTGGAGGCAGATAAACTAAACCTGGCTTGATTTATACTCATCATTGGGGAAAGTTAGAAAATCCGTCATGACGTTTATGAGGATAAATTATCCTAATCACTGAGTGAGTCCAACGTGTAATATTTGTTTTAATTTCCTGGTAAAAAAGTTGTGAAACAGTTGACAGTGACTTAAACACAATTTAAAATAGAGAATCTTTACCAAATTACTCAGAATTTTCCAAAATTGAACGTATTTTTATTTTGCCAGCAAAATAATCGAGTTTGATCGGAGTATGTTTCTTGAAAGAATTTGCGCTGATGATTAAATTTTTGTTTTAGAGTGTATAAAGGACACATGCATTAAAATCCCATGCAGGAGCTGCCACTACTGCCAATAACATCCAGGTTTACGTTTCCTTAAATAATATCCAGTTCCTTCAATAATAAAAGTCATGAGAAAATTAGAAGAGACATACATTCATGCAGAACAAGGATAAAATGTTGCGTAACGATTATTTTAGTTTTTACGAATGATGCAAGATGCAATTCTAAGGTTTAGCAAGTGGAGCATTACTAATAAATGAATCACAACAATGACATCACCATGGGAAATATCCAATAACTTGCCGACTACAATAAGCGTTTGTACTGTACTACGGAGTTTGATGTCCTAGCTATCTGTATTAGGTATTTGGGACATCAAAATCTGTGTACAATGACCTCGACGGGCGGCGTGTTCGCGCCAACCTTGCCCGGCCGTCGTCATGGCGGGAGCGCGGGCGGTCGCGGTCGAAATTTTAAATTTCGAACGACACGACACTCGGCACGTTCAGTCGAGTGATCCCGGAAAGTAAGTCCGGTCAAGTGCACATCACTAATTTACGTGTTTATGGTTTTAGTGTTGCATATGAGCGGTTGTTTATTAGTTTAATGTTTATTGCTTTTATGGTTAATTTGCATTTGTATGGAGGTTTATGAAGGTGCAACAAATTCCTGAGTTACTTTTATGATCTAATTGAATTTGCTTCATCATTAAGCAATGTTTAAAAGCAGTGTGTATTTAGCTGCTGATGAAGCAAAATAACATAGTCATTATGTAGGTGAAACTAATGAACAAAAGGAAACTAAACAAAGATTTATTATCTTATATTATACTTAATTATTTTCTTACCGTTTTCAGTGTGATATAAATATCTAAAAGAAGACGTAGTAGGTAGTACGTGCTAATTATAGTAAATCTAAAAAACCGAGAGCATACGGTTACAGATCATTGGAAATTAGACGCAAAGTTGTGAAAGTCCCGAAGTGCGGCATGCCAGCGATCACGTAAGATGCAGCCATCTAGGCAGCCACTGAGCCACTCAAATATTTCATAATGCCCATCTAACAACGATGTTAGATTCAGAGAATTACTATTCGTTCCAGCTAGGAGAGGAGGATAACTGAAAAAAATATGAGTATAGACAACAATCTAAGGAAAGATAGATTCAGAGACCTACCAGTTAGGAGAGAAATAAAATTGAAAAGAGACTGCGGTCACACATTCCAAGAAAACTATAGCAACAATCTTAGTATTTGAATCAAAAGCCGTTAAAGTTAGCCATTACCTCAATGTAATATGAATAACTGAATACACTTCATATATTTGAAGAGTAAACACTACATTAACGCTATTAAATTTTTTATACAAAAAAATTTCAAATATTTTGAATACATTACCATTGTAAACACTAAACAGTGTGTATATATGTATGAATTTGTTTTTCACAGCTGCTAACACAAGTAGAGCTAATTGTTATCTGCCAAAATTACTCTTACCGGTTGGCCTCTGTACTGATGTACTATTGCACGTCGGCATGTAAGGAATTTGTTCACTGTTGTGTTGCAAGGCTACTCTTATTCTGCTAATTCATCTTGTAGCTATGTTATAGTTGTACATTTGGATATTTCCAAGACTTTTGCATTGCAAATCGTTGATTGTACACGTTCGCCAATTGACTGGCCGTTGGACTTGTACTAATAAGCATGTGGCTAGATTACAATGACCATTAGCATCGTTTCGCACTCGGCAGACTTATCGTTGATGTTGGTCGTGGTGTTGTCAGTGGACACGATCTCATTGACCTAGCAACAGCGTGTGGTGGCGGTGGCGGCTGATGCAGTAGCGACATTTGGTCGAGATAATGTGGCACATGAGTGTCGTTCACACGGGGTTCATGCGTAGTGCGGCGATGTGGCGGTAACGTCACGCCGATATCAGGGCAAGACGCTGCGCCGGCGGCTGGCGTGCGGGAAAGAGAGAGTGCGGTACACAGGTGTGCGCCGAGGCAGCCGGCTCATCAGCTGTTCGACGCGCTCGCTCGTGCCCGTTCTGCCGTTGCTCCGATGAATGCCGCGTGCATTGCGGGCAGCCACTGAACCCAGTGTTCGTCGATAGCCGCTCGCGGACAGACGCGCGATCTCGCCCGTTTGCCCGTCGATTCTCACTCGCTTCCCGCATCGTAGCTCGGATGTGTCAGTGTGTGCATGTTTGTGTACCGTGTTGTCACTGACGCGGCGATCGCGAGCTCTTTGTCTAATTAGCAGGTAGGCAAATGCTTCACTAAACTTTTTTTACAGTCGCGTCGGCCGGACACAATCGACTTACTTTTATGTCGGTTTATTTTTCTGTCGTAATTGAATTTTATGTAACTCTCATTGTTCTCACTTTTTATAGTTCATAAATGCGTACTCTTCGTACTATTATCAGAGTTGGTTTAATTATTTACAAGTAAAACAAGTAGTAAAGCGAGCAGCTATTTAGAAACAAAGGTTACGCTCAACGCGGCGATAAAAAGGGCCGAAACTGGTTTTCCGTGGAAAGGCATCTGGCACGCACTAATTGATATAGCATCAACTGACGTTTATAATTATGAGTGTCGAAGTGGAGCGGCGCACAGACTTACAATTTGCTAATGCGAGTAAGAAGAAAGTACTCGTTAATGCATTCTGATGTAATTGATTAGCTACAATAAAAACGACGAATTATCATAAACTTTTACACATTTATTCTAAGTACCCACCCACCTTTAGTAAGTATCTTTCTACTGACCTTGCTTTTAGAACTTATAGGCGAGTACATACCTATGACTATGTACTAGCAAGGTCATTGCGATTCAAACCTATTTGACCTCATTTAAGGATGACACACAGCTTCAAAAACTAAAAAGTCACTACAACATTCAAATTGCACTGAAATACTTTTTCGTAATCTCGCAAGTGATTGATAAAGTACTTAGCAGTAGGAGGGGGTGAGGGACTACGGCGAAGGAGAAGGGGGGACTAGTGACGGGCATGACGTAACGAATCGGTATGCGATCGAGTTGATGAGAAATTACCATTAATTATTAATACGTTTTCTAAACATGCAGCTATAAAGTCATACACTAAAAGTAGGTGCTAAAATATAATGGATACCTACTTACATAATACGAGTAAGTACGAATGTATTACCTGCACGCGATAGGATGCTATTGCCATATTGTCGTTGCCGAATGGGTACCGGCTGCAACAAAGCTAGTGCAGTATGCACTTATTTTTTTTTTTAAATTACCTTTCGTTTAATTTTTAGAAAGTAAAAGTTTAGAACAAATTCTACACACATGTTATGTACACATAAACTTTTTCTAACAACAGTGTCGTAGTGAAAAGTTTCAACAACAAAAAGTTTTGTTTCCTGGCAACCGTTCTTTAGTGTTGCCAGCCACAATAAACATTTAAATTACTGGTAATTAATGAACATCGGTAATGATGGTGTTTATTCGTATGGTTCACTACTGATTATTACTATTATTGAACAATTAAGATAATTGCTTCTTTATTGTTTTTCTAGTTTGTTTTGTAATAAAATTCACGGCATATTTTTGCGTCTTCTCTGATTACGTATCTCTATTTGTAATTATGATGTCTGAATAAATAATTAAAACATGATTATCATTCTGCGAGACTCGAGAATGCTATAAAATTTTATTTGTATTCATATATCATTTGGTAGCCTTTCAACTTAAATAAATAAACATTGTACCTACTTAATGTTCAGTGCTCACTACCTACACGATTAAAATGAAGGTTTTTGATAAAAAGGGAAAAATAACTTGAAGTAGACCTTGTATGAGAACAAAAAAGACATGAACTACGTAATATCTTTGACTTTTGTATTAAAAACTGAGGTTTATGTATCAGCCAAATTAACTGCTTTAGGCACGTCACGTAATAATTTATACCGTAGACTTTATCATACAAAATAATTACATAGTCAAATTCTTAGTTAAGGCCTAAAAAGGTTGTGCAAATACGTTTTTAATTAGAGTTGACATTAAAATTAATTACAATTATAATATAACTTAGGCTTTATATACGGTTTATATAAAAAAAAACATTATCTCGATTTATCATAGGTTCAACTCAATGCCGCAGTTCAGCAAGTAAGTAGGTACCTAGCTAAAGTACCAAACAAAGTAAAAATAATGATGTCGTCAACATACACAAACCAATATACAACAACGAAAAGAATCTGATTGTATCCTCCAGAAGAATCCACTCTGAACAAAGATTGCAGTGAAGTCAAAAACGCCCATACTGGTCAGTGACGGACGGAGAAAGAATTTATTACCCTCTTACCAGTATTTTTGCAAGTGATAAAAGTCAACTGAATGGTAGGTTATTATGATTACGAGCTAGTGTCGAAGCAGTACAAAGTGTGTTATTGCTACCTTTACGTCCAATGTTTATGTTAAACTTGACTTTAGGAGTCAAAAACCTGAGTCCTTTATGACACTGTTCAATATGTTTTATGTAGGATTATTAAGCTGCGGTTCAACCTTTATTTGGTGACATTAATCCTCTTTTAATTTAACATATATACCATACCTTACTCATAACACCATCTTGAATTCTTGATACAGTGAAATTAGTATTCTACTTTATAGTAGCTCTGAAGGAATTGCTCCACTATAGATGAAGAATATAGTTCCCTGCACATGGATATATTTAACAAGTTGGATGAACCTCATGTACACAAAAAGTCGTCAGAGATGGTCGTCAACCGTCAAATTGACAGGTATAACATTGACAAGAGTAAAGAAAAAGCCAACATCATCCAAGTTCATGGCTGCTAATTAACAGCAATTGGTAACAAATACAAAGCTAACACATGAAGTAATTATACCTTATCTAGCTTATATTTCTTTTCTGTAGCAAGAAATATTATTCATTGCACAACCTTAGTGCGAGTATATGACACGTGTCGACTTTTTATGCGCCAGCGTAACTATAAACAATATTAAGAGCTCGTTTCTCGTTAATTTATTGTGCTTAGTATTTCCTATTGCTTTATTTAATGCAATTCGTATCGTTTTCAGGATTTGTTACTGTTTGTTAAAAAGTTGTATAATGTTAGAAGTTTTAAATTGTTTTGCATAGTAAATCGAGTTTTCTGACACGCCCTACGAAAAAACCTAGATATTCAAACTGGGAAACAAGTTTGAATGTATTTTTAAAAGTAGATGTTGTAGTTTTAAAAAATCAAATCAGAAAAGGTCTATCATCGAATAAGAATGACTAATGTTTGACTTGTGACTTTGGTTTTAAAGGAGGTTGTACACAAGTAACGTGAAAAGAGTTCACCAAGGTTAACAACTAACTACTCATCTAAGGGTGACCATGACTTACATAAAATTACCAATTAGGACAGCATACTAGTAATAAACGTAAATCGTAGCTAACGTTCAGTAGAAACTGTTATCAGTAGTTACATAAATGTACCTAATATATCATAAAATATTTGTGTCAAGTTTGTTATATTCGTACTTTATAAGGAAAGTTGAATTTTGGAATTCTGTGAATAAAGTTATATGAATGAAGGCCACAAAGCAGATTAAAGGTTAAATAAATTCAATAGAACGTATTTTTTTGAAGAGTCTTATTGTTTGCAATAAATACACATAACCAGCAAACACGGCACACAACAAGTAATATACAAAATTAAATCATTGTATGTACAAGTGACATTTTAACTACACAAGAAATTCTTCTTTGTGTTCTATGACAAGAACATAACACAAGTAAGTAAGTATATGACAATCAACATCATTACCAATACTCCAACCAAACCAATCATCAAACACAAAGACAAAGTTATGAAAAAAAAAACTGAAAGAAGCAAAACTTGCTTAAATTGAAACCGACGGATATGTAGCAACGCAGGATGAATCCATATTCCCTAGTCTAGACAGAACCGACGTCGCTATCTGTATTCCGCCCGTTGCGACAAGACGTGTTAATCGTCACAATAGCACCAAGCTTTTTATTAAAAAAGTAACGGGTAGGCATTGAACCTCCGACCTTTGGACAAGTACTACGGTGAAAGAGAATTTCGCTTTTTTCTTTATCAATAAGGTAAAGTGTATTAGACTATTAGAGAGTCCTATGCTTACCTTTCTGTTCAGTTTTGTATTCAGTTCCAATTTTAGTTAAACAGGCAGAATTGCAATGTTTATTTTCCTGAACAACACAAAATATAGATAAGTAGTAGCAATTTCGTCTGTTTTGAACATAAAATTTAATTTATTTGAATGCTGCACGTGTTTCCAAATAATGATTTCACAGAAACTGTTACAATTTTAAATTGCGATTCAAATTGGTATTTGTTTGTGATATTCATATTTTGTTAAATGAAACACACTCTCTATCTGTAAATACTACAGTAAAACTATATTTTCAAACGATTATACTTTTCGATGCAACTGTGTCAACAATATTACCAGCTTTATATAAAGTTGTATTGAAAATACTGCGTTTAGCTGCATCCACAGCCACTTCCGTCAACCATTCAATTGAACGACTGTAATCCCTGAACTCGATCCCATTAGTTTGTATACAATGTCATTGATCACATACCAACGTCTGTATTCTATATTATACCTATATGATGAATAGCTTCTGTATACTATCATGTCTCTGCTGAGTTTATCAACTTACTTTATAAGTTGAAATCTACGACGCTACAGACTTTTAGAACGTGTTTATGAAAAATGTTCTACGAAATACGTTTGATAAAATTCAAAATCTAGCATTTAAATGAATCTACGCGGGACTTTATTGACACTACCATTTAGAGGATTTTGCATATTATGTATTTCGTAAAGTAAAGGTCACTTGCTAGTCTACGTAGTGAAGCTATAATAAATATGTCTAGTCAAAATAAGTCTGAATTGAAGGCTTAGAAAATACATAAATTGAAAAAATCGAAGCTGTACAATTTATGGGTTCTGGAATTTCTCAGTAGCAGCCCGGAGCCTGGATTTGTGCCCGGTTAATGGCAATAGGCTCGCCCCCCCCCCCCCCCCCCCCCTACTGGCGAAATGTGGGTGTACTATATCTGCCAAACCCTTCAGGGAATACAGAGTGTGATGTTTTCTTGTGTGTGTTATGTTCAACTAAAGGATTGATAGAAATTAAATTCCAAACTTATGAAACGTTTCTAATTCAGATCCCGATTGTCAACTAACACCCAAGTACACCCAGAATTCACTTTGTTTCATTTCTTAGTAAAACTTATAGCTCAATAATAGCCAGGTACTTTGCCCCATTGGTCTAGCTAGGAGCGGATTCTGTGAGAACCGCTAACGCTTCAGGCAAATCTGTAATTGGATTTATCTGTTTGAAAAAATCTCTGTTACAATCCGGATTGGAATTGTTACGTGTATATTGGGAATCCTTATTTGATGGAAACAATGAATGAAAGTAAATCCCAATTCTAAAACGAATTTGGAAGAAGGTAAAATCGAAGATGATTATGAACAAGATAAAACCCGAAATCCGAACAAGTTCGATCAAGTTTATAAACTATGTAGTGTGGATTAGTTTCACTGATAACACATTACCAAATATGTTAATGAAATTGCTCAAATTTCCTCCATAAACTCATTTGCGACTATTGCGACGCTTCCAGTCAACGCCGACAATGAAAAGCTGCTAAACAATAACGCTCCGGAATATTCCGTGGAAACTGGAGAGTTAAGCTTGAGAGAGCTTGGAAAGAACTTAATAAAAATGGTAGTTCAAGTAAAAAATCCACAATCCCTCCGTTCTAAGGGTTCCTGTTTGTCTTTAGGTCTGGGTTGAATTCCATTTTGTTAAAAATATACAGTAGAATGACCATAGATTATGGGCCCAGGTCATGGTCTATTCATGTGCCAAATTTAATCTAAATTCATTCAGCCGTTAAGGCGTGAAAAGGTAACAGACAGACAGACATACTAGTTACTTTTGCATTTATAATATTAAGTAAGTATGGATAGGATAATTATCTCATATCTATCCATCCTTGTCTTTATTGCTTTCATACTAAGAAACAATTATTTCTTCTTTCCAGATCTTTGGTTTGAAACGAGGAAAATGTATAGTCGGATAGAAATAAAAAATCCATATTGTTTACCTTTCCACGTCTATCCTTTCTAGAAAACAATATCCTGGAATTAGCGTCCACTATTCGAGTTATGTTAAAAAGTAATAAAACAACCAATCCATTGCTCTTTATAAACGTAGCAAGCGAATAATTTTATCGAAATTACTTTAGAAACGACGCAATGCACTGAAAAACGAAACCCGGGCTCATGTTTCATACCTTGGAATCAAATGTAGGCTTTGTAATTTGCCTCGAGGTATTTTTTCTGCGGAACAGTAGATTTTCTTAGTCATAAATGGGATTCTTTGAACAATTTGTAACTAGAGGACCCTTACGGACTGATGACTGGGGCTATAAATCATTTTTATAACTACCTCCTGCTCGCTCATGGAGGCCTTATGAGGAAAAGAGGTACCATTGAAATGCGTAATAGTAAAGCATGTTTTACAAGAGAGTAGTAAGAGTAATCTAGTTAACTAGACGATTGTGTCATGGATTCGAAAAGAAGAAGATGAGAAGGAAAGTAAGAAGCTATAAGACTTAAAAGAAAGAAAGAAAAACATTTATTTGCACACAGTTCGTGAAACACAAAACACAAATAACACAGTGAAAATGAAAAATAACGTTTTTAAAAACAATAGTGTGTGCGTGTGTGTGTGTATGTGTGTTGTAGTTAAATCCCACAGTATTCCAGAGACTGGATCAAATTGTATATATCTTTGACGAAAAGATTGTGTTAATTATTTTTTCTTTCTAAATTTAATCCTAGTTTATATTGCTTTCTGCTCTTACTGCATCGATTTTAGGTAGACTAGTTTCCACTGAAATCTTTTGCATTATTTTCTACCTGAAGAAGAAGGACAGTAGATCACACTTCGTTGGTAACCTTGAGCTGGTCTAGCGTAGTACGAAGTTTCAATATAATGCAAGGCCATTTTATACTGGTTTTTAACCAACTTCCAAAAGGAGGAGGTTCTCAATTCGACAGTGTTTTTTATTTATTTTTGTTACAACTCTGCCAATTATGAATCTATTTTGATGATTATTTTTTGTTTACTAGGTCATACTATTTTTTTTTTTTTTTTTTTTTTTTTTTTTTAAAAGAACGTTGCCCCACACTAGGAATTTCTCCTGTATCCATATAAATTTTATTAACTTTGCTTGGGTAGTTTTTGAGTTAGCTTAAATAATACGTATTTTTCCTCTTAGTATGTGGATGATATGATAAGTTCCTGTCACTGCTATTAACATAGCAGGTAGTGGTATTCTTTGTGTGGGGTAGGTACCACAACAAAAAAATTAAAAATTAAAAAAAAAAATAAACAACCGACTAAAAAAAAAACACTGGAAAGTGAAAAATTACTTTAATTTCGGAGGTCGGTGTTTTTTGTGTGGTGAGGTTGTGGTTATTTTTTGTAAAAAGTATTTGTTACCACTGACTTGCTGCCGACTGTACAAAATAGTAGCTATCTCTCTTAACAACTTACATCCTTATTTACAAGATTTATGGAACTAGTAATCAGTTCGCACATTACAAGTCTAATTATATGCATTAGAATCTAATTATTGACCGGAGACAGCTAGCACTTGGTTCTAGTTTCTTAAGAGCCATTTCACGTTTTCGCGCGAATATCTAAGATTTTAGTCGCCTAATTTACCATCTTAGTTAATTCTCTGGTATTGGTGAATATATGTAAATAATAGATCATTCTTTCGTATTGACACTTCATGTAACACATTTACAAAAACTTATTTGTGTACTTTGTAGTGATTAATCTCCCAGAACTAGTTTACTGAAAAATCATCGCAGAGGCAATTTCAGACTCCTATTTCTATAATTAATATTTATAAATTTGACTGAAAAAAATACACAAAGCATCAGACATATAGTTTTGTCGACACATTACGTACTAAAATTTCGATAATGAATAACATTAATAGGTAAAAAAAATAAAGACTTAGGACAATTTTTACGATTTATTCGCAATTATATTGCGATTTTTTTGTTTGAATAAAGCATAATTACATTTTAAAAATCATCTCAAAATAAACTATGTTCTTTAACAAACAGAATTCTCAAATTTGATTAAAATCCCTTCATTTAATTAGCCACAATATCCTTTTTTAAAACACTCTAAAAAAGAATAAATTGCGATGCACAAGTGGGCACCGTTTAGTACTGCGCGAGCGCCCATCGAGGAAGGACCTGTGCTACTTTTTCCCGCGTCTCAATTGTCGAGTGCTCATATTGTAACCGTAATATTATACTACGACCACAACATTTTGATTCTCTTCGTATTTTTTTTTTGCATAAGGTAAGAGTTACGTTTATTATCAAGTTAAGTGTGATTTTAGTAGACTGTAGAATAAATGAATACCTATTTTTGTTTTGATTGTTTTAGCAATGGGGCGTAAGGATAGTGTTTACCATTGTGTCAAAAAAAGGAAAAATAGAAATATTGCAGCCATAAAGAAAGCAACAGAAGCGAGGTAGTTATTTATTTTTATTTGTAAAATCGATCAAATACGTACATATCTACATGGACTATAGAATAGTAATTACAATTTTAAGGATTTATATACAGTTACACTTCTATAAAAATATTTATGATTTTATTTTATCAAGTTTCGATGCCTACAATAAAATAAAATTGTGGGCATCGAAGCTTAACAGTTATATTTTCATTTTAGAATGAGAAATCGCGTGAATCGAGTAGAGGAGGATAGTAACTTCAGGAGAGACACCACGCTGGGTACAAGTGACGTATCGGGTTCAAGTGACGTACCGGGTACAAGTGAAGTACCGGGTACAAGTCACACGCCAGGTACAAGTGACGCGCCGGGTACAAGTGACGCACCGGGTACAAGTGAAGCGCCAGGTACAACTAACGTGCTGGGTACAAGTGACGCGGTGGGTACAAGTGAAAAGTCATATTTGATAACAGAAATTGTATGTTTTAGTAACAACTTTATGTTCAAAACAGAAAGTTATTTGGTAATAGTTACTATAATTAGTATTTCTTTAATTTTACAGGAAAAAGAACCGGTTGTATTGGACACTAGACTTGACGAATTAATGGATGTTTCAGACTCGATCGTAAATATTATAAGTACTTATATTATATTTCTTTAAATTTCAATTTCAATAAGATCTTTTAATGGTGCTTTTGTTTTTAGAATGATTACATCGTTGATGGCAGGCGTATAATTGATTTTCAATACTTTTGGAGTCAATTAGTAAATATAAGCGAACACAGCGAGAAGTTCGGCTGCAAATTGAACTATTTGAAAATAGAAAAAGAGAAACAGGTGGGTCTCGTATCTAAATTTGACATGAAGTGTACGATGTGTGGATCTAACTTTGTTCTAAGAACTTCGGACAGTGCCACAACTGAACAATCTAGACTCGATCTTAATGCAGGAGCGGTATCAGGTGCAATAATTACGGGAATTGGTCTCTCAAACCTAAATGAGATCACTGCATCGATGGATTTACCAACAATGCCATTTCGATTATATAGTAAAAAACATGATGCTATTTCCGACATGTGGAAGACTGCTGCCGAAGTGACAATGTTAAATGCTGCTAAACAGGAAATTGAAGCGGCGAAATTACGTGGCGATGTTAGCAATTCGGGTATAGCAATGATACCAGTCGAAGCAGATGCTTGTTGGGGCAAACGCTCTTACAAAAATAATTATTCTGCACTCTCTGGTGTCGCGGCCATAATCGGTGAGCATACTGGTAAAGTGCTACACATTGGCGTTCGCAACAAATATTGTGTCATATGCATCCGCGCTAACAAAAAAGGCCAGCCAGCAAAAGCCCACAAATGCTCAAAGAATCATTCGGGATCGTCTACCAGCATGGAGCAAACCATATTAGTTGAAGGTTTTAAAAATTCAATTAGAGAAAGGAATTTAATTTATAAAACACTAATCGCAGATGGCGATTCTAGTACTTACAAAAGTATATTGGAGAGTCGACCCTATCCGGATATACCCATACAAAAAATTGAATGCACAAACCATTTGTTGAGGAATTACAATGGAAAGAATTTGTTACTTCAAAAAGATACATCTATACCGTTAAACGAACGTAAACTTTTAAATATGGACCGACTGAAAAGGTTACGTACTGCTATTCGTGCTGCTATTCGATACAGACAACAGGACGATGGTTCGGATTCAAATAAAATAGAAAATCTGCAAAAAGATATCATTAATAGCCCACGTCACATCTTTGGGGATCATTTAGAATGTGACAGTTATTACTGTACTGATGAGAGAAAAAAAGAGCCTAATATAGTCCCACTGATACCAACACTACTTTTAAAATTAAAAAAGAACGCATCTCAACTTGCTTACAATTCCCGAAGTCTTTTACATTGCTACACTAATAATCGCGCAGAGCAATTCAATAGCATCGTGGCCAAGATGGTAGGTGGGAAACGGGTCAACTTTTCGTTGAAAGACTCCTACACTACACGATGCTATGCAGCAGTGGTATCATTTAATACCGGCAAGCCACAATATACCTTTTATAAGTCTATTTGTCACGTTAGTCCAGGAAAGTCATTAAAATCGTTGGAAGCCAGGAGATATGCAAAAAATACTCGAGAAGTAATGGCTCGTAGAGGTAGTGCCCGCAAAAAAATCAATTATAATCCTGTAGATGCTCATTACGGAAAGGAATGTCAAAGACCGGATATGGACGCTGCAGATTATGAACAAGGCAAACAATTATTTTTGAAAAATTTACGAGAACAGGCGTCCAATCGCCATGAAATTGAAAGGGCTACTGTATTACAAGCCGAAAGCTCTTTGTGGCTTGAACTTAGAAGGTGCATACTGACCGCGTCCTCTTTTGGGAAGGTTTGCAAAAGGCGAGTGAACCAAAACTCTGCTCCTCTGGTAAAGTCCGTTCTTTATTCCTATAACTTGGACCATATCACTGCAATAAAACATGGTAGGGATAACGAACCAAAGGCTTTAGCACAACTCAGTGTGCAAGAAAAGACAAGTATAGGAAAATGTGGTCTTTTTATAGACGAGGAGCATTGTTATTTAGGTGCGACACCAGATGGATTGTGCAGTGAAGGTTTAGTGGAAATTAAATGTCCTAGCTCACTTTTCGGAATCGATCCTGATACCGCTGTACAAGCAAAAAAACTTAAATGTTTTAAATTGAACAGTCAATCTCAATTGGAAATGAACCAAAATCATGACTGGTACTACCAGGTACAGGGTCAGTTACACATTGCGAAAAAAAACGTATGTTTATTTGCTGTGTGGACTGGTCCTGATTTTCCATTGAAAGTAGTAAGGGTAGTAAAAGATAACGTTTTTTGGCAGGAAAAAATGCTTCCCAAATTGACTCGTTTTTACGAAGATTGCGTATTGCCGGAAATTATAGACCCTAGAAAAGCAAGATCAATGCCTTTACGACAAATATTTATTTAACGTAAGTGATAGTCATTATTACTTGACATTATTGTCAAGTAATAATGACCAACACTTATATTTTGTATAATGTGATTGTTTTCCTGTTCATTTTTATTATATACTTTTAAAACATATATTTGTGTTTTTTTTATTAGTCTAGAAAGCTTTAGTAGACTGAATAAATAAAATAACTTTTTTAATAAATCTCTAAATACCGCATTATTATTATAATGGCTCAAGATTATTTAGTCCGTCTCGACACTCGCGTTACACTGCTTATATTGTGTATGTGTGGATAGCTATGCTCACATACACAGCGCTGCCGTCTTTTACCTAAACTCGAGCGTTAAAATTTTGTGAAATGGCTCTTAACAACTTATCTATCACTTTTATGGCACTGACGGAGTTAGTGGAGCAGACTACTACAGACGCCAGCACATCAAGCTACTACAATCTGTCAAATTTATTTAATAGATTTTCAACTTTATCACTGAAATGTAAGGTTCAAAGTTGATTGGGAAAATTTGACAGTTTCGGGTAGCTTGATGTGCTGGCGTCTGTACAACACAGAACAGACACTAAAAGTTATTTTATACAAGATGAAGACGACAATAAATTAAACTGCGTATATGTAATGCCGTTCTCAATCTGCATACGAAAATTCAATCTAATATATTCAACAGTTGAGTCACAACACCTAGTCAAAGATTAGCAAAAACTACTATTTAGTAGAAAAAAGAAATTTGATGGTAGGATTTATTTGATAGTTCCAAAATATTCTTATGCATTAGTATTGCCAGTGTTTTCATTTATTGTCCTATTGTTGTCTCCATACTGTAGGTATAGCTGAAACATCTATGCACTACAAATAAGTAGGTTTCGAGGTCAAGTGTAAGAAATACGCCATCAAACTACTTGGGCAGATCTCTTGCAGGAAGCTAACAAACATTTATTAAGTCGTTCACCAGTATTTTCATAGCATGGCGATGCTTCTTGATCTTATCTTCTTAATTATTACACTAGCTACGCCCCGCGGTTTCTCCCGCATAAGTCTCAATCCACATGGGAATATCGGGATACAAAGTATCTGATGTCCTAATCCAGGTCCTGGTCTACTCATGTGCCAAATTTCATCCAAATCTATTCAACCGTTTTAGCGTGACAATAAACTAACTCACTTTCGCATTTATACGATTAGTTAGGATATTATCTTTTTAATATCTGTAATTTACATGGTGTACAGACGCCAGCACATCAAGCTACCCGAAACTGTCAAATTTTCCCAATCAACTTTGAACCTTATCATTCAGTGATAAAGTTGAAAATCTATTAAATAAATTTGACAGATTGTAGTAGCCTGATGTGCTGGCGTCTGTACATTATAAAGAGCTATTTATTAATTTTATTTTTGAATTGTATTATTGGTTTTATTTTCTATTACGGACGCTTTTAACGTTCTGCATCGTTCTCACATGTATAACTTCAACATGAATGATGTAACCAATATTTTGTAACCATATTCTGATTTAAAAGAGTGTCCGTGGAGTTTCTTGCCCGTTCTTCTCCATAGGTACCTACTACGCTTTGGAATGGGCAACTAGCTTCATCTTTCTGACTGACCGACCCCTTGACAATTCAAAAGTGCCTGTAATTGGTTTATTTGAAATAAATGCTTGGAGTTTGAGTTTGAGTTTGAGCGTTCTGTCCATCGATAATCTCTTTATCATCCAAAGCGGCTTTGTTACAAGAACTATGGTTAATATTTTCATCTGCCTTCACTCAGCCATTTCCTGTTCAAATGCTATTGCACTGATTTGCAAACCCTACATACTACTTACTTACATATAGGTACACATGCCTTCAAGCGTTGCCAAAGGACCTTGCTTTGGCTGGCATCATCTGGGATATCATTCATAACAAAAGATGTTGCAGTTCATGAGTTGTGACGTCATCAATCCGTGGCGAGAACGTTACAAAATAAGCGTTTCGTGATTATCTTTTAATGTTTCGGGGTCAGACGCCGCCATCTAGCGGCAGTCAAGGTGAACACCTAACTGTTATCAAGCGTTCTAGGAGTACAGTAATCTCTTTTGTGTACCACTAATTATTAGGATCGTAATTCTTAGTAGACCCTTATTAGAACCTTAGCGTTAGTTTACCTTATTTTCACTTCTTGTATTGTTTAAAAGAAATAGTTACCTAATTTTACTTAAGTTGGCAATTAAAATCAAAATGGCACTGCACGCTCAAGTTAAATACGTCAATGAGTGAGATTTTTTTATTTTAAAAGAAGCGTTTTTTCTGAAAGTGGGCAACGTCGCAAATAGATGTCAAATATTTCGCTGTTTTGATTAATTTGGCAAAATTACTTTATGGAAATAAGAAATGTGGCTAACTAGCGAACTAGAATAATGAATTGCAATTATAACACTGAATTTGATGTTGTAACCGTTTTAGGTGTAAAAAAGGCATATGGAAAGTTTCCAAATTCTTTTTTTACATCTAAAACTAAATATTCGGTATTACGATATTAATTATTGAATTTCATAATCATTATTTTAGTTCGCTAGTTAGCCACATTTATTAATTCCTTACAGTAATATTGCCAAATTAATCAAAACAGGTAAATATATGACAGCTATTTACGACGTTGCCAACTTTTAGGAACCCTCTTTTAAAGTCATTTGCATGGGAATTGTGACTATCACGTAAGTAATTATTTTCAGGTTTTCTATCCATTATTTGTAAAAACTTCTTGTATAAATCAAGAGTGTACTTACCGTGTGAAATAAGACTTTAGTATAGTTAATACACATGATAAACCGGTCTCTATTAGCAGGAAGATCATTTACTTATCATTAGATCAATGTCACTGCGAAGAACAAAATATCCTCAATGTATAAGAGGAAATGAAAACGTAAACTGTTGAGAAACCTTGTTAGAAAATGACACATTTTTTTAATATACAGGGTGTACAATAGTGAGGTGTCCAGAATTTTGAGAAAAAATTGGACTACAAGAAAAGGCACGTTGCTTTTTTCTGATTTCATTTATATATTTTTCTTTTTTACTATTGATCATGCATGTCCGTTACATATCCAGAAAACAAACGATACAAAACTAACTTAATTAAGTAACTACTTAGGAGAAAATCAAAATATTATCTTCTACCGTCAGGAAAAAGTTAGAAAAGATTTTGTTAAAAAGCTTTGTCTTATATTCAATTATGGACAGATTTTAGGGCCACATCGTTCGGATCCAAGTTAATTCACCACAACGTTTCTGTTGGCTGTGTCGTGTAAAACATCATAAAACCGCGTCAATTATAAGTATAGCTCATCGACATGAAACTGGACATAAAAACCGATCAACAAAGCGCGGGCTAACGTTGCGTTGCCCGTTTCTCGACTTCTCGAGCTCTCGATCTCGCAAATCTCGCAGTAGCTCACAAGCTCTCGTCGTTTCCTGCGCCTGCCTGCCCGTCGCGTCGGTAGCGTTCATCGCGCGACGTATTATTTTAGTGATTTCAGAGCGAGTTGGACCAATCAGCCACAAATGAGATTACATAGGCGTGTGTGTAACCTATATGTATCTTTATAATACGCCATGCTGCAGTTCTGCATAGCGTATAAGTGGCATTCGTTCCACATTTAACGCCGTTCACCAACTTGAAATTTTAAGTAGTTGACGCAGCTCAAACAATGTGTGTAAACTCGAGAGCTAAGAGTGTACGTTAGTTAAGTAATCAACAGTGATTGATACGGCTTCGACGCTTGTTACGTTTAAATTTCATTGTCTTGTTTAAGTAATCTAAAGATTTCGTAACGTGCTTCTTATTCTTGCATCACTGCTACATTAAACATGCTAGCGTTATCTGTGCAAATCTCGACTTTTGATGACAAATTTCTGTCAAAATAATAAACCTTCACTGCTGCTATTTTTCCATAAATTATTTTTCGTTCCACGTCCACAAACAAACATTGTTTAAAAAGGAAGATTTATAATGGCTTATAAGTAGACGAATCACGTTTCATTGAGCGGCAGCGTTGCGTTTGTTGACAATCACCGCGGCTGTGACGACACTGCGCACAACGCACAACCACAGCGAAGTAGGCAGTATGTCAACTGACAAAGGAAGAATTAAATCAAGTGCCAATATGGAAGCAGTACAATTTCTACACGGACCTCAAACAGAGAATATGCTATTATTTGAGGGACAAAGCCGACTTGAGTCTCTACTTAACTTTCCGCTAAAACGAGCTCCATACAAAGCCAGGCTACATAATTAAATCGCGTTTTATATGGTTCGATCGTATTCTTCGCACAAACAAGTTACATTACATTGCTGGTCCGACCGCTCGACAATGCAGCATCAAGTTATTAGCTTTCAATGAACGTGGCCCAAGTTTTTTCGGTCGCGTGGCGACCTTGTTCGGGCTTCGGGTAATAACAAAAACTTTGTTTTGCTTTGTGAATTGTTTGAATGTTACTGAAGTAGTTCGATACATTTTTTAATAAAGATGGTTAGTTCTTCTGGTTAATGAAGTAAGAGCATTATGCGTAGTTTAACAAGCGGGGCACGTTAAGCCATTGTTATTGCTTGATTGCGAGCATTTTGTTTCGTAAAGAGCCGTGTTATTGGATCGTCATACCGTAATTTCGTCATTGTCATTAAAATTCCGGAAGCGAGCAGAAAACGAATCGTCTCTGGTAAACGAACCGAAGTCTCATCAATATTCATATGTGCTGTATCAATTAATGGATCGAGGAATGTGCCTTATCCTACCTTTTAGCAATGCAGAACTAGTGTGTTATTATGATTTTACGAGGCTCGCCTCCAGTACGCCGCGGCCCCGTCATTGTGTCTTCTCATAATAAATTCTTATTATTGATACTATGATGGCATTTTTCTTTCGTTCTTATGCACATTTAATGCAATTAGTTATTATTAGTTACTCAACACACTAATAACTTTTGTTTGTCAGATTTTAATATCAGTTTTTTTCTAAATAACAGATTTTTGCTAAAAATTCAATATTCTTATTGTGTTCAGTTCAGTATACTGAAGGTATAGGTAATAGTTAGGTAACATGTTATCTACCTGACTTTGGTAAACTAAGGAGGTCCCTCTTTAAGCCAGAAATAAAATCCTGTGAAGAGTAGGTACTGAAAAATCGTATTTGCGAAGGTCAAAATTGGCAGGTGTTCAGATAATGTTAATCTAAAGAACTGATAAGAAATCCACCACCATGACAATATTTTAAACCTTAGGTAAAGGAATTTACTTACGTTTTAATTTATTATACTAAGTAAGTATACTATTCTGATCAAGTATGTTAACTCGTGAATTTCGAATTTGGAATCGATCGTTGTTATAGCGAGCGATTTTGACATGTTGTAGGAAGCGCGCGGCGACCTTAGTGACGTCACTTTGACGGAGGCCGCGCCGCTCTCTCCGCTCGCGTCAGGCCGTCAGTCACGGCAGGCGGCCCTACCGCGTGTTGCCGACCGAACTATATTGCTCATTATTTATTTATTGAATTTGCCTTTGCCGTCGCTCCACTTTTTGGTTATTGTAGCTTTGAATGATGATAAAGTGGCGTAAGGGGACTAATTTATCACGCCTGTGTAATATCAGTTAGCTCTATTAATAATATAATCTAAGGTAGAAAAATGATTTTGAAATCACATCTGAGTCTGCTCCTATGTCAAATAGAATCTTTCGAAAGTCAATAGAAAGAGCAAAAAGTAAAGATAATGAAATATCTACTCAAACATAAACTTCGGTAATTAAAACAGTAAGGCATAAAATATGAACCATTGATTAAACAGCTACTTTACCCAGACTTACATAGCTAGGTGCTCGTAATTAAGAATTTCATACACGCTTTAATTTTTTCGAAGGTTACCTGGCGACCTTTATAATGTCCTTGAATATTTAAAAACTTATTTGTCACTGAGCATGTGCAAAGATCCAGGTCACAACAATATCACAGGTGTGGGCTGGCGATTGAATTGTTTAGTGAAAATTCAGGAGCACAATGTGATGTGGTGTTATGCTTATGAATTATGATAGCGTAATGTTTATTTGTTATTAATCACTTCATTGCGGTAATCTATCCGCTTATTGTCGAGTTTGTCGTACAGTCTTGTACATAAATGTACCTACGTCTCGAATAACATTATTTATTCACGATAAGAACTCAATACTTGTATGCTCGAAGTTCAGATTATGCCAATTTGTGTTTTAGATTGAAATACTTTCTTAGTGACACAGAAAAGGTTTTTATTTGACATTTTTATTTTCTGGTACCTACCTAACGGATTTGGTAACTTGAGTTTTGTCGTGTTTTAGTCATTTATCGACCACCTATGTCTAAAACGCTGATAGTTAGATGAATTAATTAAAATATCTCTATGTAGGAATATTCATGTGAGCAAATTCAAACCAAAAAATACGGTAGGTATTGAAACATCTAAAGCTTTCGCAGACAGGCGTGGCGCGACTGTGGTAGAACAATTTCTATGTAAAGTCCATGGAAATTGTTCTACTAGAGTGGCTTCGCGCTGTCGCGTCGCACTTGTCTGCGGGAGCCTTTGTAACGAATTTCAGGAATTAATAATGGTGACTGACTGAGGTACACATTTGTTTGGTCCGAGGCTAAAATAAATGAACTCATGAATATTGATCAGTTGCAATAACTTTTCAATTCATATCCTGAAAAAGTCAGAACGTGTTGTCACCCTAAAAATGTGCATATTCAGTGAGTCAATGGCGTTTTCATGGTTTGTCATATAAGTGGTCAATTAACAAATTCATTCGTGACGAAATAAACGTATTGAAAAGACAGGCGACGACAAAAACGTGAACAAATTTGATATAGACTGGAAGCGTTGACCAATTCAGTTACCAAATAGGTACGCAATTGACTTTTCTATAGAACGGTTACAGCTCTCTGTTTCGAATGAAAATTGCATCGAATGATGTAGAGTAGAAGATTAATTAATAATTTTTGGTCAGTAAAATCGAGGACCTCGAACCCACTCAAATGTTTCCGCATAATGGCTAAACGGACAACACAATTTGATAATAAAAGAAACAACAAAAATATGAACAAACACCATTTTTTTTGTTAATTTATTTATTAAATTTATTTATTCGGACAACAAAAGATCCATTATGTTAGTAATTTCTTAAACCTAGTGTTAGTAGAATATAATTATTATTGAGAATGAGATAATACAATACAAATAAAATAAAAAGAAAGAAGAAAATAATTAAAATATGACGAAAGCGCCAAACAGAACTGTACTTGAACTTAGGGCAAAGAAAAAGGAAGCAAACAAAACGATAAATATTAATTGTCCTGCGTATAAACGCCGTAGAAGTGACAAAAGAAACAAAAATTCCATTAGCTGCAAGTCACGTGGTACTTGCTTGGTGACTACTGTGGTAGACAGTGTGTGTTATCGCCCACAATACAGGGCGGCCTTGCCTGCGTTTATCAGTAAAGTCAATTACAGAATGCAACTGTTCTATACAAATGGAACACATCGCTTCCACGTCCGTCGTTCGAATTATGAATGCGTTCGAGTTCGAAATATTTTGAGAATAGTCCGTTTTTTTCTGTCTATGGGTTTAATTACCTGCCATTATTTTTATTTCAGTTATGTAGCAGTCATTACACGTTTAAAAAAAAATAATTATGTTGTTTATTTAGGAGGTAATTAGATTAAGTAATTAAACGTATTTTTTTTGGAAATAGATTAATCTTAATCATTAGATTAATAATTAATTTATAATCATCTCTAAATAATAATAATTAAAAGTTACTTTGTTATGGTTATGTGTTGAAAACATGAGTTTTGTACCTCCACCTACTCAAAAAAAGTCGTAATACAACAGGCTGTAGGTATTCAAAGTTGCCAAAATGAACGTATGTACCAATTAAAAAAAAAAAACTTAACAAATCTAGTACCGTAACGTGGGTGTAATTTTACCGATATCGTGTATTAAAGCTATAAGTAAGTATTTCTTATATTTCTCATGAAATTAAAAGGTTTCCACGAAATAGGCACATTATTTTGATTCTTAATTTTCTGAACTTCCAAACAATATTGAAATCTCTCGTTAAATTCATTTATAATCCGAAAAACAATATTTTTAAATTTTATAATGAGTATAGTCAGTAATAAATAGCATGGGTTTTCAATATTTTCAGCTAATAACTAAAACAGCTTTACAGATATAATCTGTATCCACATTATGTCAACCCCAATAGATAATACCTTTATTGAAAGGAACAGTTAATATAAATAAACCGGTATTTGTAGTATTTAATTAAATACTGCACTACGCATTTCCAGCAAAATTAATATTGGTTCATGTTGAATAGGTTTACAAATAGCAATCAAAATTGTGTTCTGAATCTAATAATATGAAGTTTCAAGAATTATATGAATAAGCTTGTTTACGGCTTATTAACATAGTATATTATTTATTAATATCTGTTGACATGGTATATTATGAATATTATGATAGAATATTATCTATACTATTCTATAATATACCACAGTATTGCAGAGTGTCATAGGATATATTTATATTATTTTATGATGAAAAAAGAAATTTCACACGAAGTCGCGGACAGAAGCTAGTTGGAAAATATTTTGATAATCCCTTATCGGAGTTTTCAATCGTCAGAAAAAATTTACCTATGATTTATTTTGCGATTTGATTGCACAGAAAATACATGCGCCATATTTATTCGTAATAAAACTTATTTGACAACAACGATTGAAAAATAGGCCCTAAAATTATTTTAACAAAAATCTATTTAAATTAAATTATTAAGTACTTACTTTCCCGAAGTTTTACAAACATACTTACCCTAATAAAAAAACAATCAAAACAGAACGAGCTTTAACGACTTCTTCTGAGTATTTGTTGTTATTATACGGTCCTGTGAAACGATAACTTATCGTGGTATGCTATGGGTTTCACATAAATCTGATAAGCCGTTTTTGTGTTAACCCCACATGTACAAACAAACAATTATGCCCGTTTTATTACTTGAATATGATGATTAGGAAATATTTGACTAATGGGAAAGAGTTTACAAAAAGTATACTTTGATAAAAATTTACAAGACTTACACTTTTGATGTTTACAAGAATTGCACATTTGTCAAATGTCTACAGAGAAAGTTGAAATAGTCAACAGTACAATTTTAGAAAAAAAAAACGTATGCCTACGACTACGACTTATGAAAGTAAAATTCTATCTCCAAAATAAAACTCTTTGTTCAAAAGTAGCTGTAAAGAGGTTAATGGAGACACATCTATATATAAAGTGTTCATGATGTGTATCACGTATGCACGTGATCGCTACTCTGCAGTGCTCGGCACATAAATATCGTAATAACATGCGAGTAGTCGAGAACTCGCCACAGGCCGAGTATCGGTTACATACCCTTCTAGCAATGTTGATGTTACGCTTTTTGCCCTTATTGGGACAGAATCGTGCATACACTTAGTATAAAAATGTTTTAGTACCATTCTGATCATTGTTCTTGATTTTTGATTTATAATCTTTAAGCTTCGTAGCTTTTTTGATCCTTTATTTGGAATACTACATTGACTTTCATCTTACCAGATCACCTGTTATTTTCGAGTTAGTACATAGTTAGAAAAATTAATTAAGAAAAATATGGTATGTATGACCTGTTTTTACTTCACCTCAATCCAAATAGTCTGTGTAGTTGTTAAAGTATCCTAGGTATATCGTGAGTGAACTAAATCATGCTTAATACTTTAATAGCTCAACATCGATGTGTGTGAGCAGCATGAGGTATGGTACCGTAAGCTATAATTCATGCGATGATATCATTTTCGAATCGGTCTCTTCATTTTACTTCGAAACTTTAAACTAAAGCTGTCCTATTGGACTTTGAGAATAGAAAGCTCAAAACAATATTTTGGCAAAAACAGAATTGTTATCTACAGTTTTGTTTATTTTAACAATCAGAATCTTCATAGCGAACGGAATTTCAATGATGACATCATTCCGTAATAGATTAGATTTCACTTGTCTGGCAGCTCTTGAAATTAAACAACTCATAAAACATCCATTGTCTTATGTCCCCACCTTGCTTATATCAGAATTATTTAACATACCGCAATTTAGAACACATTTCATGTCTCAATATCAACAATTAAAATTGTTAATGACACATTTCAAAAAGTTTCAACCTTGAATGCAACAGTACTTACGAAAAGCAATCACAAAAACGAACAACAACTCATACATGTACCACATTCGTTGCTGGTCCAATTACTCTGTAATTTGGAGGAGGAAACGGCAAACGAGTATTGGATATCGTTTTAGTTGAAGTGTCGTATTGCGAAGGCTGGGTGCGTACTGCGTAAGTACGGTACGTTACGTTTTGTCACAACACGTTTCTTTCTACAGTATTTTAAGTTCGTGCAGCCTTGACATACGCCCTGCGATTTACAATGGAAAAACATAGTGTGGATTCTGGGAAAAACACAATGACACTAAAATGGGGGGTAATTATATTCATTAAGACGAGGGGCAATTGATACGGGATTTTTCTTGTGGCTTTCCTTAATTATTAAACGATTTTGAAATAATAACTGATAGAGTACATAACCTGATGAAGATAAAATCATAAAAAAGGTAAAAAAAAAAAAACTAAAATAGAAAGTGTTGTCGCTGTACCTAAGTAGGTACATACTTCAAAAAGCCTTATCTTATGCTCCAAAGTTTTGACTGAGTAAAGTCTTCAACGAAACGAATTAATGCAAGGCAGATCACAGGAAAAGGAATATAAGGAAAAAACTGCTTATTTTTCCTCTAGCTAAGTAATCGAAATTTCTCACCGATATAGGGATATAATGTAATAAAATTCATATAGTGCAGTTACTGAGTTTCTATAGTTAAAGATAGAATCGTCAAACGAAGAATACGTGGGTGTGAATGTCATTCGTAACTCTATTATAGGCACCACTACTACTGTGCCTAGCTCCTATGAAATACTAACCGTTATTGGTTAAACTAGACGTAACTGCATCTGTATTTCTAGATTATACAGAAGCGTAGTCTTCAGCAATGAATGTCTTTGGCACATGGGGGGCGTTGACAGGCAAAAAATATATTTATAGACTCTTAAAAATAGTTTGTGACAAACTGGCATCACCACCAGCTAAATAATTAGTTTAAAAGCGAGATACCTACACGTGTTACCATAAAAGGGCAAAGGAATTTACTAATCCAATAATCTTTATTTAATAAAATGCGTAGCAACAGTGCGTGAAACCTGAACTACTGTCTTTTGTTTACATGGCAGTTTCGCGCCGGGGAAATGACCACGATAAACGACCTACAAAATGCTTACTTAAAAGTGGGTCGACCTCTAGCGACAATCGGCGTCGGCGTTCATCGTTAAATGAATTTTTTACCCGCGCAATAAGTAATCTACAATGTTCGAGAGTTTTATTGTGAGTTGTGACTTGTGAGATCGGTATAGAACCGGCACGGCCTGCGTTAGTTTAATGTGCTCGAGATACAAATACTATCGTATTACCATGTATTAAAGTGTATTTTGTATACTCCTCCAAAGCTCTGACGAAAATATTTTTATTTTATTTTTCCTTTATTGGCCAACCAACAATTGTTTACACTCATAACATTTACAGTAAGTACTTAACATCTAAGGTTAGTGTAACAATTATTATATGAAATGTCAAACGCGTAATGATGACGTCACACAGTAGTGCCGTAATAAGCTGTTAGCGACCTTGTAGTCTACCTAACTTGCTTTCGGTTGTGGCTTTCAGTTCTTTGAAAGCTTAGAGCGCTTCAATTAGCTCCCCATTATGTGAATGATTTGCTTTTCTACCTCTGTTCAAATTGTTTCAACGTCGCAAATCGTTTTATTTTCATGAAAACAAATGCTCATTCACTTTCTTTCGTTATTGGCAGTCATTATCTTGTTGACATTTGGTACCAACGCACAAGACGTAAAGTAGGCGAGGATTGTGCCGATTTTACGCGGAATTAAGCGGGCTGCGAGAATGTTGCGGTATTTTGACGGGCAACGGGTAATGCACGGTGGGCAAAGCGTCGCGTCGGGTAGAGCGAGCAGTCGGACGGCGATCATGGCGCGCTCCTCTGCGGGGGGGACTAGTGCAGTAACCAAAGAACCGGATACGCTCGGACAGGTCCGGATTTCGGTCGTTTACTAACAGTAGATAATGCTCACTAGTTCACTATTTAAACACTTTTACTTACACCGTACTTGATAGCGATACAATACAAACAAAGACGAATGTTATAGCCACGAGGAAAAATTCGACCAAAGTAAATCAATACGTAGGTAGACAAGTAAAACATAACGTTGACGCATTCCGCATGAGTGCACTTACGTCAAAAATCGTTTCATAACAATACGTAAAATAATGCACAATAACATAAAAGAACGCAAGTGCCATAATGTTTCGAGACAGCGGCATAATCCTTACGGCAGTGAGTGAGGGCAAAACATCGCGGGGGTAAAATTTCACACGAAAATTTTTGGTAAACCTACAGGGTGGGGTGGATCCACACCCCGCGTCCTCGGCCCACCAAATGAATAACAAAATCAAAAGCAAATAGGTGTTCCTTTTGAACTTATCTTAGGTGTTTTTCTTGCTGTAAGTATGCCGTTGTAGTTTGTTTTCAATTTGTTTACATTTTGTCAATTTATATTAATAAAGTGCAATTTTTGTAAACAAAGTGTAATTAAACCTACAGTCTGCTTAGTGATACTTTGATTCGATTAGGAGTCTATGAATTACTCAAATTACAAAACTAGTGCTTATTCGATAAATTCGATTCTCCTGAGGCTTCGTACCTTTGTAAATAAAGTTAGATTTGATATTACCAGCAAATACAGCTTCAATTTACATTTTAATGAGCCAGCCTGAGTTTCTCTTATGCGCTCATGTTACTAACATTATTTATGTTTTATTGTTTAAAAATTATTACGAGACAACAGTGCATTAACACAGAAACACGCGTTCTAGAGAATGTTCGAGTACGTTCTACTATCAAGCTACCAACATAATGTAAAAAAACTTGTTTCGGTCCCGCGAATGGCTAGATACCGCTTTGCCCTGAATATTTTAAGCTCTTTCAGGGCTAAAAATGGCTACAGTTACAGTATTCATTGTGCAGCCATTACTTTTAGATATATGTAGCGAAGGATTTAAATCCAGGCCGACACAAATTGGAGCTATTTGTTAGTAAATTAATTTGCTCTACATAATTATATGTGCTTATTTTAGTATCACATACTTTTGGTATCTTTGTGGGAGGTTAGTAAAAGACACAAAGGAAATTAATTTGTAAAATCAACGTCCATTATCAATCTCAATCCATAAACAAAATGATTCTGTTAAACGCCCCTACTCTGTAATTTCAACGCATTCGATTTCGGTAAGGGGTGAAAGATGTAATTAATCGAGCAACTTCTGTCACTAGATGGCGCCGTATCCCCTAGAAGGCAAACTTCCAAGTTACGCAGGGGCCAGTAAAATGTGCCCCTAATTTTGGCGCGAAATTACTTCCTCGTCCCGCAATAAAACTCTTTATATATAGCTTATTATGTTCCATATTGCCGTGCACCGCTTGCGAGATACGAATAATGCAGAGGGTAGATTTTTCAAATAAATAATTGTAAGGGATTGTGGTTGTTAACCATCTACAATCGAATTATGGTGTATTGTATGTGTATTGATTTTACGCGGCACTGAATTTTGACTCTCTTAGTTAGCAGAACCCAAATTAGCCGCGGTAAACATACTCTTGATACAAATGCGATTTGGATGCGTGATTTGAGCCTTTGTGCCACACATAAGGCCTAGAGTGCCGTTCAAAATATAAAAGAGACGTTTGTTAGATAGATACGTTACATTTTTTAAAGAGGTACTTACCCATTTACTTTTTTTCTGGTGCGAAAGAACAATGCGCACATTAACGCCTGTTCTAATTACATTTTAAGTTAATTATGAAGATATATTCAGTATAAATGCGTAAGTTTATCGACTTACTTAATAATTACTACGGCGCGTGTTGCATGAATATTAAACGGATAGGGCTCTACAACATGGATAAGTTTTTGAACTTATGTAAAGATAAGAAAAGATAGCTTTATTTACGATTTTACGTCCTCATCATTTTCACATCATCTAGGCTTTACCAGAACCCTAAAGCAAAAAAAGTTGTAGTATCTTCCCTAAGGTTTGTAAAAAAATTACAGAGAAAAGGATGTTCGGTTTTTTTTTTCAATTATGTGACTTAAATCTTTGAACAAACATAACCCTAATTATTAAAGCAACCTTGTTTCTACATCGTTTGATAGAAAAATACAAACTTCATCTCCCACGCACAGATTCCAAGGTCGTCTGGGCCAATCCAGACCTTGATAGTACACCTAAGTACATATAGGTATATGTCTATTTGAACCCTAAGTAATAAGATTCAACCCTTATAAATTAAATAACTTATGGGAGAGCTGTGATATAAACGTTGCTAGACGAAAATACTCGTCGTTTTGATTAATTACTCCGTCCCATTTCTTTGTGTCCCTCCTACGTGTTTATACTACCTCGGGAACCGGCTTTGCTCGCGTGAACGTTGGCTCTGATAAAAAAAGACTAGTGCCCTGTTGACAGCACAACACAATCATTATTTATTTGATTTCTGGAGCTTGAATCTGATTAAATGGGAGATAAAAAAAAGCTTTGGCGTGGCGTTGTTTAAAGTGGTCAAACTATACTCTTAAGAGTAAAGCAATCTCATATGTATAAATTTGTACATTTGCGTAAGAATATTACTTAATTTCTTATTACAAACAAATATGTGCAGTAAAATAATTAAATACTCCGCCTTTCCTATTTCTGTTACTGATGACAATTATCTAATTTCCGTTACATTTGAAAATAATTGACTAACAAAAACAAACAAAGTCATGCCATCAAGCGAAGACATTTAAAAATCTAATCAACACCGCAATCTTAAGAAAAGTGACACATGTACTCTGTATTAAAGCAACAAGAAATTAAAATCTATGTACCTACTTAGGTTGGTATTTTCATCTCGTCTTTCATGAATGGAATTTTTTCATCTACTAATTTAGCGGAGGGGATGCTTGAAAACCCACAAATGGAACTCACTTGTCGCTACCAGGAACAGAAAATAACCGTGTAATTAATAATTAGCCAGTTTATATTAATACTGTATTTATATTTTGTAATATCATTCCACGTCCTTGCGAGATAACCGAGTTAAATGTCACCGATATGTTTGACATTTTTGCGGATTGGTATCATTAAATTATCGACAGAAATATCACTGGTTTCAACTGTTGAGAGAGAGAATCGATTGGACGGTCACATACAAGTTTTTGAGGCTTATTAGATAATATGCCTAAAAAATTCGTAGTCATAGTGTAACGATAAGATAACGGTCAGTCAACGCTCTCCGTGCAGTTTAAACAACCCATAATATCGATAACGATCCGATTGTCTGTCTTAAGTCGATTAATCGTGTCATATTTTAATTACTTTTTACTTAGAGTAATTGCTTAACTGAAAGCAACGTAAACAGAGATAGTAATGTTGGTCTCAATGTTTCAAGGTTGTGTAATATTTATAGAACAATAATAGTCTTCCTCCAATCGTTTTGTTTACAGAAATTATACAAAGATATAAAAAGTATACTTTTTGTAAAACAATCCGTTGCGTCGTCCGGATTTCATTTTAAATTATTGCTTTTTAATCGATACAGAAAAAATACAACATACAGAATATCCTGTTTTAACAATACATCGAAGGGAGTCTGAAGGTTACTTTATCAGAGCCGGTATCCTGAACGGCATGTGTTCAACTAAAGCTAACGGTAATCCAAAACTTGATAAAAATTGAATTTGAATTTTTAATTTTTTATTAATGTTTTAAGGTGAAGGTGTTTAGTTTAATTTTTTATTCCTTGTGCGAGTCTCAATAAATACTTTTTCTTTCTTTCTTTCTTTCAACAATTATTGAAGATTATGAGAGTCGGATTGAATTCAGAATGATATCTGCATGACAGAGTTACAACTGCCAACAAACTAACAAGTATCTAAGTAAATTAACCATAACCAATTTCTGAGAAAAATAACTATGTCAAAAGAATCGTGGCTAACTTGATGGTGTAAACCACTTCTTTAACTTCGCTATTCTATTGTTATAAACATTGTCGACTTGATATTTTATTATTTAGCTGTATCGCCAGCCTTTTAAAAATTCCAAGATTGTCAAGATTATGTTAAAAAAACGCAAGAATAGCAGTGAAATTCCGTGGAGCAAAATTCAAGTCATTAAACTTGGTTCACAGTCGGTACTCAGTAAGTAGATATGTTCGCATAACGGTTCGGGCATGCGGCCCGCGGTCGCCTGCACCGCAGCGCCACAGCGCTTCCAAGTTTTCGATCAACAATACAATTCAGTTTAAAATACACACATTTATGAATGAAAAAAGCGCTGACTTCGCTAACATTCACACGTCACTCTACGTTACCCATCTGTCAGGGTTGATGCGTGCAAACATTTTGGTCTTAAATTAAATGACTTCAATGTGGGAGTCGGGGACGTGATACGGCTCTTACTCCTCTTGCACGGCTCTTTGTGAATTTGAAGGAATTTTGTTTTTTGTAATATTTTTTAACCTGACGCTAGAAATGGCTTTATTAAACTTATTTTTGTGCTAGGACATGAACTCGTCTTTCAAATCGCTTTTTCAGACCGTCCATTGTGTCACCCTATGTAAAATTTTACCTGTTAGAAAGAGTCTGTAATCTCCAATCAATTTTTTTTTGTAGTTTTCAACACACATTTTTTTTTCATTTACCTATGTAAAGAACGTTGGAAACCATTTTTCATAAAATCCGATACCCTTACTATAGAATACCATTCGCCCTGTTTCGTATTACAGCAATCTGTAAGTCGATTGCAACTGATCACGCTATGATCAATCATAGGCAAAGAACGTATCGGGTCACCCCTAGCAGCAGGCACTTTGTACTCAAGAGTTATGAATACTATGTCTAAACAATGACTGTGTACTAATAATGAGTCAGTCGACATGCGTTATGCAGTATCAAGTTGATTGACCACGCTGTCAATGACATTACGTGCTTAGGGCTTGTACCGTGTCACTTAGTGTTCCTGTAATCGGAACAGATTGTCACTGATTGTATTTGTAACAGTGTAACAGCATATTGGTAGTATAATATCAGTTGCACAGTTCCAGTTAGTCGTTGCATGGAACTTATCGTTCATTGTTTATCTGATAATGTTATCTATGGGTGCTAATATGCTAAATTGTTTCGTATGATATTTTATTGTTTAGTCTGGAAATAATCTGTGTTAGGTGACTGTTCTTTTTAGTTGTGTTAATGAATTATCTTAAATTTCAATTTTCGTGGAAAACATTGATACAGTTTTATTTTATTGAGAATGGTGTAGGTAAGCAATATTCATTCGAATATTATTATGAATTCACAAACTTATTTAATCATTGTAAATTCTGCGTAAGACCCCTAAATTCTATTTATTATTGGCGCCCCCAAGTGTGACCATAACAGTTCCACTTGAATTTGTTATTTTGTTCGAAACTAAAAGAGCCTGTTCTCTTTGTGTTTCACAAATTACGATACACAAGTGTTTTGTTGATCCGATTGATCGCCTCGACCTTTTTGATATGAGGAAAACCGAGTTCCTTTGAACTATCAAGTTTTTACCATCTAAAGTAACTTCAGTTCTTGAAATATCCAAGTTATTTGTAAGTAGGTACTTGGCAGTTTTTATTGAGTCCATCTTTCACTTAGGAAAGTACGGCTGTGAATTCCATTTATTTGTTGAATCAATCTGGGGTTTGCCAACATAGCAATTAATGGAAATTTCCTTCATATGCCTAGACTGACAATGAGTCATGCGAAAAAAAAAACAATGAAATGAAATGTTTTATCGGAGACCTGTACCTTCACCGTCGATATGTCGAACTGTAATACATTCAATAGCACACTAGCAATTTGTAATTCATATAAAAAGACGATGAAGTAAGAAAACAATGGAGTTACAGTGTAGGCAGCGATGATATTACCCACGCTTGAACGCACCGCGAGCTACGGTGAAAGCGTTTGGGTAGATATTACTTGTACAGGTAGGTTCATCTATTCTAACTTATGCGTGAAGGGCTCACCTCTAGTAGAAAAAATAACCTACCATATTAAAAAAAAATACAAAATAAAACGAGAGATTTAGACCTAGCGCGCACTGCGGTGTGGTGACTTGCGATGCGTTTTTTTCACCGCAAAGAATAAAATCCTGCATTGTTTTCGGATACGTTTTTTTACCGCAGTGCATGCTAGCCTAAGTGTGAGAGATAGAAAGAGATACATTATGTATCTTTCTTCTCTCGTATGTAATGAAATGTGTCTTTCTAAACGTGACGCGTCCTTCAAATTTCACTCTGAATATTCTCGTCATATTATCGAATAGCCTACTAAGAAGTTTCACTTAAAAATAACCGGAACTAAAAATAATGATAATACCTAAGTAAATTAAAGGTTTAGATATTCTTTTATAAATAAAATATGTTATACACAGAAACCTAATTTACCATAAACTAACATTTTGTTACCACAATTTACACAAATCTCACAACAAAGCGCGGTTCATGGTAAATCCCTTTGGCAATCCGCCATCTTTTTCGCATAACGCGGCAATATCGTTTAAATTAACATGATCATTGGTGTTTTAAAAGTGCGATCGTGAAACTCATTTAAATAAAAACCACTTCGTTTATATTTGAAAATCAACCTATATTTTACTTGGCATTGTTTATTTCGACTTCGTGTAAGTTAAGATGTGTTAAATTGTTTTTCACGGATTTTCTTTTTAATGTTCACTTAATTTTGGTGTTTATAAAACTAAGACTCCTATCTATTTAGAGCACATAAATGTTGTTGTTTAAAATGCAGTTTATTTTTAGTTTAGAATAAACTAACTAAAATAAAGCGTTCCAAATAATAAAAATAAGTGCGCAACTTATAGTTACGATGTTTTGTAACCGCAATGTCTCTAACTGTTCCCTAATTGAAAAAGCTATACAAATGTCCCACTTCGGTCACCGCATCGATTTTAAAAATAGAAGCTTGGTGCGTTTTCGATATACGCCCGTGCTGCGATAAACTATACAAATACTGTAACATCTTTATCGCAAAGGAATAGAGTACATTATCGTGCGTGTTTTAATTCATATGATATTACATTATTTCGTCAGCGCCGCTCGGCTGAATGGAATTCGTACGATATGCTCTCCTACGTTGAAACTCGAGTTCAAACAAATAGAATGCTCGATTTACGCGATGAATATTGTGAATCGGATCCGACATTTGTGAATCGATTTTGGCGTCTCGTTTTACATTGTATCCTAATTAATTAGCCTTCAAATTTTTATCCTTGGAACGATTTATGAATAATGTAAATAATATGCGACCTTTGTTTTGCATAGCGTTTTGATTAATTAAATGGCATTGTTGAAAAGTATATAAGTAGGTACGTTTTTTGTCAAACCTAAATAGGAAAATGCTACTGAATTTAAACGTAAGAGTTATATATGAATTATTATCAGTATGTAGGTATAGGTTTTAAAGTTGTTTAGTGAGACGCAGAGACGCTTCATGGCGTGGCATACCGCAAGGTTGACTAAAAAATTAATAAGCCAGCTTGCCAAGCGTACCTAATAACTATCCGGTACATTTATTGATTACTACCACACCACTACTTACAACGAGCTTTCACCTATTTGTCAACTTACTTGGCTGTTCTCAAAGATATTACAACATTTTTAAATCGGCCTTAATATCCAATGATATGCTTTTTATGGAGAACACAAATCTATGTCTTGTTCTTTATTATGGTAATTAATAACTTAATTCATGAAACAAGAATATAAAATACGTTACAAAATGCTGTGAGAAGAGGCAGTATTTTTTTTAAATTGTTTTTAATCTAAATCGGTAATTTAAATAACGTTAATTATCCGCAAATTTAAAAACCAAATTGAATGAAATTAAACCCCCGTTCTCATTAATCGGGCACAGATTAAATAATTAATTCACAAATTCTCGAAGCTTGTAGCAAAATCATGTTCGTAAATAGTTTAGAGGGGGCGTATTCTATAAACCGGGTGAATTGTTTATGGCACTTTTTGATCGCTCGATTATTAGTTCCGACAGTCGATAGGCCGACCACAGATAACGTAGATATTGTACTTTGTTTTATGCTTTATGGATTGAATCCCTGAAAGCCGGTTAGTTTCAGGTAATGCGGTGGGTGGATATGTATATTATAAACGGTTGAACACAACTCTGTTGTATGTACACATACATTGGTATAGTTTGTGGTAAATGTAGGCCATATAGACCAAATTTGTTTGGCCCGAACAAACTATCTTGAAAATTATCAAGACAATAAAACGTATAAGGAAACTTGTTAGTAGGTCCGTTTCTGCTACCTCACTGTACTGTTTGTTTACTGCAAACCTGTCTATACCTACTTATTAAAGTAAATTACTTATAGCAATTACGAGAAAAGTAGTATTCTTTTGGAAAGTATTAATTAATCCCTTTGCCAATATTTGTAAAATTAAAATGTTCGACCGTGCCTTTTCTGGTACAAATCCCGGAAAAAAAATATTTGGTGTATTTTTGTTATTAAAAAATCCCATTTTACCCGACTACGGCGAAGCAAAAAGGAGGGTTATGATTTTTTTGTGTGTCTGTATTATCTTTATGGTCCTTCTAGGAGACAGTATCCATACGGACTGGTGATATTAGTTTTGAAAGCGGTTATCAAGTACGGGCTTCGGCTACGTTTCGTTGTACCGCAGGCGTGCCGTGCGTCATCCATCATTTGTGACGCTAACTGCGACCCACCACGTAACTCTGTCACTATGCTTTCTTTACTTACATGGCGCACTTTTTACCAACCTATTGTTACTAAGATTAGCAGACGAAAAAGTATTAAACATCCTGTTATTCTCTGAACACCTTTATAATGTCAAAAATGGAGCGCATTGAGGATTTTGGGCAGCTAGAGTATACTAGCAACACGCTCCTACTAGTCGAAGTCGAACGCTTCGGCTTTATAATAATAGTACTGAGTTAAAATATATTTTTAACCATGCATAGAGCACTTGAGTTAACTATAGTCCCATTACTAAAATGATACTATAAAATAAAAACTAGAAAAACTTTATTAATCGCTACGCCGCCCCAGGGGACTGTTATGTCGACCATGTTACCTTACCTAACTAATTGCAGTGGAGGAAATAGAAAATAACATTCGTAACATTCTCTATTAAGTCGTCTATGAACGCCCATTAGATCAAAGATGGCCGCTATTAATCTCAGCTGTAATGTCAACGTCAATAAATAAACAATAAGCAAAGCCAGCTTGCAGCGGCCGATGCGTTCCGATTCACAGGTGCAGTTTACACGCGGAACGATCTGCATGCGATATTGATGTAATCGTGATGTTGTTACGTTCGAAAAAACTCACTAGAGCGGGGAAAGTGACGCGCCTCAAGATCGTGAAAGGTACTTAGTCGATCACCGGTTGGCGCGGACCCGCGACGTCCCTCTCCTCGCTGAGGGAAACGTGCGCAGCGGAGGACGCCGACTAATTTGCCGGGGCTCTAGTTTGCGTGGTCGCGTAAACTTACGACACCACCGAGCGTTCGGAATTCGAACTACTTTCGCGTAATCTGTCTGAATAGAATATGGCGCCCTAGTTAGTGAGCATCGGTTTTTCGGTGAAATTGTATAAAAATAATTAAGTAAGTACTTACTTACCTACTTGCATTGGATTAGATTGTGATTCAAAATTGAAATCACAACCTAATAAGTGAGTCAAAGCTTTCCTGAAACTTCACTTTCTACGAAAATGAAATACCTACGTATGGTACTACAGTTCTAAATACATTTTCAGTTTTCACCCAATTCAGACATCAATAATTCTATAAGTAGGTAAAGTCCCTATAATTAACACATCTAAGTACTACTAACTACTTAACTGCTACACATCCCTTATAAAAAGTAGGTAAATAATATACTTAGATTATTTTTCCAATAATTCCGATACTAAAAAGTTTATCTTCAACAACAGTGCTTGGAATTTATCAAAGGAATCAGTTACACTTTTGTGTCTACGTTATCCTGCTTTATTATAACCTTGTAACGGCCATGGTAACGGCTTCATATTTCGCTTTGATATCACTGATAATAAATTCATTCATACGATACGTATGTTAAAATTTAATTAAGTACTTATATTACCCGCTAATTACTTACGTTCCACTGTACGCTTGAAACGCATCATCAAATTTAAAATGGCGTATCTCAAACAAATAGAACAACATGTTGCGCATTTACGAATTTTAATGTCGATAAACAAAAACATGTGGTCTCTGTCCGATTTATTCTTATCGAGATCATAATAAAATGATTTAACTTTCCGACACTGCGATGCAAATTAATTTCCGAGTCCGATTTTCAGGGTCCCTATTCCGTGATAAAAATAAGCACGCACCTCGCACGGTGCTGGGACCCTGTAGGGTTGCCACAAGCGTCTTTAGAGCCACACATAGCAGTTTTCATAAAGATTGTCGCCTGAACCGATTCACAGATGTCACTAGCGGGAAGCGCGACTCGTCCGTGGATCGCTCCGAGTGCTGCGTTCCGGACAAAGAAAACAGATTGTAATCGAGCGACCGGTCGCCCGACCGCTCGCCCGACTAATTCGGAATCGACAACGTTGCGCCACCGGTCGGCCGACTCGTCCGGTCTTCGTACCTACCTACCAGTTTAATTTACGGTGTTGAAGAGAAGATAATAGGTGCTGTTAAAATGCCGCCTTTTTGACAATATTTCCCTGTGAGCATGATTAGTGAAGGAGTTAAATTATAATGATTGTTAGCCATAGTTGTTGAATGTTAACACATTTTTTCTTAGTAGGTACCATCAAAATACCAGCAACCGGATGATAAAATTTTACGGCGTAGTTTCTAAATAAACACTGCAATATGTACTTACCATCAAAAACCCCGTGGAATATGTTTACTTAATAAAATTCACAGTCTTCTAAACATCATACAAATTAACAATTGTCAGCTAATTTGTTGACAAGTTAAGAATTAAATGGCATCTAATTAAGAGCGGGCATAAAAACATTGGAAGTCGAAAGTTTCTCGAGTCCAGACTGACGCAGTCCATCGAGTAGTGCACTGAACCCTGCCTGTGTGCGCCAACTTTTGAACGCCAACTGTCTGGGTCTAGATCACTCCCACCCAGACTCCAGACATTTTACGCAAATTCGTTACAAAGGTAGGTCCTGTACATTTTCGCGTAAAAAGCTTCAGTATTTTATTACGTCTAAAATAATCTAATTATGCCTATCTATTAATATTTTTTCTTTAAATTTCAATGCTTACAAAAAAGCATCGACAATCCATCAAAGCTTTTATTTTTTTTGGCAGAATTTGGACTTTCATAAATTTTCATTTAATTGTTTTGATTTTAATGAATCTTGATTTCTTTACTGATTTGAAATTCGAATTGCGTATGTGAATAAATTTGACTTATTTACGATAGTTACAATTTTTGCCCACCATTGCAGCATTCGAAATCAGAACGAAACGCATGTGTAATTAAATAAATACTCTAATTTGAAATAAATATTGACTGTGAATGTTAGCTGTTTTCTTTCAAGTGTGTTGTTAGTAGGTATAGTAAGAAAGTGCATAGCACAATTGTTAAAATTTTACAAATTTATGTCACCGTGTCACAGGGAGTCACGCGGGACTACACGGCCATACATAACACACACTCACTAATATTGTATGTCTAATTGACTTTTCGAACGCCCAAGTATTATCTGAAAACGTGGACCTTTGCGAAGGCAGGAAAATTTTATACGATGACTGTTTTCGTAAACAAATAGAAACGATAAAGCATTAGATTTATTCATTACACATAACGTTTCGCCTTATTCCATGAGAATAAATAAATAATGATAAATTGGTTATTAAGTCAGATCATGAAGAGAGGTTCATTTGGGTGAGGTGGACAACCGTCAACAAACGTAGGCGTTCTGTTTTCAAACATTAAAAAATATATACACGGTGTTTTTATAGGTCATTTTTATTTGTCTGCTATTAAATAAACCGCAGGAATAATAATGTAGTTTGTAGGTAACATTAAAAACTGCAAGTTTCAATGACACGGTTCTGTGAGTACCTAAAATATTCGACATTTAGAACTAAGATTGACATCTAGATAGCAACATAATGTAGACGGGCTAACGAGATCTAGTCAAAACCTAATTCAAATATTACCATTCCAGAACAAAATAACCTTATTATAGTAACATAGTTTATTTTTAAAGATGTCAGGATAGGGTAATACATGAATGTTTATTTACGTTAGTATTATGAATAATACGCAACAGAGTCACTGACACTTGGCAAATATCACTCAAGTATGTTCAAAGTGACATTGATATCTAAAAATATCACTAATAATGTTTTCATGGCTGTGACTGTATATCAGTCAGTAGTAAGGTTTTTACGTCACAAACAATTATTTTTATCTATGAACAAATCTCTAATTTTCTTAGGTTTGAGTTGAATGACCCTGTTCGGGATAATGCGGTACCTATCTACTGTCATCCGCCATTGCTCATTAGTCTATGGCGAGTTGTGTCCTCCCCTCAATTAGTTACAGATTATTGGCCTTTAAATTACATGTGTCAGTATTTGACATGAATGGTTCTAGTTATTCTAGTACTTGGCTAAATGTCACATCAGCTAGAGAGTTCATAGTGATTCCAAAGTCTGCTTCAAAGTTTTTATTTTTTATCCTGCATACATAACTAGGTACAAATATATAGCTAGGTCGCTTCACTTGTTTGTAATTAATTAGTGTAAGTTGCACTGCAAAAGGCTGCATGATTTTATTTCAGCGCAAATTCAAACCCTCCACTCATCCTAACCATAGATAATTAACATGCCGCATGAATACTTTGTGTTTACGCCACCTCATTACTATTTGTCTATGCCTAATTGATACTCTTGTCAAAGTGTGAACGACCCGACGTTATGTAAAATCGATAATTTACAGATCACCTTTTTAGTGTTAATTTATTAGTGGACTATAAAAAATGATGCATTGTTTTGTAGGACATGCTTTGAATACTTATTGTTTCAGTAGCGATGTAGCTTACGGAGAGTTTATTGCACTTGAGTATTTGAAGATATAAATAAAATACCAAATTTAACACTAGCGTACCTACTTAATTTACATTGTATACATAAAACCATACTTATTATATTATCTAGAGTCCAGACCAGAGTTTCATGCGGAAACTCTAATTATTAAATATTGTAAAGTAAATAAAGTGGTGTAAAATAATGGTTTTTGTGAACGTCAGTGGCAATTGATAAAATCCGTTAATTCAGCCTAGAATAGTATGAGTTTTTCCTTACAACGGTTACTTGAATTTTTATTTATGTATTTACTTGAACTTCTCGCACACAATAGCGGACAAAGGCGGACTTAAAGCTTACTAATCAACCAATAATGGGGAAGATATAAGATGGCAGGTGCTCTGATTGAGAAGAGATAATAATAAAAAAAAATATACATACTATAGGTACCTTTACCTTTTGATGTTATTTATTCAAATTAGTTTTTTTACTTTGTTTTTACGTCATTCGTTGTCTGTACATGGTGGGAACTACGTCTTTCCAAAACAGTTGTCATACCTCTGCCCAACCCTTGGGGGATTGAAGGCATGAATGTATGTTTATGTACCTACTTAGTTGACGTCATATTTTGTGTATCTGTACACAGGGTGGCAGGGACATCGACGCGAAAATTGTTACCATGGATTCAGTAGATGATTCTGAAAAAAAAAACTGACGAATAATTTCAACGCAGGGGGCGTTGAAATTATCCATCAGTTTTTTTTTAATCTGCTGTTTAATAGAAATTGCTGCATAGAAAAGTGCAATACCTACGCGGTCAAAATGTATCGAACAGTAGATTTATTTTAAATAACTGACGAAAAATTTCAACGCTGGCGTTGAAATTTTTCGTCGGTTATGTCGGTTCAGAAACCATGTACTGAATCCATGTTAACAGTTTTCGCGTCGATGTCCCTGCCACCCTGTATACAGATACACAAAATATAACGTACCCAATGTATATTTATCCAGTGTGTGTAGAAAGTGACATTTACATACTCATACACATACTCATTAAACTCAGTAGCAATGACTTTCGTTTTGACAGTTCAACAACATTCATTGCGCTATTTACGTTGTCCAGCAGTATTTGACACTTCCCGTGACCCAAGCAAGGGCTGGTTTTTACCTTGGCAAGAGGCTAAGCTTTGCCATACAACGTGGCAATGCCGCCAGTCTCTTGGGTACATTACCAGTCAACAGCGATGCGGATGAATTTTTCGATGCTATATTTTAGTTTGTGAATAGTTTTAGTTAAGTTTTATTTAAATTTTTGTTATTTTTATCAATTAATTAGTTGTAAGTTGTTACTTACTTATTTATATTACCTGAAAACGAACTTTAAAAAAAATCTGACAAAAATAATGATTGTATGTACAATTAATATGATTTTTAATCGTTAAAATAAATTTTTAGAGGTATCTTGTATCGTATCAAATTAGTTGTATTATGTTTTAAACACGCTATCTTCCTAGCATATATCCTGAAGATTATCATTATATTTTTCTGATTTTGTTTACTATAGTGGATCATGTACTTTTAGGCATTATAAAACTTGCGTTTAGGCACGTTTAGGTCCTGTAGTCCCCTTAATTAAAAAATAAAATACCAATATGATACACACTGACCATTTAACACATATTTTACATGAATGAATAGAATAGTTGCATTTTATTTTTACATTAAATAATTTACTAGCTACGCCCCGCGGTTTCACCCGCAGAAGTCTCGATCCCGTGGGAATATCGGGATAAAAGTATCCTATGTGTTAATCCAGGTTATAAACTATCTGTGTGCCAAATTGTATCCAAATCTGTTCAGTAGTTTTTACGTGAAGAAGAGACAAACATACACACACACACACACTCACAAACTTTCGCCTTTATAATATTAGTGTGATTAGGTGATTACTACCTACGGATGGAGTGGCTAATGAGTCTGTCTCTTTCATAAATATGATGTTAATCTGTTTATAAAAAGAAAAGCTTTTTTAACAGTATCACATAGTTAAGAGGGTTTATCCTAAAAGTTGGCAACGTCGTAAATAGCTGTCAAATATTTACCTGTTTTGATTAATTTAGCAATATTATTGTATGGAAATAAGAAATGTGGCTAACTAGTTCCCTAGAATATTAATAATGAAATTCAATTATTAATATCGTAATACCGAATATTCAGTTTTAGATGTAATAAAAGTATTTGGAAACTTTCCAAATACCTTTTTTATACCTAAAATTGTTACAACATCAAATTCAGTGTTATAATCGCAATTCATTATTAATATTCTAGGGAACAGTTAGCCACATTTCTTATTTCCATACAGTAATATTGCCAAATTAATCGAAACAGCGAAATATTTTATCTATTTGCGACGTTGTCCACTTTCAGAATAAACGCTTCAAATAATTAACACTAAGTTTATACAAATTATTCCGTCCATTTTCTAGGTAGGCGAGATCAATGTAAGAAGGAGCTTGATAATAATAAAATAATACTTACTAATTATGGAAAAGTAATTAGCAACAACGTAATGTTAGATAGTAGTCTTATAGATCGTGAATAATCCATTACAAAGTAACTTTATACAGTATTTGGTGAAACTTCAGAAACCCGCGGGGCAATTGCGTAACACACTAAGCCGTATATTGGATTTTCAACGCTCTGTTCAGCACCGAGAGTTGATAATCCAACAGTGTGTTTTTTCGACGCACTGGGATGCACTCTGTTGAATTCTCAACGCTCAGCCTAACACCGAGAGTTGAAAATCCAGTGGGCGATAAAATTCCGCCGCGATTTTATTACGTCCGTGCGTACGTCGGCTTAAAGTAGCAACAGCTTTCAACACTTCACAATCTTAATAATAAGTTAATATCATCTTCTTAGCTTATCTAGCTTTCAGAAGACCAATTCTCGTATTTAAAAACCGGCCAAGTGCGTGTCGGACCACGCACAATGAAGGTTTCCGTAGTTGGAATGAATTTATCCCAAAAACAAACTTAACTTTGTAGTTGAAAAACATGTTCCCCCTTACGGAATGTATGGAAAAACATGTTTTTACAACTGCAAAGTTAAGTTGGTGGATTATTACTCGTTAACTAGTAGAGCCTACTTAGCTGTGATAGTTTTCCTTTTAATTTCGTTATATAAACTACTGCTGTAATTTTTTTCACACATGCAAAACCAACCATTTAGCTGGCAGGGGGGGGCGGACACTTGACTCTAACAAAAATTAGCACTTTAAAGCTTAATATTTTGCAAATGGATCCTTGAATCCAAAAATGGTTTTCACAAACTCATGTTTTTAAAGGACCTTTCCAATGATACCCCACACCAAGGGTTAAAAAAAAAAAACATCACCACTTTACGTATATGAGAGGTACCCTAAAAAAAATGTTTTCATAATTTGGTTTTACCACTTTGTCGGCGTAATTAATATGTATACCTATGCCAAATTACAGCTTTCTAGTACTAAGGGTCTCGGAGCTAGACCGCGGACAGACAGACAGACAGACAGACGGACAGACGGACATGACGAAACTATAAGGGTTCCTTGTTTACTACGGAACCCTAAAAACGTTCAAATTCAAGTCGCAATCTCATCTCAGCGAAAATTATCAATGTCAAGAATTTGTCAAAAATGTTCAAAATGAGAATTTTTTGACAGATTGAGACTTAGGGGGTATTACACTATCATAATATATCTATCACTATCATATTATATAATGAAATTGTAAAATAGATATATTATGGGCAATTGGTGAGTTTCGTAGATAGGTACAATAGTGTAATTAATATACCCATAATAAATGTCTATTTTACAATTTCATTACATCTTTGATCACAGATCTATGATTTATATATATATATGATAGTATATACCCCTTGAAATTACAATGCGAACGTTAAAAATATGGGTAGTCCCCCCGTTAGATGTTTTTCAGGCTTTTTGCCATAAAAACATTGTATGAAAAATACAATGTAGTTCTTACTATCTGCAGTTCTACCGAATGATGTCAATTTATAACAATATAAATCATCTATTTTATCTGAATGACATGTTGTTTAAACTACAGTTCAGTCGTGTAATTTCATCGGTTTGTAATATAAAACGGTTTTATTGGACATTTGAGGTAGCGATCCGATGGAACTCATTCCTGTTACCATTGACGTTTTTAAAATGAACTCGCCTAATAGGGACGATGACAAAAAAAAAAAATTTGTTCGTCTTCTAGATTATTAAAAAATATTGGACACGTATTTTTTCTTTTTTACGTTGTCTAAAGATAACGGCGATACATTGAGTTAAAATGTGCCGGGACGTCACTTGTATGTAGATTTTATACTTACTTGTGACGTAGCGACCCCCACTCCCCAACTTTAATGCGTTTTATCTAAATCATTTTTTAATATGATAAAGCAAAAAATACGTGTCTAATATTTTTTTATTATCTGACTGACGGACTAAATAGTTTTTTTTTTGACCCAGGCATCATGCCTATGTGGAGTGTGGAGTTGTGGAAGACTTACATCAGTTATATTACTTATTGATGGACTGTGTTCGATATGAGTCTGATAGAAATGTGTTTGGGGTCTTGAGGTTAAACCCACTTGATTTAGACACATGTAATAAAATTCTGTCTCAACCAAATGGTGATGATGCAAAGAGTCTGTTCAGGGGCCTACCACCAGCTCATAAAGCAGTATTATTTTAATATTACTTCAGTGAGGGAAAGAGAAGAAGCACTACAGGACGTATAGCTTGGTTTATGGCCCAAATGGAATCCATAGTAGTGTATATTTTTGTTATTATTTGTTTAGGGTATGATGGGACTGTCAAACGCATTGGGGTTATAAAAATACCTAATTAAAATAGAATTTAAAAAAAACTGGCACTCCGGGAGTGCCAACAGAAGTGATAACTTGAACAAGATCACCTTGGTGGAAGAAAAATACTTGCATAGAATATTGGTCCATAACCTCATCTAAATAAAGAGCACAATCGCGTTTACAAAACCTTTAAAGTAAAATACTTGCGTAGACCATTGATCCCTAACGTAATATAAATAAAGAGCACAATCGCGTTCACAAAAATGAGGTGTTGTTACAGTGTCGCGAAATCAATGATTTAGTCCCATCTCAAAAATGCCCAACGCGCCTAAAGAAGTTTTCACTTCAAAAATGTGAAATCCAATTATTATGTGGTTAGTCTTAAATATTCTCAGAACGTTAAGTTTTTTGGAAACTTTTTCGTCACATTCGTTTGTCAGGGTCTGTATCTAAGGCCTGAAAATTATTTCTAGATAACTCATATTTAAATTCGACTGCCTCATTGATCTGGTGGTTGCAAGCACTACTGCTGGCATGAGATCCTGGGTTCGATTCTCAGGTCGGGTAAAAGGGTTATTGGATTTTTCTATCAGGAATTTCTCAGTAGCAGCCCGGAGTCTGGATTTGTGCCCGGTTGATGGCAATAGGCCATAGAAATGTGAGTGTACTATTGGTACACTTCTGCCTAATCCTTCGGGGATTTCAGGTGTGATGTTATGTGTGTTATACAATATGTAAAAATAACCCTGTCTGGTCCGAAAGGGGCTCATAGGTACTGCAATAACATTACCAAAAAGTAATAAAAAATCTAATTATTATTGAAAATAAAAAAGTTGTTGCTATTTAAGAATCACATTTTTTGTACCAAAATTACCCCAAATTCGTTAAAAATTAGCAAATTTTCAACAGGGGTCATGAGTTATGACTAGTAGACACCCGCTACAGGGCTGCCGACAGCGCCCCATGTAATAAATAAACCCGGTAAAATTCTCTACTTATTGAAAAAATATAGTTGATTTTTTTTTCGAATTTCTTTAAAATTACCACATAAATAGATTCTCAGTATGATACCTAGCAACACCCTCACGGATCGGACAGGATTTTTTACATGTTGTAAGTATTTAAATTGTGACTCAAAGAACCCGAAAAAATATACGTACTGGTTCAGAAACTACACTTTCAGTTACTTTAATGTGAGTGTTATGGATTTATTTGGCGAATTTAGGCGACTGGAACCTGTGACGAGAATGCTTGGTCATTGATGACCGTCCCGTAGTCATTGCATTAATTATGTACACACTTATTCGGTATTAATCTCCTATCTATGAATAATAATTTGGTTTGTTAACTTCTGTTCAATATTTTAACACAAATGACTACGGATACGTAGATGTGAAATCTGGCTAGTGATGTTTTTCTACTTATAAAAGGTCAAATTGTGTTTTTCGTTTTGCACAATTTTACTGCCTACCTAAAAGCTAATAAAGGCACAGTTGTCATGTATATGGAAGCTTGTGCTAATCATATTGCTGTAAAGGCTTTTAAATTAAAATAACACGAGACATAAACAAAAGGAGTTAATGACCCGAATAAAACTAATCACATCGATAACCACACAACTGTCACTTGCTTTTTTAATAATCAAGGACTCGGGCGTCGACGTCACTCAGCCTCGTCGCGTATCGGTGCCACGAACGGTCGACTCGACTATTTTCGTGTACACTTCGGGTTTTATCGGCCGCGGTACCACGTAGCAAATCTTTTTGTTCGACATCGAGAATCGAGCGTAATCACCACACTATTAGTGAGAACGTTAACCAATACAATGCATTCTCGCAATCATTTAATTAGTTATAGTATTTAAGTAGGCTCATTTATACATACTACAGCACGCTATGTGCTATTTTTAATAGTTACGTTATGTGTTAGATAATTATAAACAAAAGTATGCTAAGTTATTACTTCTAGACAGTCAAGATGTGAGATTATTTACTCATAAGCATAAACATACAAATAAAATCAAATAATTATATTAAATCTTCCCACATTTGTAAATTACAAAATTTTCTGTAATAACACCCGTTGCTTACCTATTTTGATTTACCTCCGCCTCTATATTGCCTAAAATTGGTAATTTGTTGGCTTTGAACATATCAAATTATATTAATGTAGGTTGGTAAATTAAGAAATACTCGATTATATACAAGGCTATACTATAGAAGACTGCCTACCCACACAGTACAACTCAAAATTATTTATCAATTATTAAAATTACTAGGTCAGGAGGTTGATCGACTGACATCAGTATTTTGCGCGTTATAACATCAGGTTTCCATTCAATGGCTGGTATTATACGAGCAATAAAAACAGTGAAAGTGTACCTATCTTTAATACAAGAAATATGTGCTTTCTAACAAAAATTACAAAGAACTGTACACTATGAGTTACTTCGTGTCTAAGAAAATACAGCTTCTGCAACAATAATTATTTGTGTTCCTATTCTTTATATAGTTACAATATTTCTAGTGAAACAGAAAGTCGAACGATAGCGATCACAGTGATTTGCGTCCGTTTGTGATAGTGGCATTAATTAACTAGTGGCTCGAGACACAGCACCGCCTATGAAAACCATAACTAAGGTTGCCATAACTATGGACATTATATCTATTGATGAACACACCCATTTGGAATTGGACGATTCGAAAAGTCCCAAATGTTATAATTTTTGCCTTAAATAATTTGAAAGAACAGGAAGTTTACGCATTTTTACTGTTTTCAATTCAATTAATATGAAACTCAAAAGATTTTAAATGGCGTGTAATTTTTGGGTTCCAACAATTAATAAAGTATTGGAGAAAGCTGAAAATACTTCATCAATCCGATAATCCTTCAGTGTGTCCGAATGTAGCTTAGTATCTTCTTTAAAAACGTTCCAATTACGATCCAGATTACGGAATTTCATATCGGTTTTTCAGATTGTTCCCAATGAGGAGTTATTTACACAGTATACTTACAATGTTGTTGATTTTTCTTCACAGTTTATGATAACGATGATTAGATATAACTTACGTAAGTTCTAACTTTGTATAAACTATCTGCGTTTGTTATGGCGTCGATATTACACGGAACGTCCATAGTAAAATGGTTGGGGTGATAGTTGTTTCCGCATTTTAACTATTGACTATAACCGCAATAAATTGAATAATTAAGATATATTGAATATTTTATAATAAAATTAGTAGATTTTATGACAGAATATTTGATAGTAAAATTAGTAGATTTTATGGCACTGCGGTTTCACCCGCGTAAGGTTCGATCCCGTGGGAATATCGGGATAAAAAGTATCCTATGTAGTAATCCAGGTTATAAACTATCTGTGTGCCAAATTTCATCCAAATTGGTCCAGCCATTTGTGAAGAAGAGACAAACATACACACACTCAAGAAAGAAACACAAACACAAACACACAAACACTCACTCACAAACTTTCGCCTTTATAATATTAGTGTGATAATATCATCAACATAAACTGTTTTTTTATAACCAATACCTGAAGGCTGGATTAAGATGTTTTTTACTTTTTTTTCTGGAATTTTATAACAACACAATACACATTTAATACTCAACCTCTTTTTGCCATTTAGAGCCACAAACTTGTTTAATCTCACTAAATAATGCGCTTGCTGGTAAGACTTGCTGATACCTGGTACAAGAATCAATACTGATAAAGTTGTGACTGGGGTAATACTGGTAACAGGATAAGTTATAAAAATGGTTAACATAGGTTTACTTCCCATTAGATAATTCAAAAGTCCATTTCTTTTTTACGAACTAGTAATGTTTTTTAACCGACTTAATTCAACGAATGACTTAATTTTACTAATGTTTTTATTTACTCTACTTGTTTCGTATTCTTTCTAACTGACATTTTCACCTGAACAGTCACTACAATAATTTCCTAAATATAATTCAAAAACTATTTATCTCCCTAATTTCCAGAAATAGGAATCAGGTAACCAATCAATAAATGCTATCTAATATTATCATTAACCTTCCTCAACACGCGTATTTCATTTCCCACCTGTCCATCTATTTCCCACATTATTTTATGACCCGATTACTTTCTTCACGTCACTTCATCTCGAACGCAACGGCTGCTGTTGAAAAACATCGAGATCATACGTATTGTTTGTCTTGTGGAAATTTCCAAACAACACACCCGACCGTATACAACTAAGTTTGACGATTATAATAATGTTACTAGTTTTCCACCATTACGTACGGTGTGCTATTTATCAAAATTATTAACACAATATGTACACAAACTATGATATCATCTGTAATAAATATCTTCACGTTAAAATAAAGTGCCTCAATCTTCAAGTTTCTTACTACAAAGGTAATTTCTGTTCATTTCCTGTCGTTTTGTTTTCTTGCCAGCTCGTAATATTAGTAAAGGAAGTTCGATTGATCTTATATTTATTTGCATAATCTCCACAGGCGTTCGTTTTCACACTTACAATCTCTGCTGGCTAAATAAAAATTAAATTCGTAACTGTAAATAATTATCAAAACATGTGTTGTATAACTTTCGGCCTATATTTAACGAATTATCAAAATGTTCTATCTATATTGTCCAATAGCGCGGTGAGCGTTGTTTTTATCAATATTAATATGTAATAGCGTTTATTCACACATAGCATTATCTCTGACGTCACACAATAGATTGGTGATAACGAAAATTTAAGGGTATCGTGTCCAACGCTGCTCCGTGACCTCCAAAATTTATCGGTCGTTGTCTTTGTATTAACGGAGGTTTTTGGCGATGCTATTGTATGAAGTGTTAAAGTTTACCCTCGGTTGATGTCATACATATTGTAAAACATATTTTACAGATGAAATTACTTTTCTAGAACCCGCCATAGCATGTCAATGTTTCATATACCTACAGAAAGCTAAGCATCATTGACTTTTCTGGAATTATCGCGACCTATGACATTCTGTTTTTCCGCCTGGATAAAAATACCCCGTTTCAAGGTTTTATCTAAACGGCATCAATATTGTGGGAATGCGATATTCAAAATGTCAGGTTAACATTTTGCACGTGCCTGCGTTCCCGTTTATTTAAATATAATGGAGTCTTGAGCCATCATCTCTATTAAAAGCATCGATTTAACGAGCGGAATGAGATGGTACACTCAGCGTACCTATACTGTAAATATGGGTCGGGTGCGTCGGGCCGCGCGCGCCGGCCACCGCTCGCATGTAAACTCGCTCCGAGTAGCACACACCGGCTAATGAAATAACAAAAGGTGTAACGCCACGCTTCGATAAACTGTTTTTGTGTTATTATAACCCGCCTTAATAAAACTTGCTGCTCTCAGAATATCTCTCTGTTGCAATCGTCTACGGTCGTCTGCATTGCACTTAACTGTTATTAGCGCGCATTATAGCACTGTAACCGTCGTATGCCCTAAATATCGTTTGTTATCTGTCGAGTTTTCGACACTATCAATCGTTCCACTTTGCAAAAAAAGCTGATTGTCATTTCCTTGAGAGTGTTACGTAACAGCGAGTGACTTCGTCCAACCGTTATTCTGGCTGTGTCGGCGAGTTGAGGCCGTTGCACTGGTACCGCTTTCCGAAATTCTGATTGCAAAAGCGCGAGACGTCGCGATCGCGAGCGGCCGGTGTCGCGGGCTCGCGGCCCGTGCCACGGGCTGCGGGCGGAAGTTACGGTGAACGGTGCCTCAGTGGCCTTGGAGCGCGGCCGCCGCGCGCCGAAGGTGAAAGTCTTGACGGTCCGCAATTATTGAACCTCGACCTGCCATCCTCCGATATTCGGGTTACACCAACCCAGCGGTTACCAACGCTACCGATGCGTTCCGGCCTACTCCCGACTTCCGCATTCTCAAACCCGACCAAACATTTCCGACCCTAATTTTATTGGTCGACTCTTCGAAGAATAAATAACATTCGGATTCGGACCAAGTTCGCAAATAGATAAAACATCGGATGATAGCGATAAATCAGTGTTAGGACAATTATTTTTATACAACTAGAAGCGTTGGGTTGCACCTTCGCGGTTGATTGAATATGGCAGTTTGAGGGTCGATCTGACATCTGCTTGTGTCACTGCTTGGCTCTCATTCAAATTTAAATGTATTCAATTATTCAACAGAAACGTATTATTGAGATGAAACCACTCTTACATTATCGTTACTACAAGAATCTGCGAGCTCAATTGATATTCATGCGAATCATAACAATGTTGTTATAGAGCGGGTGAAGATCACCAACTGGAGGTTATGTAACTTAAACTTAAGTTTTATGATCACTCTAAAAATTCAGTTTTGTCACCCAAGTCGTATCTCCCAAATGTAAATTACCTAAGGTAATGTGCGATGGGCTGGCAACATATCTCAACATATCTGTGCCAAACGCTTTAAGTAGTGCTTTGACTTCAATTATAATCCCTGTAAACTCGCTAGGAATAGTATGCTTGATGAGAGATTTATTCTCAAAGATAGCTTACAAGTGCACAGCACAGTCTTGCTTAGACTGGTTTATACATTAACTAGCATTCATAAATACATATATACTCCATGATTATTATGATAATTATGAACACAAAAATCTCATTAAAGTAACTCACAGAGTCACAACTGAATTCCTTGTAACTTGGATAGACGAAGAAATCAAGAAAGTTTGTTTAAAAATGTTAGACAAATTGTCGGGAAGTTTATTAGTAAACTATGACAGAATATGGCTTGAGTTGCCGTCTGAGGCCAAGGGCGACCCAGGCTCAGGTAGTAACTTTTTAACGACTGATTTGATAACATGCTTCGCTTTTTGTTTAAAATGGTAGTGATCAATGCATTTGCCTTATAGCCAGAAAAAAGGAATATTTGAACATGAAATTACTGTCTCCTACGTTAAGTACGACTATTGGAAAATTAAGAATTAATAAAAATATTGTGAATTTATATGAAGTTTTAAGTAGAGATTATAATAAGAATTGTTTTAAATGAAATGCGAATAATGCAAATGCGAGGAGAGCCGTTGCCAATGTTTATAATATTGTGCGTGCTTACACATCGATGAAGGTCGGTACGGTTCGATCTTTTTATGCAGCTAGTTGTCTGATGTTGATGTTACTGCTCAATCCTTAGTCACGGTGACGAAAAATCCGGACAAAAAGTGAAAAAGACATGTTTAACTAACTAAATTCTTGGAATTAAATTGGAGCTAAATTCGGAATCGAACTAATGATGAGACATTTTGATTTCTATTTCCCCTGTAGAACTGAACAAGACAATTTACGGAAAAGAAATTTCCTGTTTTCCAGGAAAACACTAGTAATAACAATAAGAGGAGCACGTTTCACAGCTTCATTTTGTTTTCCTTTACTACTTAGAGAGAAATGCGCGTAAAAGTTAAAATTTATGTTGAAATCTTAATTAATATATTATTCTAAGCTGGATTTTAATATTCCAGTCTTTGTTTAAGCGAATTATTTTGACATCCAAGCGATCGCCTTCTTTGTATTCCTCTTGGCGTTTACCTACGTTATCTACAATGAGATCACCTAGACCTAAATACTTAACTGCTAATTACTAATGTATTATCAAAATATTTCACTGTAGCGTTCCAAATGGTTTCAAACTTAATTGTCTACACCACATTAGCGAGATACAGTACAACAAATGTACAATCGTAGCTGTTTGTAGCCTTGAATATCAATTGAGCAATATTTTTTTGTGATCGTGCGTTATACAAATGGATTGGATTTTTGTTTTAACTTCAATAAATTCAGATATGACCTTTGCAGATGGAAGCATGCAATTATCTCAACAGCATTTAACTTTTAAAACTCAGATTTTATTAGTATTTTATAAAATATTCTTTATATCAATATAATTTGAGAACAAGTGGCGTTTACGTGATAAGCCTACAATCGCAACGAGATATTAAAAAAGGGGTCACCAACAGTGACACCCTATAAATAAAAATTATCAAAAAGGCACACGGATTACAGTGAGGATAATGAGGTATCCTTTGCTAGGGGAGCATCCATGGGCCGCGCTCGCCCGCTCGCCCGCCTGCGCGCCCTCTGTAAATCACCACAACTTATGTACGGGAGAACAGACGCAGTTCGGCGCGCGGAGCCGTCACTCGCACACGTTCGCGACTCGCCTTCCATTTAGTTATGTAGTAGCGCTCGCCGCTCGCCTGTTTGGACAAGTGCTAAGTTGATCGTTTTATGTGATACACCTCGTTGGCATTATGTTTAATTTAACCGTTCGATTTTTAAATTGTTTCGTGTCGTATCATTGTTTTTAATTTTAATTTTTAATCAATCGAAGTGTTGCACACTTTTTGGACTGTTGATTCTTGGATTGCTAAGGTAATTTATATTTAATTGATATGAATTAGTTTTAAGGATTATAATATTATCTTTTATTAATTTTTTTGAGCTTGCGAAACTTTCTCTGTTTGTAACAAAGGAGTCGATAGTTTAATTGGCTATTTCTTACATAATGATATGTTTGTGTGTACAAATATTTTTGTGAGCACGTAATAATTTAATTGCTCGCTTAAATCTACACGTCGCACAGTTACTTTCTTTAACATATTTAGTATCTAGGGAACTGTTTGGAAGTGTTTTATTACTTAACTCTGTATGTTTATGAATATTGAAAAGTTGGGATGCGAAAATGAATATATATTTACAAAGAAAATGGGAAATCAAAAGTAGATAATCAAATGATGAAGATGCAATATATTCTCGAATTTAAAAGTTCTGGAATGAAATGAAGAAGTGAACAAAGGATAGTGGTTTTACAAAAAGTATCTTTATCTAATAGTTAACAGTAAGTTAATGTACCGATGCGCTGTATTATGTATGCGTGTCGGACGGTGTTGTGGGTAAATAAAATAACAACACTTATCTATTCAATAAGGTGTTATCGACTTGTTATTTAATGGCTTTACTTTAACATTTCACTAATTAAAGAAAATCTAGTAAATTCTTTAATAGGCAATGTATTACTGGTTTATGTGAGTGGATTATTCTGGTTTAATTTATTTTCTAAGGGTCCTTTTGTTCGGCGATCGGATATAGCCGTCTCTGTCGCACTGTAAGAGCGTGACAAACGGTATTCGAATTCGACTACCGAGATTTTCAGAATAGGGTTTCGTGACTCGATATTATTTGTGAAATTTTGATTTGGAATTGATGTTTCATTTAAGTACTTATCGTTTGTTAATCGCTGTATTTTTTGTGTAATCTATTGGAATGTAGGTACCTACTTATTATTTGACTTGGGATTTGAGGGCAAAGTAACTACTTACCAATGCATTTTTCTTGGAAAATATATGAGCTTTAACAATGATTGTAAAAAAAACAAAGACAATGAATGAATATACCTGGAAATTATCCGACTAAATGTAACTATAAAGCTTATCTTTTTTTTCACACTTAACTCCAAAATAAGGCCAAAAATAAAATAATTCCGTAGCACAGTGCATCACTACCGGTACAGTTGCGCGCAAACAACTTTCTTTAAAATATAGATTTGTAAAACTAAAAAAATATAAAACAATAGCACATAAGTGGAATACTATAATGCAGTTTTAGTACCTACTTGTAAAGCTTATCAACCCGTTAATTACCGCAATGTTACAAATAAGGCGTAACATCAATTATTACTTGACCCCACCCAAGTTCGGCAACAGAGCGTCCGAAAGAAACTTTATAAATTGTATAAGTTCTACGGAACTGTACACGTTATATTTTACTTTTAGGATTTTTTTCCAGATATCAGTACAAAATTCCTAGATTTCTTTTAACGCGTCATTCGATTTTTTCCGAATTTTAGCGAGGAAAATGCGTTAATTTTCCTCAATTTATTTAGTGAGATTATGCGTACGTTACGTTACAAGATTTCAATTAATCTAATCTGTATAAACTTTTGTATCAGCATCAGCATTAGGCATAGTCTATGAGTCACTCCTTCACAAGACTGGAGATTTCATATACAAACCAATTTTCACCAATTTCTCTATGAAAGTTAATTATTTCATCGTACTAGGGAATTTGAAGAAATTAGTTTTCCTCAGATTTTCCTACAATATCCTTCCTGACTTCATGACGATCACTGTCATCTGCAGGTGTTGCGCTAGAACGAGACAGCACGATATCGGTGTCTCTTTCACTGAATATTATAAACTTTACTGACGTGGGAAACGTGCCAAGAGCTGCTACTTTTGTTAGTAAAGTGGAAAAATAGAGCTTAAATAAAGTTAATGAACTGGCTATTTTATGTTTCGCTTATGATTGTTTGTTAACAGCAAAAACTTTTGTGTTTGATCAGCATGATTGTGAAAATGACGCCTTCTGATTTGTTATGTCAGTGCGTGTCTTAAATTTTTGTAATAGGATAATCTTGCTTCAATGAAAAAATATCTGACTTATTCCACTTATCCACAAAAGCATAATTTTCGTCTACTCCTGTTTAAAATCAACAACAAAGTACATATCTATAACAGAGTCAATAAGTTTAAAAAGCGCGTCAACTACGTAGCCATTATCCGTGATTTATACGCTGTGAGCCGCATCCATTGTCTGCTGTGGGCTATCAACGTTATATGGCGCTCGATTTAAACACGCAAACTATATTATATAGTGATTTTGATTACTCCACGTGCTAAATTACTTGGTATTAGGCTTTTACGGCTTCCGTAGAACGTCTCAAATACTTCAACAATATCCTAAAGGCAATGTTCTTTCGTTGTTTGATTCTCTTGTGTTTATATTCCAGTAGTTATCTTTGTTTTGATTTCCATATTCGTATAGGGAAATTTTCGCAAAAATGTATGTATGACTTCACAGTAATGATCATGACGCATGTTACAAGTTCAAACAATCCTTGTATTAGATGCCGTCAAAGGATAACTTCTAATAACTGGCAATTGAACTTTATTACTATCACCTCACCTTGGAGCATAGGACTTACAACCTATAAGTCATTATATTTCTACAGTATCAAAACTAAGTACCCCTTACAAAAATTTGCATAGCTGGAGTGAATAAACAAGATTTAGAAGAAGGAACTATAACTATGAAACTTCTTTTAAAAATAAACAAGACTTTTAAGCTGATTGAAATACGCTGAGTAATTTTCCGGGAAGCCAAGGATAATACCGAAATGATCTTGTTACAAGACAAAAGTACAGATGATACAAAGAAAAATCTGACACAGAGGAAGAAGTACTTACAGTGGAAACTGAATTAATTATTCGTAACTTGCGACCTAGAAGGGTACTGCCCATTGTGAGGTCATTACATAAGCACTGCCGTCTTTGTGCGAGCAATTGTTTAAAAAAAAATGATTCACCCACTTCCATAGAAAAATTCTTTAATGCGCATCATTGATGAATGTAACAGGGAAATGGTAGGAAAGATGAAGTAATAAAATCAAGTGTGAGTACTAATCAAGTTATTTTGTAAACGCAGAATGGGGACTCAAAAACAAGGATTTTTTTAAATGAAATTCTTTGATACAAGACCAAGCTTTCACCAGTTTTGAATTTAATTTCATAGTATACTTAAATACAGTATCGTGCATTTAATAATTTGTAACACATGAAGTTATTGTAGTATAAATGAACAAAAGCAATTTATGTAACACCCACGGCACAGTAATTGATGATGCAACACACAGGGACGCACAATTTCGGCCATAGACGCCAATTACAACACATATACGCGTGTATGTGATTTTTTACAACTTTTTAATTGTCATTACATACAAAAAACTGTTGGATACGATTCTTGCCAGACAACAAATAAAAAATATTATCAAAAATCCCATACATGAGTATATTTAGACGACATACTAATACAAAGATAATGCTGAATAGATAAACTGAAAGTGTAGATAATAATAAGTACAACTATATCGTAGCCACATTGTTTTATACAGAAAATTACTTATTTTCTTCACTTAGATGCGGCTATAAAACCAAAATAGCTGATGCAATTAAGGGCATGGTTGAGATTGACGTGAAAGTGTGTGATGCGGGAAATTAGAGAAAAATGTCGGAGATCGTTAAACTATTATATCGTATCGGTAATATTTCCACCTACATTCGATAATTCGTCGTATCATACGTTCTCCATAAAAGGTGCTCTATCAAAACGCCTACGCGGTCATAATGATTTAGCAAAAAAGAAGAAATATATTTACTACCTTCAAGGATTTCTATCCGAAGTGGATTGGAAGTCGATACATCTGCAATGATTTCTAGTATTTTCTGCTATACCGTGAAGTGAATGGGAAAATTGAGAAGACAGTGGCTTTAGCAGAAACTCTAACTTCAGTAGTTAGCAAGACTATCAATTACGAACCTCTCGTAAAATAATTCCTGTCCCAATAGTTAATATCACCGACTATTTATTACATTATGATGAACACAAGCAGGAAAATTAGAAAGAGAACAATATTTGCTATCAGTTTGAAGCGAGCAATACATACAACTAAGCGAATAAATCATCGTAAAATTTTGTGAAGGAAAAAAGTTTTCACATTAAAAAGTTAACCATACGTTCACGTTACTTGTGTCTTGAAATGACTTATTCGACGAAAGCGAGGAGAATTGATAACGAATACCTTATTCAAATGCTTCATTGTTTTGTTTAAACTGTCCTACATAAATTTCAAGAATTGTGTAGAGATTTACATTAAACGTTTGAAAAGACGAACTAGCATCAGACGCATCATCTACGATGTCAAATGTTACAAAAAAAGTCCCCTATATTATGGTGGCATTCACATATCAGTGGATTCTTGCCCCCGGCTCGTGTGGGACAGAGAAAAGAAAGTGCAGGTAGGCAGTAGCGTCGGTCGAGTCGAGCGAGATTTATTAGATCGTAACTGGTGGGGTCGGCAACACCCGGTGCACTGTCGTCGCGCATTCGCCGCACGAAAAAAAAGCATGATCCAAGCGTGTAGTGCACATGTATTAATGTTTGTTAGTAATTTTTAATTTGGTTTTGAAACAAGATTTTATCACCGTGAAGACTGAAAAGTGAAAACAATTCTACAAAGTAAGGCATAAAATAAAATACAGACAAGTGAGGACAATAAACATAATTTGATTAGCATTAAATCCAGGAAAAGGTTTAGTTTATTACGGCACAATAAAATATGTGGCCGAAATCGAAAATAAAACAAATTAAATTCGATTTCCAGTCTAGTCATGGCTTACGTCGAATGGAAAAACACAGAAGTGAACTAAAACCACGGATATCATTAAAAAGCAAAACCCAGAAATCAATCTTGAATCTTGATTTGAACTCATTTTATTCAAATGGGTCCATCTAACGACTTCGTTGTCTATGGTGGAAAAAGTTTAAATGTCAAAAGTGGTGGTGCTGTCAACGTGTTTACTGCAGTTTTTATTACATAATATTAAAGTAATTGTGTAGGCGATTTCTACAATAACAGTTAGCAACATCGATATTAGCTGTTTCAACTTTATAATTACGTCACATTTAATGCTGAAATTAATATTTCGCTCATTACGCAGTACTGAACTGGAGTAACATGGGTTTTTATATTTTATCAGGTTATATACCCATGTTTCTTTGACTGTATCTGTTTTAATATTTAGCGCTATAAGTCTTTAGTGAATTGTGATGCAAGTGGAATTATCTAATATGTAGTTCCTAAGTTTTTTGTGTCTAAGATTTGAATGCGATTGATACGATCAATAGTTGCCTAATCTTCTAGACTTGAAGTGATTGCCTTGAGGTATGAAAAGGTAACACAGAACAAAAGAAAACAGTCGCTTTAATACAGTCGTCGCAAATCTTTCTGTTCGCCAATTACCTTGAATAAACAACAGAACGCAACCAACTCTGAGATAACACAGACATACGGCTGTAATGTTCAGAATGCAATGAGAGATACATATTATTATTAATCAGGTTTTAAAACAAAAGCTTTGGATTCAAAGGATTCTGGGCAAAGGGCAATTTTGGTACAAAAACACGTAGCGTGTAACGTCTTTTCGATAATACGATTGGAAACGAACGTGTTTCACACTAGAACTAGTCCAGGTTTTATGAATCCTTGGCTGGTTTACACACTTTTCTTGTTTTGTGTTTATAGGTTTTCATTTAGTGAGCTTCTGAAATTTTCGACGCCATACCAACATGAAATGAACGTGATATTTAGCAGAACAAGGGGACAAGTTCATTTTCCTTAAAGATTGGCAAGGAGTTCGAGAGGAGAGACCTTGCCTAAGTTTTTGACAAATACTTTGTTCCTTATAGTTCATTTGTCCACTATCTTCTTGTTACAAATACTATATAGTTTCATATTCTCAAAAGCTTCTTTCGTGGGTCGTCTCTGTAATTTAAATCTAGGCTTTACGTATTCTCATACATTTTAGTAGCTCCTAAAGTGACCTATTGCGAAGGTCGAAGGCTAACATTGTTACCTCAAGTGTCCTCTGAACGTTCTTGTTATTCTGGAGGATGGTTTCAGGCATTCACCTCGTTTCAGAAGACTTCTACTGTCAAACATTTCAAATATACATACACCATCCTGGTTATTCCATCGTTGCATTATATGTGGGTTTTTCAATTACATTAGCATTCGTAGCCTATTAATTTTGTCAAGATACAACTGTTTTATCGAACAGGAAAAAGTATTTTCCTTGTGTAACTGAATCTATTACAATTTCAGTTACATATTTTTCATAAATTGGGCGCTAGATATTACTCGCATCTTTTGTCTCCTACACAAATTTATACGGCGAGTCATGACTAGTCAAGCTATAGCGTCTAAAATGACGGCTATGGTCTACGTCATCCGTTTCCTCTCCATACGTACGTAGCAGTACATGACGCAATTGGCTTTTTCAATGTCTTATCTACAGCGAGGTATGTTGTCATTCGCCGAGTGTTCGTCGAGCTGCGCGCACGCCGCTCTCCGCGCGATTTATTTTTGTTTCACTTGTGTCTTTTTGCTTTTTTATAGTCGTCGAGGACAAAGTGACGAATTGCGCGCCTGTATTGTGCCAGTGTTTTGAACTTTGTGACATTGGAGTTACCATTTTTACAGTGATCAGATCTCAGTGGATTGCCGATCATGTTTATGTCAGGGTTCCTCATCATTTCCCCTGATTTATTTAGGTAGGTGTTGACGAAATGCATTTCAAGGTGTTTTTTTTTATCTTCAAAACCTGTTCGCTAATATCTGTTGTAGTTTTGATGTGATTGCGAATGGAGAGCGGATTATAACGAGTGTGAACCTGATTGGCTCGTTCGGACTTCGATGCATTGTTCTCCGATTGACCTAGTACTTGTTATTATGAAATAATTAGGGCTTCTCCTTGAGTCGTTCACATTCCGTCACAGTTTTATTATTAATAATAATATCTTTGTGATCAATGGCCTACTATGTAGCCTTCTTAAAGTTTTAGGGGTGTCGACTATCCAATTAATTATTTTCTATGCCTTTCCGGCTGTTCTAACTCCGTACCCATCACTAAAATTTACGTATCGCTAATATGTGCTAATGTGTCCGCGTTTTTGTTACAGAATGACGCCGCAAGAGGAGCGCGAGAGCTCACGCGGCGCGGAGATCGCCGACGCCTTCGAGGACGACATGTTCGGGCCGCCGCGCACCGAGCCAGCCGCCAGGCCCAAGCTCTCCATGATCTCGGCGCGAATCCGCGCTAACGAGGAACGAAAGCGGGTCATTGAAATCTGCTCGCAAAAATTAGAGAACATCGAGGACCCCGCGCGTGACTTGAGGCGCTCAGTGTGCATTAACAACACATACTGCCGACTGAGCGAAGAGGCGCGTCGAGAGAAGGAGGCGAGACGACGTCGGGCGAGAGAGGAGTGCGATGACTCGTGGGTCGGGAAGAAAGCGAGGCGAGAGGTCGAGGACGAGTGCCTGGCGCTGCTGGACGCCATCCCTGAGCTGGGCGACGCCAACCTAGGCTGCGCGCAGCTGGCGCGGCAGCAGATGCCCCGCCAGGACGTGCCCCTGCTGCCCCCCGGGCTCCTGACCGTGCTGGACTCATGACCGCGCCGCCCTGCGCATATCCACAATTCATAAGCGAACACAGGCGTGTTCGCGTGCTCCTGATGCGAGCCGGCCGCGTGCCGCGCGAGGAGTCGGCTCCGGCCCGGTCCGAGCCGCCGGTGCTCCACCGCGACTCGAGAATCACTGGACTATTGATTCGTGTTTAATTTACGTTACCCGGAACGGACTGTCGACGTTTAGCCAATTCTTTGTTGTTAAGAAGAGTACTTACTTTGTTAGCGTGTTTTTTATTATTTAGTGAAAGTTGCTCAGGCGCTGCCGACGGGCGCGGTCCAATTAGTGTTCAACGATTAATTTTTATCGAACAGAGGACTCTGAGTGTACGTTGTCGCTGCAGTGACGCGCTCACTAGTAGTGCAAGTTTAACGGTTCACGATGGAGGCATAGTTTTAAGCGATAATTATTATGTTATATTATTGTACTGTAAATTAAATAGTGATTAAGAGATAGTGCAAAACGACTGGGAACGGTTGCGTAGACGAGCGGTGACAAAACTTCCACGCTTATTTAGTTATATTTGAATAGTATTATTTTGTGCTGCCTTTGTGAGATCGGTTGACGTTACTGAATAGAGTAAAACTGTTGTTCTTGATGCACACATACGCGTTTGTGATTGGAATAATAAGGACTATGCTGTTAGCAAGTAAAAACAAGTTTTAATGTAGTATTTTTCAATTCAAATCTAATTGCTAACATTACTAATAGTTAGTAAGATAATAAAGGAAAATTTGTGACGTATGTGTGTGTGTCATCGGTAACTCTTGACGGCATTTTAGTTTCCTTATCAAATCAGGCGCGTGTCGACGTTGAGGAAACGTTTGGCCAACATTTGCGGCCACCGTCCAACGTTTGCTCGCGCCTCACATTTTGCTAACAAGTCCGAGAGTTACTTTGAACGAGTTTTGTTGTACTTTATCGCTTTAAGTTTTATTTAAACGTTTTTTTGTTTTGTACATTTTAATGTTACCCTATTGCTTATGTCACCATTTTAAGCTTTGTTACCATTATATGATATTTAATTGGGTTGAATCTGGGTTTTAGAGAACTATCGTGTCATTGTTAATTTATTGTGTAATTCAAGATAGTCTACGTTTTCCTCTTATAAGCGTTGTTAATTTAATTTTAAAATAATTTGAATATCAGACTTGCAACAACTGTTGCTCAATTTTAAACAACGTTTATAAGTTGGGGGATTGTGTGTAATAAAAAGCGTTACTTATCAAACGGTTGTGCAATAAGTTTGAAAGCAATCAGTCGTTCGATTGTGCAATTGATCCGCGGAACAAGCGAGTTCCTTTTCTTTTGAAATCTTAATTGTCGCAAAATTTATCGCTAGTAGCCCGTTTCGCCCCCTCTGAATAGTAAATAGGTAGGGGAGGCGCGGGGCGTGAGGCCCGGGGTGGCGCGGGGCGAGAGGGGCGGGCGCCTTGCGCGGTCGCGTGGTGTGGGTCTCCGCACCGTTCCCAGCACTCCTGTGATATTAGCCTAGCCTGTGTGTCGTATTTGTGCTAGTTTCCCCAACCGACTTGTTTGGATATTGTGCTTGTAAAAAGCTTGAAAAAATTTAATTCCTTTTCTATATCGGCCATTTTATACGGATTAACCGAATTTTAAATGTCGTTTACCCGACGGTAGGATCGCATTTAGAGTTTCGATCACCATTTGTGACGAGTAGATGATTCTTTTTGTTTCGATCAGTTGGTATGTTGTATGTAATGTTGAATAATCATTATTGTATTGTAAAATTTATAAAGTTAGGCGCTTGTACACTTAGCTGTTGCCCTTATTAGGGGATAATGATGAGATATGTCTACAAAAATGAAATTCATACAAATGATTAGTGTTCTAAAACATTTTGGTCACTAGTTAAAAATTTGAATTTGCAAGCAAAAAATATACTTTATAAATTGAACATAAAACGCACATATAACAAATAAGTAGATTTTTCAATATACTGTAAATCGGCCACGTTTGAGAGCGCACGGAATTCAGAAATCAGACTGAGAGTTAGTCATGTCGAAAAGTTCAATAATGTAAATGAAGTTTTGTATCAATGAACTCTATTGTCCTATAACGGGTTTTTATTTTCTAATATACCAATCGACCAAGAATTGTTTTGAACGACGTGCTTTCTAACATTCCTATCTCTTTGTAAACGGCAACAAGTCACTTTAGACGTAAGGAGAATGATTGTACTCGTACACATGGCTACATATCAAGCTATACATTTCCAGTATATTAAGCTGACCTCGCATTGTACGGAAATCCTATACCGTGCGAGATCAGCATAAACTGGAAATGTATAGCTTGATGTATAGGTGTGTGTACTTACCACTTGTTTCAAACGTGGCAAACTCCTTGATGATGTGAGATTCCTAGAAAGTAAATAATTTAATACCGAGCCTCTAGCTTTAGTCATTCAATCGTGTTGATCGGAAAATGTAGAAGAAGAAAAGGATGTTGCAGACTATCAGATTATTAACTCAAACTCGTGTTCATCTCACTCGCGCATTGCGTGAGCGAGCGAGACAAAAGACAAAACGAGACGATGTGTTGAAAGAAATTGTAATATTGTATCGATAATACTCCAAAGCAATTGAATAATTTTATTGGTTCCGTGTGAGCTTGAGATCTAAATAAACTTAATAGTTCAGCTTATTTGGCATTTTATTTACTACTTGGCACTCCTGCATATTATAATAATAGATTCCCCGAGTTGTTTTTCAATATCAAACCATTGGTGAGTCAGAGAATCAGTTGAAATGATTGACTCATCCTCGTTCAGACCGAAACTTACATATAATGAACAGTACATTTTGTATGGAAATATAAATTTGGGCTAAAATCAATTTATAAATAGAAATGAAAAGAACTATGAGTGGGTGATACCGTACAAGCCGTAATAGATGAATATGACGTATGAGAAAGGGTTGATGTAACGCTTGATCACACGTCGGGAATAGAAGTGAGTAACACAGTCTAAGTGCTGTAGATTATTTAAGAATTACTGACGTGCTATAATGTCGTGCAATATGTCTGTCGTAAATAAATACAAAACATATATTATATTGTTGATCCGTTATACATATTTAGTAATCAAGCTTGCACAAAGCCATACTTGTTTAGCTAAATATACAAACAATATATGTCATAATCCTAATGCAAATAGAATAATTTCTGCAGATCGTTTCCCTGAAAAGATTTTCCTGTACGAAATTTCCCATGAATTTACTAAAGTAAGAATTGATTCATGAATGGATGTGAAACAGTTTTAGGAATTATTTTATTTCAATTTTGTTTGAGGTAAAATTCAGAGAAGATTTTAAATATTAAATGTATTGAATGAAGACATTACAAGGAGTACCTAATAATATTATGAATGATGTAAACGTGTTTGATACGAGGCGAGGTACCCTATTTGTTTTTTTTGTGAAATAGTAAATTTAAGAGAACGTTTTGTAAATGTTATCATAATTTTATTATTGTGACTAGCTGCTATTTTATAAATGTTTCCTGTCTTAAGCTAAGAGATGGTCAATAAATAAATATTAAATATAAACTGTATAACTGTACATTTTATTGTGTGCCTCTAATAAAAATAAAAATAACCTCAAATGGTGATAACTGAGAAACAACTTTGATAAAAGTCCTTGAGAGAATTGATCAAATAAATGACATGACGTCAAGTCACCAAGAGAAACCGCAAAAAACAAAATTTTAAATACCTACCTATAGGTACAGCAGAAAACTGTACATAGAGATACACATACAATAATACAAACTTCAGTATTATCCCTATTGAGTTAATTAAAGCTGAATATGATAAGCTGTCTGCTAAACAAAATGCGATTAACGATCCTTTGCCAGTGGAATATAATTATACATAATAATTATGTGGTATTTTTTCCTTTGACCCTTGGTTGTAGAAAACATTGGGAAGATCATTTTCAGCAGTGGAAATAACTTGCAATAGTTATGGAACTTTTACTTCTTATATCTTTCATCCATTGGCATGAACTATAAATATTATAGCCAGTCAGTAAGGGTACGCAGTTACGCATATTTTATATAAGAAAAAAAAACAATTGTAAAACACGATTGGAAAAAAAAAACTCAATTCAAATATGGAGTCAAAAAGTATTATACCTTTCCTCTCAACTGTGAGTATTTATATTCCTATAGTTTATATATTTAAGCTTTATGTATTTATTTAAGTATATGCTGATTTATTACGATATACGTGTAGGTGTATTTTGATATATTTTTTTCTCTTCTTGTTCTCACACACTATTGTCTACATTTCTTTCTCATTTTTAATTTCGCAGGTGTGCTGCAAGAAATTTCTTAAGAAATAAGCAGTACCTTTGTACTGAAAATTATAATTATGTCGTATCTCTATGTATTTTATTTGCTGTGTGTACATAAATAATAAAATAAATAAGTAAATAAAATTAGTTTTTTTTTTGTTTTATTATGTTTAGATATCGATACTGCGGAGTTTCGCTACCTAATTTCACTTCACCCTGTATATTCCCTTTAGATATAATAAATGTTTATTTGTGAAGGCTATTTTAATGCATATTTACACAGCTACTATTTCTTCAATTCCTAGATTACCACGGAGTATACATATGACGTAAAACATAAAGTAAACAAGTCTATTTACCAACAGTACCTGGGCGACCGAACTCTGCTCAAGTGTATATAGAGAATGCTCATTTAATAGTATAGGAAAGTTAATCATACTAATCCATTATAGTCCTACCTACTAATTCCATGCTGCCATGTTATTATTCTAATGACATTATTCATTATGTTGTTCTAAGCTTTGGCGACCGAGCTCTGCTCGGATGAAAATACAGAGAACACAAATTTTCCCAGATATTCGATTTTTCGCCCCCGTGAACCCCTATATTGCAACTTTCATCGAAATCGTTAGAGCCGATTTCGAGAACGTGAGTACAACTAGGTAAATATACAAACAAATATAAATACAAATATTGCTCGTTTAATAGTATAGGATGTAAGAAAAATAATGGCTTCACACATGCATGACTTAGGACATTAGGCATAAGGAATTTCCACATGTTGCTGTACTATATGCACTATACATAGGTAACATATGCGTCTTGTGAAATAGCGTTTACGTTTAAAATAACATGAAGAAAAATTGTTGAAGAAGCAATTGAATCGACTGATGCAGTTAGGTAATGTTTGGGTTGTACGCGCCATCTAGTTGGAGTTTGAATAATCTCGAACTTGAGACTTTTAAAAGTGGAACATGATGATAAATAAATACTCTTTGTAAACTTAAAAACGGTTAGCAGATTATGTGAATAAGTAGAAAAAATCATATGATAGAATGATAACCCAATATAAGTAGGTTATATGACGACCATAAGCCTCCAAAAACATAGCATGGGGGGATTATTACGAGAGATATTTCTCGACGGCATGTGAAGACAAGTCAGAGGCCCATGGGCGACTTTAAAACTCTGACACCAGTACCCTAATTGCGTAACTTATTTTCGTAAACGATTATGACAAATTTGTTTCATTTTGAGAGTTCAATAACATTCATAGCGTTATTTACGTTTTTGAGCAAATATTTTTTTCCAACTTATGAAGCAATGGATTAGCAATCTATTTCAAATCGAAACAAATTGTGATTGATCGTGTATTACGCAATTAGGGTACAGGCTCCTTACTAACCACACGAAAAGAAGAAGATTATGATAATAAGTATATGTTTATCGAGAGCAAGACCCAAAAAGAATACACATGAGGTTCCTGCAGGATTAATTAGAGAGAGCTTTATTACCGGATACTGAAGGGTATAGATTTCGACCCTGACATGCTTCAACAAGGTTGATCTGAGATCGAGCTACGCTATGGTAAGTACAAGGTGAAGGAAAGCGCTCGCAGGTAAGTTTTGGATGGGTAACCGTATTGAATGACAGACTAAAGAGTTTTATGGAGTCCAAACACTATTAGTAATAATTACATTAATGACAATATTACTGTCATTCCTTCCAATATTGACGTAAAACTATGAAAATATTATGATCACATCATCATTCCAATCACCACACTGTCAGTAGTAATGACATTATTTGAATGTAATGTCATTATTATTGATAATGTCTGGAGGCCTATTGTGTTGTAATATTTGTAATGCACTGCAATAGACTTAGATGTTTTTTTTTTCTTAATGTCATTACTTAGAGAAGATGTAACTATGGTCTGTTTTATTCTGTATGTTCGGTTTCCGCATAAATTAGTGGAACATCTTTTCCCATAGGACCAACATCGTAATCAAGAAAAAATTATCAGTCGTCCTATACATTTATTATTATTTATTTTCTTTCTTTCTTCTTTCCATTTATTTGGGTCGAGTAGGTATTGAAGTTCTGTATGGCACAGCTGATAATAATTTTTTATCGATTACGATGTTGGTCCAATAGGGAAAAATGTTTAAATTAGAATTAAATTATTCTGTTAAAGATTTTGAGTCTCTGTTGTTTAAAAACCGGCTTTTTACATATATCTGGATATTGTCTTGATAACAATATTATTGAATTACAAAAAAAATTACCTGTAGGTGTTTTGAATGAAATTTACTTAGTAACAATCTTAAATTCACTGACCGACAACGCACACAGCCTTAAACAGCTGGGTATAGAAGTATGAAAATTCACCCCATTTTTTTTTTTTTTTTTTTGCGTGGGAAATTATCAAATAACTTCTCCCGCTCTGGGTGGAGCGGGAGGGCGTGTCAGACTCTTACTGACTAAAACCCACCCGTGTTCCTTCCTATGCCATGTTGCCGGGGGCCACGATTTCCCTATCGGTTTTCTTCGAACCCCCGGCATTGGCATTGGCCCTAGCGGACCCCGTCTATTCTGCTGACATCTCTTTGAGGCGCGCTTGGAACACAACGCGCCGTCGACCCGGGCTTGGTCCTTATCGGACGGCGAGCTACCCATTGCTCACCGTCCGCAAGCCCGCGCCTACGGTGGGTGGCCGGAAATCTTCTTGCGATTCCCGACGCCCAGGGCGTCTCCTGCTGCGGCGGTTAGGGGCGCGAGGGCGCGAAATTTGCCTCTCCCTCACGCGCTCCGTCTCCTCCTTCGCGAGCATTACTGCTTCGCAGAAAGAGGTGACGGCCTCCCATTTCCTCTCGCTCCGTAGCATGGCCCGAATCAGGGCCGGACGCGAGAGATCACCGCCGCCGATCGCATCCACGAGGACACGGCGATGCCCTGCCCAAGCCGGGCAGACCTCCACCGTATGCTCCACCGTGTCCTCCGGGCGATCCACACAGTGACGACACCCGGGCGTTTCCTCCCGCTTTATCCTGAACAGGTACCTCCCGAAACAGCCGTGTCCGGTGAGTACCTGCGTCAGGCGGAAGGTGAGGACGCCGTGGCGCCTCTCTAGCCACTCCTCAAAGAGGGGTCTTATCGCCGCAATTGTGGCGTGCCCAGCGCTGGGTTGCGACAATCGCACTCTCCATTCCGCCATGAGATCCCGCCGGAGCTCTGTCCGCTGTGCCGCGACTTCTTGCGGCATCGGAGTTAAGCCCCGGCGCTTCGCCTCCTCGCGCCACTCCCAAATGTGCGCGAGGACCTTTGCCTCCAGATCCCATGGCGGTACTCCGGCAAGGAGGCTCGCCGCCTCGCAGGAGACCGTGCGGTATCCTCGGGCCAGCCGGAAAATTCACCCCCTAAAGGTGGTTAAATAGGGGATAAAATTTGTATGGAAGTTCGTAATTTTTGCCGATGGCAAATCCGAATACCAACTTGTTAGTTACGAAATAACTATCCTAGAATAATGTACTTACTTCAAAGAACACTGGAGTTTATAATATTCTAATAATAAACATCAACTCTTGTACATTTTTTGTCCTGGTTGTTCTAGTTACCGAGTTGCATGTAGGCGTTGTAAAGACACCGACGGCGACGATTGCGCACGGTTTGCATGTGGGCAAAAGATTCTCATCTACCTCGCATGGACTGCCGTGGTAAAGTATACTGTCATGAGTTTTATCAAAAATCTCATACAAGTTATTGTGTGATACATGTTTTGTTACAAAAAAATGTGTGCTTGGCCAGGTTGTGCAGTTAAGAGGGCCCTGCCCGGTCCGTCTATCGTCAACGCGAGCATGGTCGAAAAGCTTGTTGTTTCATCCAGCGCAAGTGAGAATTGCTAACAAGCAAGTGAGAACGCGATAACATTGTGCGAAAAATAACTTGTTTCAGGAAATACGTGTTTTTGAATACGCCTTACAAGTTTGTGAAATAAATGTTTGTCATTTAGAATCTCCATTACATGTGCAAGGTTTCTATGAAGATGTTTTCTTTAATTTTACAATTTATGAGTACATTATGAACGGTCAAAATTCAGGTAAAATTTGTGCAAAAAAGCAGATTTTTGGAGGCTTATATTGAATTGGTTTCGTAAAATTTTTATTTTTTGCTTTCATAGAAACCTAGATATAGTTCACAAGATACCTATTAGTCTAAAAGAATTAAAGAAAGATGTGTTACAACGCCATAATCACGTACGAGCGTTTGTATGAAAAGTATGACGGGTTGGCCGCTCTTAAGCCTAAACTCTACCTGCTAGGGTTGCGAAGAAGTCCGAAAGGGAGATCGTGGCCCCCGGCAACATGGCAACCGAAGGAACACGGATGGGTTTTCAGTGTCAGTAAGAGTCTTACACGGGAGCTCCGCCCAGAGCGGGAGAAGTTTTATTTGATAATTTCCCACCCAAAAAAATGCCTAGACTCTAGACAATTCAGACTATTTTTGTCCATAAAAATAAAGTGGTGGCACTCCGCGAGCGCCGACAGAAGTGAAAACTTGAACAAGATCGCCTTGGTGGAAGAAAAATACTTGCATAGAACATTGATCCGTAACATAATATAAATAAAGAGCACAATCGCGTTTACAAAATATTTAAAGTAAAAATACTTGCATAGAACATTGATCCGTAACGCAATATAAATAAAAAGCACAATCGCGTTTACAAAAATGAGGTGTCGTCATGGTGTCGCGAAATCAATGGTTTAGTCCCATCTCAAAAATGCCCAACGCGCCTAAAGAAGTTTTCACTTCAAAAACGAGCGAGCTCAGTAGTCGCATATGACGTGTAACATCTAACATCTTGGCTGACATATATGATGTAAACAATATTCATCATCATCATCATCATGTTAACAACCTCTCGGAAAATAAGTTGGTACCATCTGACGGTCAACTCTAGCACCGCGCGCGCTCATTGATCAAATCACTTAGCGCACACTTCCTGTTACACACTTCCGTCCCTTTTCACGAAATCACTCCCACAGATTGCAGGTAAGCGAGAGGAAAGATTACATAAAAAATGAGAACTCCTGAACGCCGTAGGTCGGTACAGGAAAGGCGGCTTTGGGCGAATAAGGGAGGACTGAGGAGTATCAGCATTCAGGATGTTATCGAATGCTGTATACCGTCATGTCATCAGCTTATTACATCAGAGGGAGTTAGCCGTACTGTCAAATATTTATACTGTGGCGGTATCTACAAAACCATATGCGAACTTCGCATCAAAGACATGACGTCACACAAAATCCTGCATCGCGCAAGCAGAGTTTACCACGTGACGAGTATACACAGGTTGGCAGGGACATCGACGCGAAAACTGTTACCATGGATTCAGTACATGATTCTGAACCCCCTTGCGTTTAAATTTTTATATATTTTTATATATACAACATCAATCGTCGGGCAGTTGCCCACCAGACACGACACCCATCTGGTCGGAGGATCCGCCCTTTTCTATAGAGGATGAGTAAACTTTACACCCTGTTCCTCATACCTCTATAAAGGCTCGTGCAGACCAGCGCGACACGCGACACGACACAAAGGAATAGTGACACACATATATAGTTATAATGTTATGAATTATGATACAGATCATCCCGATACTAGAAAAGTAGGAGCCAAGCGTTGTGATTATGGCAATTTTGACTATTTACAGATGTAGTCCAGTGGTTGGTTGAGATCCTTTATGGAGTAGGTAAGGCACAAGGGATGAAGGGACAATTGAACATCCACCCAAAGTTAATTGAGAGCAATGTAGATGGCAGTAAGAACTTTATAAATTCAATTTAACTCTAAACTTCCGTGAGAAGGAAGCAAACGGCAGACGTATTACGTAACACACTCATAATGGTAATATTAGCTTCCATGTTGATTATTTATTGCACTACCTATCATAGCGCGAGGCATGTGCTTCGAACTGCTTCCAATGGTAAGCCACGCATGTGACGCATGCCTCAGGCTTAGCAACCTGACATATAAAAAAATGCACTTGCGGAATGCTTTTCGCACTGTCTGGTCTAGGGTTGCAAAATTACGTAATTTTACGAAAAACGATGGTAAAATATGGGTATTTTACGGTCATTTATATAAATTACGTTAAAATTACCGGCAACTTATGAAGTTTTCAATATTAATACGTGCTGTCCTCTGCTCTGCTTTTGCACATAGATGATATTATTATAATCCATGACACGGTGTGATTCATATCTTGAATTCTTGACTTGAGAATTAAGTTTTAGGGATTTTAATACGTATGAGTCGCACGAACCCAGTTTTCTCTGGCAAATTTCATTCAAATCCATTTATCTGTTAATAGTGAAATAATGACATACATGATACATCGATACATACAAACATAGTACTTTCGTATTTGTATTGTTTTAGTGGGTATGATTGTATGAGTACGTTTAATACGTTTTTTACCGAAAATTACCATATTTTACCGTATTATACCGGGGTAATTTTACCGTTTTACATCTCTAGTCTGGACGCACCTTAAATCCTTCATCTCAACTGATAAAATAAAAACTATTAAGATTACGAGCTTTTTTTAAACACGGGTCCTCAGGTCCATAGGGATATGGGTCTAACACGCGAAGGCCATTTAGACAGTTCTTTAAAGAAGTTATTATTAAAATGCTTTTTCATGTAACTACAACTTTTATTCAGAATAGTTTTCACTAACGTTACTTTTTGAAATAATTTTATACTGTGTACTGAGATAAATATTTACGTGCACAAAATCTCTGACATAGTTGTTTCACTGTGTCACTGCGCTTGTGTGACGAATACCACAGCTGTAGGTCTGTATTACATTCAATAACAAGACATAATTAATATAAGCGATTGCAAGTAAACACATCGTCAAAACAAAAGCATTGCTCTTACTGTTATCAGCTAAAGGAATCCCCGATACATCTATATTGTATGACAACACAAAACCCCAGAACCAACTAACATGAAGAAAATAAATGATACATTATGATTTTATGACTAATACAGTAATAATTATGTAATACAAATTGTGCGTTGTCAATAGATGACGTCATAAATTGGTTCTTTTAAAAGTTTTAAAATTGACGCAGAAATCATATCGTTCTTTTTTTAAACTCTGCTTTTAGTCTTTCCAGTTTTGAGGAAAAAGATTTTTCGAGTAGCATAAGCATAATTAGTCTTTAATGTGCCCACTGCTGGGACACTGACCTCTCTGTGAGAGGGAAATAAATGAATAAATATTAGTTAGATAATTTTCTTTATGAGGAAATGCTACAGTCCTAACTTAAACTCCCGTGTCTATGGGCACAATGCTGTCATGTTGAGTTTCAAACGGGAGGCGGCAACTCGGCAAGTTGGCAACATAACACGAGACAGCTGTTAGACTAGTGAACGAGGTATATGGGATAACCTGGTTTCTCAACTGACCGACACTGGTCAGAACTTAGCCTTATAGCCCATAGTGTAAAAAGAAAATGCACCCCAAAATGATTTTAATTAAAAGAGTTCATGTATAAATTAGAAAAGGACAACTTGAAAACTGACAAAGCTAGTACATACCTACTGCCACTGCGCTGAAAACGTTTAAGGAAAATATAATAGGTATATAAATAATTATTTGAAATTTAAAATGTTTTAAAAATGACTGAAATCTAAGTTACTTAGGTAGATTTTAAAAACAAATTACTTTTTGGTGACTGCCTCGTTGGTCTAGGTCGAGGTCCTGGGTTGGATTCCCAGGTCGAGCAAAGTGTTATTGGGTTCTTCCTTCAGGAATTTCCAGCCCGGAGTCTGAAGTTGTGCCCGGTTGTTACATAACATAACATGACTGTTATGTTATGTAATGTACTTTTTGGCTTGCGTTACATCAACTTGCATGGAGAACTTAGAGAAGAAATGGCTCGATTCTTCTTTTGAAATTCTAATATTAATGGAAACGCTGTTATTAGATATTAAGAAGGTGAAACTTGCTGACCAGTCCCACAAATACAACTATTAAACTCTAATCTAAAACGACACAGCAACAGATAGCCATTGTATTTCACAAGCTCATTGTAATTTAAACCTTAATTCAATGTAATAAAACTCACATGGAATTTGCACGAGCTATATCGCGGGGTGGAATGGGTGACATCCCCAGTAGAGTGTGACGTTTGCTATCTACAACGTGTACCTTTTGATGTCCCATAACTTTAAGGTGCTTTAAGTAAAAATAATACGAAAAATCCTATAATAAGTGTTCCAAAAATACATAGTTTCGAAGATAACATGCACACTAGACTCTCGATGTGTTTATCTGAGTTTCATTGATAAGTACGAGTAAATAATTTTCATTCAAACCAATCCATTCATATTTAGAGCTAAGAAAATGCGACGTAGTCATATTATTTCTTTTTTATGGACAAAAATAGTTTAAATTAAATGTTTCTTTTTTTCATAAATAATCCTAACTTTGTCGAATTATCTTGTATTAAAGAAAAAAAAAATACGAAAAACAAAATTTTTTCTTTTTTGGAAAATAATTCATATGCCAGTTAATTCTTTGACATAGTCTCATTGGTTTAGTCCCATCTCGGCACCTTCCCATCTCGGCACCCATGAATTTATTTATCATGCCCACGAACAATTCCGATATATATATTATTATTCTTATTTTCGTCAATACTGTGTTTCCGTTTTTCGATGTGTACCTAATTCCGGGTCTCCTGCGTGTGTTCTTCGAAAAACATCAGAACAAAGAGGCGTGGCCAAACACATTTGTCTATGCAAACACGAAGTTTTGTATGAAAATAAATATTTAGGTGTAAGGATTTTTATGTAATGTTTCAAAAATACACGCGCAGGAGACCCGGTTTTACAATGGTTTAAGACAGAACGGCATTCTGTCGGGGTGGAATGGGTGACATCCCCAGTAGAGTGTGACGTTTGCTATCTACAACGTGTACCTTTTGATGTCCCATAACTTTAAGGTGCTTTAAGTAAAAATAATACGAAAAATCCTATAATAAGTGTTCCAAAAATACATAGTTTCGAAGATAACATGCACACTAGACTCTCGATGTGTTTATCTGAGTTTCATTGATAAGTACGAGTAAATAATTTTCATTCAAACCAATCCATTCATATTTAGAGCTAAGAAAATGCGACGTAGTCATATTATTTCTTTTTTATGGACAAAAATAGTTTAAATTAAATGTTTCTTTTTTTCATAAATAATCCTAACTTTGTCGAATTATCTTGTATTAAAGAAAAAAAAAATACGAAAAACAAAATTTTTTCTTTTTTGGAAAATAATTCATATGCCAGTTAATTCTTTGACATAGTCTCATTGGTTTAGTCCCATCTCGGCACCTTCCCATCTCGGCACCCATGAATTTATTTATCATGCCCACGAACAATTCCGATATATATATTATTATTCTTATTTTCGTCAATACTGTGTTTCCGTTTTTCGATGTGTACCTAATTCCGGGTCTCCTGCGTGTGTTCTTCGAAAAACATCAGAACAAAGAGGCGTGGCCAAACACATTTGTCTATGCAAACACGAAGTTTTGTATGAAAATAAATATTTAGGTGTAAGGATTTTTATGTAATGTTTCAAAAATACACGCGCAGGAGACCCGGTTTTACAATGGTTTAAGACAGAATGCCGTGATGGGAATTTTTCGTGGGCATCATAAATAAATTCATGGGTGCCGAGATGGGAATGTGCCGAGATGGGACTAAACCTAATTTTAATACCCTAGAGTTAGTTATGGTATATCAAAAGAAACACCTTGTATACATAATTATAGATATATGCTTATTACGTTTAAAGGTCATTACAAATTCATTAACTAACACTATTAACTATCCAAGTTTCCTACAACGATTCTGGTTATTTACCAGCGTTTAAATGGTAATTGTACATAAGGATTTATTAGTTACATTACTTTACTTTATGATTTCATTCATGGTATTAATGTTTTCCTTGTTAGTAAATTATTGGAGTAGGTAAACATTGTTTTTTTTCAGTTTTCGTTCATCGTTGACTGTCAATATGAGTCATTTTACAAAAACTCCTGAAAATAAGTAAGGTACTCAATCGTATTTGGTAATGGTTGTATTGGCGTCAATACTAGAAACTCTAGTTTTGACGCCGATTTCTGCTATCGTAAAAGCAGGTAAAAAACTATTATTAATTTAGGAGAAGGTAAAACTAATAATTATTTTATTATATTTATTTGCCACTCTATTACCAATCTATATAATATTGTTTCTTTTTTAAATTAAATAATTCGATTCTTGATTTGTGTGTTGTGTGTTACCTACATTGCTAGATGTATGCTTTGTTTTTATATTATTTAAATCAGCCATTATTCTCCATTAATTGCAGTAATAATTTTTTAAACCCAAAAATAATCCATGTGGTAATAATTATGTATAGTGCAAGTAATTGTTGTACTTATAAATGTATATCGTGTAGGTACTTTTAAATGAAATGAAATGTGTAAACAATTGTAGGCTAATCTATCACACTAATATTATAAAGGCGAAAGTTTGTGAGTGTGTGTGTATGTTTGTCTCTTCTTCACGCTCAAACTGCTGGACTAATTTGGATGAAATTTGGCACACAGATAGTTTATAACCTGGATTAACACATAGTATACTTTTTATCCCGATATCACACTAATAGGTATTATAAAGGCGAAAGTTTGTGAGTGTGTGTATGTTTGTCTCTTCTTCACGCTCAAACTGCTGGATGAAATTTGGATGAAATTTGGCACACATATATTTTATAACCTGGATTAACACATAGGATACTTTTTATCCGGATATTCCCACAGGATCGAGACTTACGCGGGTAAAATCTCGGGGCGCAGCTAGTTAATAAATACATCATAAACATAACATCACGCCTTGTTTCCCCGAAGAGTTAGACAGAGGTGTCCCTGTAGCAGGTACAACCACATTTCGCCAGTTATGTTTAAGTTCCATGTAATAGGAGGCGAGCCTATTGCCATCAACCGGGCACAAATCCAGACTCCGAGCTGCTACTGAGAAATTTCAGATAGAAAAACCCAATAACACTTTGCCCGACCCGGGAATCGAATAAATAATAATTAATAACATACCTACTTAGTTATACTAGGTCTAGATATGCTAGTATGAGTACACCACACACCACTGCTTACCCCTTCTAGGATTCCAGGCGTGATGTTATGTGTTATACGTTTCAAAAGAAACTCAGATCACATGTGTGTGATCCTACCTATATTCCTGATCACAGAATGTATTTCAGGATTATATAATCGCTTTAAATGCACATTCAAAATATCCAGCGCTCTTCCATTACTAGCTTTTGCCCGCGGCTTCGCCCGCGTGGATGTCGCAAAATATTCCACAGGAACATGCTACCGGAATTCAGAGTATCCTATGTTCTAAGCCAGATTATGGCCTATCCGTATGCCTTTCATCTAAAAACGTTCAGCCGTTACGGTATTAAAAGGTAACAGGCAGATAATAAATCTGTACTCAAAATGCATAAAAGTAAGTTCAAAAACTAAAACCCGACTAAAAGGTATGAAACAAGAAAATATTTCAGACAGAAGTCAAGACATAGGTACAAAAATGATCAAGGTAAAGCCGTGGTCGCATGCTTGTACACCTACAAAATTATAATGGCATACATACATACATACCGGTCAAAATCATAACCCTCCTTTTTGCTTCGCCGTAGTAAAAAGGATAACTTCGTTGTCTGTCAAAACTCTTTTTCTCAGAAACGCCTGGAGGCATCAAGTTGAAATAGATATCAAAAACTTAGATCTACGGTCCCTTGGAGCTGTAAAGAAAATCAAACTTCCAAGTCAATGCAATAAAAAAATACGGCCATTAAATTATACCGCAAATAAAACAAAGCCTATATGGTACTTCCCGTTGTCCTAGAAGCATGAAGTTAAGCGAGAAAACTTTCATTACCTATATATCACCCCCTTTAGGATTATTTTTGAGACAAAAAGTAGCCTTGGATGCTGTTTTTCCCCTTGCCAATCCCCTTGATAGCAGCTCGAGCAGTGGTGGCCCAGTGGTTACGGCCGCGACTTACGAGTTGTACGTCGTAGGTTCGAACCCAGACAGGCGCTTTACTTTGTGTAAATTATTTCATCACCACTGTTCTCAAAACGGTGAAGGAAAACATCGTGAGGAAACCGGCATGTCCTAGAACCGAAAATTCGAAGACATGTGACATCTACCAACCCGCACTGGGCCCGCGTGGTGGATTACGGCCCACTCCCTCTCACAGAGAGGAGGCCTGTGTCCCAGCAGTGGGAACATTATAGGCTGATGATGATGATGATGATGAATCCCCTTGATCGAAATCGAATTCGAATTTGGAATTTGATTGTGGTTTAGGCGTGAAAAGTTAACATACAGACAGACATTCTTGTACTCAAACCTCAGTTGGCTCGATATAGTTTTTGGAAAAGTTTTTGTGAAAATTGGCAATTTTTAAGAAATCTGTGAATGCAGATCAACATGTTTCAAAAAGTTAAGGACAGTCTCGTTAGGCCCTTTCCTCATTGGTCGGTACGGTATCGTTTCGGTACCGATTCTGTAGCGTTTCGGTACTGCTTATGTCTCCTCACTGGTCGGTGGTCGGTAAACCGAAACGATACCGCACGCACGCACTGCTTTCATTTAGAATTCCAAATTCAAATTAATTCTATTAGTTGGCGAGCCCATGACCAAAATTTTTGCCTCGTTTTACGAACAAAATCGTATAAAATCGATAGATTTGGTTTTTCTGGTTGGGTTTTGGAATTTCCGCGTTACTTATGACCTTTTTTTTTTTTTTTTTTTTTTTTTTGGGTGGGAAATTATCAAATAACTTCTCCCGCTCTGGGTGGAGCGGGAGGGCGTGTCAGACTCTTACTGACTAAAACCCACCCGTGTTCCTTCGGTTGCCCTGTTGCCAGGGGCCACGATGTCCCCATCGGTTTTCTTCGAACCCCCGGCAGGCATTGGCCCTAACGGACCCCGTCAATTCTGCTGACATCTCTTTGAGGCGCGCGTGGAACACAACGCGCCGTCGACCCGAGCTTGGTCCTTATCGGACGGCGAGCTACCCATTGCTCACCGTCCGCAAGCCCGCGCCTACGGTGGCCGGAAATCGGCTCGCGATTCCCGCCCCGGGCGTCTCCTCCTGCGGCGGTTAGGGGCGTGAGGGCGCGAAATTTGCCTCTCCCTCACGCGCTCCGCCTCCTCCTTCGCGAGCATTACCGCTTCGCAGAAGGAGGTGACGGCCTGCCATTTCCTCTCGCTCCGTACCATGGCCTGAACCAGGGCCGGACGCGAGAGGTCACCGCCGCCGATCGCCTCCACGAGGACACGGCGTTGCTCCGCCCAAGCCGGGCAGACCTCCACCGTATGCTCCACCGTGTCCTCAGGCCGATCCACACAATGGTGACACCCGGGTGTTTCCTCCCGCCTTATCCTGAACAGGTACCTCCCGAAGCAGCCGTGTCCGGTGAGGACCTGCGTCAGGCGGAAGGTGAGGACGCCGTGGCGTCTCTCAAGCCACTCCTCAAAGAGGGGTCTTATCGCCGCAATTGTGGCGTGCCCAGCGTTACTTCTGACCTGACCGCATTATTAAATATGTCAAAAAATATATATTTTCAACAGTTCGGTAAAATTTGACAATATAGAAATATGAAATATAGCTAGTAGTAATTAGGCTCAAGTCCAAACCCGTTATTTGGCAGCGGTTGTGTCGGCCGCTATGTGGAGGCCGTTATTTGGCGGCCGCTATGTGGCGGCTGTTATATGGCGGCCGTCATCTAGCGGCCGTTATATGACGGCCGTTATGTGGCGGCCGCAATTTGGTGGCCGTTATGTGGCGGCCGCAATTTGGCGGCCGTTGCGTTGCGGCCGTTATGTGGCGGCCGCTATGTGGCCGCCGCTATGTGACAGCCGCTATGTGACAGCCGCTATGTGGTGGCCGCTATGTGGCGGCTGTTATATGGCGGCCGTTATTTGGCGGCCGTCATCTAGCGGCCGTTATATGACGGCCGTTATGTGGCGGCTGCAATTTGGCGGCCGTAAAGTGGCGGCCGTAATGTGGCGGTCGCAATGTGGCGGCCGTTGCGTTGCGGCCGCTATGTGGCGGCCGCTATGTGGTGGCCGCTATGTGGCAGCCGCTATGTGGCGGCCGCTATGTGGCGGACGCTATGTGGCGGCCGTTATATAGCGGCCGCTACGTTCTGTTCCGGCCGTTATGTGGCGGCCGTTATATGGCGGCCGTTATTTGGCGGCCGTCATCTAGCGGCCGTTATATGACGGCCGTTATGTGGCGGCTGCAATTTGGCGGCCGTAAAGTGGCGGCCGTAATGTGGCGGTCGCAATGTGGCGGCCGTTGCGTTGCGGCCGCTATGTGGCGGCCGCTATGTGGTGGCCGCTATGTGGCGGCCTGTTGTTCTGTTCCGGCCGTTATGTGGCGGCCGTTTTGTTGCGGCCGCTATGTGGCGGCCGTAATGTGGCGGTCGCAATGTGGTGGCCGCTATGTGGCGGCCGTTATGTTGCGACCGTTCTGTGGCGGCCACGGCGGTAAAGTGGCGGCCGTAATGTGGCGGCCGTTTTGTTGCGACTGTTATGTGGCGCCCGCCATGTGGCGGCTGTTATGCGGGGGCCGTTATTTGGCGGCCGTTATCTAGCGGCCGCTACGTTGTGTTGCGGCCGTTTTGTGGCGGCCATTATGTGGCGGCCGTAAAGTGGCGGCCGTAATGTGGCGGTCGCAATGTGGCGGCCGCTATGTGGCGGCCGTTTTGTTGCGGCCGCTATGTGGCGGCGGTTATGTTCCTCTGACTATTCTTTTCAAAATCTGTGAATGCAGATCAAAATGTTTCAAAAAGTTAAGGACAGAAACTGTAGCGACAACGGTTAAGGTGCATGGTGCTTTGAGATGCATTTTGAGATGGGGCAATCTTAAAATCCACCCTATACTATACATATAATCTTATAAATCTTTAAAAAAATTAAATCCGTAACTATCTGCAATATTCTAACCTTTTGGCTAGCCAAAAGGTTAAGGTTAAGGTTAGGTGAAACATTAAATTTGCAATATTCTGCTCATCCCCCATAACAAATACCACAATAATAATTTTTGAAAAGTCTATTGTGACGTTTCCATTATTTGACTTATTGATACCAATTTTCAAGTAAACCAAGCCACACAGCCTCCCCTGTAAAAATGAATACCTACCCCTTTTCACCCGGTTAGGGGTAGATTTAAAATAATCCCTGATATACGTTTTTATTTATTTTCAATACGAGTATTAAGCATAAATACTGAGTTTCGAGTTAAATTATTCCATACAAACTTTGATACCCCCCAATCCTCCTTTAGGGGGTAGTTTAGAAAAACTAAAAATGGCATAGTTTATAATTTAATTCGTGCCAAGTTTCGAGTTTTTTAACTCAAGGAATAAGATTTTTCATACAAACAAAATTCTCCCTTTTCACCCCCTTAAAGGTCGAATTTCCAAAAATCCGTTCTTAGCGGACGTCTACTAACTATGAACTACCTCCCTACCAAATTTCATCTTTATACGCCAAGCGGTTTTCGAGATTTCGTGATGAATGAGTGAATGAGTGAGTGAGTGACCTTTCGCTTTTATATATTTAGATATATCAGTCTATGTCCATGATCACACGACTTCCCACGTAACGGAGCCGCGTGTAGCGTCACAACATAGTAAGTATAAACTCAACGAATACTCAAACACGTGCAATAAACACGAAATATCAAAAATCACATTGAAACTGGATGCGCCAACGTTCGCGTGGATTATATGCTTGTGTAATCACACCGCGCGGCACGTCGACACAACTCGTCTTCAATGTGATTTCATAGTAAACTATTTAAAAAACATTCTGTGTACGTTTGCATGTTGTGTGTTTGCTTCCTTGCGGCTATATCACGCATTTACTTATTTACTGGATGGGTGAGCTGAGGTTCACTTACATTTCATCAGATCTATGATGTAATATGGGAGCATTGGAGCAAGCCTATTTATCGCCATTAACTAACCGAGCCCCTATTACATGGGACATTTCGTGTGTGGGAATGTCACTGCTGTTACTTAAATAATTTGTCTACTCCATAGCTCGCTATGTGCAAAAAATTCATAGACCGAGATAAATTAACGATACTTAGCATGCACTTTTTTCTTAGATATGTTTCCGTCTTTATCATGCACTTTTAGTATGAGAGTTGTGCGACAGTGACAAGAATAATGCTTAGCCAAAGCCCATGCTAAGTAAGTAACGTTTTCAAATTCCAGTCAGTTATTTCGTTAGTTCTACTTTGGCTACTGGTTCAGATAAGTGATGTGCGATGTGGCGGCCGACCCAATGAGCCGACCACCGAAGATGGAATCGCCACTCCCCGCGTGCGAGGGAAATAAGCCACGCCCATCAAACTACTATTTATTTTTAATATAGGCCCTTAAAGATGAGTGGTGATATGGCGTGAAGAAGAACTTGAAATTACCTGATGAATAGACCCAAATTGACCCAATAACACTTTGCCTGAAGGAATCGAATCAAAGACTCCGCGCCAAGCAGTTGGGCTTGCAAATACTACAGTAACCAGTTGAGACCGACTTGCTTCCATACATCGTGTGAAAGTGTGTACGTTGTATTTTTTTACGTGATCTAGGTTAAATATAAAACCTCTTGCCATAAATCCCTAAGGTCTACAGAAGTCTTAGTTCTCGGTACAAAAAACTCTCGAAAAATACTTTTGAAATAAATCTGCTACAATTCTTCTAGGGTTACAAGAGTTCAGTGTTCTTGTCAACTTGAGAAACAAATGACAAACTACCAATCATTTGGATTTGTTTAGCGAACTTCGGTTCTATTTAGACTGCCGCAGTGCATATTTTTAGTAAATACTTTCCTCAGAAACCATGGTCGAATTTCGTAGTAGTAGCTCGGAGTCTGGAGTACTCTGAATGTGAACGTGTAAAGGCCTTCCCATTATTACATGGAACTGAAACATATCTGTACCCTAATTGCGTAACTTATTTTCGTAAACGATTATGACAAAATTGTTTCATTTTGACAGTTCAACAACATTCATTGCGTTATTTACGTTGTTAAGCAGATTTTTTTTCCAACTTATGAAGCAATGGATTGCTAATCTATTTCAAATCGAAACAGATTGTGTTGTATTACGCAATTAGGGTACAGGCGTAGTAAGGATGTAAAATCGGAGAAATTAAGTGTTTACCAAATTGACTACTAACTTAAGACGCAGATATATGACAGTGACCTTGAGTGGTTAGCTTGCGTGTTCTGTACTGAGCTCACGCAACGAGTCGTACGTCCAGCCAGTAATAGGACTCGCCCATCAAGGAGCGTTGTCCCAAATAAGACGCATTATTAACTTATTATACGTAAAGCAAAAGGTATTTTAATAAAACACGTATACTAAAAGATCAATAATTAAATTATCTTTAAAATGGTGAAGGTTTCAGAAAAATACGCTTGATAGATTTTGCGTCATTCTCAGTTTTTTATCCGCGTTAGATATAACTTTACAAATTAATTTCAGTAAATAAATAAATAAATCGGCTATCGTCGCCTTAAATTGTCCGTATACAATGTCGCCCATGCGACCGCCCGTATTTTTCTGAATATTCATGAAAAATTATCGAAAAGTAACTTTGAAAGGGGGTCTATCTTTAATATTTTTCATGTTATTCAATTTTTTATGTTTTGAGTGGCGTTTGCCATATCTCCGATGTTATTGGCTCGATTTGGATTCTGTTTATTATTTCTAAAAGCTTAAGGAGACGAAAACACTTTTTTCAAAAAACAAGTGTTTAAAAAAAAAACAAAAGTGTAAGTTCATAAAATCAAAAAAGATTTAGAAAAAAATATTGGAAAAACAAAAAAAAAAGTCAAGATAGACCAGTTATTTTTCGATAATTTTTCATGAACATTTAAAAAAATGCGGGCGCCCATGCCTATGGGCGACATTGTATATACAGGGTTATTAGTTATATACAGTAGGCAATCCATTAAGGGGAAGTAGAAGAGGACATTTACAAACAAATTAAGTACCCCTTTTGACTCCTATGCAAATGTCAACAATTTTCGAGTCATTTGCCATTTTATGTTTTTATTTCATCCATTTTAAAATATAAAATTAATGTCAAATTACTCGAAAATGGTTGACATTGGCATAGGGGTCATCAGGGGTCATTTGACCTCTCCTACATCCCCGGATTGCCTACTGTATATATAAATCACAACTGTATTCTTTGACAGTCAGTGTTCATTATTATAACTTGACCCGTGACGGTATTGGCAGCACTATTCTGTCAGTCGCCATTTTGAACTAACTCTATTAGTATTGAAGCTAAGCTTGACAATGGTGCCAACATGACGACAAGGAACAAGTTATAGTATAGTGAACGGTCTGTATTGGCTATAGCACGGAAAATTGACGTACAGACGCCAGCACATCAGGCTACTACAATCTGTCAAATTTATTTAATAGATTTTCAACGTTATCGCTGATACATAAGGTTCAAAGTTGATTGGGAAAATTTGACAGTTTCGGGTAGCTTGATGTGCTTGCGTCTGTACCTAGTATGTCAATTTCATAAAAAAACGAGCGAGCCTTACAGTAGTTGCGATGCGATGACATCTCACCTTGATAATAAGGGGCGGCGCCTCGTCAAGGTCGTTTCTGACGGCCAACGGCGCGCGCGGTGCTAGCTCATTGGTCAAATCAAATAGCAATAGCGTTTCCCCGGCTTCCTGTAACACACTTCCGTCCCTTTTCACGAAATCACTCCCACAGATTTGATTCTATTTAGATTCAGATTTTGATGGCAGGAAAGCAAGAGGAAAGGACTGTTACACATCAAAAAATAATTTCCCTTACCGTTCTATACATCTCTGCCTAATTCCTTGGAGAATGTAGGTGTGATGTTATATTATAATGGTCGAGAGTAGCTATATCAGTCTGCTGCCTCTAAACATGGAGTTTCAAGTAATTAATGACTTCTTAGGTAATCGGTGTCTGACGTCATAGCATCGTTTGCACTACTTGGAAAACTTATGTTCGGGGAATTTAAAATTTCGGGGAATTAGCTGTAGATATTTTTCCTTTAAAAATACACGTAACACGGCTTGCACGTGACACGGAGTGTTAAAATCCATACTAATCTATACGTATAGTCTTATAGTCTTTAGTCGCTTGACGTAAATTGACGTAATTTTAGTAGGCAAGATTTTAATCACGTCTAAACTTGTATAGAGTAGTGACAGGCGCTGATTAATGTGACAGGACTAAACTAAAATTTATCTTCTGTCCTTTTCTTAATGAAATAGAAAGAAAAAGATGCACTGAACTTAAATTTAGTTTAGTTTGTGAATAAGGGAATCGGCACCATTATTTCGTCAACTAAGTCGGATGCAAAAAAAAACATTCATTCGGACACAAAGTACTAGGAGCGCATAGCCACACAGCAAATACCCGGGTGATGTTGATGTCGTCCACAACGTGTCGTGAACAGAATACCGTTTTGTATGACGATAACTTTTTTTGCAACATCCGATTTTAATGATTCAATTAATCTCTCTCTACCTGTGAAAACTACATGAAAATCTGTTCAGCAGTTCCGGAGATGTGCGCGAACAAACAAACAGACAGACACCGGATTCTACTTTACCCGGCCCGGCTTCGCACGGGTAGCACTAAGTTACTTATCTACGGGTCACCTACCTACCTACCTAGTAGGGTAGGTACCCTACTCTACCTACCTAGATACCTACCTACCTACATACCTACCTACAGTGTTTTTTAAACACAAATGACACCACAACAGTATTATATTATCTGTGCCACAACCATGTAAAAAAAAGAAATTCTATTTAGTCCGTCTTTTAGATAATAAAAAAATATTAGACACGTATTTTTTGCTTTATCATATTTAATCAAAAATAACTTAAAAAACACGCATTAAAATTGGGGAGTAGGGGCTCGCTACGTCACTACGCACTATTTAATCTGGCAAGGCATGACGTCATGCCACATTTTAACTCAATTTATCGCCGTAATCTTTTGATTACGTCAGAAAAGAAAAAATACGTGTTCAATACATACATACATAAACTCACGCCTTCTTCCCATGGGGTTAGGCAGAAACTACAGAACGCCACCTGTTACGATCCTTACATACTCCTTTTGCCTCGTTTACGTTCATACATCTGGTCATATACGCACTCCGGTTGCGAGTACTACGCACCTGGCCTTTCTGAAGAACATCACCAATAAGGTCAGTATAAGTCCTCCTAGGGCGTCCCCGACCGGCCTTTCCCTTTACATCAGCCTTGTAAATACCTACATTTTGTTAGTCGTGTGTTATTTTTTATAACGTGTTCAATATTTTTTAATAACTGAAAAGACGGACGAAAAAAAATTTTTGGACACAGGCCTATTGTACCCGTTCGAAGCCGGGGTGGGTTACTATAGTCCACGCGCGACTGCTAGTCACTGCTTGAGATACGTGAGCGGTCAGACGGGGGAGGGGACGCCATTGACAAAATTGGCAGATTGAGTTAGCTTGGCCTTTGTCTACCTCCCCCGTCTCACCGCTCACATACCTCAAGCGGTGACTAGCAGTCGCGCGCGGAATATAGCAATATTATAAACGCAAAAGTAACTCTGTCTGACATTTTTTCCTGCCTATACCACTGAACCATTTTTTTTTTTGGGTTGGAAATTATCAAATATCTTCTCCCGCTCTGGGTGGAGCTGAGGGCGTGTCAGACTCTTACTGACTAAAACCCACCCGTGTTCCTTCAGTTGCCATGTTGCCGGGGGGCCACGATTTCCCTATCGGCCCATATTCGCAGCCCCGGCAGGCATTGGCCCTAGCGGACCCCGTCAATTCTGCTGACATCTCTTTGAGGCGCGCGTGGAACACAACGCGCCGTCGACCCGGGGTTGGTCCTTATCGGACGGCGAGCTGCCCATTTCTCACCGTCCGCAAGCCCGCGCCTACGGTGGCCGGAAATCCAGATAGGTAGCCTGGGACCTAAAGAAGGACATAGGCTACATTTGGTGTTAGGCTACGTTACTGGTTTAATTCCATCATTCCTATTATTGTTCTGCATTTTATTGTAACTTGTTACATTTTAAACTTTTTAATTACCTACTATAACTATTTGCTTAATTTAATTCATTGATTGTATTTTTATTTATTTATTTGATCTTAATATAATAATAATAATTAGCCCGTATTGTCCCACTGCAGGGCAAAGGCCTCCTTTTCCTTTTTCCACCCAACCCGATCCTGAGCCAATATGGACCAATCCTTCCTATAAGCGTTAAGTTCGTCCCGCCATCTACGCCTGGGTCGTCCACGATGCCGCTGGACGTTTTCAGAAACTCATGTTGTAGTGGTCTTAGCCCACAATGCATCCGACATGCAGCAAACGTATCTTCTGCGTTTTTATTATCATTTTATTTATTCGAATTTATTATTAACTTATTGATTTTATTGTTATTTTTATAACTTTAATTATAAATAGGCAAACTATGTCAGTGCTGTGCACACCTTTAAGTGACAAGTTCGCTGTAGTTTATAAGTTATGATATGATATGCTCTCTGTAAATGTTTTTGTGATCTAGTTGTTGCAGTGCCATAATACAAGCATATTACAAATTAGAGGATTATATCCAAGATAAGAGTGCTTGGAACCATGCTGGTCCTGCTCCATAGGACAATTTAGAATCAAGACAAAATCAAACTGGTTGCTAATTTAATTGTAAAATTGATTATTTTGTGTTTTATGACATTGATTTTACATTCTGTGATTACTTTCTCACACACTGACTTATTAATTACAAAATTTTTGAAAAATCGTCTATTTTTACAATGTTTGTAAATATGTGAGCACAATGTATCTATCACATATTAAATTATCTGTCGTTGCTTCATTTTTAATTCTTTTTACCTATTGTGGTATAGTAATTTTATTCTAGGTGCATCGTCTTCACATATAGGTAATATTATTAAACTAATGTACGTGCATATACAAACAATTGTAAAACATTTTAAAAGAGTAACGGTGGAGTTTCTTGCCCATTCTTCTCCATACGAAAACTACCTTTTGGAAGGGGCGACTAGAATCAATTTTAATATTTTGTAAATTTTGACGTTCAAAAGTGCCATACATGGGCCTATTTGAAATAAATGATTTGACTTTGACTTTGAATAAATAAATAAATTTCATACTGGATATTTGCATTCAAAACAAAAAAAAATACATATAAATACAAACAAAATACACGCAGACGAATTCGCGTTCATGTATACTTATTTTAGACTTGCTATTACTAACAAGGTAACAACCCAAGCCGATCTCTTCAATGCCCTAGACGGCCCTGAACAGAGAAAAGGAAGATAATATTTACATATTTACTAACATTTTATCGTAGAAACAAAAATAATCCATTTCTATTCTACAGCAGTTATGTATTAGGTTCACATTTAATATTTTCCCTGTTATTTCCTCGTTCGTCAGAAAACAAAAACACGGTGAACTCATAAGCGCATTGCACTACTGTTTTATGAATATTGATGTTTTGATCAGGCTCGATTCAAGGCTGATTCAGCAGTTGAAAAAATAGAAGGTGAAGGTTTTCGTTTATACCACAGTATAAATAAGTAAAAGTATTATATCTTCATAGAAAACGGCCGAAACGACGCGCTTCGAAATCTCAGTGTATATCAGTACGCAACAGTATCAAGTGCGCGGCAGTTAGCCGACACGGACGTACGTACGGACGTAATAAAATCGCGGCGGGATTTTATCGTGCACTGGATTTTCAACTCTCGTTGTTAAGCCGAGCGTTGAGAATCCAACGCGCTGAGAGGTACTCTCGTCCCAGAGCGTTGAAATAACACACTGTTGAATTTTCAACTCTCTGCGCTAAGCAGAGCGTTGAAATCAAGTGCACGAAAAAAAAATCGCCACGATTTTATTAAGTCCGTACGTGGGCTTACGCACGGACGCGGAAGGTTTATCTACCGAGCGGCCGTAGGTAAATATTTCAAGGTCACTGCCGAGCTTTTATACTGTGCTTATACTGAGTAATTTTCTTTAATTCATTGAAGGGGTTTTCGAGGTAGATCTTTTCTAACTTCCAGTTTTCAAACCTTCATTCATCACCGTACCATTCTGATTTTCTTGAGTTCTTTTATTTCAGGTAAGTTAAGTACTTACCTGCTAGCACCCTAATTGCGTAACACACTTTCAATCACCATCCGAGAATTTTGAAGGATATTATAGAGCAGTTATAACCTAGTGGTGTGACCGTCGGACTGCCAAGTCATAATCTCGAGTTCGAACCCAAGGCACGCACCTCTGACTTTTCGGATTCATGTGCGTATTGTATAATTACTTGCTTCAAAAACGGTGAAGGAAAACATCGTGAGGAAACCGGCATGCCTGAGAGATATTTCTCGCATGTGAAGTCAAGTCAGAGGTCCATGGAGCTATACGTCCTGTAGAGCTTCATCTCTTTCCCACACTAAAGTAATATTAAAATAATACTGCTTTATGAGCTGGTGGTGGGCCCCTTGGTTAGTCACTAACCACACGAAAACAAGAAGAAGAAGAAGGATATTGCTAATCCATTGCTTCATAGGTTTAAAAAAAACCGGCCAAGTGCGTGTCAGACCACGCACAATGAAGGGTTCCGTAGTCGGGATGAATTTATCCCAAAAACAAACTTAACCCTACACTGCATGATTTTTTTTTCTTCAGAAAAAAAAATCTTACTTAATCATATTTGTGGTGTAGAACCCGGGAAAAATAGTTAAAAAAATTAAAAAACACATAATAATGGAGATTTTATTTATTTATTTTTTGTTCCATATGCGGCACAACATGCAATGACCTACCTATATTTGCTACATTACTAGAGATGAAACAGACGGAAGCAGTTGTTGTCCTTGTTGAATCAAAGTTCGACCCTGCATTTTTCGCACACAACAAACGACTTTCCTTTGCAGCCTGGATACTTGCATGACTTGCATCGCTGGCGCTTCTGTCCCCACATAGGAAAATGCTCACTTACAGAAGACGGCCTTTGTTCTTATTCGTTGATGGACCACACATGCAGAAGCTCCTTGCCAATTCCAACTTGAAGTGTTTCAACTTCAGCGGCGTTGCTCTTTGTTGCATCTCCCCAACTCTTTTATTTAGCAACCAACTATTTATAGTGGCTATGTCGAGGAAATGGTAAAATAACCTCAAGTACCACTTCTTTGTCCTCATCTTTATCTTGTACTTTCCCAGGAATGAGTCGAGCAAGTCAACTCCACCCATGTGCTGATTGTAGTTGCGTACAATTTGAGGGCAGTCGACAGCTAAATATTTCTTTTGTTTTTACAAAACCTCCTTACTTTTTGAGTAGGCTCCTTTCCAACAAAAGATGAAGACAACACCACTGGTTTATTGTCATACCACATAGCTGTGGCGATGTCTGTACCATCCACATTACCTACACATTCCTCTGAATATCCTCTTTCTACTTTTCAGATCTTTCAATGATGGTATTTGTACAGATTTGCCCTAGGTATCGGTTTGCCTACAAAACTCACGGTTAGTTGGTTGGAAAGCTGTTTTTTTCCAAATAATATTTCGCTTTCTTCTGACGGCGGATGCAGTAGGTCTAAGGGTAGCTTCCCGTGGTGAAGTAGAGGCGGAAGATACAACCTGACGTGTTCGTAAAGCAGTTGGCCTAGATGTACTTGGAATTGCAGGAATTGAACCACTATGGTTTGATATATATATATGCTGCTGCATATCAGCACCAAATACGCTAGAATTTCCAGTCACATCATCATAGGACCCTGATAATGGTGCAGCTGGTTCATACCTGTTTGGTGAAACACATTGCCCTTCACCATTTGCATCGCTAAGCGTTTCATAAAGTTGGTTGACGGTAGTTCGAATTGCAGCAATATCACATCACTTTCAACGCCTGAGGAGTCTTGTTCGTGTCCACTGCCTAATCGTACTGTCAAATAATTTTGGATTTCAGCGCTGAATAAACTTTTCTTCGGCATTATCTAAAATAAAAACAACATACTATTATTAGTAAATATACCTAAAATTGGACCATCGCTGCATGAAGTGACACATCCGGCACGGACAGTAATTGTAAAATTTTTGTATAAAAACACTGTCAAATTAAAAAAATATACTTACATTTGCTTAGTACACAGATTTTTCGATATAAAAACAATTTTTTCACTGTTGTAATCCGTCAATAACTATTATTTACTATATTTTCAAATTTCATTCGCACGGCTCGCGGCATTTGATCAAAATTTTCGATTGAATGACTAGCTGAGCGCGGTAATGCTGCCATCTAAATCCAATTAATGCACTATTGGTTGCCATTGACTATTGTCACTTTCCTTTCATAATCATAGATGTCACTACTTGGTTCGAATTAGGAATAATACCAGTTTTATTGGTTGTCACTCATATGGCACTGAATGCAGTGTAGGGTTAACTTTGTAGTTGAAAAATAATGTTCTCCCATACGTAATGTATGGGAAAACATGTTTTTGCAACTATAAAGTTAAGTTGGTCAATTATTACTCGTTAACTTGTAAAGCCTACTTAGCTGTGATAGTTTTCCTTTTAATTTCGTTATATAAACTACTGCTGTGATTTTTTTCACACATCCAAAACGGATAACGGATCCTTGAATCCAAAAATGGTTTGCACAAACTCACAATGTTTTTAAAGGACTTTTCCAATGATATCCCACAGAAAGGGATAAAAAAAAAATATAACCACTTTACGAGTAGGAGAGGTACCCTAAAAAAAAATGTTTTTCATAATTTTGTTATACCACTTTGTCGGCGTAATTAATAAATTATGTATACCTATGCCAAATTACAGCTTTAGTACTAGATACTAAGGGTCTCGGAGCTAGACCGTGGACAGACAGACAGACGGACATGACGAAACTATAAGGGTTCCTTGTTTACTACGGAACCCTAAAAAATCGTCTGCTCGACAACGTAAATAACGCTGTGAACGTGGGTGAACTGTCAAAATAAAAGCCATTGCGATCAATTGTTAGTTTATGTGTGTTTCGCAATTACCCCGAAGATTCCTAATGGTCATAAGCGTTAGAGGTACCTAAAACAGCAGAACTTATAACACCGAACCAATAAGGGTTTGCAAGAATCTTCTTTCTGACTTTGCAAGTTGTTTATATACAAATAAAACCAAGCCTGTAATCATGGAAGGGTAAGGCTGAGGTGTATCTACAGTGACCATTGAAAATCAGCGTTGTGCTGTGGGTCCCCCATAGCACAGCATCATGCTGAGTGGAAGCCTTCTTGTCACAGTCATGACGTGCAGCTGCCGACTATTTCTGTTTTATGCTCGTGATTTCTTGTGTATTTTATTTTGTCGTTTTTTGTCTTTTTGTATGCACGTGTTTCTGTGACAAATAAACCTATTTTTACCCGACTGCCCCAGAAGGAGGGTAATGTTTTTCGAGAGTATGTTTGTATGTCTATTTCTTTGGCACGCTCTGTAGGCTAAACGGCTTAATGGATTTTAACATGTGAGGTGTCGTTAGGTTCGTCTTAATTGTGGGAGTGTCATAGGCTATATAATATTTATTTAGTGAATCTGCAAATACAAAAAAAAGGGGTACATTAAAAAAAATAACTACATTATTGTTATCACATAAAAGCTAGTAATGAGTCAATATATATTACTTTAATAAAACTAAAAAGTTTGAAATAAAAAAAAATATTTAAAATACAAAAATCCGACTGCAAAAACAGATAACTAAAAAGAGAAATCAAATCAAATCAAATCAAAACAAGCATTAAGTATAATCTTTAGAATTTTGTTATTGCAGACAAAATTTACACCAACATTTCAGGTTATTGATTTGTCCCGCCTGCAATACCAAAATTCTATAGAATATAATGCTTGTTTTTCTCTTTTCAGTAATGTGTTTTTTCAGTCGGGTTTTTTGATTTTTAAATAATTTTTCTTTCTTGCTTTTCTTTATACGTGTAAGTTGTTTATTCCTCTGACAATTCACAACTAATGGACATGAATGAAAACACTATCAATATTATTAAGTATGTCAAATTTAAGGGTCCACCCACACCCTTAAATTTGATCACACGGACGGACCATCGAACTGAACAACTTTCTTCGGGGGACCAACACGTAGTCGCGAAAAATTTATCAACTGTCCCATACACTCGACCAAAATGTATGGGACGGCTGAATTTATCTTCACGGTTACGGTGTTGGCCACATGGACCAAGTTAGTTGTTCACTTTGATGGTCTTTAGATAGATAGAATATTCTTTATTACCACATTTCCAGTTTATGCTGATCTCGCATTTCATAGGATTTCCGTACAATGTGAAGTCAGCTTATACTAGAAATGTATAGCTTGATGTGTAGCCGTGTGTTCACCATAAAAATTTCAGGCATAAATTTAGAAATTTTACATTGGGCGACACAAATTGGGTCTTTACACACTTAAATTTGACCACACCTCTCTGGTACACGCTGTATTACTTAATCCGTTTTGCGAGGAACGAGGGGCGACTTTTTTCTAGCTGTGAACAGAACAGTACCCTAATTGCGTAACTTATTTTCGAAAACAATTTTGCCTAATTTGTTTCATTTTGACAGTTCAACAACATTCAATGCGTTATTTACGTTGTTGAGCAGATTTTTTTTCCATCTTATGAAGCAATGGATTAGCAATCTGTACCCTAATTGCGTAATAAAACACAATCACAATTTGTTTCGATTTGAAACAGATTGCTAATCCATTGCTTCAAGAGTTTGAAAAAAAAAACTGCTCAACAACGTAAATAACGCAATGAATGTTGTTGAACTGTCAAAATGAAACAAATTAGGCAAAATTATTTACGAAATTATGTTACGCAATTAGGGTACTGTTTCAAATCGAAACAGATTGTGATTGTATTGTATTACGCAATTAGGGTACTGGTTGAAATAACGCTGTATAGATTCAGTACTAAAATAACTTAAAACATTTTCTTTCAATTTAGCTACAGAGCAACACATCCTACCGGTGAACAAACCCACGGGGCCGTACTTAGCAATAAAATGGACGTGAACCGCAGTCGTAACCGGGATGCGTCGGATGCCAACCATTCAAGTCATTCACATTGATGATACGTTTAGCTGGACTGACGAGCATACAGGGTCAAAATAAATTAGCTAGTCAAACTCCAGACGTGATGGATATCGATTTACAAGATGTAAAAAATATCCTGTCCGATCCGAAAGGGGCACATAGGTATTTTAGCATTACCAAAAAGTTATAAAATAATTATTATTATTGAAAAGAAAATTTTCAACAGGGGTCATAAGTTCTGACTTTTAGACACTCGCTAAACGACGGCCGCTCGCGCCCAATGTAATAACCCGCTAAAATTCCCCATTGAAAAAAAAAGGTGTCGATTTTTTTTTCTGTTTTCTTGAAAATTTTCACATCAATAAACTCTCAGTACGATACCTAAAACACCCTCACGGATCGGACAGGTTTTTTTTACATGCTGTATAAACACAACAATTAGATGTTTCTTTTTTGAAATTTGGCACATGGGTAAACAATACCCTGGATTAGGACATAGGATACTTTTTATCCCAATATTCCCACGGGATCGACACTAATGCAGGTGAAACCACGGGGCGCAGCTAGCTACCTAACTAATATTATAAATGCGAAAGTGAGTTGGTTTGTTTGTCTGTTTTTACGCTAAAACGGCTGAACGGATTTGGATGAAATTGGGCACATAGGTTGACCATGACCTGGAGAAGGACATAAAAAGGACATAGTTTTCATCTTGGATCTCAGATGAAGTCGCGGGTAACAGCTAATGGTGCCGATTCCCTTGTTCACAAACTAAACTAAATTTAAGTTCAGTGCATCTTTTTCTTTCTATTTAATTAAGAAAAGGACAGAAGATAAATTTTAGTTTAGTCCTGTCAAATTAATCAGCGCCTGTCACTACTCCATACAAGTTTAGACGTGATTAAAAACTTGCCTACTAAAATTACGTCAATTTACGTCAAGCGCTGATTAATTTGACAGGACTAAACTAAAATTTATCTTCTGTCCTTTTCTTAATGAAATAGAAAGAAAAAGATGCACTGAACTTAAATTTAGTTTAGTTTGTGAACAAGGGAATCGGCAACATTGGTGCCGATGATTCTCTTGTACACCGAACTAAACTAACTAAACTATCACTAAAATTCCTTACTTTTGACTATGAGAATCTTATAGCTATTCTGCAAAATAAATTCTCTAAATTTAAAAATATTTTTGACACATCTAAATCGAATTTGACAATCGCGACTCCACACGTGATACCTAACCACGTGATCTTTTTAGAGCCGGGGGCGCGCAGGGGGGGCAGCCTCGTCGTGTTTTATATGGAATTTTTCACTTTTTGTATGGAAAATAAGAAAAATTATAACCTACATGTAGAGAGTCAGGGGTTTAAGGGTTTTATAAAGGGGGTCGAAATTTTCATTATTTTTGCGATTGGACACACCGTTTTCGAGATATAAGCAAAAGAAAAAAAAAAAGATTCAGTACTGTTTTTGCATTTGAAGTCGAGGTGTTGGTGTGAATTTATAGTTCATGACAACCAATTTTATTCCACACGTTTTTAGTCGCGATTAAAAATAGTCAGATTTAGTTAGAAAATCTAAATTTTAGGTGAAAAACGTCAAATTCAGAATAGCAAAATTGCTATTTTCACTAAACTAATATCTCGTTGCCATCTTAGTGCTGTCAAACTAAAATATAGTTAAGTTGTGTCACTTTAGTCTATTTCAGAATGGGAAATCGTCGTTTGACAGGAATAAACTAAATTTTGGTGATTTTTAGTTTAGTTTAGAGGCATTTGTGACAAGAGAATCGGCACCATGATCTAACTAATTGAATGCTCCACTTCCAAAAGTACATCAAATCCCCAACACCAATACATAATTATAAAAATCTCACTCACACCATACTTACAATAATAAACCTCAAGAAACTCAACCTCTTACTTAACCGACTTTGTACATTACCTACATTTTCTGAATCCACGAACTACAACACAAATACAAAGTACATTCCAAGCGGATCGGTTGAGTAATTTTGAAGGGACAAAGTTATTTCGTACGGTAACCGTTTTTGAGACATCTCGAACAGGTAGGTCAAAGGAAATGGTAGAAAATTATTGGTACACGCGCCCTTTTTGGGGCTTTATAATGATTTTCTTTGAATGTGATATCTGTGAATAAGGTTTGTGTTTATTTAGACATCGAGTCGTTAAGTTGTAGACTTGTAGTACAGTCAGTAACAAAAATCAACGATCGCCTACTAGAAGCCGTTTGCATGTGCGCTCAACGTTTTTCACGATTATATTGATTGTCGTTTCGAGTGTATTTTTAGGGTTCCGTAGTAAACAAGGAACCCTTATAGTTTCGTCATGTCCGTCTGTCTGTCTGTCTGTCTGTCTGTCTGTCTGTACGCGGTCTAGCTCCAAGGCTGTTAATACTAGAAAGTTGTTATTTGGCATAGATATACATATTAATTATGCCGACAAAGTGGTAAAATAAAATTATGAAAAATATTTTTTTTTAGGGTACCTCCCCTACACGTAAAGTGGGGATGTTTTGTTTTTTTTTTTCTATCCCTTGTTGTGGGGTATCGTTGGAAAGGTCTTTCAAAAATATTGTGAGTGTGTTACAATCATTTTTCAATTCAGAGATCCGTTTGCGAAATATTAAGCTTTAAAGTGCAAATTGTTGTTAGAGTCAAGTGTCCCCCCCCCCCCTGCCAGCTAAATGGCTGGTTTTAGGTATGTGAAAAAATTCACGGCAGTAGCTTATATAACGAATTTAAAAGGAAAACTATCACAGCTGAGTAGGCTTTACAAGTTAACGAGTAATACTCGACCAACTTAAATTTGCGGTTGTAAAAACATGTTCACCCATACATTCTGTATGAAAGATTTTTTTTTTCAACTACAAAGTTAAGTTTGTTCTTGGGATAAATTCATACCAACTACGGAACCCTACATTGTGCGTGGTCCGACATGCACTTGGCCGGTTTTCTTTTGAACAATCGCTGGCTCTTACGAGATTTGTCGAGTTAAAACTGTTTATTTTTACATAATGTCATATTCCTAAATTAATACAAAATTATTCGATACGTTGCTTTACAACACTTCATGTTACAACTAAGAGGTTTTAGATTTTTATGAATATTTTTCTCAATAATTAAGATTTTTAGAACTTTTTTAAGTTCTAATCGACGTTTGTTGGCGACCGTTACAAACAAACAGCCACCGATTATTGACGAAAAGAGACTTGACTTAACATTTTTTTTATCCTAAATTACATACCTAAATCAATCTTTGGAGCAAATGTCGGCTGAGTGTAAAAAAAATGCAACATTTAAAAGTAGAATCCGACAGTGTACTTACCTACTACAAAAATTAGGTCACAGCATCAGTAGGTAGCCAATATCGAACCTTCAAAAGATCAAAGTCGCCCCTTACTTAAGTGTTACTGCAAGCCAACAGAAATGGTGATACAAAACATAACATTTACTGTTGAATATACGAGTGGTTCTGCTCATACAGTACTATAACGAACGCTCCGGGTAAACGTTGGCGTAATCTTCAGTCACCACGTTTGGCATTGGTGTACGGTACCTAGTACTTATGAGCGACGATCGTTATTAGTTCCCAGATCGTACTTCAAGCTGAATATCTTAGTCCCTCTAATAATACTAAGTATAAGCATAGGCACTTGTAGCAAAACATTGTAACAAAACCTATATATTATTATTTCATCTAAATACATGTCATTTTAAACATTTTTAAATATTTTTATGAAAATATTTTTTTTTAATATTAAAAAACAGTGGCACTTCAGGAGTGCCAACAGAAGTGAAAACTTAAAAAAAAATACTTCCAAAACCTTTAAAGTAAAAATACTTGCATAGAACATTGATCCGTAACGTTATATAAATAAAGGGCACAATCGCATTTACAAAAATGAGGTGTTGGTAACGGTGTCGCGAGTTCAATTGTTTTTTCCCATCCCAAAAATGCCCAACACGCCTAAAGAAGTTTTCACTTCAAAAACTAGTAGCTCACCGGTATCGGAAACAGATTTTTATTATTATTATAAAAAAATCAAAAACAGCTTTTTACTAAATGCAAGGTATATGAAAGAGTATTTAAGGCAAACACAACAAAAAAAAATTGTCTGTCTGTCTGTTTATTCCGACTAATCTCCGAAACGGCTGGACCGATTTTGACGGGACTTTCACTGGCAGATAGCTAAGTAACTTGAGCTACTTTTATTTTGGAAAAAGGATTGGGGTCCACGCGGGCGACGCCCCGGGGGCACTAGAGTTAATATCAGTATGCAATCGCCAACCCGTCTTGGGCAAGCGTGGTGATCGAGGTGAGGGGATGAAAAGTGGCCTTTTCCCTTGCAGTGGAACAGTAATAGGTTGATATTATTATAGGCATTAGTTACAAAATCTCTGAAATATGACTGGATCGAATCCGATAAAACGAATTGCAATCATAACTTAGACATAAAACACATTCTAATCTGAAATCAAAACAGGTTCCTGGGGCTCATAATCGATTTCAAAACGAAAGACGCTCCGAACAAAACCGTGAAGTGTGAACGTGGAGTAATAATCTTACACACTGACATTATAGTGATAATCCTACATACGACATTATAGTTACGTATTTTAAGTGCTTTCATGTACAGGATGATTTAAATATGCAAAGGTCGCCTGTGAAACTGCTATCTGGACCGGCCAGTTGCTCAAGCACAGATTATATCCAATCCGTAATGAGCGCAGTGTCTTGATTATATTAATATAGTATACGTACCTACGTAGAAAGTACAAAGTTCTTGGTAGCGCAGTAAAACCTCCAGTTATTACAGAAATAAGGATCTCGGTGCTTGTTGCTACCTACGCGTTTACATTAAAGAAAATATGCAGCTATCTTTGTAAGTTAAAGTAACGTCAATAAAGAGTAACGGGTTATTTTAGGCATCTCTAAATTCAATAGATAATCACAATCTAAATTCAAATAATTCTCATTTTACGCTCCTAAAATTTTTATTGAATTTTATATAATGATTATGCCTTTTGGGAACGTCAAAAAAAAATGCAAAATCATCTTTATTTTAATCACTTTTGAAAACTTTATACGTTCAAATAGTTTTTCTAAAGAAAACAAAGAAAAAGAAACGCAAGAATTAAAAAAGGTCCTCATTGTTTGAAGTTCAAAAATTTGTTTGACGCGCAGTTAAATATTTCCCGTTATTTAATACAGCTCGGTAGTGATAGGCTTGTTCCAAATGTTACGATAGTGCGCTAGAATTCGGAGCGTGACTTTTTCATTTATGTTCAATCTAGAACTTTCCAGACTATTCTTTCTAACTGAGGTCTACAGTATGGTTTCTGCAGGTTTAACGTTGCATTTTGAGCTATAACATCTTCATTCATTCTTAATTATTTTAATTGTGTTTGTTTTTATCGAATCTAAATTCAAATTAAATTCAATTTTCAATTTATTTTTTAATATTTATGTAATTTTTCTATTATTTTATGTTTTTGTAATGGGTGTTATTTACCTGAAATAAATGAATTTTTTTTTTTTTTTTTTTTTTAATTACAAAACTTTTATTATTTTAAAATAATATAGTTCCCGACACTTAAAAAATATATTATAAATAACTCGCTATTTAATCATTTTACTTTGCACTACTTCTTTACAAAGTATTTTATTAAAATATCAAGTAAACAATTTGCGGGCCATTGTCATATTTTCACAACCATTCCTCTCTTAGAAGGAGATGAGACACCCTGTATTTAGACAGAGCTGCATGTTAGCCCAGGTCCGATTATTTCCGGTGGCGATTTTTTTTCGCGCACTAGATTTTCTACGCACTGCTTAGCGCCGAGAGTTGAAAATCCAACAATGCTCGGCTCAACACCGAGAGTGCGCGATAAAATCCCTCCGCGATATTTTAACGTCCGCGCGAACGTGGTAACTCTCCTAATAAGACCAAACCCGACGAGACACATAATTGTAAAGACGAGGAAATACAGAAAACTAAAAAAAGAACGATAAACAAAACTTGTCTTTTGTGCTCAAAAATCCTTCCTAACCGTATAAAAGACGAGAAAATAATCTTATATTTTCCGTAATTTTTATCTACGACCAACTTTCTCGGTGGATTTCACAGTGTGTTGCGTCTCTAGTATATATAGTAGTCTATGGTGTTGCGTAACTCCGACTCGATTCGTAACTTAGCTTCACTTGGCTGAAGACAATCTTGTTCTTCTTACGTTAATCGTCTACAGTTTAGGTCAATGTAATAGGTTTATTTTGTCGCCTATAATAACGTAATGTAAATAAATGAACATTCATTAACGCTCCTCGCAGTATCGGAGTGTGTGTACATATGTTATAATATGCTTGTGATTTTTTGACAGAAATTTGTCGATGTAATCTTAATATATATAAATCTCGTGTCACAATGTTTGTCCTCAATGGACTCCTAAACCACTTAACCGATTATAATAAAATTTGCACACCATGTGCAGTTCGATCCAACTTGAGAGATAGGATAGGTAGGGTAGGTAGGGTAGGTAGGGTAGGTAGGGTAGGTAGGGTAGGTAGGGTAGGTAGGGTAGGTAGGGTAGGTAGGGTAGGTAGGGTAGGTAGGGTAGGTAGGGTAGGTAGGGTAGGTAGGGTAGGTAGGGTAGGTAGGGTAGGTAGGGTAGGTAGGGTAGGTAGGGTAGGTAGGGTAGGTAGGGTAGGTAGGGTAGGTAGGGTAGGTAGGGTAGGTAGGGTAGGTAGGGTAGGTAGGGTAGGTAGGGTAGGTAGGGTAGGTAGGGTAGGTAGGGTAGGTAGGGTAGGTAGGGTAGGTAGGGTAGGTAGGGTAGGTAGGGTAGGTAGGGTAGGTAGGGTAGGTAGTTAAGAAAAGTACTAAGTGCTACCCGTGTGAAACCGAGGCGGGCAGCTAGTTGGTATATATTTTTGTATTTCAGATGTCTTTACTTTGTACAAATATATTCTCTGTACGTGTTTCGACTGCCTAGCCTTTTCCCAACTACGGAATAGGTCTTGAAATTAAACTACGAGTACTTTAATATGTTATAATATGCTTGTGATTTTTTGACAGATATTTGTCGATGTAATTGGTATGTATTTTTGTATTTCAGATGTCTTTACTTTGTACAAATATATTCTCTGTACGTGTTTCACCTACCTAGCCTTTTCCCAACTACGGAATAGGTCTTGAAATTAAACTATGAGTACTTTAAAATAATTATAATATATACAAAAGGAACAACACGTTACTCTCCTGCGCACTCCCGAATATTAGTGTCGTCTATCGACCAGGGGGCCTACCACGAGCTCGTAAAGCAGTATTATTTTAATATTACTTCAGTGGGAGAAAGAGATGGAGCTATATGTCCCGTAGAGCTTCATCTCTTTCCCACACTGAAGTAATATTAAAATAATACTGCTTTATGAGCTGGTGGTTGGCCCCCAGGTTCGTGCCGATCGCTAGGGCTGCCCGCCCTGATACACATAGGGTTGGGACAACCATTGGATTATCGCTAAAGGTTCATTAGAAAACCAGCGTCAGACAGCATCTGTCTGGCATTAATGCTGAAATGAACCTTTTTGGCGCAGCCGTGAGGCACACACTATTGTTGTTAAAACATTATTTTCACCTTTTATTTTGTTATCTGTATTTTGTGTTTCACGAACTGTGTCCAAATAAACTTTATTCTTTCTCTCTTTCAACTATGTTGGCGTCGGTTCCCAGTCCAACCGGATGCAACTGAATATGTATCAGAATTTTATATGGAGCGACTGCCTATCTGACCTCTACAATCCAGTTACTGGGTAACACGATACCCCTTGGTAAGAATGGTTGTCAGACTTTCGGACTTCTGACAACCCGTGACAACTGTAAAAGATCTATAAATGACAGCCGGGACCAACGGCTTAGCGGGCTTTCCGAGGCAGGCACAGAGAGGTCTTGATATGTAAAAGTAATCACCCATCCACGGACCAACCGCGGCAAGCGTAGCTTAACCTAATCGATCGACTCGTGCAGCTGTTATTATTACTTAGCCACCCTTCACCCACAAGCTTCTTCTTTGTACGTGTTTGCTTTTTCTTTTCAAATTTCCTTCTTTTCCTCAGTTTAATTAATCCCGGATTTTAAAGATCACTCTTCCGGTTTAATCTTTGCCACTTAATTCCGCCATCAATTGTAATTTAGACATCGAAACAATTTAGCTTGTTTTTGATGTATTTGAAATTCAACTCAGTACCTAATTGTAAATAAATAGTTATAGGTTCCTTTGCTGCGTTTTATAACATACAAATGGCAATAATTTGTATACGGCATGTTATTAAATTCATATCTTTAATGAGTTTGCAGTTTCATGTTACGGAATAATGTGTAGGCTAGAATATATTTTTAAATGCATAGTGTGTGTTGCAATGCTGTAAATTGTTAGAGTATCAGTTTACAGTTATGAGAGCATTGAGACGGAGCTGTTTTGCTGCTACCAGACTCTTCTAATCTACTTTAGGTGTGTTTCTTAGGTAGGTAGGTACACACGGCTACACATCAAGCTATACATTTCCAGTTTATGCTGATCTTGCATTGTACGGAAATCCTATACAATACGAGACGCTTGATGTGTAGCCGTGTGTACCTGTTTGTGACTTTAACTTATTCTGTGTATTATAATGGTTTTTTGAATAGCAAAGGAAAACTTACCTACCGTTCTATAATTGCACCAAAAATATTATCAGTGGTGTTCTGGATTCTCTTGAACTAATATTTTAATCTATAAGTAAGTACTAATAATAACCAACAACCTTTACATTGACCTAGAAATTTAACCTAAAGGTAAAATTTGTTTGTTTGTGAGTTTGTATATAAGTAGGGGGGGAGGGGGGTAATCTCCGGAACTTCCAGTGGGATTTGAAAAATTATTTTTGCATTGTATAGCCCAATTCTTGAGAAAGGTTATAGGTTATGTAACATCACGCTACGACCCTGAGGAGCCGAGCAAAGACCGCTAAGCAAAAATGAAGTAATAGCGCGGGCGGGCGATGGGATGTGACGCGGTGGGTCGGGGGCCATAATTTGACGCTAACGAAATCGCGGCCAGAAGCTAAAGTTATGTAACTGAGAAGACACTGTCGCTACAAAAGAGAATTGTTTGTCAAATTATAACATGTAAGTATTATATACAGGGTGGCAGGGACATCGACGCGAATACTGTTACCATGGATTGAGTACATGATTCTGAACCCCATGTATGTAAATTTTTCGTCGGTTATTTAAAAAAAAATCTGCTGTTTCATAGAAAAGTGCAATACCTACGTGGTCAAAATGTATGGAACAACAGTTTTTTTTTAAAATAACGGACGAAAAATTTCAACGCAGCGGGGTTCAGAATCATGTACTGAATCCATGGTAACAGTTTTCGCGTCGATGTCCCTGCCACCTGCCAGCTACACATTGCCAGTTTAAGCTGATCTCGCATTATAAGGATTTCCGTACATTGAGAGGTCAGCTTTTACTGGAAATGTAGGTACTTGATACGTAGCCATGTGTACGCGCTAACTTAGTTTTGATCCCCATTTTAAACGTGCCATAACTCTCCAGAAAGACTGACCACTTATTAACCAAATTCAGGAAGCTATAAATACACTGCTGTTCTTCAGACACAGACTCCCTTAACAAAAGCGTTACAGCAAGACACAGTCTATTCTTTTGTCAGTTTTTTGGCACAAAAACTGTTCCGTTCGGTTCTAGAACTGAATCGGGATCGCTACTTTATTAAAATTCTAATGAACTACGTTTTATTTTTTATTTCTTTCGCCTAAAGTGTGTGTCTAGACTAGACAGACATCACGAACATAGATTATTTAAACAAAAATCTTGTTTCTTTGGAGACCGATAATTTTCGATCCACACCCAGATTCATTGTATGATAAGGATATAAAATATTCTCCTTTACTTTTTATTTACAAAAGAGCGATGAAAAAACTTTTCTTCGAGAGCTTTCTTTGGTGTCTATAATTGTTCGCTTGGCAGTTTCTTTGAGGGTTCTACTAAGCATGTATAAAAACATTACCCTACTTTTGGGCCGGGGCCCACTGTGACGGACCACAGTCGGGTAAAAGCCAGAGAGGAAGCGCAGTCTTATACTATCTTAAACTATCCGACAATTTCTCTTTTTTTTTTGTATCTAATTTTGCAGGTCAACCTAGGAGGTTGTTGGCTGCTTAACCGGACTTTCCTGTGGCTGCCTCAATAAATTAAGGCCTCCAGCCAGGGCATAAAACTTAGAAATTAAGCGACTACGCGCTAAGGGCACCCCGTGTGGGGTACGGACCTCGGCTTAGAGCGTCGCTGGTGACAGCAAGGGACAGGCTGATCGGATTAATATTATTATTAGGGGAATTTAAAGCTACAGGCTCAGCGGCGAGGGCTGGCTCGAGCAAGGGCCGGGGCGGGGATTGACGGGGACGTCGCGGCGGGCCTCGGCGCGCGGCGGCGAGGACGGAAGGACGGTGGTCGGTTTTTGTTGCTAAAGTACTGGTTTCCCTACTACTCTCCTGGAGGAGGGTTGTGGAGTCGTCTGGGATAGGGCAATTTCTCTCTAGCTTCATTCGTGTTCCCGTTTTCATGTTTCTCTGGTGTCTCTGTTTGTTCCTCTGCTGTAAACACACCTTTATATTAAACCAATAATCGAATGCCGCTTATTTAAAAACATTGATTAAAACGGCTCAAAAATAAACAAAACAACGTCGGAACTGTATTTGTAAGTGAAATTAAGTTTGTTTAATTTAATTTCTTGTTCAATCTAGGAGAGAAATAAAAAATAGAGTACAGTCACGAGTATAATACCTTCGACTTACGAAAAATTCAAAAGCGTTTTCCTCTTAAAATAGAGATTGCAATTTTGAGAAAAGATCTGATTCATAAAAGCATGGTTTTGAAAATACCTACTATGTTTATAGAACCAGATTTTTTTTGTCAGTAGGTACTTTAGGATAAAATATCTTTTGAATCTTGCGTAAGTCTTAATTAAAAGTGGTCGTCGCGCGAATACGCGATCGTTTACATGCCTATGGAGTTTTTTGTTCGGAAAACCAGAAAGCGCCATCTGTCGGCGCGACCACGCGTTCAGGTTCACCGAACAAAAAGTTCGAATGAACGTGTATTCGGGTTCGTGTAAAATATTTATGCTTGTGACTGCAAAATGATTACAGTATAACTATTTTGTTAATGTCCCTCGACAAACTTCGTGTTTCGTCAGTTGTCAGATTTCTATGAGTTGCCCTTTGCACCTGGTGCAGACCAGACGCTCTCAATTGACTTGGAAGTATATATAATTGTTAATACTCTTTTAAATTAACGTAATTTATTTTTAAAATGGGAGAAAAGCTGCTTTATATAGTTCACACGGAAATAAAAACAAAACAACAATAAAGTAGGTACTTAGTTCTGAATTCAAATTATTATACACGATAAATCTAATAATTGATGGACATGGAAATTAGCATTCGTTTGTATTCGGAAATACGATGATTCCCGAGGGGCATTAAGATAATAGTCAGACTGTTCTTTTCTTCTGAAAAGTTAAAAACTAAAGAAGGAATAAGGCTTTAACGTGGTTTCTACATTTGTAACGGTTTTAGTCTGTGCCAAAGTACTGGCTATTACTTCAACTGTGCTTGGTATCCCGTTGGAATGTTTGATAGTTATGTCATCATCATAACAGAAATACCGTCACCATAACCACAGATTACATATACTCCATAACTGATTGCAGGTAGTTGCCTACCTAACATACAAGATTAAGAGGAGGCTCCCTAAATTGTGTGTTAATTTGCATTAATATTCTGAAAAAGTCACGCATACAATCAAAATGGAACTTTAGTATATGATTTAAATTGGATCTTTTTCTTTCCATATATAAGACAGTTACGTAATTGGAAAATTTTTGCTCGATTCATTTTTTATTCGAAAATCATGTCTTTTTTAAAGATTATTTGAAACAAAAACAAGATTACTCGGCTTTTATGTCTAAAATAATGATTGACAATAAGAAAATATAGTTTATTATTTTATCCAGATTTCTCTAGATCAATATTATTACTTTAGTTATAAACGAAATAAGAATTGAGATTTACAACATTTAGTTCCGTGCTCGAACATGACCAAAGAGCGCACGCGACATTCAACTTTATTACTGTTGTGTTAGCGTTTAGCACAGAGTGGAGTGGTGGGATGCATGGGGGCGGAGTTCGTGTGGAAATTGTCTTTGGGGTGCCTGGTCTTATATTAAATTAGTTAGCAAGACTACACTACTAGCGTTGTTTTATAGTGTTTAAATATCGATACCCATTACGTCTGCGGAGTTTTTGTTAGCTAATTTAATTTGGTCTTATAGTGAATTCCAGAGATCACCAGTCACTGTATTTTACAGTCAAAGGTTTTGTATGCATCGCAGAGGTGCATCATCGTTTTTAGGTAATTGAAGAGGTGGATGGTTTTGAAGGAAGCCCAACGGTAAGGAAAGGGAATTAATTATATTATTATGAAAAATTTCATTAATTACCAATATCATTGACGCATCCTTGACTGGAATAGAATACTCTTTCTTATGTTATTGTTGTGTGTGTTGTGTATTTCTGTTGTTGCGTGTGTTGTGTATGTGTGTTTTGGGTCGTCTTTGTTATATTTATTGTGTTTTGATGTAGGATTTATCATTACTTTCCTACCCGTTCTGCACAACCAACTTCCAGGATTTTTTAAACGTAGGTAAAGTAAACGAGATCTTGAATTCTGGTTGTTACATAATGGGCAAAAAAAGTCTTAATACACCCAAAGAACAAGCACTGACGCAGGTAATTAACGATTTCTATGTACAAGGCAGGAAGTCACCACATGCGTTAGTAACATTATCTAAATGGTATCATTTGTATCCGATTGACGCTCATTTGACGTGGTACTAATAGTGCCACAGCGATAAAACAAAGAAAACGACATAGCCAATACAAACTTCGGTTAAGTATTTAAATTGGTTATACAAATGTATGGAGCTCAAGTGGAGTTGGGCAGGTGATGACAGAGGTAGACCGAGAGGCATCTAACCTCTAAGGCCCCATTTGACTCCAAATTGGAGTCATGGCAGTGCCGCAAATACCATCAAGCCCCGATGTCACCGAATCGGTGACGTGAAGTGACGTTAATGTCAAACCGCGGGGCTTGACAGTTATACTTTACAAAAGTTAAAGTGTCGGGGCTTTACCGGGTAGCTCGCCATCCGATAAGGACCTGTACCCTAATTGCGTTATACAACACAATCACAATTTGTTTCGATTTGAAACAGATTGCTAATCCATTGCTTCATATGTTGGAAAAAAAAATCTGCTCAACAACGTAAATAACGCAATTAATGTTGTTGAACTGTCAAAATTAAACAAATTAGGCATAATTGTTTACGAAAATAAGTTTCGCAATTAGGGTACAGGCCCGGGTCAACGGCGCGTTGTGTTCCACGCGCGCCTCAATGAGATGTTAGCAGAACTGACGGAGTCCGCTAGGGCCGATGCCTGCCGGGGTTCGGGTTTATCCGAAAGGGTTACCGTGGCCCCTGGTAACATATAGGCAACTGAAGGAACACGGGTGGGTTTTAGTCAGTAATAGTCTGACGCGCCCTCCCGCTCTACCTAGAGCGGGAGAAGTTATTTGATCATTTACCAACCAAAAAAAAAAAGAAATAAGTGGAGTTGGGCAGGACACCTGACAAGACGCAGTGATGACAGGTGGAGTAAGGCAATGACCGAGTGGCGTCCAAGGACTGGGCGACGAGGTGTCAGTCGGTCGTCTGGCAGCTAGGTGGGCGGACGACATTGTTGCCATCGTGGGCAAAACCTGGATGAGGTTGATACAGGAGCCAGGGGATTGGCACAAGAAAAGACAGGCCTAAGCCCAGCAGTTGTTGAAGTCGGGCTGTGGATGATGTTTTTGTATAAAAAAGTAGTAATAAAAAAAATCAATCTGCCTAGCCTTTTCCCAATTATGTTGGGGTCGGCTCGTCGATGCAGCTGGATACCGGTATTTTACATGGAGCGACTGCCTATCTGACCTCCAAAACCCAGTAACTGAGTAATACGATACCCCTTGGTAAGACTGGTTGTCAGAATTTCGGGCTTCTGACGACCCGTAACGACTGTCAAAGAACCACGAATGACAGCCGGGACCAATGGCTTATCGTGTTTTCGTTTCGGTGTGTAAAGATGGTCACCCATCCACGGACCAACCCCGGCAAGCGTAGCTTAACCTGATGGATCGACCCGTGCGGCTGCTATTATTTAACACTTTTTTTTTTTAAAGTGATCTAATATTTAAATAATGGAATCATTGCTTTGTAATCTTATTTGTTCTTCTATGCAGCCTAAACATTTTTTCGCTGAATTTTAAATCAAGTCCTTTTGAGTGAGTGAAATACCTGGATCTGGTTCGTTGTTTTACGTATTTTGCTCTAAAATGTTATCCTAGATTTTATCAAAATGTTCGCTTCCCTCCTCTATACAGGTTTAATTGAGCTTCTGCGAATTCGCACGTTGAATATTTTAGCTTTGTTTGCTGAATACATACCAAAAACGGAGGTTTGAAGTGCATAAAAGTCTGTACATATTATGAGTTTATTCATTTAATTGAACCTAAGCTTTTCCTGACACTAAAGGTGGTTTTATACCGGCGAAGCGAGGCGTGGATGGGATGGGCCAGAACTGAAATCACGCTTACCCTTTTACACCGAAAGATATCCAGAGCTATACCGCACCGTCTCGCGAACTCGCGATGGCCAGCGCTGCCTCGCGCCGCCGCCGGCACGCGATGTCAAACGTCGGCCATCGCTACCTAGCGCCGCGCCGGCTCGCGCTATCACGCGCCGCCCGGACAGCCGTGTCGGGCGCGCAATTCAGCCGAGAATATAGTATGCAGAGGTGTCTCGCGATGGTTGGAGCGAGCCGGCGCGTGCCAGCGCTTGAAGGCTTGTGCAGACCAGTGCGACATGCGACGCGACACAAAGGCACCGCTCGTCGCGCGACGAGCGGTGCCTTTGTGTCGCGTCGCGTGTCGCGCTGGTCTGAACAAGCCTTGACGGAGAGAGACCGTGCGGGTCCTTGATGGCCGGTGATTGATTTGTATATCCGTTTTACAAAGTAAATAAATACTCTATTCATACAGCAATAAAGTTCAATTTTGTACTAACAAATATTTCAATTCTCGTCTCGCACATCTTCGCATCTAGACCATTTTACACCAAATAAAAGATGGGCAGGGCCTGGATAGAAATTTTGCCATACAAATTTCAATTCTCGCCCATCCCATCCACGCCTCGCTTCGCCGGTGTAAAACCACCTTTACAAACGTGATCTTTTGTAATATTGGAGAAGAAAAATAACCAGCATACTGCTGATCACCAATTCTTCTGCCAATTATGGTGATAACGGTAATACGTTTAACTGTTTACTATAACAGTTCTTACTAGGCTTATCAGCTGGTGTGGTGACGACTTTGTCCAAATATTAATAAGCTAAGCAACACCTTAAGAACACTCAGAGAAATCAATTGCTTATCAAATTGATAAACAATAATTTGCCGTGCTATAGCCATTTTATACAACTGTCCAAGAACGACAGTTGTGATTTGAATTTACGGACAATTGAAGTTGGTAGTCATTTAATTTCCCTGAGTTTATGAATTGATTTACTTTTAATGCTACGCATCGTCCTTATCCAGCCAATTAGTATCACTTGACACTTACACCCCTCTCTACCCACTGGGTATTGACGAGAAATTACATGAGCATAAAATTAGAAATTACATAATGTGATGCTACTCAAATAAAACCTCCCACACACTTTGACAATGTCTTAATTGACAGAAGATTCAATTCATCTGTCAGATATGACATAAATTGACACATGGTACTGTCATTACTGTCAATCAATTGACAGTAATGACAGTAACATATGTCAATTTTGACAAGTTTACTATTTTTTGGGGTGTGTTCACTTTATTATCCTAGATAATTAGAAAGGTTTGTTCGTTTTAGAAGTAAATTCACAATAAAATAAAAAACGATTTTTCTCAAAATTGGAGGTCTTTAAAAATTTATGATATAGTTAGAACCACTAGTTGTTAGGATGTCTATCCAAATATATTCAATTTATCCTGGTTAGAATTATTGAATAACAAAATACTATTTTTGGACATATCCTTTTCTAGTTGGATTTCCAGAAATAGTGTTACAGAGAGTATACCTAATACGTCACTGGTTGGGGACCGTATGGGCAGGCAGACTATACGCGTAACGTCCGTTTACGTTTTATTTCTGCCCACGAGTTGGCTCGCGTGACCTTTGGTATTTTCAATGGGATAAAAAATTCAATTTCAAGATTGAAAGTTTGGAGTATTGTTTGTTAGCAATGGAACTTGGTATTTAGGATATGTGAACTTTTAAAGGGAAGTAGTATTTTTAAGTGTGAATTCGGTAAATAGATTTTTTCGATGCTAGAATTTTGATCATAAAGTAGGCAAGACAACTATTCGCGCCATTTCAAAAGACACATATACATTTGCGTCAGTAATTTAAATTTTAAATTAAAGAATGACTTCGAACGCGGAAGCAACATAATCAAATAAGATTCCAAATTCAAAAGTAATTTATTTAAACTATGCTGAGAATCAGTACTTTTCGAACGTTAAAATTACATAATACAGTCCCCCAAAACGCCCGCTCTTCACCAAGTGAGGTGGTGGGTGTTTTAAGGTTGTTGCAAGAAAAACAACACTTAAAAATCGGCAACTATCGGCAAACAAGATAGATATACACCAGTACCCTAATTAAGTACACACGATCAATCATAACCTGAATCATATTGAAGACTATAGCTAATCCAATGCTTCATATGTTCGAAAAATTTGTCTGCTCAACAACGTAAATAACGCAATGAATCTTTTCGTTTCTCATACTCGGAAAGTAGTGTTTGTTTGATCCAAGTAGCGGGTGGAAGTCGCTGATCCCCACCCTTGGGCGGGAAATACTCATTTTAATTGCTCTATAGGGCGGGAATGAATTTTAAAAATAGAACTATATTGGTTAGGTAGTCGGCTACGAAAATTTTTACTAAAGGGGTATTCACTGTCGAGTCTGTGGTCATGGATCTGTGATCGAAGATATAATGGAATTTTAAAATAGACATTTATTATGGGTATATCCCCCTTGGGGCATATTACACTATCATATTATATCATAAACCTATCTACGAAGCCCACAAATTACCCATGTTATGTCTATTTTACAATTTAGATATGTCTTTGATCATGTGATCGTAGATATGATGGTGTAATACCCCCTAAAGAAAAATTCGGATAAAAAAAAATGCTGCAGTCTTGTCATTGTATAAACAGCCAGTGTGAATTAAAAAAATAACTAAGCGGGACGACGCGCGGCGGTGACGCGGTGTGTTCCATATTTAAAATTAAAAAAGACTAATAGGTACTAGAATACTTCTTTTTACTTTCCTTATATTCGAAATGAAAAGTAGAGTGTTTAACTCACCATAGTCTAAATACCTCGTATGGGAATTAATTCCTTTCGACCCTTGTACATATAACAATCTACTATTTTGAACTGTCAAAATGAACTGTTAGTGACGCAATTACCCCGCATATTACCAATCGACACGTTCATAATACATTAGCAAAAATCCACCATTTTGTTTTTAGCAAAACATAAGTGACAGATGGTTTAAGTTGACCCGCTCCGTGCAGTGTCGGTTCGTGCGTGAAAGTGGAGTTCCGTAACAAAGTGGCACAATCAAATATATGACTATACATTATTTATAATACTTTTATACTGTCTACTTCAAAATGTAATCGGTTATAGTGGCGGAACTACCTTAAGTCGGGGATACTAAACTTTTTGTGTGTCGTAGATTAGATGTTTGCTGTTTTTTTAGGATTTGAAAGTAACAAAACAAAATTATATAACAATAAAGAACCTCTCCTATCAATATGTCGTTTCTGAGTTGATTTAAGACACCATTAACTTACAGTGGTGCCGATTCCCTTGTTCACAAACTAAACTAAATTTAAATTCAGTGCATCTTTTTCTAACAATTGCATTAAGAAAAGGACAGAAGATAAATTTTAGTTTAGTCCTGTCAAATTGATCAGCGCTTGACGTAAATTGACGTAATTTTAGTAGGCAAGTTTTTAATCATGTCTAAACTTGTATGGAGTAGTGACAGGCGCCGATTAATTTGACAGGACTAAACTAAAATTTATCTTCTGTCCTTTTCTTAATGAAATAGAAAGAAAAAGATGCACTGAACTTAAATTTAGTTTAGTTTATGAACAAGGGAATCGGTACCATTGTAGGACAAAATAGTGAGTAAACCTGACCTTAACAGTCTGAGATCTTCGTCCTCTATGAAGCAAGCGTGGTAATTAATGGCCGTTCGTATTCTGTATGTAGGTAGAGGCCTCTGCTCCTCAATAGGACCATTACTGCATGATATTAATTATAACCTGTTTTAGTCAAATATTTTAATTAAATATGAGGATGTTACACAATTTTTCTATATACCGTTAGTACATAACTAACTATTTACACTAGACATAGTATTTATCTCTCACGAAGCGACGCGCGCTTTTCTTGTGGTTACCAAGTGTACAAACACGCATGTGTGTGTACGCGCAGGAGATCTCGGTACTTACCGTCCGAGACAATGACGAAGTCTGAAGTGCGTGTGTGTGTGTATGTGCGTGTTTGTGTTGTGTGCTGATGTTACTCATCTTCAGACACACATTTACAGCGTGTTTGTACTCTAGGTTACCTCAAGTAAAGCGCGCGTCGCTTCGTAAGACAAAAATACTGTAGGTACTAAATTATGACTAAATTCTTATATACTAAAGAAGTACTCGTCCGCATCGCTGTCATCCGGAAACGTGCCCAGAAGACTGGCAGCAATGCCACATTGAATGGCAATGCTAGTTCTTTGGCCAAAGAACGAGCCAGCCCTCTATTCTCGTTTTAGTTAGCTTTTATCTAGGTTCTACTTTGATCATGACGTACCTAGGTAAAGTGGATACAAACCTACATACCTAAGCCAACGTGCAAAGCAAAACGTGAAACCTGACGAAAATAATTTGACGATGACGTAGACGTTACATAATAAACAGTTACATAATATATTATTTGGCCACTGTATGCAAGCTACCGTTTATGTCAGAGGGCGTAAATCGATCGGACCAGTTAAACATAGTTATTCTGTGAATTAAATGGATGATGGAAGTCGGTCAAAGGATACAACATAGACATACAAGGTGAAATGGGGTTTTCTTTTGACTAATCATTATGAACAACTTTCACTATGGAACCAAGGTTGAAATCGCTAAAAAAAAACAGTGGCACTCCGGGAGTGCCGACAGAAGTGAAAACTTGAACAAGATCGCCTTGGTGGAGAAAAAATACTTGTATAGAACATTGGTCCACAACCTTATCTAAATAAAGAGAACAAAAAAAACTTCCAAAACCTGTAAAGTAAAAATACTTGCATAGAACATTGATCCGTAACGTAATATAAATAAAGAGCACAATCGTGTTTACAAAAATGAGGTGTCGGTAACGGTGTCGCGAGTTCTTTTGTTTTTCCCATCTCAAAAATGCCCTACGCGCATAAAGACTTGTTTTAGGTGCAGCGCAGACGACACACTTTTTGTGCGACCGAGTCTGTGGCGCACATTCAAATTCCTATCTTATTCGTAATGTTAGCTACGGAATGCTTCCTAAATTAAATTTTAAATTGACAGAAATTACTATTGAGCGACACATCCTATATAGAATAACCTGCATTCGGAAAAACATCGGGGACAAATAAGACATTTTCGTGCGCCACAGACTCGATCGCACAAAAAGTGTGTCGTCTGCGCTGCAACTTAAAGAAGTTTTCACTTAAAAAATCAGCTGTTATATTTCTGTACAGCAAATTTTTTTTTCGCGATTTTGGTTTTTGTTCCCATAGTGAGTTGTTCATAATGATGAGTACAATGACCTCTTAAGAGGATACCCATATTTATACCTTGTATATATGTGTCCTGGATGTCCTAGACAAGAAGAGGACTATCAGAAAACAGAAAAAAGCCATGCATTACCTACTTTGTATCATAAAAGTATAACCTTTCAAATAAAAAAAGAATTTTTCAAATCAGTCCAGCCGTCTTCGAGTAATCGGGGAACATACATAAAAAAAAATATTTAATATATATTCCGACGAACTGAAAACCACCTCCTATTTTTGAAGTCGGTTAAAAATAAAATTGACTGCCCCGTTGGTCTCGAGGTTGCAAGCGTGACCGCTGAGCGTAGGGTCCTGGGTTCGATTCCCGGGTCGGGCCAAGTGTCATTAAGTATTTCTATTAGGAATTTCTTAGTAACAGCCCGAAGGACTGGTAGTTCCCGAGATTAGCGCGTTCAAACAAACAAACTCTTCAGCTTTATTATTAGTATAGATAAAGAGATAACTATCATAAGTGTCACTCTCTCAGTTTACGTAGATAAATATTGATTTTCGTAATCAACATAATATTTGAAGTAATCATTTAGATAGAATGTCTAAATAGTCCTCCATCACGCGTAGGGTTGCCATATAGAAAATTGAAAAGTCCTGACAAAAAAAAAAAACAAATCGTGCCACGCACTTCACCGCGCGCCGCCCTTTTTATTAATATTTTGTTCAATTCACTTATAATTTTGATCAATAAATTTTTAATAAAAATTGATTCTTTTAAAACCTAGCCTTTTCCCATCTAGGTTGGGGTCGGCTTCCAGTCTAACCGGATGCAGTTAAATACCAGTATTTTACATGGAGCGACTGCCTATCTGACCTCCACAACCCAGTAACTGGGTAATACGATACCCCTTGGTAAGACTGGTCCAAGAATAACAGCCGGGACGTGCTTTTCGAGACACGGAGGAGTCTCGGTTTGTATAGATGGTCACCCATCCACGGATTAACCCCAGCAAGCGTAGCTTAACCTGATGGATCGACCCGTGCGGCCGTTATTACTTAGCCACGAGCAAAGTGGGTATATATTTTTGAAGATGTTGATGTTAATTACATTGATTTGTGTTGTGTATTCAAAGAAGACCATTTTTTATAGTGCTTGTATCTATAACTGTCATTTTTATTTATAAAAATATGTAGGTACTGTATTTTATTAAAAAAACGCTAAATTCTGAGATTTCCTAAATCTGGCCGCAGTCCTGTCAAAGCCTAAAAATCCTGAGATCTCAGGACAAATTCTGAGATATAGTAACCCTAATCACGCGTTGCATCTGTGAAAACAGTACCTATTAAAATTGTTAAGTGGTTTCTGATATTAACCGACTCAAAGGTAATCGAGTGATCGAGTGTAGAGAACTTTTTAAACTGGGTATGGAGAACGGTATGTATGTTGAACAAATAGGATGTCATTTGAAGGTCCAAACTCAAAGAATTTATATCAATTGTACCATTTACAGGCACTTTTGAATTGTCAAGGAGTCTGTCAGTCAGAAATATGAAGCTAGTTGCCCATTCCAAAGCGTAGTAGGTAACTATGGAGAAGAACGGGCAAGAAATTCCATGGACACTCTTTTGAATTATATTGTTACATAATATCAGTAGTGCCTACAAAAGTGCCTGTACAAAAGTGCCTTTTATGTGCCTAATTGAAATAAATTATTTGACTTTGACTTGACTTTGACTTTGTAGTAAGTAATTTAGTTCAATCTACTTCTTTAAATTCCACTATCAGTGCAGGGAAAATGATTTTATTTAAACTGCGTTGTTGTTAACCGCTAAAGTCCCCCGCGTTAAAATGTGTACTTATGTTTGTAAAAAAATTTAACAGCAGTGTGGGTAGTTCCGTCTTTATCATAAGGGCACAGAGGGTCGTGCCCAGGGCCCCCGACGTCACGGGTGCCCGGGCCCCGTAAGCCCGGTTAAACTCTTGCACTCAAAAGTGTTATTTTCTTCTATTTTTTGGTAAATACTCACAAATATAATTATAGTTCTGTCAACATTTCTAAATAGAATATTAATCGGGCACCAGATAAGATTTTTAAACTTTTATTTTATTTTTATGAAAAACTTTTTAGTTTTCATTCTCAGATAATATCTAATTAACAATAGATTCTGACCAGTTGACAAAAATGCAAAGAATTTGCAGAAGATATTAATGCTTATGAGCTTAAACACAGATTACAATTATATTGAGCTCAAATCAGAAAGTTTTCATCAAAGGAATCAGCCCCTTTCCATGGGGGCCCCAAATTCTTGTGTGCCCAGGGCCTTGAGTGTAGGAGCACCATTACTTAAAAACATAGATCTTAAAATACACATGATCAATTAAAAAAATTACTGTACTTCCTTCATTCCTTTGAAGGAGATTAAGGCTTCAAAGGAAACATCTAGCTGTCTACCTACTGCTGAATATAAGCATTTTTTTAGAACATGAATGTAAACGTCACATAGCCAACACGATTAACAAGCTGAACACCCACGGTAGTTATTTTTTTTAATGGCATCATGCATGTCAAACTAGGAGGTTGTCGGCTGCTTAATCGGACTTTCCTGTGGCTGCCTCAATAAATTAAGGCCTCCAGCCAGGGCATAAAACTTAGAAACTAAGCGACTACACGCTAAGGGCACCCCCTGTGGGGTACGGACCTCGGCATAGGGCGTCGCTGAAGGAGGACAGTAACGGATAGGCTGGATCGGATTAAACACTCACGGTAGTTCCATCTCCACAGCTCCTTTAAACTAGCCTATGCCCGCGATTTCGTCTGCTTGAAATTTCTTGTTTTTTACATAAAATATCCTATGACATTCGGCCATACTGTAGCTTCCCATTGGTGAAAGAATTTTCGGAATCGGATCAGGAGTTCCGAAGATTACCCCATACATACAAACTTACATACCTCTTTATAATATTATTTATAAGTATAGATTGTATATATTCTATTCAAAATTAACCGATCACCTAACAACAATGCACGTTTAGCATAAAATATATCATTAGTGAAAGAATCTATACGAATTCACAAATTCTACATCTTTAATATATTAATTAGTAAGTATAGAAAAAATCTAAAGCAAAATATTTAGGTAACGAGGTCACAAAGTACACTGAAGAAAAGTATCGTTTGGTCAAAACATCGATACACAATGTACTAACAAGTTACGACCCAATAACAACTAGGTATATGGCACATGTTTTGATCTGCTGTTTTTGTGACTGTACATTCTCGATAGGAATAATTGGACAGCAGCTCTGTATTTAAGAGTAAAAAAAATCAAACAGGTGAACTTGTTGAACTGCCGTCCAGGGTTGGCAAAAACTAAATATTTTTTCAGTTCCCGATCGCGATCGTAGGTTTTATGAATAAACCTGTCGCCGATTTTTCATATGAAAATATGCTCGAATTGGTAATCCTTGTCAGAAATATTCGACAACAGACTGGAATTTTACCGTTTTTTTTGTAAGCCCTCTTTTTTGGTGCACGATTGTAAATATACACAGTAACTGGCACAACTTCTGCCTGCATTATTTAAAAAAGCGTCATAAAATGCCAAAATTATCCCACGGCGTTCAACCCTATTTTTCCTAAGGGGTTAAACGAGTCGCTCTGCGTGAAGCCAACAGTCGTTCACTAATTAGCGCATGACCAGTCCCCTTTAGCGGTGACAACCCTAGCGATAGGGGAACGATCATGCATAGGCGCAGCTTGACCCTTGATAGGATAAAAAGTCATCATAGCGACCCGTATTGTTTGATGGAGAATATGGGTCACATCGATACTTACTTGTAATTTAATTTTCGGGTGGAAAGATAGCATTCTCATAATCGAATTAAAAAAAAAGATACTCAAAGAGGAAAAAGCGCCTAAGTTGGGAAATTTCACCGAATCGCTCTAAACGGAGAATTTGCCGAAAAGAGGCATGATATAAAGGAATTTATTTATTTCATTATTTCATCACCACTGCTCTCAAAACGGTAAAGGAAAACATCGTGAGGAAACCGGCATGTCCTAGAAGACATGTGGCATCTACCAACCTGCACTGGGCCCGCGTGGTGGACTACGGCCCACTCCATCTCATAGAATGGAGGCCTGTGTCCCAGCAGTGGGAACATTTATAGGCTGATTATGATAAAGGAAATCGTTTCTAAACTACGCACCAGGCAAAACTACATAAAAACTGGCTGAATTTGATTAACCTAATACAGATCGAGGTTATCCATTGGGGTCAAGGCTATTTTTTCCATAGCTTTACGTTTATTGAAACATTATTCCTTACTACAAGTTCACGTAGTTTTATTATGGGACCTTTGCTATGGTACAAAGAAGGTATGGTACAAATCACCCTGTCCCTGTGGAGTCGTGTGGGGCGATTAAGGGGTTACCTGGATTTATATGGTGAATGAGATGGCGCGAAATATGGTATTTCTAAGGAATGGGGAAGTAATATGGAAGTTGGTAGTCAACCTGCGTGAAACCGAAGGCTTGATACGTATAAAGGAATAAATGTAAAGGAAACAGGTTCATTTGCTTAATATACTTACAGTTATGAAAATTTAATGTCAGCAAATTGATACCCTACTTACGTCAATTAGCCGTTTTATAGACATTTCATACTGCTGACTTGGTAGTCAATTTGATTATAGAGTCATCTCAACACCCCTCTCCCTTGAATTTGTATATGTATATGGAGCTTTCTTGAACTTATTTCCTTCTATTTTTGTGTACCATTTCTTAAAATGTATATATTATAGATATACTATAAACACGTCAGTTAAGAAAAAAAAAATGTATATGTAACCCTAGCGATATTTTCACTGTCACTGTCCTGTAGCTAATCCGTGAACAGCGTTGTGAGCTGCAATATTGTCTGTATTTTTCTATGTATAAGAAATACGTTCCTATGTTTTATATTGTCGGTGTTTGTTGTTCCTATCGAATAAAATAAAAATGTATAATTATGTATATAATATAGGTATACAGAGTGGCAGGGACATCGACGCGAAAACTGTTACCATGGATTCAGTACATGATTTTGAAACCCCCTACGTTGAAAGTTTTCGTCGGTTATTTATTAAAAAAAAATAGCTGTTCCATACATTTTGACCGCGTAGGTATTGCACTTTTCTATGAAACGGCCGATTTTTTATTTAATAACCGACGAAACAGAATCATGTACTGAGTCCATGGTAACAGTTTTCGCGTGGATGTCCCTGCCACCTTGTATATTATATTAAATATGTATGTATGTGTATTATACGATAAGTTATAACCTGTTTATGTACTGTTGTTCCTACATATTTTATTTCTAATGATATATTTTTAATATTTTTTTCTTTGTTCCTCTCAAACAGAGCACCTGCCATCTAATCTCTTCACCACCCTTGGTTGACTGGTAGTTGGTTGACTTCTACCTTTTTGAGTGTGAAAAGTTTAAATAAATAAATTAAAAATTTATTTCCCTGACTTTATTAATGCGTGGATACTAAAATGTATAGTGAATTCAACTTTGTCAACAATCAGTTGGTACTTAAAAGATAAGTAATATTATGAGTGATTATAACATAATACGAATTTCTGTACCTACATAAGCAAGTAACCAAAACTAAAATGTGTACACACGGCTACACATCAAGCTATACATTTCAAGTTTATGCTGATCTCGCATTGCATAGGATTTCCGTACAATGCGAGGTCAGCTTATACTGTAGCCGTGTGTAATATGGGTGAATTGCACCAATGACATTGAACATGATCAGCACATCTAAACCGCGTTCAAGACCTGTCAGTGTCATTATTGTTGTGTCATATTGACACTGACAGCAGGCTCTTTTAAAGCGGTTTAATCGCGTTCAGTTTCATTCGTCAAATTCGCCCTTAGTCGACGGACGTTTGCACGGACGTAATAAAATCGCGGCGGGATTTTATCGTGCACTGGATTTTCAACTCTCGGCGCTAAGCAGAGCGTTGAAAATCCAATGCCCGAAAAAAAATCGCCGCGATTTTATTACGTCCGTGCGAACGTCGGCTTAGTCTTTCTTTTTAGTACTAAAGTTTAGTACAATAGTAGCTTATGAACTTTGAATTAGTTAGTTAAACCAAATGTAAACAAGAAACAAACGAATGCAGATTTGTCTTTTTCGCCGTATTCTCTTTTCAAATGAAATGTCAAAAAGGAACTAATTAACAAAGAGATCCAACACGTGCATGGAATTAGTATGTACTCGTGTTATTAGGAAACTAGCGGCCGGCCTGCGGCTTCGCCCGCGTTGGCCCTAATTCTTTTTCTAAAATAAAAGTAGCCTTAGTTACCCCTTATAACATCAGCTATCTGCCAGTGAAAGTACCGTCAAAATCAGTCCAACCGTTTTGGAGATTAGACGGAGCAAACAGACAGAAAGACAAGACATTTTTATTTTATTTATTGTATAGATTATATACAGGGTGGCAGGGAAATCGACGCGAAAACTGTTACCATGGATTCAGTACATGATTCTGAACGGGCCCCCCCACCGGAGTTGAAATTTTTCGTCGGTTAAAACAAAAAAACTGCTTTTTCATAGAAAAGTGCAATACCTACGAGGTCAAAATGTATCAGCTGATTTTTTTTTTTTTAAACCGACGAATAATTTCAACGCGGGGTTCAGAATCATGTACTGAATGAATCCATGGTAACAGTTTTCGCGTCGATGTCTCTGCCACCCTGTATATGGACATTTTACTTGACTTTTATAGCCCAGTTCATTTAAAATGTGTCGTAGTTCCAGATGTTAGCATTGATTTATGGGACTTAAAGGTTGATAATATTATTATAGTAATTATACCAATAATTAAGTTTCTATGAAATATTGCTACTCCATCTTTCAGGGATTCATGTTTTAGCCATAATTTCAAATTAAAGAACCACAGTTCACTTTACTTTCTACCTCTAAGAGCGTTTATCCTAAAAGTTGGCAACGTCGCAAATAGCTGTCAAATATTTACTTGTATTGATTAATTTGGTAATATTACTGTATGGAAATAAGAAATGTGACTAACTAGAATAATGATTATAAAATGCAATAATTAATACTGTTACCCCGAATATTGTCTTAGATGTAAAAAAGTATTTGGAAACTTTCCAAATGCATTTTTACACCTAAAACGGTTACAATATCAAATTCAGTGTCAGTCAGTCAGTTCCAATTCATTATTAACATTCTAGTTCGCTAGTTAGCCACATTTCATATTTCCATACAGTAATATTGCAGCGAAATATTTGACATCTATTTGCAACGTTACCCACTTTCAGAATAAACGCTCTTAAAACAGAGAGGTAATCAAGCTTGATAGATAATTTCCATCTTCCAAACGTAAGGTTGATAATGAAAAGCCTTAGGAAACAAAGCTATTACCTACTCTTCAAACTAGCACATGAAAAGACGCATGCCTAATGCCTACACAAGGAGCTACTACACAATAATAAATACGAGCACAACTAAAATGTAATACGACGAGGTACAACATCTTTTATAAGTTGAATCTGTACGCGGCGATCCTAACGCCATCTATTGCGCTCTAGTGGAAGGTACCCCACAGAAACAAGCAAAGTATAACGAAGTTGCTAACCCTCGTACTTTAGGGTGGCGATTACGAGTAATATCTCCCTATAATTATTATTAATAGAGGACATTTAGGGCTACACAAAATTGTATAGGATATTGCAATACATTAATATAAATTGTTATAGGTATTCAATTGAATCGAAGTAGTGAGTGTACCAAGACCAGTAAAGTAAGTATACTTTTTATACTACCTTCTAGCATAGCGCAATAAAGTAACAGTATTATATCTCGGCAGTGACCTTGAAATAATTACCTACGGCCGCTCGGTAGATAAACCTTCCGCGTCCGTGTGTAACTGCCGCGCACTCGATACAGATGGATAGGAGAGGCCGAAGATATAGCTCAGTGGCGTGCAATTGGAAAGGCCTATCTCCAGCAGTAGACTACTATAAGCATAGTCAGCCTATAATGATCCCACTGCTGGGATACAGGCCTCTTCTCTGTGAGAGGGAGTGGGCTCACGCGGGCCGTGCGGGTTGGTGGATGTCACACGTCTTCGAATTTTTGGTTCTAGGACATGCCGGTTTCCTCACGATGTTTTCCTTCACCGTTTTGAGAGCAGTGGTGATGAAATAATGTACACAAAGTAAAGTGCCTGTCAAGACCTACAACTCGTAAGTCGCGGCCGTTACCACAGGGCCACCACTAATCTACATTTTTACAACAATATATTTTAACTGTTCCAATTTCGAAATAATATGTCAATACAAGAGATGGAGAATCAGTACAATTTTTAACAAAGGACGATAAAGCTCATAATAATATTCCAATTTTGAATTTCAATTCCAAACATAACCTGTGTTCCTCATTTCCAGCCAGCATGAAATAACAAGCAGTTAATGCGCTGTTCTTGAATAACCACAGAGTATGGAAATATCCTACTTTAATTTGCAACACACCACATCGTTTGGCTGTCATCTGCAGTACTCTGTGTTTCCATACTATTACTAAGAATTCTGTGCATTTTGCTAACAAGCTTACGTAGGTATTTCTCGGAATTAATTCTCGGTAGATAGATAGGTATGACGGGGCCAGGGAAATACTTTATCGCTTTCGAGAAAAGCGTAACGTTCTATGATGAGTAAAAGGTATCGGATCGTTGAATTGTAATTAAATGAATTATTTGCACCGTTTTTTTTAAGAGAAAAATATTTTAAGCTAATAATGCTGCCTTATATTTTAATCGGCATTGGGGCTTGGGGTTTGAACCCACGATCTTCAACTCGTAAGTCCCGGCCGTTACCACTGGGCCACCACTGCTTCATATTACAACTACTAGGTATAAGCCGACACTGAATTACTCATGAGGAGACTACTTGTACACACGGCTACACATCAAGCTATACATTTCCAGTATAAGCTGACCTCGCATTGTACGGAAATCCTATACAATGCGAGATCAGCATAAAGTGGAAATGTATAGCTTGATGTGTAGCCGTGTGTACGACGAACTTTCTGCCCTTTCAGTTTAGCCGTAACCAAGTGAAAACTGTAAAGCCATAATACACACAGGAATTAAGATTCCAATGAAAATTACGCCAATTATGCAATGTACATTGTTCACCAAATTATGATAAATATGTACACAGTTCGCAGTGCATATTTGTATTTGATTATTTGCTTTAGCCGTATTACTGTTGCATGATGCTTCATATCATAACATCACGCTTGTAATCTCCGAAGGATTAAGCAGAGGTGCTTTAATATAATAGGGATGAATCCTGGGTAAAAAAATAAAAGAAATTCTATTGAGTCCGTCAGTCAGATAATAAAAAAATATTAGACACGTACCTATTTTTTGCTTTATCATAATTAATAAAAAATACTTAGATAAAACGCATTAAAGTTGGGAAATGGGGGTTGCTATGTCATAAGTAGGTAAGTATAGAATCTTCATTCTCGTGACGTCATGGCACATTTCAACTCGCCATAATCTTTTAATTACTTACGTAAAAAAAAAATACGTGGCCAATAATATTTTTTAATAATCTAATTGACAGACAAAAAAAAAATTGTTATCATCCCTATTACATAATTATTGTTTTGTTAATGATACCAAAACCTTCTTTATGTTTGTCGATAAGAGAATGCGTTCGTGACTCCTGTCAGTTGTACACAGTCCTTTCACCGTTATTTTACATCTGACAGCAACCTTATAGCAACAAGAATAACTTAAAAAAAACTGAGCAAACGCTGAGTACAAAAGAATACTTTTACGAATTTAAACTTTATTTGTTCCTAATAGTGTCCAACTGACAGATGTCAGGAACGCATTTCCTCGGTGGCCGGAGTATACTGATAATTCAATATGCTACTTTTCTAGATTTTGCTACAAATGAATCGAATCAAGAATAATTAATTCTTCACACAGAATTTAGTTTAGAAAATCACTGTTTAATTGAAATTACCTAAATGTACAGAAATCCAGTAGTTTTTTCCAGAAGCTGCAGCCTCTTTCAGTTTAACCTTCCATCTTGTATAGTTATCTATACATATTATAAAATCGTACAGAAGTCAAAACTGTACATAGAATATTTTTGGAAAAAGGTAATTGCTACGAGGTCTGGGATCGATTCAAATACCGAAAAATATAGTTTTTAGAATTTTTGTCTGTTTGTTTGAATGTATGTTTTAGCATGACGCAAATTCTACCGGATAGATTCTGTTAAAATTTTGCATAGATATTCCCTGTAAGTCTGGTCAAACTGTAGGGTTTAAACTATCACTCTATTTGCTATGGGGGATGAGCTATATTACATTATCTTCGTATTCTTCTCCGCGATTATGTTCCAGCATGAGCATGACGCAAATTCTTTGTATACTATAAATATCTGATTTACGAATGTACAGCTACGCAAAAACGATTTTGACAAATGCGGTGTTTATTGATTTGTTTTAGGGACGCGCGACCGTACTTTAAGAAGTCAAGTCTTACTATACAGATATATCTTTAGATACCTAAGGCTTATAGGGACCTATGGTTTTTTACTAAAGAAATATTACAATACTATAGCGACCCGCCACTGTTTCGCACGGTTATTAGCGGTTAATGAAACATCGTACACAAAACATGAATGAATTATACAACTAAACCTTCCTCATGAATCACTCCGTCCATTGATGAAAATCGTATGGAAAACCGTTCAGTAGTTTTTGAGTTTATCGCGTTCAGACAGACTTTTTTGTTTGTGTGTATGTTTGTTTGTTACGCTTTCACGCTAAAACGGCTAAACGGATTTGGATGAAATTTGGCGAAATTTTATCCCGATATTCCCACGGGATCGAGACTTATGCGGGTGAAACCGCAGGGCGCAGCTAGTTTTTTATTTATTTAACTCATACACAGCATTAACCCAAAGTCTTTATCATATTATAGATCTTGCATGTATCTAAATTATAAGAAAGCACGGCAATATCAATTAGCGTACCAGAACATTAAACAAAAAAAAAATGTGGCACTCCGGGAGTGCCAACAGAAGTGAAAACTTGAACAAGATCGCCTTGGTGGAAGAAAAATACTTGTATAGAAAATTGGTCCGTAACCTTATCTAAATAAAGAGCACAATCGCGTTTACAAAAATGAGGTGTCGGTAACGGTGTCACGGGCTCAATTGTTTTTTCCCATCTCAAAAATGCCCAACGCGCCTAAAGAAGTTTTCACTTAAAAAATAAAAAAATGATTCTGATGTTAAATCAAGCTTGCACACATACTTAGAAATATAAAAAAGAGATTCTTTTAAATATCTATGCTTGCACCAAAAAATGCACACTCACATGTGTAGCCGCCTTAACCCACGTACCATTACCTCGATCCCATCACGTGGCATCAACAAATACATCGCACAAGTGATTTCAAACACTATTTCCTCGTATGACAGACCCCCATAATCTCCAGTAAGGGTAGCAGCCCCTGCACCGTGCATTGTACTTATCATGGGGTAACTTTTATTGTCGGCCAATTCACGAAGACACGCCACACACCATTCACATACCCTTCGAAGTTACTCAAACAATGAAGCTGCAGGGGGTGGGAGAGGTCTTCAAAAACTGGACACGGATAAGTATTGAAGCGATACGTGATTTAATGGATCGAGAAATAAATTGATTTCGCAAATGTGTGGAATGTAGTGTTTTAAATAGATGTGACTAATTAACGTAGAGTATTAATGAGATGTGTAGGTACGGCTAGCTCCAAACGACTTGAATAATTCAGTGTGCCTGCCTGAAACGGGGGATATTTCTTGTTGCTAACGCGATATGAAATGATGTTTATATGTACGAGTAAGTTAACTCGCTAGAATTTATGAATGTAATAGTGTAGAATATTTTGTGGCTAGCATATATCAAATGAAATGAAATTGTTTATTCTGTAAATAGTATATCGGAAACATTCTTTACGTCATTTAAAAAAAATAAGCTAGGTGAGTTCGGCGTTTTTTATCTGACTACTCTGAGAAGAAAGGCCGAAATAAACTCAGAGGTCGCAGTCTCTTTTAAAGTCCAGACATAATCTTGGTCAGGCCATATGAGCACCATGTAGATTAGTGTCTGAAATAGTCTTTTGAGGAAAGAACCACACAGATTTGAGTGGGCCTGTCCAGTCAGTGCAAGCATTTGACAATAATCGTGGAGCTCAACTCAAAATTTTAGAAGCTCAACTCGACGAACAATAATAATAGGCCGCATAAACTACTCAAACTGCCAGACCGTCATTAAAACTAGCTGAGAAATAAAATAATAACAACAATATCTACATTGTCCTCACATTCACAATAATTAAAATAATATAATACTTTACAAAGTAATCATGTCATTTTGTATAAGTATACATAATTTTGAACAATGTCAATGTGGTTATAAAACTGATATATTTTAATAATTTAACATAATAATTAAAATGTCAAGTTTTATAGTTTTATCACAAGGCTTAGCAGAGCGAGCAGCTCAATCCCAAGCTACTTTATCTTCTTCAGAACGGTGTGGTCATATTTAAGGGGGTTGGTACAGATCATGAAATTGAACAACTTTTTCCATGGGATCAAGATAATAATCGTGAAAAACAAAAAGTGTGCGGTCGGGGGACCCCCGTCAATAACGAAGTTCTTTCTCACATGATTTAAAACAAACAAAATTTTTGCAGTCGCCATCTTGGATTTTTTCTCTCTCTCTCTCTCTCCGGCATGCAGTGTACTCGAGCCGATGTGTACAATTTTATCCCACGACACTGTAATCACTTCGCTCTTTCTTTCTCTTTGAATTAAAAGGAAACAGTCGCAAGTATGAACACTTTTTAGCGTAACGATTTCTGAATGTTTACAAGCCGCGTTTACAAACTTCGTTCCAAAAATAATCAGCCTTTCCATACGTTTGTGTCGAGTAGGTATTGAAGTTTTGTATGGAACAGCTGATAATTTTATCGCGATCGAAAAGATGATGGAAAAAGTTGTTCAGTTTGATGATCTGTACCACTACATAAGTAACCTTACAAATAATGGCGAATAAAAAATCTGCTATAATCTTTTGCACGTAATAGTCTAAAGAGTACGATTTTATGTATGTACCTACGTATTAAATGATCATGTAACGTAATTTATGCTAAACGTGCATACGTTGCTTGGTGATCGGTCATGTCCCCCATGACTCACGAGCATCACGTAATATAGTAACCTTAATCTTTTACCTTATGTCCGATTCCTGTAACTTACTGATCGTAACCTTAACTGGTTAATTTAACTCGTTTTAATTTGTATCTATAAAAATCCCGGCTAAGATTTTGTAGATATATTTGTTGGCAATATAAAATTACAATTTGAAAACGAATCTAAAAACTAGTCAAATTTATTTTTGAAATAGGAACCCACGAAACTACACTGACGAGCAATATAAAAAAGCCACATGCAAAGAGCCAAAAAAAAAAATGGCACTCCGGGAGTGCTGACAGAAGTGAAAACTTGAACAAGATCGATCACCTTGGTGGAAGAAAAATACTTGTATAGAACATTGGTTCCGTAACCTTATCTAAATACTTCCAAAACCTTTAAAGTAAAAATACTTGCATAGAACATTGATCCGTAACGTAACACAAATAAAAAACACAATCACGTTTACAAAAATGAGGTGTCGGTAGCGGTGTCGGAGTTCAATTGTTTTTTCCATCTCAAAAATGCCCAACACACCTAAAGAAGTTTTCACTTAAAAACATCTAAATATCTCCTAGACCACACAAGTTAGCTACATGAAGTAAACAAAATCTTGAAAACAGTTTTATACGTGTTTTATATGCGCTATTAAATACACTTGAATGTTGCTTTTCACTTCAAGAAGCTATCTTGCGTGGTTTCAGAAATATTTCATGATAAGTTAGTGGCTTTTTTATATTGCTCGTCAGTGTATAACTGGATTAATAAAGTGCTAATTACAAAGCGGAAAGCTTGGGGTGCTTTTGATGCGATCTTGTACCAACAAATAGAATATATAAAAATATTATATAAAAGTTCACTCTTTAAAATGTCTGATGTTGTGAAAATATAAAATGGATTTTTTTTAAAGATTACACTCTAAAGGCGAATTTCACCAATAAAACTGAACGCGATCAGCACATAAACCACGTTTAAGAGCTGTCAGTGTAATTTGAGGACTATGTGGATATTATTATTATTTTTATTTCTCTGCTAGTTTTAGTGATGGTCTGGCAGTCTGAGTAGTTTATGCGGCCTACCCAAATGTCCTTTCTTTGATATTGTTCGTCGAGTTGAGCTCCTTAAGTTCTGAGTTGAGCTCCACGATTACTGACAAATACTTGCACAGACTGGACAGGTCCACTCAAATCTGTGTGGTTTTTTCCTCAAAAGAACATTTGAACATGGTCCTCATATGGCCTGACCAAGATTATGTCTAGACTTTACAAGAGACTGCGACCTCTGAGTTTGTTTCGGCCTTTCTTCTCAGATTAGTCAGATAGGAAACGCCAAACCCATCTAGCTTATGTTGAATATGACGTGTAAAAATGATTCCGATATCCTATTTACAGAATAAACAATTTCACTTTATTTCATTATTTTATTTGAAATATTGACACTGACAGCTCTTGAACTCGGTTTAGATGTGCTGATCGCGCTCAGTTTCATTTATCTGATTCAAAGATATAGAATTTAATTTCTCATATACTAAGCATGAAATAAAAATGTAAATCCACGTACAAGGTTTATGTAAGTACTAGGTAGACTGGAGAGAGAAATATTTTGATTATAAAACTAGTTTTCTGCGGCTTACCAGAGATAAATACAGTACTACTTCAGTGCACAATATTTTGCAGAAACTACCTACCAGTACCCACGTACGTAGTACAAACAACAAAGAAGGTTGTCATGCAGGCTAGGAGCTGAATATAACCAACTTTGCAATATGCAAAAGTTGAAAATATTATTTTAGAGCTGTGTTGCAATTTTTATGTGCAATAAATAAATTGGAACAAATAAATAAATTGGAACAAATAAATAAATTGACGTGTCAGTGGGCCTAAAACGGCCACATTAAGCAATTCTTCTAAAAGCAATTAATTTTATGAATTCCCAGCAAATCATTAGGAATTCCTCTCTGGTGACACATATAAGGTGAATCATATTCAATTCAATCAGAATCATAATTGGTGTAAATATTACCGCATGATAAAAATTAAGACCGTAATTTTAACGGTTTTGTCTTTAGTTTTTTAAAATCAAATTAACTTTTTATTTTTTATTTCTACAGTTTTAATGTTATTTAATTATAATACAAAACTGTCAAACAGATGAATTGTGTAATATGAATTGAACGCAGATATATTATGAATATAATAAACTGACAAGTTTGTGACTCAAACTCAAACTCAAATTCAAAGCATTTATTTCAAATAAACCAATTACAGGTAGCTTTGAATTGTTAAGGGGTCGGTCAGTCAGAAAAATGAAGCTAGTTGCCCATTCCAAAGCGTAGTAGGTACCTATGGGGAAGAACGGGCAAGAACCTCCACGGACACTCTTTTAAATCAAAATATTGTTACAAAATATTGGTTACATCATTCGTGTTGAACTTATACATGTGAGAAGAATGTAGAAAGACGTGCACGTTAAAAGCGTCCGTAATAAAAATATAATATCAATTCAAAAATTTAAATAAATTAAAATAAACCGTGGCATCTAAGAGATGACCAGTCCCTACTGACGGCGCCCGTTCACGAACATGACGCATGGATCAGCACCATTTAGCTCAACCATTTTGAAGGGAACTTAATGATCCAACACACACGCCACCATCAGCGAGACATTTGACTTTTAATATGATTCATAATATTATCATAATATGATTCTGCTAAAGCGGCCGTTTTCGGCCCCCTGTTTGTAATGTCAAAATAACAGCTTTTTTTATTAAATGCAAACAAAAGTCATTTAAATATATTTTGTTTTGTCTGTCTGTCTGTTTGTTCCGGCTAATCTCCGAAACGGCTGCACCGATTATGACGGGATTTTCACTGGAAGATAGCTGATGTTATATGGAGTAACGTAAGCTACTTTTATTTAAGAAAAATAAAAAAGAATAGACTGAACGCGAGCGAAGCCGAGGGCAGCAGCAAAATATTCTATCTTCATATCTACGCAGGAAATATTTTGCTGTTTACTTTTTTGAACATTAGGCGAACTCAGAAAAGGAATACTCTACACACGCGTAACATTTTAGGTAATTGTTGGAAAACGTCGTCTGTCTGAGATAAAAAGTTGTATGTAACCTTACACGTGTTACTAATTCCCTTTAGTGTGTGAGTTAACCTTGTTCAGGTTTGTTTGTACTTTCATCAGATACTTTTGAAACAGACAGTAGTTGCTTGTATGTATACGTATCTCCCTTGTCTACTGTACTTACATAAGTACATACAGAGTGCGGAGTGCGGACCACTCGTAGCCGCGCTGATTAAAGCGAAAACAATCTTTTTATTGTACGCGAAATAGGTTTGATATGAGTATTATGTATTTTCTCTATTTCTGGGCGTTCATACTGGGTTTCAAGGATGACCTAGATTTGGAACTACAGTTGGTACAGTGCGCAGCGATAGGAACGTTATTATCAGACTATGGAAGTTTTATTTATTTCATTAACAATTTTTACATTTTATCGAAATGTAATCTATAATTATAAACTAACACAACATGAAGACATAAGAATTAAAATAAAAAAGTACCTACATATAAAATTATTCAAAATTGCAAACCCATGGTTCTGAAGTTTTATCAATAATAAAATTTAATATTTAGGTACTTAACACCACGAAAATATCAAGAAAAGAAAAAAATATATACAATCATTTAATTAAATTTGGGTACATTAACACCGATACAAATGTAAAAAAATTACATGTAATGTCAAAAAATAATAATAATAAAAAATAAGTACTAAAATAAATAATGATACTAAACAAGTACACCTAGGCTCGTGGCTAAATAATAACAGCCGCACGGGTCAATGGCAGGTTAAGCTACTTTTGCCGCGGTCGGTTCGTGGATGGGTGATCATCCATTACATATTGAGACCCCTCCGTGCCTCTTGTTGGTCCCAGCTGTTATTCATAGATCTTTGACAGTCATTACGGGTAGTCAGAAGCCCAAAAGTCTGACAACCAGCCTTACTACTACGGGCTATCGTGTTACCCAGTTACTGGGTTGTGGAGGTCAGATAGGCAGTCGCTCCATGTAAAATATCAACATAGTTGGGAACAGGCTGGGCCGATTGATTGAAAGTACACTTCTGAACACGTAAAAAATGAATTCAAGAGTTTTAAGTTTTAAATTCTTAAATACCTACTCTCAAGGACTCCATGAGACAGGCTCGACCTAATATGGAGTCCACAAGTTAAAATATTAAAATTATGTTTCCTTTGTTACAATATTTTAGAAATAGTTTATTTGTTTTACTTTTAAGGAAATGTAAAAATTCTTTATTTGTCATTATACGATTGTTTTTTTTTTATGTTTTTCAGTTTCCAGGTCTGGTTCTCAAAATAATGTTGATTTAGAGAAGAGGTAAATGTACCGGTGTTAGGAACGTTATTTTCAGTATTTGACTACTAACTTTGAACTTCTCATTGCTCATAGGCTATTTAAACAACATTTTTCGTAAATAGAATCACAACTGAGTGAAAGTTACATAATTATATAATATATAATCAGCCTATAATGTTCCCACTGCTGGGACTCATGCCTCCTCTCTGTGATAGGGAGTGGGCCGTAATCCACCACGCTAACCCAGTGCGGGTTGGTGGATGTCACATGTCTTCGAATTTTTAGGTTCTAGGAGATTCCGGTTTCCTCACAATGTTTTCCTTCACCGTTTTGAGAGCAGTGGTGATGATATAAATTACACAAAGTAAAGTGCCAGCCAGGGTTTGAACTCACGACCTACAACTCTTAAGTCGGGGCTGTTACCACTGGGCCACCACTGCTCTCTTAAAGTTACATCAATTATTACAAAAAAACTTGTTTTTTTAAAATACAACCGACTTCCAAACTACAAAGTGAAAAATAACTTTTATTTCGTAAGTCGGTATTTTTTGTTTAGTGGGTTGGTTTGTAATTTATCTAAGTTACAATAGCCTAATATCAACTGCTCATCAAAAATACCCAAATCGCTATAAATGTGCCTATAATATTTGAAGAGTTCCCTCGATTTCTACAAGATCCCATCATCAGATCGTGACCAAATGACAATGGAAACTTGAAAGTTAAAAATTCATTTTTTGTTTGAAAGGGTATTCAAACAAAAAATGAATTTTTCAAATCGGCCAGCTGTCTTCGAGTAATTGGGGAAAATACAAAAAAAAAAAAAAACAAAGTATCCCGACGAACTGAGAACCTCCTCCTTTTGAAGTCGGTTAAAAACATTCAGAAATAAAACGAGAAGTTAGTTTCTTTATAAACACCAAGCGCCAGTCTCATCAAAACCTTTAGCTTTAAAAGTAACGTTTAGTTTATTACTCATGGGAAAATCTAATTAACTGCATCCCATAAAGTATTGACAAAAACAAACAGGGAAGCATTTCATATCATTTTAACTACAGTTCGTATTCGCTTCCACGAACATTTTTCGCCCAATATGTTGGCCACGTAACGAACTTACTACCAACATTTGTATACCAATGTTGGTGGATAAAATTGGTACAATTTCGCGGTAGACATGTATCTGGGCGCTCTCGTCAGAATAATGTAATTCCTGGCTTAATTGGGAAAAGGCTCGGATGACGCACATAATTAAAACCTATTGAACTAGCCAACATTTATCAAGTAGCTACCTACTCGGGTAACCTACGTTCGTACAGCATGAGTAGTTCATAGTATCACGCCTGTAATCTCCGAAGGGTTAGGCAGAGGTGTACCTATAGTACACCCACATTTCGCCAGTTATGTTCAAGTCCCATGTAATAGGAGGCGAGCCTTTTGCCATCAACCGGGCACAAATACAGACTCCGGGCTGTTACTGAGAAATTTCTGATGGCAAAACCCAATAACACTTTTCTTTTTTCTTTTCTTTTAATCGAACCCAGGACTTCATGATCAACAGTAGCACTTGCGACCACTAGACCAACGAGGGAGGAAAGGACATCGCTCATTATAGCAGCACCCCTCCGAAACGGCGCCTCGCCGTCCGTGCGGTAAAGCCAACGACAACTCTATCACTTCACCGGTGAGGTGGCGTGCCGGCAGCTAGCGGTCGCCTTGCTTACGGCGCGTTGGCGACTAGCAGTCGCCTTGCTTACGGCGCGTTGGGGACTAGCGGTCGCCTTGCTTACGGCGCGTTGGCAACTAGCGGTCGCCTTGCTTACGGCGCGTTGGCGACTAGCGGTCGCCTTGCTTACGGCGCGTTGGGAACTAGCGGTCGCCTTGCTTACGGCACGTTGGGGACTAGCGGTCGCCTTGCTTACGGCGCGTTGGCGACTAGCGGTCGCCTTGCTTACGGCGCGTTGGCGACTAGCAGTCGCCTTGCTTACGGCGCATTGGCGACTAGCGGTCGCCTTGCTTACGGCACGTTGGGGACTAGCGGTCGCCTTGCTTACGGCGCGTTGGCGACTAGCAGTCGCCTTGCTTACGGCGCGTTGGCGACTAGCGGTCGCCTTGCTTACGGCGCGTTGGGGACTAGCGGTCGCCTTGCTTACGGCACGTTGGGGACTAGCGGTCGCCTTGCTTACGGCACGTTGGGGACTAGCGGTCGCCTTGCTTACGGCGCGTTGGTGACTAGCAGTCGCTTTGCTTACGGCGCGTTGGCGACTAGCGGTCGCCTTGCTTACGGCGCGTTGGGGACTAGCGGTCGCCTTGCTTACGGCACGTTGGGGACTAGCGGTCGCCTTGCTTACGGCCCGTTGGCGACTAGCGGTCGCCTTGCTTACGGCGCGTTGGCGACTAGCGGTCGCCTTGATTACGGCGCGTTGGCGACTAGCGGTCGCCTTGCTTACGGCGCGTTGGGAACTAGCGGTCGCCTTGCTTACGGCACGTTGGGGACTAGCGGTCGCCTTGCTTACGGCGGCGCGTTGGCGACTAGCGGTCGCCTTGCTTACGGCGCGTTGGCGACTAGCGGTCGCCTTGCTTACGGCACGTTGGGGACTAGCGGTCGCCTTGCTTACGGCACGTTGGGGACTAGCGGTCGCCTTGCTTACGGCGCGTTGGGGACTAGCGGTCGCCTTGCTTACGGCACGTTGGGGACTAGCGGTCGCCTTGCTTACGGCACGTTGGGGACTAGCGGTCGCCTTGCTTACGGCGCGTTGGCGACTAGCGGTCGCCTTGCTTACGGCACGTTGGGGACTAGCGGTCGCCTTGCTTACGGCACGTTGGGGACTAGCGGTCGCCTTGCTTACGGCGCGTTGGCGACTAGCAGTCGCCTTGCTTACGGCGCGTTGGGGACTAGCGGTCGCCTTGCTTACGGCGCGTTGGGGACTAGCGATCGCCTTGCTTACGGCGCGTTGGGGACTAGCGGTCGCCTTGCTTACGGCACGTTGGGGACTAGCGGTCGCCTTGCTTACGGCACGTTGGGGACTAGCGGTCGCCTTGCTTACGGCGCGTTGGCGACTAGCGGTCGCCTTGCTTACGGCGCGTTGGGAACTAGCGGTCGCCTTGCTTACGGCACGTTGGGGACTAGCGGTCGCCTTGCTTACGGCGCGTTGGCGACTAGCAGTCGCCTTGCTTACGGCGCGTTGGGGACTAGCGGTCGCCTTGCTTACGGCGCGTTGGAGACTAGCGGTCACCTTGCTGACGGCGCGTTGGTGACTAGATTTTTTGAGGCGGTGCCAGTGCATTACTGCGCTGGAGCGGCGCTGTTATAAGGTCATAGCACACATATCAACTCGGAAAGGGATCGTCACCGTATCGCCGCGGTTTCTGAGCTTGTCCCGAAGCGAGGCGATTACGTTACGACTCCGATTAGTGTGCGTTGCAGAAGGGAGTTTCATACAAAGAATACTGAATGGCTCGAGTTGATACGGTGACAATCCCTTTCCGCGTTGATATGATGGGCGATTCACACAATTTGTTATCATATAACATCACGCCTGCGTATAAGGCCTGGGTTCCGAACTTGGGGGTAATTGCCCGCGGGGGTAAGTCAGCTATTCTGTGGGGGTAACAAAGAACCTAATCTGGTGGGACCAAAGCTGGTACCGAATACATATATTGTTAATAGCTAACAGAGCTTTAATAAAAATGTTTTTGAGTACCCTTTGCCTACCTATAGATGTGAGAATGGTTTTTCAACTTTGGTTACACTGAAAACAGAAGAATTATAAGCTTGTATTGTTTGTATTGATAACATTTTAAGGTCGGGGTGAAATCAGTTTTCCTAATAGGTCACAGGAGTGACAATATTGCAAAGGTTAGTAACCACTGGTATAAGGCATCCACATCTCGCCAGTAGGTAATTTTGTAATAGGGGGCGAGCCTATTGCCATCAATTAGACGGGCACCCGTTCAGACACAGAATCGATCAATCACAGAATTTTGGTCATCAAATAGGTAGGTATATTATTATTTTTACGGAAAGTATTCCGTAGATAAATATCATCAACCTTTACTTTCAGTACTTCTCTCTTCTAAATAATGAATCGCTTTATCCAATTTTATACAGGCGTTTAGTAAATGGAATATCAAAAACAAAGAAACGAAAAAAAAAAAATACTTCGAAAGTCCCAACGTTGCTCAGGTTTCATTTGCCATCTCTTTTCCGCTTAACGGAGATTTGTGAAGAGTTTAGATAACGCTATGCAGAATTAGGTCACCACTATTCTAGAAATGCTAGATAATAATAGCTTAGACTGCTTCTTAGATATTTCATTGCCCATGACTAAATCAGCATTGCCTTATAACGTGGCAATGCTGTCAGCCTTTTGGGCAATTTTCCTGTTGACAGCGACGCGGACGAATTGTTTAATGCCCTATGTCTTTTCCCCTCCTTTTTCTATACATGTATGTTACATATTATTATCTTAAGGCCTGCAAACACTATCATTAACAATGACATTACATTCCAGTAATGTCATTACTACAGTGTGGTGATTGGAATGATGCTGTGATCATAATATTTTCAAAGTTTTACGTCAATAATGGAAGGAATGACAGTAATATTAATGTCATTATTACTGAAAGTGTCTGGAATCCTTTAAGTCTGTTAGAGTACCGTATATATTATGTACATACTATGATTAAAATCAGACCCATAACATTATTTTTCATTTCTCATACTCGGAAAGTAGTGTTTGTTTGATCCAAGTAGCGGGTGGAAGACGCTGATCCCCATCCTTGGGCGGGAAAGACTCATAGTAATTGCTTCCCTCTCTAGGGCGGGAATGAATTTTAAAAATAGAACGAAATTTGGTTAGGTAGTCAGCTACGAAAATTTTTACTAAGGAGGATTACACTGTCGAGTCTGTGGTCATGGATCTGTGATCGAAGATATAATGGAATTTTAAAATAGACATTTGTTATGGGTATATCCCCCTTGGGGGATATTACACTATCATGTTATATCATATACCTATCTACGAAGCTCACAATTTACCCATGTTATGTCTATTTTACAATTTAGTTATGTCTTTGATCATGGATCTGTGATCGTAGATATTATGATGGTGTAATAACCCCCTTAAAGAAAAATACTGATTTAAAAAAATGCTGCAGTCTTGTCATTGTATAAACAGCCAGTGTGAATTAAAAAAATACCTAATGGCGCATACACACATGCCGGCGGCACGGCCGGCGGCCAACCCGACGGCACGCGCAACTTTTTTTCTATTCAGCGACAAGGCAGCCTGAAAGCCGGCGGCAAACCCGGCGGCATAAGCCGGCGGCATGTGTGGATGTGCCATAAGCGGGACAACGTGCAGCGGTGACGCGGTGTGTTCCATATTCAAAATTAAAAAAGACTAATAGGTACTAGAATACCCATGTTATTATTATCAATTAATGTTTTAGAAAAACTACAACTTTTAACTTTCCTTATATTCTAAATTAAAAGTAGAGTGTTTAACACGGGTGAAAGTCATCAATTCCTTTCGATCCTTGTATAACAATCTACTATTCTAATCATTCTGTTGAAGATCCCAGCGCAGCGGTCTATTAACGGACAAAAATGATATTTTGATTCGAGTAGATAGCGTTCGCCCTTGAGTGGAGACCGCGAATCGGTAAACGTTGCGTGGGAAGACCCCCAGTTAGAAAGGACGACGACCCACAGAAAGTATGACTGGGGCGAACTGGATAAGGACAGTTACGGAGTCCCAGAGGGCAAGGTGTTTTGCCCAATAGTGGACTATCATAATACAATATAGGTAAGTAAACAAGACGCCCTAATTGCTGGAACCGGATGTTGACATATTTATAAAAAAAAGAGAAAAAAAAATTGCATTCAGTTGTACAAAAACACAAACTAAAAAACTTTTTTACAAAAATAAAACAACTGACTTCCAAAAAAACACTACACAGTGAAAAATAACTTTAATTTCGGAAGTCGGTGTCATTGGTTTTGAATTTTCGTTTTTTGCCACCGACTTCCGAAATTAAAGTTATTTTTCACTTTGTAGTGTTTTTTTGGAAGTCGGTTGTTTTTTTTATTGTAAAAAGTTTTTGCTTTTCACTTTTTAGTTGTGGTATTTATCCCACACAAATTAGAATACCACTACCTGCTATGTAAATAACAGTGAGAGGAACTTAACATATCATCCGTATTTTTTTCCACTTAGTATGTGGATGATCCACATACTAAGTGGAAAAAAATACGTATTATTGAAGCTGACTCAAAAACTACCCAAGCAAAGTTATTAAATTTATATGGGACCACCTCTGAAGTATTACCTACCAAACAAAAAAAGAATCATTAAAATCAATTCATATTTGGCTGAGTTATCGCGTAACAAACAAACAGAAAAAAAAACCAACAGTTGAATTGAGAACCTCCTCATTTTGGAAGTCGGTTAAAAACTATGCAGCGTTAAAACTAAAGGAAAGAGTGTTTTTATATGAACTCTGGCACCCAAAGTAAGATTTAACTTGAGTTTAGGGTGCCAGCGTCCTCGCCTATAATTTTATGTACCTATAGCAGTAAATCTAGAGGAGCTCGAGGTAATAACAGCCGCACGGTTCGATCCATCAGGTTAAGCTACGCTTGCCTGGGTTGGGCTGCGGATGGGTGACCATCTTAACATACCGTGACTCCTCCGTGCCTTGGAAAGTAGGTACGTTAAGCCGTTGGTCCCGGCTGTCATTCGTGGATCTTTGACAGTCGGTAAGGTTCATCAGAAGCCCGAAAGTCTGACAACCAGTTTTACCAAGAGGTATCGTATTACCCAGTTACTGGGTTGTGGAGGTCAGATAGGCAGTCGCTCCATGTAAAATACGGTATTTAGCTGCATCCGTTTAGACTGGAAGCCGGACCCCAACATAGTTGGGAACAGGTCAGGCAGATTTTTTACAGTAAAATCTATGTTAAGTGTTTGCATGAACTTTTTTTAGTTAAATGTTATGTTGTTGGCTTGCTTCAAGATTTGGTGAAAACTGTAAGTGCAGCAAGCAATCTATACATAATAACTTAGAATTTTTGTCTGGATATATGTTCCGGATTGGCGCAAAACCGGCTGAACGGATTTGGCACACAGATAGTTTAAAACCTGGATTACCACATACAGTAACTTTTGCCCGTTGTTTCGCCCGCGTTGAGGTCGGAAATTATCCACATGAATATACGACCGTGATAAAAAGTATCCTATGACCTAACCGAGGTCATGGTCATGTTTCATCTAAATCCGTTCAGCCGTTTTAGCGTGAAAGCGAAACAAATAAACAAACAAACTAACTTTCACATTTATAATATAAATACTAGCTTCGCCCCGCTGTTCCACATCAGTCTCGATCTCGTGAGAATATCAGGATAAAAAGTATCCTATGTGCAGGTTATAAACTATTTGTATGCCAAATTTCATCCAAATCTGTTAAATCCGTTTAATCAATTAATACCAATTATATAATTTTAATCATATTAAACATTAAATTAAAAAAAAATAATTAATGTTAATTAATTAAATATTAATAGTAGGGTAGTTAGGATAATAAATTGATTAAGTACCAATTGACTTTGACTTTTAGGATAACGATGAATAAATTAGGAAGTTCCTTTTTATGGAACCCTATCGTTCGTAGCAGTTTGTTACTATGCCGATAAATATATAAAGCATCATTATTAACTTAAAATATTTTTCTCTTAAAAAACGGTGCAAAATAATTCATTTAATTACAATTCAACGATCCAATCCCTTTTACGCATCATAGAACGTTACGCTTTTCTCGAAAGCGATAAAGTATTGCCCATACCTATCTATCTACCGAGAATTAATTCCGAGAAATATCTACGTAAGCTTGTTAGCAAAATGCACAGAATTTTTAGTAACAGTATGGAAACACAGAATACTGCAGATGACAGCCAAACGATGTGGTGTGTTGCAAATTAAAGTAGGACATTTCCATACTCTGTGGTTATTCAAGAACAGCGCATTAACTGCTTGTCATTTCATGCTGGCTGGAAATGAGGAACACAAGTTAAGTTTGGAATTGAAATTAAAAATTGGAATATTATTATGAGCTTAATTTATCGTCCACTGCTCAAAATTGTCCTGATTCTTCGTCTCTTGTATTGACACATGATTTCGAAATTGGAACAATTAAAATATAATTGTTGTTGTAAAAATGCAGAGAGTAGTGGTGGCCCTATGGTAACGGCCGCGACTTCCGAGTTGTAGGTCTTCACAGGCGCTTTACTTTGTGTAAATTATTTCATCACCACTGCTCTCAAAACGATGAAGGAAAACATCGTGAGGAAACCAGCATGTCCTAGAACCAAAAATTAGAAGACATGTGACAACTACCAACCTGCACAGGGCCCGCGTGGTGGAATATGGCCCACTCCCTGTCACCGAGAGGAGGCCTGTGTCCCAGCAGTGTAAACATTGTTATAAAAATTATTGCCTGGCAACAGGCAAAAACATTGTAACGGAGCTGAGGTTATCTTGTCCAGGGTGAGTATCGCCACTTGTGGACTGCATAAAGGATATTTAGGTCTGCATATAGACAGTTTATAATCATTTGCGGAAGAATATAGCAACAATCACAGATGTTGGCGATGAAAGAAGGAAGGAACGAAAATAAATTTTCGTGGAATAAAAATAAATGGAATAAAATGTAATTTTTTGTGGATTAAAAAATAAATGGAATAAAAAGGTAAGAAGTACTCAAAACACGGATCTAGGATATATCACGGATAGTTCTGTCTCCTGACTTAGTTATCATCGAGATGTATAGACTTTTTGGACACATTTATGGAATTGGTCTGGAGTCCTTGACCCAAATAAAAAAAAAATACTTATTCCTTATTCTACAATAATTGTAATTGGAACTGTTGTAGTGACCTGAGTCATCACTGGTTTGGTACAGTTGCAAATAGTGACGCATCAAGTAATGTGTCATAATACAATTAAGGCACAGCCGTTCCATTCAACCCAGCGATAACGCAGAGCTTGAAATTATTAAATATAAAGCAGGGCTTTAGTCACTACATAATATTTTGAACTTTACGATTGAGTAACAAATAAATCTTTACGAAGAGCGCTTTTTATGAGCTCTATATTATTTTTGTCCTTAAATTGGAGATGACTCAAATGGCGTAGTGGTTGTGTATCTGTTTTCTTTACGAACCGCTTTTATATAGGTAACTATATTACGGTGTAAAGCTATATCCCTAGAGATAAAAGCGAAAGCGTCAGGATAGCCCGCGAAATTCAAATTTTCTTACGTTTTTTGCAATTTGCAGGTCAGTATCATGTTGTATGTTGATCTATATATGATAAGCGGTTACCTTTGCTAACTTATGGAGTTGTATTGCTAATTGTAATGATTATAATTGAGTAAAGCCATGTTTGTTACGGCCGCGAATCATATTTTAATCAACATAAAACCTGACACTGACCTGCAAAATGCAAAAAACGTAAGAATATTTGAATTTTGCGGGCTACCCTGACGCTTCCCCCTTAAAAGCTTGATTTTTTTAGAGCTCCAAGGGAACATAGATCTACGTATTTGATATTAATTTCAACTTGATACCTTTACGCGTTCCTGAGAAAATGGGTCTTGACAAACTATCAGGTACGGAACCCTACAAATAAAAAACTATCTTGACCATTAATGACCCACAGCACAGAAGCTGAACTCAAGAGAACTGAACGGAGGGGCTCGTGGCTAAATGATAACAGGTCGATCGAATGTTAAGCTACGCTTGCCGCGGTCGGTCCATGGATGGGTGACCAATTACATATCAAGGTCCCTCCGTACCTCAAACAACACGTTAAGCCGTTGGTCCTGGCTGTCATTCGTAGATCTTTCATAGTCGTTGCGCTTGCGGGTAGTCAGAAGCCCAAGTCTGTCAACCAGTCTTACCAAGGGGTATCGTGTTGTGAGGTCAGATAGGCAGTCGCCTCATGTAAAATACTGGTATTCAACACGCGGTTAGACTGGAAGCTGACCCCAACATAGTTGGGAAAAGGCTAGGCTGATTGATGAGCAAAGAAGCTCAACCTAAAACTATCGGTTATAGAATAGTTAAATTCGTCCACCCCATTTAATAAAAGCCACCTGTATTTATTTTAAAAAAGGAACACAGAGGAATGTAAATAAATTCGCGTAGATATCAGTTATCAATATTTTGCTTTGAACATGTAGATTACAATTTACTACGTAATATCGCGTTGCATCTATCAGGAGTACCAATTTCATAGAATTCAAATATTTGAATGTCGAACGAAATACAAATGAGCTTTTAAAAGCGCGCGTACTTTTTTACCTGCATAAAAACATCAGTCAACTGCGACTCGGACTGGCGCACTAAGGGTTCCGTGACACCAAAATGATTACAATTTACCTTCCTTTTAGCCACGATAGAGGCCAGTAACAACACGTATTCTGTCAAAATTTCATCACACTACCTAGAATAGGGTACCGTTAAAAAGTTACAGCACCATGACAGATGTACGGCCGGACAGACAGACCAACAGACAGTCAGGCAGGCGGTAAGGCTTAGTAATGTCGTCCTGTTTTCACTCTGGGTACAGAAGTACAGAATCCTAATGAGGATACACATGGTTCATTTTCAACAATTCAAACTCAAACTCAAAGCATTTATTTCAATTAAATGACTTACAGGCACTTTTGAATTGTCAAATGAGTCGGTCAGTCAGAAATATGAAGTATGTACCTATGGAGAAGAACGGGCAAGAAATTCCACGGACACTCTTTTAAATAAAAAATTGTTACTAAATATTGATTACATCATTCATGTTGAAATTATACATGCGAGAACAATGTAGAAAGACGTACAATTACATCCATACTCTTCTACAATGAGATGAAAAGAGATATTCGAATTCTCATTTGAGATAATGTAGGTAATATAGTTGCAATACGCCATTTTATTTTTATATCCAGCTTCAATAAATAATTGGATGTGTGCACCACCGTAGGTTTTATAAATAAAGTTTTCACTGAGCTCATCCTGTTACTAGACTACGCTGAAATTATATACATTTTGTTTTTGCAAAAGGTTGCTTAAAAAAATCATTAATAGTTATTAAGTACCTGATTTCCATTAAATTCTAAAGATGTTTTGGAGGGATGAGGAACAGGGTGTAAAGTTCACTCATACTTTATAGAAAAGGGAGGATCTTCGGACCAGACGGGTGTCGTCTCTGGCTGGCAACTGCCCAACGATAGTCATATATATGTCGTTCGCGCGGTAAACTGTAATTGCGTGATGCAGGATTAGTGTGACGTCAGGATGCGTAGTTCGCATGTGGCGAGGTAGATGCCGCCACAATGTTTTAAAAAATAAATAGGTAGGCGACTATTTACGTATGTAATGATGTGATGAATAATTTAGAGGTGTAGAAGCAAAATCGACTCTGTTCAAATTTTAGTTTTTTTCCTGTGAATGCAGTCTTACTCTATAGTTGTCACTCTTGAGTATGGCGAAATCCTTAATATGCAAACTCGACTCAATCCCGCTATAAGCCTCGTGCAGACAGGCGCGACGCGACACCGGTAATTGTTCTAGCGTGAAGTTATCTTAGAATTTTTATTGTTAGAGTCGCGTCGCGCCAGTCTGCATGAGGCTTTAAATTGAGCTCAATTACGGGCAAAATCAATTCTTCCCCTTTCCTATTTTTCGAGCTATGTCGTTTACCTTAGTTCTCCTGCGGAACTCTTCATTTCTAAGCTCTGCAGCCAACATAGCACGAAGAATTTCCGAACTTCAGTGGAACTGCACATTGCTCGCAGAACAGATAGTCTATGGGGCCAAAAGGTTCTGAAGTGGCGACCGCGTAAGGTGGACCGATGACCTTGTGAAGGCCGCAGGAATCCGCTGGATGTAGGAAGCACAGATCCAGTCGAAGTGGCGGTGCTTGGGGGAGGCCTATATCTAGCAGTGAACGAACGTCTTTCGACTTTTGTTTAATAGGTAAATTTTTTTTTTTTGTAGTTGGCATTTTTTTTTCTTGGCATCATGGGCTATCCAAGACTTTTTACCTGGATTATAGAAAATCAAGCTTTTCTTAATAAAATCTGGGAAGTATTCTGAGTTTCATTACTTTCTACCTACACCACTGATGTAGGTAAGTGATGTAGGTAACTTTGCTAAAATTCTATAGGATCTCCAAAAGATTGACTGTTCAAAACATTAAAAGCCTTTTAATGATCTAGACAAATATTCCTCACTCACTCGACATTTTTGTCCCAGTTTTTGGAAACCTTACATTCATTCTCAGGCTTTTTTGATACTGTGTGAAACGCTTTCGCCTATCGGTCTTGCGGTGTGTAACCAACGTCAAACCAGATCTAGACATCACCACCGTTAGTGGAATATCGTACAAGTCGCGTTACGTAGTGTATACGTCGGTCGTAGTGACGTAGCCATCCGATCGTGTATGACACCAGTTGAATTTCATGTTTGTACGACGAAGAGGTGCAGTTTATTAGGTACCTAATAATCTAGACCTTCCCAAAGATGTAGTATTGACGTGTTTCTATCTCAAAATTGTACAGTTTCAACACATCTTAATGCATTACAATTTTAAACCGAGTTCCAAAAGGAAGAGGTTCTCAATTCGACTGTATTTTTTTTTTTGTATGTTTGTTACGCGGTTACTCAGCCAATTATGAATTGATTTTAATGATTCTTTTTTTGTTTGATAGGTCATACTTCAGAGGTGGTCCCATATAAATTTTATTAACTTTGCTTGAGTAGTTTATGAGTTAGCTCCAATAATACGTATTTTTTCCCACTTAGTATGTGGATTATAATTATGATAAGTTCCTGTCACTGGTATTTACAGAGCAGGTAGTGTATTCAAATTTGTGTGGGGTTGGTACCACAACGAAAAAGTGAAAAATAAAAAAAAATTACAAAAAAATCAACAAACTTCCAAAAGAAACTACAAAGTTAACAATAACTTTAATTTCGGAAGTCGGTGGTAAAAAACGAAAATACTAAACTAAAGACACCGACTTCCGAAATTAAAGTTATTTTTCACTTTGTAGTGTTTTTTTTGGAAGTCGGATGTTTTTTTTTTTTTTTTTTATTAAAACGTTTTTTTATTATTAATGGGGTGTTGTTACCCAAAAAAAGAACAAGTTACAATTAGTCTACATATTTGAATCTAACCTTATTTTCTAAATGTTTTTTTTCACTGTAATTTCCGATACTTACCTCAAAAAATCCCGTTACTGTTACTTTTAGCCTGTATCATAACTGGGCAAAGACCTCTTCCCCATGATTTCCAGTGCTTTGCGATCCAGGTCTAATGTGTAAAAGATCCTGTATTTTGTTGAAAAATTTCATTTAAATTTTGAATCCGCCTTACCTACCGGTGTGGTATCTATCTATCTATGTTCATTAAATTAAAATAATATTCTCATTTTAATACATACCTAACTGCCTCAATTCCCTCTAAGTTTTGATAAGATAATCGGGAATAAATAAACTCTGCTCCGCTACTGTTAGATAGTTGGAGTTAGTTCGAACAACTTCGGAGTACCGGGCAGTCGGGCCCGAAACCCGCGCAGATGAGGCCACAGGTAGATATAGCGCTACAAGGTTATATTGCCGCGCGGCCAAAATCGGAACTAAAGCCGCCATCTTGTTTGTTTTTTAATACTGTGACATTTTACAAAATAATTTCTCAAATTTTTACCAACAGCGCCTCCCTAACGTCATTTGAACGCCAAAAGATCCTTGTTGCAGTGTTAGTACAGTCCGGCCGTCGAGTGAATGCGCTCCTGACACTATCAGTTGGACAATTTCTAGTAATAATAAGGATCAAATTCGCAAAACACATATTCATTAGGTAGTATGATACTGACAGTTTTGGATACAGACGTAGCTATAATATATAATCCTACTAATATAATAAAGGCGAAAGTTTGTGAGTGTGTGTGTATGTTTGTCTCTTCTTCACGCAAAAACTACTGAACGGATTTGGATGAAATTTAGCACACAGATAGTTTATAACCTGGATTAACACATAGGATACTTTTTATCCCGATATTCTCACGGGATCGAGACTTCTGCGGGTGAAACCGCGGGGCGCAGCTAGTTATTAATATATTTATTGAAGTGAAAACTTATTTAGGAGCGTTGGGCATTTTTGAGATGGTACTAAACCTGATTTTGTAAATGCGATTGTGCTCTTTATTTTTATAACGTTACGGATCAATGTTTTATGCAAGTATTTTTACTTTAAAGGTTTTGTAAACGCGATTGTGCTCTATATTTATATTATTTTACGGATTAATGTTCTATACAAGTATTTTTCTTCCACCAAGGCGATCCTGTTCAAGTTTTCACTTCTGTCAGCACTCCCGGAGTGCCACTGTTGTTTTTTTGCGTATTTTTTGGTGACGTACTAGAAATATATATCATAGCTCCGTCTGAGGTCGCTCGAAGATTACTGTGGAAAATATATCGTAATATGATTTATATTATAGCTACGTCTGTGACGGCCTTAAGGTTCCTGTGGTACAGTCAATCATAAAAGTGAGTGGAGAAAGTTCCAAAAATATTTGATGAATGAAAAATGGGTGATGATTACACTCCTTCTGTAGAAATTCTTTTCCCTCCCATTTTGCACCACTGTCAAAATAAGGTTGCTGTTAGTGTGCTGCCATTGACAACTCTGTTGAAATCACAGTGAATTGTTGTTTTTATAGGGTTGCTGTTGAGTTACTGCTGTCAAAGGTTATATTACTGTAAAAGGAGTTCAAAGAACTTGAAAGTCTTTGAAGTGTTATTTAATTTAAAATGTATTTATCTAGAGATTTTAATAATTTAGGCTTTTGAATTTTGAATTCGTTAATTAGCAATTTATTTAACTTTGTCGCGCTGCTTTCTTGTTGTTCTTATGTGACCTTGGATTTGGCATGACATAGACATGACATATTTCCTGTACAAACAGAATATTCATACATGTTATACTTAACTATACATAAATTATTATGTTATTGCTGATAATTATTAAAATGAATAATTATTACTTTAAGTACCTAAGACATTAAGAATGATTAAAACCTGTTTTGTTATTTTTTTTTAACCGGACAAGTGTAGCATTCGCGTCCTTTTTTTTTGTTTGTTTGGAAAATTATCAAATAACTTCTCCCGCTCTGGGCGGAGCGGGAGGGTGTGTCAGACTCTTACTGACTAAAACCCATCCGTGTTCCTTCAGTTGCCATGTTGCCGGGGGCCACGATACCCCTTTCGGTTTTCTTCGCAACTCCGGCAGGCAACGGCTCTAGCGGACCCCGTCAATTCTGCTGACATCTCTTTGAGGCGCACGTGGAACACAACGCGCCGTCGACCCGGGCCTGGTCCTTATCGGACAGCGAGCTACCCATTGCTCACCGTCCGCAAGCCCGCGCTTACGGTGGCCGGAAATCGGTCTGCGATTCCCGACGCCCAGGGCGTCTCCTCCTGCGGCGGTTAGGGGCGTGAGAGCGCGAAGTTTGCCTCTCCCTCACACGTTCCCCCTCCTCCTTCGCGAGCATTACCGCTTTGCAGAAGGAGGTGACGGCCTCCCATTTCCTCTCGCTCCGTACCATGGCCTGAACCAGGACCGGACGCGAGAGATCACCGCCGCCGAACGCTTCCACGAGGACACGGCGGTGTCCCACCCAAGTCGGGCAGACCTCCGCCGTATGTTACACCGTGTCCTCCGGGCAAAAAAAATCTACACCCTAATTGCGTAATACACGATCAATCACAATCTGTTTCATCGCCCGGAGCCCGGAGGACACGGTGGAGCATACTCCACCGTGTCCTCCGGGCGATTCACACAATGGTGACACCCGGGCGTTTCCTCCCGCCTTATCCTGAACAGGAACCTCCCGAAACATTCGTGTCTGGTGGACCTGCGTCAGGCGGAAGGTGAGGACGCCGTGGCGCCTCTCTAGTCACTCCTCAAAGAGGGGTCTTATCGCCGCAATTGTGGCGTGCCCAAGCACTCGCGCCCTGAGAGTTCCGTCTCAAAGCTGCGCTCGCTCGGCTGTCCGAATTTCCAATTCGTTTCTGTGGAAAAAGAGCTTTAAATGTACTGCAGAGAACCGATTTGAATGACTATTCTCCACGCGTTCCGGAGAAAAAGTCTTGACAGACATAGAAATCATCCAAAAAAAGTTCCAATTTTTCATTTTGCGGTACGGAACCCTATAAAAGATTATTTGAATTTATTATCTGCCTAACTGTCACCTTTTCATGCCGTAACTGAACAGATGAAAGGCATGACCTGGGTTAGGACATAGGATACTTTGAATCCCGGTAGAACAGTTCTGTGATAATTTCCGACCTTAACGCGGGCGAAGCCGAGGATGAAAAAAAAATTAAAATAAAATGTTGAAATAAATACTAGTTAGCTATAATTTTTTTTAACTACACTGTAATAGGTCAACAATTCAACATTTTATGAAAATGAATTATGAGGCGTATGTTGGCCTGTTAAAATTATTTTTTAAACATAATTTGTTTTCACAAAAGGTTTTCCTATTAATTTGTTTATGAATGGTTTCGCTCTTTTTTACACGTAGATTTTCAGGCATAAAATAATTGTTATTTAAACGAAAATACCTAGAACTACCGCTAGATTAATTATCGGTCAATTCTTCAATAAAAGTTTTATAGTTTGAATGCTGTAATCTCTGGAACATATCAGTCGTGTTTAAAAAAAATATTTTAAAATCACGCTACGACCCTTAGGAGCCGTGCAGAGAGATAAATAAGTAAATAAAGGACTTTAGACCATTGAAAAAATTCAGAAAAGAACAATAAGTAGGTATGACAAAGAACTTGCATTTTGAATACCCATACAAACAAGAAATAAATAAATTCACTCCCCATACTTACACAAGTAAAATTGCAATCAAGATTGTGTAGTAAACTTAGTGTAGATAATAATAGATGATAAAAATGTCTTAATTCTCCTATTTCCTAAGTCGGTAGTTTCAATGACAATTCTAAAAAAACAGTGGCACCCCGGGAGTGCCGACAGAAGTGAAAACTTGAACAAGATCGCCTTGGTGGATGAAAAATACTTGTACAGATCATTGGTCCGTAACCTTATCTAAATAAAGAGCACAATCGCGTTTACAAAAAAAAAAAATACTTCCAAAACCTTTAAATCAAAAATACTTGGATAGAACATTGATCCGTAACGTAATATCAATAAAGAGCACAGATGCGTTTACAAAAATGAGGTGTAGATAACGGTGTCGCGAGTTCAATTGTTTTTCCCATCTCAAAAATACCCAACGCGCCTAGAGAAGTTTTCACTTCAAAAAATCAATCAATTTGCCTAGCCTTTTCCCAACTATATTGGGGTCGGCTTCCAGTCTAACCGGATGCAGCTGAATACCAGTATTTTACATGGAGCGACTGCCTATCTGATCTCTAGATAATAGAGCTAACAATGACAGCTGGGACCAACGGCTTAACGTGTTTTCCGAGGCACGGAGGGATCTTGATATCTAATGGATGGTCCCACCCATCCACGAACCGACCGCAGCAAGCGCAGTTTAACCTTCGATCGATCCGTGGGGCTGATATTATTTAGCCACGCACGAGCCCCTCTCTCTCTCTCCTTAATGACAACACTGTTAAACCAAATTTTCCTAGATTTATTTTTATTTACATTGTATAATTATGTAGCATATTGTTTACCCATAAGTATTTAACAAATCCGAGACTCCTCCGTGCCTCGGAAAGCACGTTAAGCCGTTGGTCCCGTACCCTAATTGCGTAACTTATTTTCGTAAACATTTGTTTCATTTTGACAGTTCAAAAACATTCATTGCGTTATTTACGTTGTTGAGCAGATTTTTTTTTCCAAGATATGAAGCAATGGATCAGCAATCTGTTTCAAATCGAAACAAATTGTGATTGTTTTGTATTACGCAATTAGGGTACCGGTTGTCATTTGTAGATCTTTGACAGTCGTTACGGGTCGTCAGAAGCGCGAAAGTCTGACAACCAGTCTTACCAAGGGGTATCGTATTACCCAGTTACTGGGTTGTAGAGGTCAGATAGGCAGTCGCTTCATGTAAATTACTGGTATTCAGCTGCATCCGGTTAAACTGGAAGCAGACCCCCCGACAGATTGAAGTATTTAACAAATAGGCAAATAGGTAAATCTAAACTATCTAAAATTTGTGAGTTTGCATTTAGGGGTAATCTTCGGAACGGCTGATCCAATTCAGAAAATTCTTTGGGAAGTCTAGTCTTCATTAATGGGAAGCTAGCCATAGGCATAAGATATGTTTTAAGTTAAAAACGCGTACGAAGTCGCGGGCAGAAGCGAGTGTTTTATCATTTGAATTTGTCTAAATCCCATTAGAAACCTATCCTGTGCTCCGACTTCGACTGCCATAAGTCGACCAGTAACAAGCAGGTGACCTATTTTGTGAGAATTACATAACTTTAAAACTTCACGCCTGGTTTCCCCGAAGGGTTGGGCAGAGGTGTATCTATAGTACATCCACATTTCGCCAGTTATCTTTAAGTCCTATGTAACAGGGGGCGAGCCTATTGCCATCAACCGAGCACAATTCCAGACTCCGGGCTGCTACTGAGAAATTCTAGATAGAAAAACCCAATAACACTTTGCCCGACCTGTGAATCGAACCCAGGACCTCATGTTTAGTAGAGCGCTTGCGACCACTGGACCAACGAAGCAGTCCTATTTTGTAAGTATTATTCAACATATTATGCCATTGTAATATCCTTATAGAATGTAATAGAATTCAAATATCGTATGACTCACAAATGATTAATAACACTTAAAACTATATTAAGTACAAAAAAACTTTTTATAAGAAAAATACAACCGACTTTAAAAAAAAAACACTACAATGTGAAAAATAATTTCGGAAGTCGGTGTCTTTGGTTTAGAATTTTCGTTTTCTGCCACCGACTTCCGAAATTATTTTTCACTTTATAAGTAGTTTTTTTTTTTGGAAGTCGGTTTTATTTTTTTTTTAAGTTTTTATTTTTCACTTTTAAGTTGTGGTACCTGCCCCACACAAATTTGAATACCACTACCTGCTATGTAAATAACAGTGACAGGAACTTATCATATCATCCACATACTGTGTAATTTCCTTTATCTTTATCTTTATCTTAACTAAGTGGGAAAAAATACGTATTATTGAAGCTAACTCAAAAACTACCTAAGCAAACTTAATAAAATTTATATGGGACCACCTCTGAAGTACCTATGACTTACCAAACAAAAAAGAATCATCAAAATCAATTCATAATTGGCGGAGTAATCGCGTAACAAACATAAAAAAAACTAAAAAAAAAAATACTGTCGAATTGAGAACCCCCTTCTTTTGGAAGTCAGTTAAAAACTGACACAAATAGTAGTGGATCACCGTTGTGACAACCCATGTGAGATGGCACAACCCACGGAAAACGCGCGACCCACGAAAACAGTCTAGGCGATTTGAAATCATGCTTAGGATACTGTCCTGTCCTGTGTGTACTGGGTACTTATAGATCGATTATTATAGATTGGATCGGCAATAATTAAGTTTATTCGGTTAATCGTTACTAATTGCACTAATTACTTGAACATTCCCATCACATCACATTACGTTAAGTTGTGTATCTTAGAATTGCTAGCAGTCGAGTCATGGAATGGTTATGTAGGTACTTACTACTGTCACTTTCATCTATTTTGTATAAAATCGTCAAATACTAAGTTTTAAAATCTACTATACTCCATTTGAAATAAGATTAGACATTTAAACAAACCTTTTTACAGTCCGTTCAACCGATTTTGACTTCTATACCGTAGGCATAAGGATGGAATTAAAACCAAAAAAGTGGTTACAATACCAACTGTTTACTGCAGCTGCCACTTGTCATGCCACCAACGCAACAGAAGTCAAAATCGGTTGAACGGACTGTAAAAAACGTTTATTTAAATGTCTAATCTTATTTCAAATGGAGTATGAGTAATATGAAATCTTCTTTCAATATATTTGGTTTAGACCTTGAGCCCTCATGTTACACATATAAGGCACTAAACACACGATAAAACCTTTTAATCTGATTTTGGCTACATTCGAAAACAAGAAGCAAAAGTGTAACCACAAATATAGAAGAATTCATGCAGATAGGCATCGTAATTTAATACGTAGGTAATTACAAAGTAAGCAGTGGCTGAGTGCATGTTACAATATCAACAGTTTGTTATAGAATTCAAACACACACACACACTGTTTATAAAAAGATCCTATCATAGACGCATGAATATGAAACGATCGTAAAAGCTAGCGTAGGCAATAATAAGTTAATTACACAGTCAATGTTTACAAAGGACTGCTAGCGCCATCTCTGGAACAGTGCTAGTGGCGGGAACCGCTCGGTGGCAAAACATTGTTTCAATGGAACGTGGTTCGAATTTCGAAACCATGCTTTGAAGGACGTTGACATTGAAGTGTCGGTTGCCATTACAAGATGGCGCTTCTTCTTATTTGTCCTATCTTTTTCAGCATTTTCAGTTTGAGATAAGCATATTTTTTACACGAATACGATGCTTGTGCTAGGCGCTACCTGCCTCACAAAAAAAAATCTAACAGTACACCAACGAAAAGAGATAAGGTAAGTCATATTTTTGTAAGCAGATAACATTATTATTATCAAATTGCTCATAATCCTACAATAAGAGCCGGATCGTCTAGATTTTTCACTGGAATATTTGCCAGTTTTCGGATGTATGGGCATGTATTTATGTATACAAGGTATGTAGGTGCTTAGCAACACAAAATATAGAGTACCGATAGCTCTGATTTTCAGTCGTGGTTTTAGGGCCCTAAAAAGTATTTACTTCGAGTCGTAGCAACTAGAGTTTACGAGTTCTACGACCCAGCTACGCAGTTGACGTTCAGTCCACTAGGTGGCTCCTGTATATGTTACCTACATATTCCTTAGAAGCTGCCGAAGTTGGTGATAAACGTGCGCGGAGAGGCAGATGTCACTACTTTACCACCTCAGACTTACAGTATGGAACAGGTTTCCACTATAGAATTAATGGCGTAGATGGCGATAGCGTATGTAGGTAAGCATATCTTTCTTTTGTTGAGTCTGTACAAATCGTTAGGTTAGATATGTATTTCCTTGGCTTAGGAAAAATGGATTTCAAATCCTTGATTAATTATTATTCATTAACTCGTACACAAGCTTTTTAAAGTTCACTTCCTACTTGCTCTATTTTACTCTGCCTCATCTAAGTAAGTATTTTTAAAGCATAAGGTACGAGCGCCGTATAAAGCCCACCTCTTATCATGGCCCTCTTTAAAAATAAGTACTTTAGTTCCGGTGGCCAGAACAATTTTAAATGGAAACTTAGTGAAGAAGGCCCGGCCTTTCTTTGGACTATAGAATATTACATTTGTTATGTAATAAATTGCAATAAAAATAATATTTAGAAGTTTTATACATTTATGTCTAATTCTTTTATAAAATTTGCATAAGACAAGGAAATGTCTTTAAAAACTTAAAATTCTAATTATATAGATCAACTTATCGATATAATGTATTAGTGCGGGTAAATATCTATTTTCCATAGGGTATCTCCCTATAGAAAATTACGTCAACAAAATGGCGCCAGTTTAAAGGCCATTAAGGCAGTCGAAAATTAAAGAAATTGTTACTAAAAACTTACTGTTGATTACGATGCTGCTTTTGTTTTAGAGATTTTTCTTTTCCTTTTTATTAAAAATAATGTTCATTATTCCTAATGTACATTAAAATGGCTGACCAGATTTGGCACATGGATAGAACATGACCTGGGTTAAGGCATAGGATTCTTTTTATCCCGATTTTCCCACGAGATTGAGACTAATGCGGGTGAAACCGCGGGGCGGAGTTAGTAATTATTAATTGTGCAGGTATTGTACGCTTTTTTATATAAGTACCTAATATATGTATAGTGTTAGCTTGTGTATTGTATTTAAGATGACTAGTTTGAACCACATGGTAAAACCGAAAGTCTGAAGTTGAGTAGATTATTGTCCAAGAAGTTGCCAAAGAGGTACATCACTGGTGCCTTTTAAATGTATTATGTAGTGAACTACATAAGGTTCATTTAATTTATTTTTAGTCCTCCTTTTTAGGTCATTTGACTGGTCTCGGTCTATTACTTTCTAGAAAAACCCCTTTATTTATAAACGTTGCATAAAGTTAAGTAACGATTTAAGTATCTCTGTTTAAGCATAATTTATTTATAAATAAGGGGGTGAGACTCCTTTCCGACTCCATCTTCAAGTACGTAGAGTCTGCGCCACCACTGAAGACTTTTTGACACGGCGCTATTGTTTATGTCATTGCATTAAAAAAAATGTAGTTCCACAATTTTCCGCCGGCCTTCTTTCGTAGCACACTCTAGGTGATTGTTTTTCATTTTATTATTGTGTAGGTACAATAGAGGTAGGGAGAGGTAACGATAGCACAATGCGCCAATAACAACACCAATATTTAAATTTCTATTTATTGATTCAATTTGAACTTCGAACTCACAATAAAATGCAGCACAGTAAACACAAAAATCATCAAACCATTTATTATTATGTAGAATACTTATTAAAATACGTGAAACAGTGATTGGAAAAGGTACAGAAACCAGGTTTTAGGTACATACTACTAACATCGAATATTGTTGACGAACGACAATAAATTTAGATCGATTGAAAGTAGACATCCTATACCGATGAGAAACAGCTGATTTTGAGCAAAAAGTTTTGTTAAAAAAATAAGTGGTCGGCTCGTTACCATCATTATTAAAAATACATAGCGGTTACTTGATGCGGGATTAAACTTACGTTATACACAGTGAGTAACTTACGTAAATGCCGTACGTTAAGCACGGGCGGGCGCCTACTCGCACCTCTTTCGCTACGAGACGAATGTCTAACAGCACCATCTGTTATTCAAACCTCGTACTACGTCGATGACAACAACGCCATCTATCCTCAATTCAAGCAGATGGCCATGCGCAGCGAAATAGGAGCAACAGAGCGCCGTGGCGCATCTGATATGACTTCATTTGTAGTAACGCCACAACACCCGTAAATAAATAGAAATAGTGTATATAAATTAGCTTATGTAACAAATAAGCTTAAATGTATATAATACTGAGGCAGAATTACATCTTAACTACGACGTAACATTAAGTGTGGTACGTGGGATTAGACACGAGCGCAAGCCCTTACTTTATACGGACGAATGCGATATATAATTATATTTTGCTTTATATCTATGTATCTGACGCTAAAACATCTATATAATGTATTACTTTTTGTACATCTACTTATATATTAACCGTACATACACCCACTAAGCTTATTTGCCTCGCGACCGCGTACCCAAGGTGCGTACACAACCGTTTGCCGAAAACTGCCGAAAGTAGATGCCCCTGTTGCCTTGACTAGATAAACAAATGTCAGCACGACGTGACTGCGCAGGCGCAATAGTCACACGTGGTCGAGTACTCTAATACAAAACGCACGTTGAGTACACGGCGATCTTTCACGTCGGGAACTTGAGTATTGTCCCGCGGGCGAACGGGAAGGATACATAGCGACCATGAGAGAGAAAGAGACAGAGTCATCGACAACTTATCATCACTAAATTATTATGAAGGAATGTTTCAGAGTAATGAAAGACTGGAGTAGAAGATCGTTCACCCGCGCCGGCTATGCCGCCCGTCCCATCGCTAAGTACACATTAATTATTAAAATATATTTTCGCATTTATTACATAAAATTCACGTTATGTTCTACCTACGTTAGAAAAGTAAATGAAAGCGGGCATTAAGTGTAAGTAATTTAGGTTCAAATTTGTACGCGGAGCCTATATACACAGCGTACCATGGACGTTTGTTCCACTAACCCCAGTGGTAACATTCAACGAACCGTACAGGGAAACTATAGCTAAACGATAGACAGACTAAAACTGAGATCATTTGAGTAACGACTAACAAAACGCACCAAAGGACCGAGGAGTCCGTCGGACGTCACCACTGCGGGAGCGGCATCAAAAACTTAATTTAAAAAACTCGACTACAGTGACACTTATGAATTCTAGGACACTAGACAAAAAAACTTAAATCTAACTCCTTAAAATAATAATAAATATTTTGGTGCAAAGTAAATAACAAAAAATAAACCGTTATCACTTCTAACCTTAACAGTATGACTGACCGCGTTACCGCAAACGAATATTCCCACTAATCACACAAGCTTTATTAAAATGAATGTTTATAACAAAGGGTCTCCCCCGCCGGAAGTGCGGCCTCGCCGAACAATATATAAGTAACACACACATTCATTCCATAAAGAATTACGCTGAGGACAATAGATAAAGGTGTAGGGTAGAAAAACACCCTGTCTCTAGGGGCATCTAGCACACATCACAAGGATTTGGAAGTCTGTCTATTTCCTTTGAAATCAACAGCGCCTTTGAGTATTGTGTTGATATTGTTCTAAGATTTTTTTTTGTCCTAGATGAGATTCCAAGTTGAGGACACTGAAGAGTTACTCCAAAGGAAATAGACTGAAGAATTGGCCGAAAGGGACATCACAACAACCTATAGCACACCCGTCCAAAGTAGACCTGACGATACATACAAGTCAAGTCACTTGGCTGGACGTGACGAACCTCGCACTCCTAGCGGGGATGTAGGGGGAGGGAAAAGGGATGGGGAGGGGTTGGTAAGAGGTGGGAATCTACTCTTTGACCTCGAAGTACTTGTAGGTCGGATTCTCGTAGCCGTTGATCTGCATGTTGGCTACGTGTCGCTCCTCAGGGGTGGGGGCGACGGCGCCGGTCTGTTCCACCTGGGGATACGAGAAATATCTTATTATTTCTATGGCCAATATTCTAAAATAATTGACAATCGTGGAGTCGTCAAATATTTAGATTACACGACTTGACACAAAATCATTGCTTTACTAAGAGCTTTCATAAACACTCTTGTCGGGAAGACTTCTGATTTTTTTAAGGTATTCTTCGGTTATGTGGTCTTCTGTGCCTCGAAATGAGCTCAGCTCATAACTTACTTTTAAGAAGAGTTAAGATCACAAACCTGCACGAAGCCCTGAGCAGGTGGCGCGCGGTCACGGCGGCGCGCCACAGCCAGCGCCACGCAGGCGGCGGCCGCGAGCGCCGCGCCGCCCACGCACAGCGCGGGGTACAGGGCGCTGGCCGCGCCGGGCCCGTTGGCTAGCCCCGCGCCGCGCACTGTGTAGCCCTGCAAGCGTAACTAGGGGTGAGTTTGAGCATCAGTTTGGTCCTTTGATCCTGAGGACCAAAATGACTTGAAGCAATTTTGTAATTTTCTAAAAGCTAGAAATTCAAGTGAAAACCGTCAAAGAATGTTGGATTCAGAGATTTTAGCCCCGTATTTTTTATTGTATTCCAAAAATAAAACATATGCAATGTTGCCAACAACATGTTTCCTTCAACACAAAAGCATGCTGCTGTAACAATGTCATGCAACTTTTGTTTAACATGTATGAGTACGGGGCACATCAATCTCGGAAGAACAGTAACGTTATTACGATAAGCAGTACTCACAGGCTGCGAGTGCTGCAACTCGTGCTTGAGCGCGTGCGCGGGCGGTGGGGGCGCACGTTCTTCTGCATGCTCTAGAGCCGCGCGAAGACCTTCGCCTTCCGTCTGTAAAGAGTTATTACTTTTACTTCGAGTGGTGAGGAGCTTGTGGCTAAGTACTAACAGCCGCACAGGTCGATCCATCAGGTTAAGCTACACTCGCCGGGGTTGGTCCATGGATAGGTGACCATTTCTACATACCGAAACTCTTCCGTGCCTCTGAAAGCACGTTAAGCCGTTGGTCCCGGCTGTCATTCATGGATCTTTGACAGTAGTTACGGGTCGTCAGAAGCCCGAAAGTCTGACAACCAGTCTTACCAAGGGGTATCGTATTACCTAGTTACTGGGTTGTGGAGGTCAGATAGGCAGTCGCTCCATGTAAAATACTGGTATTCAGCTGCATCCGATTAGACTGGAAGCCAACCCGAACATAGTTGAGAAAGGGCTAGGCTGATTGACTCTCGAGCGGTGAGTCCGACCAACATCGTATTATTATGTTATCGATTCCTCTGCCAATTTTGTATCTCCATATAACATTGGTAACCATATTACTCACCTCGCTAGTGGATCGTCGGCTGGAAGTCTCACTGACTTCGCCGGTCTCCGCGGTCTCACTCTCTGGTGCATCAGTCACCGTGCTCGTGATAATTTCCTATAACAAACAATAGTCATCATCAGTTTAATTTACATAATGTTGTATGGAGCCTGCAATGCTGGTGAAGACCAAGCAAATCAGAGAATGAAAATAAAGATGCAAAAGGAAATGCTTGAGTAAAATGCTTTTCGGCCAGGAGGAGTCAGACACCTGACTAAAAAGTACTCGTATGTTCAAACCTTTGGCCATAATCAGGTACTTACAGTAGTAGTAGTATCCTGTGAGAAGGCAGCATGGGTGGTGGAATCATGTGGCGTGACAGACGCAGCAGACGGCACGGGTGACGCACTGGCAGACGCAGAGGGGGGCGCGGAGGGGGGCACGGACGCGGAGGGGGAGGGGCCGCGGGTGCTGCTGGATGAGGACTCCTCGATCTCACTGGCTTCACTCGCTTCGTCGTCGGCTTCTAGGCTTTCCTTGACGCCGTTTGAGGTCTGAAAGGCGATAGTGGCGAAGTTATTTTGAGATTCACAGATATGGAAGTACATTGTAAGAAAAAATGCAATATTTAAAATAAAAAAAGCTCCAAATAGACACTACTACAACCACAAAATAACAACAGCTCACAAAATTTATAAATAGGCGCGTAGATGTAAGTTACATTCCTACATACAGAATGGATTCATTCTTTGCCATGGTATACTACCAAAGTAAAACGAAAAAGTTTAATAATAACAGTGATTTTCGGGGTTGTCGTATACTGTTGACTTCAAAAACGTACATACTGGCTTGACCCAATGTTAATCAATGATGTTTTTTAGTAAATCTAGTAAATTCCTCAGAAAGGGACCGTCAAATATTTCAAAGCCTTACCTTAGCCCGTTCATTCTGGATGTCCTGTCGCTGTCGGGTGCGCTGGTCTCGCTTAGCGTTGAGCTGGTCGCGGGCTGCCTGTTCACGCTGAACCTCAGCCTCAATGCGGTCCAATAACAGCTCCTCAGCTTCAGGGGTCATCGACATCAGGGATACCGCCATGTCGTCCTTGGATTGCATCGACTAGAATGTTAGAATTTATCTTGTGTCACCAAGAGCAGAAGCGTAAACTAGATTTAATAACTCTTGGTAACCATCAGGTAAGGGAAATTGAAAGATGCAGAATTCAAGATTCAAGGTATTAAAATGATCACCATTCGAAAATAGGGATATGGAATTAAGGAGTGAGAGAGATCTTAGTCTTAATAAATAACACAATTTTCAACCTACATTTCTTACCTGGACGTAGTCTTCAATAGCAGTTCCGATATTAGCGTACAGATGAGGGCGACGACGGAGAGCGGAAAGGGCACGCTGGAGAGCTCGGTCAGCATCCTGTGTGACAAAAGTATTGTATGAATACATCAACTTAAAGAGTGATAGATAGAAGAAATGATAAAGATTCAATTAGATTGCAATTAGATGATAGGTCACCTGACACCTATATATCAAATATGTCACGATATCTTCGATCGATCACATAGTCTAGTTGAACTCTTAAACTTTATTAGCTTTATATTGTATTGTTTCGTGTGAAGCATAAGGGGAAATCGCCCATCCGATTTGTTGCACGTATATACCTGCAGTCGGTCGGCAGCACTGGACCGCTCGGCAGCAGCAGCCTCCCTGCCGTTGGCGGCGGCGCGGCGCCAGGCGGCGAGGGCGCCGCTGCGCTCGGCTGCTAGCGCACGAACAAGACGCTGCAAGCACTTCTGAACGCGGTGAGCCTGTACAAATAGAAAAATAAACATGTACAATCAGAATTTATGAAGGTAATGTAGTCTTGTCTGTTTAGATTAAGCCACATGTTGGTCGAAAAAACATTGATCCCGAAATAGAATCTTTGAGGACTGCAGCTCTGGCTATTGATATGGCAAATTAATCATTACACACGAATTCTCAATGGTAAGCCTCACGATTCATACAGTTAGAATTCGTAGACGTCCAAAGATAACCACTTAAGATAGAATAAGACTAAAGACAACATTTAAGGTTTTTAAATAAAACAATCAACTTAAATATACCCTTAAAATCACTGTATATGAAGCTAAAGAATTTGATCATCTTCTTTACAAACTCTAATTTGATATACTAGTACTTACATTGGGTGGGGTGTCCCGGAGTGAGCGAGTGTAGCATGCAAGTGCGGTGCGGCGACGTTGAGCGAGGTGAGCCAACACACGTTGTTGATGCAAGGCGGCCAGGCGCCGACGTTCAGCTACGCCTTCCTCTTCCAAAGTCTGAGGAATGGAGTTGAAATCGTTTAGTGTAAAGTGATGGTTAAAACTGTACATATGTTACTCAATACTTAATTATTTATTGCATTCGACAATGTGTACTTTTGCGGTAACTTTTATGAGATAATTATGGACCCTGATGGGCACAGTAAAATAGAGGGAGAGAATGCATCAGTCTTCTTGACTCTTATGTTCTTTGTCACTAGTTGAATTTTCCGCGAACTTTTGAACTACATTATAATAATATTAGGGAAGCTAAAAACAAAATATGAGCAGGCAAAAAGTTTCCCACTAATTATATAATTTCTTTTTATGGTACGGAACACTATAGAAAACAAATCGACAACAGTAAAAAGCTAATTTTGTATTAATATTTTGGTAAGTTACGTTACAATCAACTTATTAATTCATTATTTTAAACGGCTAAGTAAGTACTTATGTTTCCATTACCAAAATTACCTGAATATTAGATTGGAACTTAGCAGTCATGCGCTGGCGGAAGGTCTGTGCGGCGGCGGGGTCGTTGCTCATCATCTGCTGGTACCGGTCCTCAAGCTCCGACCATTCCTTCATCACCTTGGTAATCTGCCACACAAAATAGTTACATTCATATTTCGTTAGTTACAAAACAAAACATGGTTTTTCTGTACATTATTTGAATATCGTTGACCAAACCCATGGCCTCGTAATGCCTATTCTTTATATCATCTGATATTTTCAAACTTCATTACCAAAGTACGTATTATCTTTACTAATTTTTTCGCCAACCAATCACAATAGCTTACATGAAAGACACACTAGATTAGCTGATTCAGTGACTTGATCAGTTCTTCAGAAGCCACTAATTAGACACTGATATATAAATATTAGTAGAGTAAATAGAAAATTCAGTAAGTACTGGCAAATCAAAACTTTCAATTCATTTATTCAGAAAAAATCGATAGTTATAACAACAGAAAAATTATAATTTAGAATTTTGTCGGAAAATAAATACATGTTCGATCGGACTCAAATTTTTTGTCTCTTTTAACAGTTCTCACCTTTTCACGGTGCGTCTCCTCCAGCCTCTGCTGCGCATCCTTGTAGCTCTGATGTTCAGTACGAGGGTCAAAGTGCGAGAAGTAAGGGTCAGAGGTAGCGGAAGAAGCCTGCAAACAATATAACAATCAGTCTTAACATTAACGTTGCCACGCTAATGGATGCAACATTGGAAGACAGTGATGTCTTGTCTTGCTTGAGATGTTCTGTCTTTCAAAAGTTCAATTAGTTTAATTGTTCGAGTATTTCACCATTTATCTATATCTGGCAGGGGATTTTATTCGCTTCTTCTTCTTTCCATTTTCTAATTGAATTTTAATGTTTTAAATGTGCTTATTTCCTGCCCAATTTACAGTAGTGAAGTTGAACTTGAATTCTTGAATTATAGTTTTAACTTTCATTTGGTTGGTCTTTTCATTATGTGGTCCTGGTCTTTTGTTCCGCACTAAGAAAGAATACTATTAATGGTATAATACAACTTACCGTAGTGGTCGTGGTGGTGGTAGTAGTGGTCGTGGTAGTTGATGGTTGAGATGAGGTCTCAGGACGTGGCCAAGAGTTGTCATCACCATCCGTATAATCGTCATCTTCGGCGTCATCATCGCGAGATAAGTCAGCATCTTCGTCTTCATCCATGTCTGGAAATTAAGAAGTTTTAGGTTTGCGTTCTGATTGTTTTGCTTCTATGATAACCATTGTTCCAAAATATTTAAAGATATTAGCTGTATGCATTTGAGAAACAAGCATGAACGAACGAGCAAGAACGCACATTTATAAAGAAATCTTGTTATAAGATTTCGCGAGTAACCTGACCTGACAACCTGTAATCTTTTTTGCATTCATCACCACTATATTCAGTAGAAAAGCACCCACATTTTTGTAAAGAAATATAGAATTTATAGATTCCTTACCGTCATCCGTATCGTCATCGTCATCATCATCGCTGAGGTTCAGGGTGTCGTCATCATCATCGTCATCCAAAGCGTCATCATCATCCAAAAGATCGTCATCACGCTCATCCATCGCTGCTGAAGCTGCAAGCATTTCTTCACCTCCGGGACTGACGGGGACGCCTACATCCATGGGCTTGTGCATCTTCACGTTTTCTGAAAATTTAAAAAAAATTATGAGCCATCTTTGCTAAGGTTTCTTTACTAGCAAAGTAGCAATAGACACTTTAATTTAATATGACTTGGCAATTTCTATGGTTTTTCATTGTAAACTAACAAAAACTGTAAGATGATGCGGCTAGATATTCGGGACTCTTCAGATTTAATGCTGACACTTACCCTTAAAATGTTTTGGGCAACAGACGAATTCAACACCAGAGAACAGGCTAATTCCACAAGGCAGCAGCATCGCAAAGGTCCTGAGTTTCAATCCCCTCTGGGCGCAAGCACGTCCAGCCGTGGCGTTCCACCTCGCAAACTGCCAGCATCGGGACTGGTTGTGGATGTGGTCAAACAGACAGCTTTCCGGCACCAGGAGCGCGTCCGATTGGAATGGACCTTCTGCCGCCAAACACTCTTTGTAGTTATGCATTGTAGGTGGGCGTAAGTGGAAATGGAGGATGAGAGGGTTCAAGCAATACGTATGAGGAAAAGACGGGTTTTAATGGGTTTACACTTTTAGTAGATGACGAAGGTTGTCTGTCGCATTATTATTAATGCTAAAAGTCATAATAAACAAGACAGTAAACCCCATATTTTCTTACCACGATAATTCTCGTAGTTCATTTTCATCGTCTTCGCTATACCACAATAATTTAGGCGACCCTTTACACACCAACCTTAGTCGCCTACAGAATAACAATATACTTTAGACAAACTTCCTTTTGAACTCATAAGTCGGAAGTCACCTTATAAGTCGATAACCCTATCAAATGACAAAGTAATCAAATATCAGTATTAGATACGTACCAAGACAACGGAAAGGCTTCACCCATCGAGTGACCTTGCACTTGGCCGCGTTGCTGGTACCCAGCTTGCACCAGTTGCTGACCTTTACGTAGTGGGAGGCTTCCACGATGTTGGTGATATCGTGGCTCGGGTATACCTGGAAGGACAAAAAGGATTCAGAATAAATAAGCATTTATAGTCGGATTACCAGAAAGATAAACGGATATGGAGAATATGGATCTTTTGTCTGAATATGTTGGTATGGTTGAAGGCAATAGCCTTCCCAGCCTCCTAATAAGTATACGCCTCAGCCTATCTATTCCGGAAAATACAGGGCATGATTTTTTGTAAGATTCTAATTCTATGACAATGTTCTGATGACTTGTGAACTGTGATAGTGGATGAGTTGAAAATACGTAGCGAACTAGGTAGGAATTCTCAACTGTAGAAATATGAGTTCCATGATTTAAGGTTTTATTACAAGAATCCTCTAGCTCCTACTTTTTTGTAACAGCAAAATCAGCAATTCTCCACCAATGTTAATATTTAGCATGATTGGCTAACAACGCAGGGGTGGCCAATTTTACAGACATTAGTCAATTTAATTAGGGTTAAATCGAAATTGTCTGGTGGCAGCTGCGAGCGGCAGTAACATCGTCCCTTTTATAACCTCTGCCTAGACACATTCCATCCCAAATCAGGCATACCATAAAATAAAGGAATTTGGCAATTTAAAAGGGACCTACATATCTCTGCGCGTAGGCATTAACACTCTCTCTCTAATTATTTGGCTTGGTACCTACTAGACTACATAGTTATATTTGTATCAGATTTAAATCTTGGTCAGTCGATTTTTTCTACTGTAGAATGAAGATAGTGGATTAAGCAGGATGAATTTAAATTTTTATAAATGTGAGTACCATGGAGCCGTTTATTATGTTATTATGATATATGTTGACTTGAAAGAGCATGGCAGTTGAGAGTATGTCGAGGGGGTTGGATCATTCGGTTCCGTACGAAATAGTTGTGCTGGATGATGCTGATCCATGTGTCATGTTCGTGAACGGGCGTCGTCAGTTGAGACTGGTCATCTCTTGTCTGCCAGGGCTTATTTTTAATCTTATATTTTGTATTGTTTTTGATATTATATTTTTTACATTGTTCTCACATATAGAAGCAACAAGAATAATGTACCCAGGATTTTGTAATAACTATATTGAAAGGAGTGTCCTTGGAGTTTTATGCCCGTTCTTCTCCATAGAGATCTACGTTTTGGAATGGGCAACTGGCTTCAACTTTCTAACTAACTGACCGACTCTTTGACAATTCAAAAGTGCCTGTAAATGGTTTAATTGCAACAAATGCTTTGAGTTTGAGTATGAATTCCAGGTAACATTGATCGCTATAAAGATATCTGTGAAACTAAAATCATCAGAATGTATCTAAATCTTAGTGTAATATTAGTAGGTACAGGAAACCATAATAATTATGTCGAAATATCAACGTATAGGAAACCCAAAACATTTTAAGGATCAATTACGTAACAGATGGTTTACGTAACCCATGGAAAATAGGGATGATACCTGGGTCAAAAAAAAGAAATTCTATTTAGTACGTCAGTCAGATAATAAAAAAATATTAGACACGTATTTTTTTGCTTCATCATATTAATAAAAAAATACTTAAATAAAACGCATTAAAGTTGGGGAATAAGGGTCGCTACGTCACAAGTAAGTATAAAATCTACATACTAGTGACGTCATGGCACATTTTAACGCCGTAATCTCTTGATAGCGTAAAAAAAGAAAAAATACGTGTCCAATATTTTCTAATAATCTACAAGACGGACAAAAATATATTTTTGTTATCATCCCTATTACCGTTAGTTAGCAATTAGTTTCAGCGAATTAGTTAGTGGTAAGTATGTGTACTGTTTGTTAAGCGGTACAGTAACGAGATTAGACGGTATGGTCGATAAGTCGTGTTCACGGTGACCAGCACGAGGCTATGACTGTCTTCATCGTGTACCTATCATTTACGATTCATTCAATCACTTAGCTTGTTTTGATATAGGGACAAATAGTCACAAACTTTTTATTTATTTTTTAGGGTCACCAACAATCAGATGCTCATAATATTTAAAAAAAACCCTTGCTTACTGTCGTCTTGTGTCACATTTTTTACGGGTAAGCACCACACACGCCTGAAAGTTATGATAGACAATCTTATACTCAACCGAAAAGATAAATCTATTTTCTGGATGATATTCTCTTATAGATAAGAATTAAAACAACTCATTTCCCTGTCCACAATTTTTATAAATTAGCATTGAAATCGAGACATCAATTTAGTTCCATGCAAAATACAATAGACGTAGATATATTTATATTCCGCTTAAATTTTATTTCCGATTTTAAGAGTCATAAAAAACCCTGTAAGATATTGACACGTGTTTCACCTCTCAACGAGGCATCCTCAGGATGACGATTGACTTGTCGCGAACCCGAAGACGGCGCGGGCGTGCTGTCACGCTGAGCGCCAGACGCAGAGTAAGAGAGAGACAGTTCAGTTGAGTGAAAGGGAGAGTTTTCTGTCGATTTCTTACAGGGTTTTTAATTACTCTTTAGGAATAGGTTACTAAATATAACTACGTCTGTTGTATTTTATAATGGATTTCCGCAAGGTCACGCCTGAATCAATTAACTATCTTTATTCGGTATCTTTCAGTTTAAGAAAAAATGCTGTTATTGCTCATAGGATTTAGTGAATTTCACAATGACCAGCGATTAATTGAAAAAGGTGTCTTTGAATTGCTGAGTGTGGTGTCATTACTATTCTTCTTTTCGTGTAGTTAGTGACTAACCTGGAGTTAGAGTTTTAAAGCCGCACATGGGCCTCTGACTTGTTTTCACATGCCGTCGAGAAATATCTCTCAGGCATGCCGGTTTCCTCACGATGTTTTCCTTCAGCGTTTTTGAAGCAAGTGATAATTATACAATACGCACATGAATCCGAAAAGACAGAGGTGCGTGCCTTGGGTTCGAACTCGAGACCTATGACTTGGCAGTCTGACTGTCACACCACTAGGCTATCACTGAGGACTGGTGTCTTTTAATTGAGGACATACTACATATCAAGTACAATCAGTTACCTTCTTGCAGTAGTCGAGGATCTCCATCTTGTCCTTGAGGCAATTGTGAGGCTTGGTGGTAAGGTCGGGCGTCCATCGTCCAGCGGCTGACATGTACTGGGGGTGGTAAGTGCCTCCCGCCTCGCAGAGTACTGCTACCTGGGGCTCTGCCCCGCTGCTAGCCTGCAACAAGGTAAACAGCAGATTTAATAAAAACGACAGGGAAAATATGTTTACAAGTACGATTTTAACAGATAAAATTTAAAATATAACACAAACATTTCCTCATTTCTCTTTCCTACTCCATCACCAGACTCTGTTCACCATCTATCTAAGCTATTCATTGAGACCATTCCAATGAGCCCAAACAGGATATATGTACTGTAAGTTGGTAAGGGAGTTGCGTATCCTGCAAAGTCCAGGTGATGTTGCAGCATCAGTTCAAGGTTCAATACCAAATTTCAAATCGATCAGACCTATGGAAGATACTCACATCCATTCATCAACTAGAAAAGAGCTGATAATCTTCAAACGGCTGAATCGATTTTGATAAAACATATCTAAGAACCATCGCTAGAAAACGTGCTTTCAAATAAAAAAAACCGCATTCAAATCGGTTCATCCGTTTAAGAGCTACGGTGAGACAGACACACAGAAGACACATAGCAGTCAAACTTATAAGTTATAACTCTCTTTTTGCGTTGGGGGTTAAAAATAGGTGAGGTGTCGTTGATAAAAAACGAACAAGAAGGAACAAAGTAATCATTCTCTGGCCCTTATCAAAATTTATTTGGGGTCGGCGAAAAATGTCTTCCATATTCCATTCATTCCATAGGAAGGAACAACATATGAAGGAAAAAAAAATACTACCAATGTTAAAAAATAAAACCAATCAGCTTGTGTATGTGTAACACTATTAACTTGTAATAAATCTAAATCGGGTAAAAATAAGAGTCTAGTAAAACTCTTATTTTTACCCGACTACGGCGAAGCAAAAAGGAGGGTTATGATTTTGACCCGTATACAATGTATGTATGTTCATTTGTTACCTCATAACTTTCTAAACTACCGATTATAGTTTGACAAATGAGGTATCATTGGGAAGTGTCTTGATCGTCCGCTGGTTATTGGCTTTGTGACGTTATATTAAATGTAATATGGCGCCCTCTAGAGAACATAAAGTAATGAACTAAAAAAAAGTTTTTAATTGTGCCATGTTGGGTATCAAATGAAAGGGCTTGACGAGCACATTACAAATAGGTATAGGATATTTTATAAGTAAATAAATATGTTTAAATTGTAAAAAACAAGCAAAAGTGAGACTGTGCTACGTACGGCGGCGGTTGTAAAATGAAAACCTATATACAATAAAATCCTAACATAAAAAAAGTTAAAGCTGCTCTGCAAATACTTTATCACGAAATTATTATTATTGAGTTTCATAAATTCATCTTCAATGAGCTAATCATAATGTTGAAATCAATAAATACAGTCTTTGAATCCTAAATTTTCTAAATCTAATTTTGAATTCCTAATTTTGTCGATCAGTTTAAGATTATAATGTTAGAAGGATATCCAGTCGGATCTTTTTATTTACAGAACCTCGTCAATATCTCCGTAACGTTAACAGTACCTACAAATTAGTATAAAAATACTCAAAGTCAGTCAGGTAAATTCGCTGCTATAATTACCTAGTTAAGCATATTACTTAACTAGAAAAAGGTACCGAAATATTAATGCCACCAATCAATTTCCTAAGTTGTCCCAACTCTCAGACGCATACAGATGTCGGTCAGATTAGTCTAGACAGACCAAAGGGGGAAGCGGGGAGGTTCTGGCCTAGACTCCCCCTTTGGTCCCCTAGACTGGTTATTAAAGAAAACAGACCGGGTCGTTGTTCCCCAAATCGATTAGTATTATTATCTCTGAAAAATTGAAATGGGTTTTAGATATTATCCGCATAAAAATGATAAGGTAAAGTAATTAGGTTTAAGGTTCTTATATAAAACCTTTTGCGGTATAATTATTACTTAGGAATTTAGGGTTATTAAGAGTAAAATTCTTGATCAATCTTTTAAAGAAATTAATGAAACATTGTTCGCGATTTCTAGAAATTTTGTAGCCCTTGCGAATCAAAATATACAAATCGATTTTTATCAATTTTTCTACCAAAAACAAATAAGCACCAAGTAATCAACATAAAGTACAATACACTGGATAGCATTAAAAATTCAAATGCTTTAAAAAATGCAACAACATCGTTTGCACGAAACAGAACAAGCAAAGGGCAACAACCCGTAAACAACCTAATACACGTCAGCCCTACCAACGGTTTTCCATTACCTTTGCTATACATTGCATTTTCAAACCTATTGTTAATCGATCGTTCGTAAACAAAGAGGGCAATGTACCTTGATAGCAGACTAAGCGTCGAAATAGAACAAAGATATTTAAAGCCACGCTATTCTTGAAATCTAAACAATGAAAGTTAGCGGGCAAAGTAAACAAAAGTTAAAAAAAAAATATATCGTATCCAATATGTTAATTCCTAACAATGTTGTTTTAAAAAGTGTTTCGATTAACCCTTTTTAAGGCAAAGATTTTGTTAATTTAGCCAAAAGGTACGTTTGCCATTCCACAAAGTTAATTTACAAAAACAATATTATAAAAGGATTAATTTTTGCTTAGCATAATATAGCTTCTGCTTTTCATGAAGGCTGTAATAATAAAAATATATTCCGTCTGTTTTAACGGGGAAGGGATCGTTAAGTCTCGTCGTAAAGACGTTTTTACAGTTTTTTCTGCCGGATCGATTTTTCATAAAAACGAAGAAAGATTTGTCTTTATCAGATCCTGAAAACACTGAAATATGACTGAAAAGACTTGTTTGATTTTTATCGATGAAGAAATATTGCTTCCTTGAATTGAAAAACTTTGGACATTTATACGGTAGCAATTTAATTTTCTTATTCCAGAATACAATTCCACGAAGATGCGGTGTTTTTCACCAAAAGGTACAATTTATTTCATGAACAGAAGATATTTTTTTCTTCAAAGTACGTACATTTTTTCGGAAGCCGACTCCAACATAGCTAGGAAAAGGCTCGGCAGATTTTTTTTTTTTTTTCGTAAAGCTTTGGTCTACCTACATTGTGGAAGTCAAGTGGAATAGAAAGGATGTCTGAGTTTAAAAAAAGAAATTCTATTTAGTCCGTCAGTCAGATAATAAAAAATATTAGACACGTATTTTTTGCTTTATCATATTAATAAAAAATTACTTGGATAAAACGTATTAAAGTTGGGGAGTAGGGGTCGCTACGCCACAAGTAAGTATAAAATCTACATACTCGTGACGTCATGGCACATTTTAACTCAATGTATCGCCGTAATCTTTTGATTACGTAAAAAAGAAAAAATATGTGTCCAATATTTTTTAAGAATCTATCTGACGGACAATATTTTGTCATCATCCCAATTCTGGCAACGTCTGCACCTTGAAAACTGGAGAAAAAGCTTTGGTGGAACATGGCGACAGACGATGGAAAATAGGGGTTTCATTTAAAATATTTTATTAACATTTTGCCAATACTGTGTTATAATTATTATTATAAAAAAGTAATATTTTTTTTCAAAAACGGTGTTTTAATATTTTGCCAATACTGTGTTTTATTATTATTCGAAATTAAATAAAACCCCTATTTTCCATCATCACCATTTTCCACCAAAGTTTTTTCACCAGTTTGCTCGACGTTAACAGAATTCCACTTGACTTGTTACAGTTAATTACAGACTTTTCACTTCGCCATCTCTCTGTTAGTTAATTAAAGCAGTCCGACATTTTGGTTAAAATTGTCTGTTTTGTAAGAACTCAGAAGCGAGTTGGTTGTGTTTTTAGTACAAGTTATTATAAAACAACAACTCAAGAGTTTTAACAATTATTATTATTCTTTGATGTTTTATAAAATTTATGGTCAGCCTTTCTGAAGTTAGTAGAAGAAAGAATATGTTTTTTATTCTTGTGAAAAATACTTGTCTCAAAAAATTCCAATCAATTCCATATTTGGTTTTTTTAATGAATTTTGATTTGTAATAACATTAGGTGTTTTAAACACTGTTTTATTATTAGTTTGTTCAGCGGGTATCATTTAAGTAGATTCGTATTTTTAACATGGTACGTACATTAAAATAATAAATATAATAATTATGTAAAAAAACAAAAGATTGTTTTATAATTAATTTAATCAGTTGGTAATTTTCGTTTACAAAAAAGTTAAAAATATAGATGCAGATGTTACCCTCATTGCATCACTGTTCGAAATTCAAACATTATAATCTAGTCGTGTTTGTTTTTCGTCTATTGTTTTAATGTTTTAACTATCCCCTATGCTACGGCTACATTGGTGCCGATTCTCTTGTTCACAAACTAAACTAAATTTAAGTTCAGAGTTCAGTTCTAAATTTAACTAAACTTGTATGGAGTAGTGACAGGCGCTGATTAATTTGACAGGACTAAACTAAAATTTATCTTCTGCCCTTTTCTTTATGAAATGGAAAGAAAAAGATGCACTGAACTTAAATTTAGTTTAGTTTGTGAACAAGGGAATCGACACCAGTGTCGCACTAACGCAAACTATACTTCGCGCGCTCTATGTTGCTTAGGGAGACGTCGAGCGGTGTGCGAGAGAGAGCGCGCGCGAAGTCTAGACAATGTGGCACCAGCATTATTGTTTTGATTGAGATAAGCAGAAGTGTTATTTGAAGTGAAAGTACCATCTTGATTTAAATAATTATAATAATCGGGGGATAAGAATAGGGGAGGACCAAAGAAACGATGGAGGGACTGTGTAAAAAGTTATTGCTAGAAAAGGGGTGAATACTAAGATGACGACTAAAGAAAATTATGGAAGAAAATCTCGTGGGGTAGAATTTGCAAATATAGCCGTAATTGCGACTGAATTCTCAAGCTCATCACACACATTGAAGATAATCCTATTCTATTAAATGAGCAATATTTGTATACACCGTGACATTTTAGCCGTCTTACAAAAGCAGCCCACTTCATGTATCCAATGACTAAAATCATTCATAAAAAAAAAAAAATAATATATTGTAACAATTTTTTAATTGCTTGTAGAGGTATTTTATGGTATTTTATGTCGAGTACATTGAGTAGCCCTTTTTGTCACGAAGTATATTTATTTTTTATTTTTATGAATGACTATTAATCATTGAATATATGAAGTGGGCTGCTTTTGTAAGACGACTAAAATGTCACGGTATATATTAAGTATTTTAATAACTGACAGAGAATTTCAACACACGGGGGATCAGAATCATGTACTGAATCCATGGTAACAGTTTTCGCGTCGATGTCCCTGCCACCCTGTATATTTGTGATTCGTTTTCGAAAATGGCTCTAACGATTTCGATGAAAGTTGCAGTACAGGAGCGAAAAATCGGTCTAGCTGGGTCTCGTATCTGGGAAAATTTGTTTTCTCTATTTTCACAGCCTCGATAATGTGATACAACGTTGGTATACCTGGAGGATATGTTTATCTATTTTCTCCCGAGAAGAGCTCGGTCGACCAGGTACTATTATTATACTAAAGCGCTTAAAAATCTTGGTAAATATATATTAAGTATCTAAACTGTGTGTGGTGGTCCATTAAATTAATTGTACGTTAAGCGATATGTCGAAGATAATATATATTTTGTATTATCTTCAAAGTGTGTGAAGATCTTAAACATTTCACAAAATATACTAGGCTCACATAGATCTAAACAAGTTGCTGCCACAGCCAAGTAAATAACAGCAAACTTCTAACATTTCAGTTTCAATTGTACAAACTCGTGGGTACTTAGTACAAATGATAGGTAGTTTCTTGAATAGTTCTTAGGTATTAGTTAGGGCACGTCTTCAGAACTTAGAACTTAGCTCGTTAGTACACTGAGTGACAAGAGCCATCCACTGTAAAGTTTTAGAGGGTAGGTAGTGTACGTACAACGAATTTGTCAAACCCCCCTTAGTTTGACAAATTAGTGTGATGAATAAAACCAACTCAAGTCCCCGAAACGATCAATTGCAATTGTCAATTTTTACGTGATTGATGCACATTGATATTGTTGAAAATGTTATACAAAATGACATGATTAATTTGCAAAGTATTATAATTATTTTAATTATTGTGAATGTGAGGGCTAACCATGTGGATATTTTTTTTTTGTTTTTTCTTTCTCAGTTAGTTTTAGTGATAGTCTGGCAGTTTGAGTAGTTTGCCCCCAAATGGCCTGACCAAGATTATGTCAGGACTTTAAAAGAGACTGTGACCTCTGGTTTGTTTCGGCCTTTCTTCTCAGAATAGTCAGATAGGAAACGCCGAACTCATCTAGCTTATATTTTTAATATGACGTGTAAAAGTGATTCCGAAATCCTCTTTACAGAATAAACAATTTCATTTAATTTCAATTTATTTCATTGATGCGCAAATTGATCGTCTACCAAATACAATATTAATACAATTGCAATTTATATTTTCGGGGACCCTTAATACTTGAGTTGGTACACATACCAACTCAAGTATTAAGGGTCCCCGAAAATATCAATTCAATATATCGTTGTAAGGTTTTATGGTAAAAGTTTAGAGTTTACAGTTTGATAGTAAATTGATACGTATCAATTTGCTGAAAAGCGTCGATGAAAATGCTACCTACTGTTAATTAAAATCTTACAACCAATATGAAATATAATTTGATTCATCTCATTGCTATCATAATATTTCATTTGAAATTATGAGATTCTAAGGGTGTCTACACAGTATAGCGGCCTAATCGCTGATTGAGCCCCAGCCCACCCCACCGGGGCTTAACCACTGAGCTCATTTTAAACAAAAGTTGTCCGACTTGCAACGTTCTGAAGCGGAACCTAACCTAACCCGCCGGCAACCCTGTTCTTCCGGCTTTGGTGTGGAGACACCTTAATGGATAGCCTGAAGATAGTAATTATGCCTAGTTTTTCCTTGGATCCCTAATCGAAAGCAAAATGCAAACAGCGACCAATTCAATTTACTGAACCATGAAAAATTCTTGAACAACTTGACATTTCTGTTTTTTTTTTTTTAAACAAAGTCTTTGAAAAAATAATACTGCCATTTGAAAACAGAACAATAAACATGGAATAAATACAGGCTGCTCTATTTAAGTCGGACTTGTCGACTGCGAGTCGGTACACGTTGGCTTGACTCGACGGAGAAAAGCCGAAGAGGAACTGGGGAACGGAGGAACGGTAAGTGCAAACTCTGGTATTGTAAAACGGAAAGTTCTTAGGAATTACGTCCGGAACAGGGCTGCTCTAGCCTATTTAATTCCCGATATTGCGCAAAACCTCTTGGTTAGAATTAGGCATAATTTTAATAATTGAGTCTTGTTTGGTCGAGTTAACATCTAGCTCTGTTTGGTGAAATTATTAGGGTCAATTAATTAATGGGTTTCTGTAACTATAATTTTGGTTGGGAATGTTTACCGTTTAAACAGACTTTGTGAATCGTTGTTTAACTCAATTTGATATTGATATTCTCTTAATAAAACGAACTAAATTCGTTGTGATAAATAATTTTGTCAAGTAGGTTTATAACTTTAAGTATTTTTCTAAATTAATTCCCTACTTAAGTATATGAAAAATTTTAGGAATTATCTTCAAATCTGAAGCTAGAAGTTAATAAAATAAAAGGTATTTATTACGCCGTAATAAAACTATCAGATTCAGTGAGTCACGGATTCATGCTGACCCTGCAAAGTTATTAACAACTGCGTGTATCGGGTTCAAGACTTTAATCTTTCCACACCACCCTGTAGGTAATAAAAGCTAGTAAAATATAGCGGGATACTTTACCCGTCATACTGTACGAGATTATGCTAGAATTAAGTGCCCGCGTGATTTATGATGTTAGTACATATTTTTATGACTTAAATATTAAGGCTAAGGAACCCTAAACTTTCATGACTCACATAAAGGGTCCGGGAGGGTAATGTGGTACTTCTTAAATGGTACTACATGACATTTTGTAAGTGTTTGGAAGTATTAATGTGATCGCTTAGTAGTAGATAACATATTATAATATCACATCTATATTCAACGAAGAGGAATGTAGAGTAGACCCATAGATAGGTATTTCACCAGTAACGTTGACTTAAAACTCATGTACCTAATAGGTGGCGAGCCTATTCCCACTAAGCAGGGATTGATCAAGACTATTGATTTACGTGTTCTGAATATCAGTGTATATCATAAGATCCAAATTCAAAGACGTACAATTTATAAGGTGCTAGCTGAGATATAGTCACTCAATATCGGGATGACCTTTTTTTTGGGTAGTTTTCTAAAGATTAAACTTAACTAGATCGATTTATCGCCACCGAAACACCATGCATACAAAATTTAATGAAAATCGTTGGAGCCGTTTCCGAGATTGATATTATATGTATACAAGAATTGCTCGTTTAAAGGCATTAGAATCTATTGATAAATCGAATCATCGCGAAAGTAACTTCACCTACACACACACGAACACAAAAAGCTCCATACATGGTTATTAGAAATACGTAGCCCCTACAAATCTGCCATTATGTTAAAAGCTTATTAATTAAGACCGTGCCGTGACGTATTAAATTTAATCATTTCGTAATTAACGATCGCTAATGTTGGAGAACACTTCATCACCTGTGTTTTGAAGAGGGTTTTATGGGGAAAAGTAATGTTTGTATGACGTCAGCTTTTAACAGCTCTTTTATTTCAAAATACTGTTTTAATTGTACGTGAATCAACATTGCTTTAGTACCTATTTTTTTGTCAATCAATCTTGCAGACCTTTTAGTAAGTTGTCAATTTCTTTTCTTTTTCGAGTGGTAAGTAACTAACCAGGTGTCAGAGTTTTTATGCCGCCCATGGGCCTCTGACTTGGCTTCACATGCCATTGAGAAATATCTCTCAGGCATTCCGATTTCACGATGTTTTCACTCACCGTTTTTGAAGCAAGTGATAATTATACAATACACTCATGAATTCGAAAAATCAGAGGTGCGTGCGTTAGGTTTGAATTCGAGACCAATGACTTGGCACATCACTAGGCTATCACTGCTGTTATCAACGCCACTTATGCAATACTAGAGGAAATTCCATAGAAAACAGGCTGTCCTCAGTATTTTGGCTAAAATACTGAAATATCTCAGTCAGTTTGGAACACAGCAACGCTGCATAGCAGCAGAAATAATAGGTATGATGGTAGAACTTCCCCAAACGAACTCCTTTACAAAAAGCTTAACACGTTCATTCCTGGAGAGTTCACTCAAGTCATATATGGAATGCCGGGAGCCCAAACAGAAGGCTCAAATAAAAAATAAAAATGTAAGTTTTTCTTAGCAAATTCGGAATTATAAACTGTGAAAATAGAATTAGTTGTATATTTTAACAAGATTTCAAAGTCAAAGTCAAATCATTTATTACAAATAGGCACATGTATGGCACTTTGAACGTAAAAATTTATGAAATAATAGAATTGATTCTAGTCGCCCCTTATAAAAGGTCGTTTTCGAACCTAATGCCAGTGACCTCGAGGGTTAACTTTAGCGCAAACGTAATGCCGGTGACCCTCCTGGAGTCAACTTGCAATATGTATGGCGGCATGGCGTATGAGCTCTATGAAAAATAGGTGGAGTCGAAAGTGTTAAACATATTTAGTAGAAGTAACTAAGTCTAGTCTGGATTTGTGCCTAGTTGATATCAATAGGCTAGCCCCTATAACATAGGACTTTTGACGTTAAAAAATGCCTTTTCTGTGCCTATTTAAAATAAATGATTTGACTTTGACTCAAACATAACTGGCGAAATATGGGGGTACTGGGGTACTATAGGTACACCTCTTGCCTAACCCTCCCAGGATTACAGGCGTGATGTTATGTGTGTGTAACTATAATCATGAACTAGTTTCTTCTTTTTCTATAGCCATTGTAGGTAGCTTGTCTTTGTCAACCTATTACAGGCATCCCTCCAGGGGATTATAGATGTGACAATTACATTTATCTAGTTAATTACGTTATTAGCGGCCCCCTGCTGCTTTTGCAAGCGTAAAATTAATTCTACTGAACCTCTTTCCCCCAAAATGATAAAAAAGGTTGGAACTTTTCGAAATTAACCTACATAACAGAGACACGCACAAGTTGGGAAAGTTTTTACGGAAGTACCAGGTGACCCCAAAGCTTATGTCGTGTAGATCTTTGCCGAGTCGTGGGATAAAATACAGGCACTCAAAAGAGAAATTAAAATATTACAACGAATAACAAACATGTTATAAAAATCAAGCAGTTTACTAACAACTAATTTAAACTATCCACTTTTCATTTAACACTTCAAACCAGACGCAAAGTTATCAAATTCTGTTTTAAAGTAGCTATCCTAAACCGATTCTTTAGTCAACTTATAAACTGAGATAGAGATAAAAGTTAGATGTTACATCGCTCTCAAGTGTATTTAATATCGTATCGAACGTACACCGGAGACCGGTGTCAGCGGTGTCAGGGAGTGCCGGGAGTGTCGACACTCAGACTGTCCGATATTGCTAAAGTTGTGCCTTTACAAAATTGTTCCAGCTTATTTAGAAAACTATTTCGATTTGAGACGTTTCCTTTGTTGCTTTGATTGAATTTCCTATCAGACGGTGTGTTGTGGTTGTTTTTGTGCTTTAAAAGCTATTCGGGCTGTTTTGGATTAAAGATGTGATTTGCAGAAGATAGGGAAACCGATTCCTGTGTTAGACAGTTTTGTAATAGCCTTTTGTTTCGTATTGATCATTTAGGCGTTTTTGGTACCAAATTGTTTAAGGTAATAAGTATGTTGCAATCAGTAAGTTTCTAGTTAATCAAAGATAAGAGAAGTCGTAATTTACAAGTTACAAGCCCTATCTTATGGCCCCCATGGCCATGGTTTACGACGCAACATTTATTACCCGAGCCAAACTTTGGACATAGAACATCCTAATTTTGTAACATATGGGAAGCATCCCTACGCGAGCAGCAAATATTTGGAGTAGGAAATTACCAAATAAGCTCCGAAAGTTAGAGTATTATGTCAGAATACAGCAGCGAAACCCTTTTTAACTAATTGTCATGGCATTTTGTTTATTAGATCTGTGTTTGGATCACATTAGGTTGAATGGACTTTGACTTTATCCAAACATGGATAATTTGATACCCAGTAATTTGAGACCCAGCACAGTAGAACACTAAGGTACGAACTACCCTTCTTTTCTACTTCGCTAGACTACCTACTAGATACTAATCTACAATGCAATAGATTTCCATTAATATCGCAGTCTCATTGTATCCTCCAAATACATAGATGATATCACTAAAAGTCTCTTTTCCAGTTTTACATAAAGAAAATAAAAGAAACAAATGCTGTAAACACAATCGAGCATTGTTGGGTAGGTACGGCAGTCGGCAATACTGAACTCATGCCAGTTGGCACCAAAAATGCCGCCCTGCCCTAAGTATCGGCGAATAGTCGCCAACACAAGTATTTATTTTTATGGAACAGGCGAGCTTGGTAGTCGGGTTATGAGGCTCTTATCTGGTTAGGTGGCGTTTAATGCTGGATAGATGGGGTCACTGTGGTTTAAGAGATTTTGGCAAAAGAAAAGGTAATTTTTACGTCTAGGCACTGGCTGCATTTATGTCCATTTAAAGCATGTAAGCAAGCAATTTTTGTGGTATTTCATTGGTATAATTAGGACCAAATATTAATCATGTTTTTAATTTATTTTACTCAATTATTAATAAAGTTTAAACAAATTGCGAAAAAAATACTAAGGACTATAAGATAGGTACTTTAACCAATGTTTTTTAATGTTCAATATCTTTGCCCTAAAATTGGTCCTTGGACCCAAAAAGTTTAGCTTTGAGTTTGTATAATGAAATAACTTGTGTCATACAAGTAATATTCATAATACAAAGTCAAAGCTAAACTTTTGGCAACTGAATATTATTATTATAGATAATAAAACGAGTCTACAAAGTACCTACAAACCCTTTTTGAGTCCTCTCTTGCGTCTCAATTCACAAGTGTTATATGACACATTCGACCCAGACAGCCTTCACTTATTACGCAAGTCATACGAATAAATTAAGTTACTTTTGTAATAACATTATAAAGTACAACGTTATTCTTGTAATATAAATTGATGAAAATTTGAGATACTAGTACTTATAAGCAAGGTATTTACTTAAAATAAGAGCTAATGTATATTGTATATTTCTAAGAAAATTTAATTAAACATGATAAATTATTCTTGGGATTCTAAAATCAAATTAAATAGTTGCTAAAAAACACATCATGATAAATCTTGTCCATATATTTTCAAGATGATAATTTTGAAATAATAAATTGAGGACCAAAATAAAATTGGCTATTTTATAATTATTTGTAGAGAACGCTATTAAATCTGAAATAATAATTTTGACTTTATTCCATTCTAATAAAAGTTTTAAAATACTATGAAAGTTGCAATAACTAAAATCAAATTAGCACTGTAACATTTCAAGCAAAGACTTCTATCATCATCCCAAGAGATTCTTCAAGAATTTTGAAAGTAAAAGAAAATTACAGCCAGGTAGACAGCCTCAGAAAATGCAATCGCTAGACAAATAAAACCAGCCACTAGTGACAGGGCTCCTCCACAAGTCCGGGAACTTGGCACTTTATGCAAATGCATGCAGATCCCGCGGACACTTGTTACTACGACACTAAAGGATCGAGAAAAATAGGGCTGTCACTACTAATTAGTTGCCTCGGTGAGTCGATGCTCGCTGTTATTTAAGTAGATAAATGAGACGAAGAAAAATTGTAGGTTTTGTTCTTTCCATTTTGTTGAATTTAAATAATGTTTTTACAGTTTAGGTCAGTAAAGTCATTTAGATACCCTTGAATACTTTATTTAAAACTCATCGTTATTTAAAACCAGAATTTGAAAAAAATATTCTTCGGAATGAATGAACATCTCTCAGACATAATGAGAATTACATACATTATGTGCATATATAAAGCTAATCTGAAATTTATAAATCATAAATATCAAATGAAATGTATTCAGTCCACGTACAAATTACGTTACAAAAAGGAGATCACACTCAGTTTACACAAATAAAAACATGTACAAATATCCTTCATAAAAATATACTTGACCCTTGTTGACGCTCGAGCATAATATATCACAATTTGAGCTGTCAAGAGTTGACAGCCCTGCCAAGTCCCGGGCTTGGCAAGTCCCGTACTTAAACGTCCTCAGCACTCGCTCCCGAAGTCCCGCGTTTTTTACTTACACGCTCCTTCAGCTCACAACTCGACGGGGAAATTAAAAAAGAAACTCATGCACAGACCGAACGAATGTCTTTTTAATTTGATTTAAATCGACGACAAGTCACGTTCTTTCAGAACTTTAACGTGCGATTCAGATTTATTGTATTTGAAATAAAATTAATAGGAGATACGTTTTTGTGAGAATTGCAGAGTTTTACTGGAATTTTATGGTGTATTTTGTTACATACTGATACAAGAAGAAGCGTAATTCTATGTGAATTTGATCTTACATATAGTTCCATTTACAAATCAAATGACTTCATAATTTAACGAATCGTTTAAAACGCCTTAGATCCTGATCTCTTCACTTGTACCTGTCGCAATATCTCTATTGTCATAAGCCCAAAGGTAAATTCCCATCATTCCGTACATAAATCTCCTTAAATATATCTATTCGGTACGTGTGGCCCTCGTGACTGACTCCTCTCACCTATAGATTCCTTACGGACATGATAAATGGCACCCTCTGAGTGTCTCGACGCGAAAACCATTTGTCTAACAGCCTGAATACTAGGGGCGACGAAAAACTTCTTTATTTACATATTCTACCCTAATGTTGCCAGACGAACCAGGACTTTAGGCGATATTCGATATTTGCCTTCAGAATTTTTCGTAGATAGGTTTTAGAATTTTTATAAAGCGTTCAGGCGCTTCTGTGGAAGCTCTAATGTCTCGTTTCTCGGGAGAGATATTTCATTTTTTTTGCACGCACCATTTAACATAATAGGATAGCGACGGGGAGAAAGTTCTAAATAGGTTAACTTAAATTCCGCGAAAATGTTGAATTTTTCGCTCACAATTTTCTAGGAAAGAGACAATTTATATGGAAAGTCAAAATTATATTTCAACTTAAAAAGTAAGGAAGCTGTCACGTGCCTCTGTAACTACCAACAACATTAACATTTCCACGCCTTATTTTTCTATTCATATAAGTTCTGGCAACACTACCGATCCACGAAGTTAAATATTCACCCACAAGTTTCTCGCCGCACAACTTAGGCAGCCTTTGTAAAGAGGTTTTAATTTTTTAAATAAATTCCTTTATGTAGTACCAGCCGATCGTCTAGCCTGCGGTTATTGCTCGAGCTAAATTTCTTGCTTCTAACTTTTAAATTTCCCAGGGATATAAGGAGCTTATACAGTGAAATTGTTCTCTGGGGGTGGGGAACCTATGTTTTATTCTTGAGTAGACATAAAACTAATGTTGTAAAAGTAGATACATGTATAATTTTTTAAGTTACAGATGAAATATCAGTAGAAACAGATGTTTTCGAGTTTATGCGTAAAGCATTGATTTCGAAAAACGTTATGTAGGACTTGCTGAGTGGTTATTCCAGAAATTCTTTCAGCTTAATTGTTTTCAGAATTTATTAGTAATGCATCAGACATTCCGAGTATTTTAAGTGATTTGTGCAAGTTTAATAGTTTCCTAAACCTATAGGCGGCTTTATTAGATATAAATCTCCTGAATACACATACTGAAGTATCTTCTATGTACCCAAGTAATTTCCTGTTAATATCGTTAATTAATACTTCATAATATGTTGGTAATTATAACAAATAAAACTTATAGAAATGTACAGTGCCCACAAATATTATAACTTTAATTAATTTTACGAGCTAGGCTATCGAACGTATTGTTATAATTATTGCTTGTTAGAAAGTCTTTTCTTTTCATAATTTCAGCAAAATTGTACTTATTTTCAGGTTTATGTGAACTTTATTAAATGGCAGTCGGTAATAATTATGTAACATTTTCTTTTATCGTATAAGCTCACGTTTGTCTCTATCCCTCTTTGTTCGACGATTTTCTTGTAAATAAGTAAATCGAACAGTAATAATAGTAGTAATAAAACGTCACTTTTATATTTCTTAGTTTAATCATTCAACACAATCATAGATAGCACATGATCACTCAGCACAGTTTTACACTTAATATTATGAACGTCTGTACGACTTGACGGTTGGCACCCGAATGCCGTCCACAACTTCAATCTTATAATTCTGACGTTAGTCAATTGAGATACTTTAATCGTAGCAAAATAATGCTAAGTACTTCCGTTTGCTAACTGACGTCAAACTAACTATCGTTTAATATTAATAAACGGAATTGTAATAGAATAAAATAGAGTAACTAAATAAGTTTGGTTACACAAGCATGCTGATTACTTACAAAACAGATACAAAGTTAATTTTATGCCATACATAATATTTCTCAAACACTTCAATTAGGAAAATGTCGAAGTATAAAAGTTACCGTTACCGGCAACAATTTGTTATGTAAACATCGATAATAACTCATGATGAGCACCGGTATATCACTCCGGACGTACCTACCAACTATAAATTAATTTGATCGCCACATAAATTTTATGGGGCGAACGAACTTCATTATAATTTTACGAGGGTATATTGAAAAAAAAAACGATGCTAAGTGCGCACGGAAATTGAGCTAGGGAAATTGATGGGAGGTGGAAGTAAATGTTGTATAGTATTTCTATTTTCTTAATATCCCTCGGGTATCACCGAATTTCCGAATACAAACGAATGCTAATTTCCATGTCCATCAATTATTAGATTTATCGTGTATAATAATTTGAATTCAGAACTAAGTACTTTATTGTTGTTTTGTTTTGATTTCCGTGTGAACTATATAGAGCTGTAAAACTATTTTCCTATCTGACGTGCCTGCGCCTTTAGCGGCCTCCCATTTTTTAAAATAAATTATATTAATTTAAAAGAGTATATAAAGAGTATATATAACAACTCTATATACCTATATAGAGTGCAAGTCGATTGAGAGCGTTCGGTCTGCACCAAGTGCAAAAGGCAACCGATAGAAATCCGACAACTGACGAAACACAAGGTTTGCCGAGCATAGTTTGTCTGTACAAGCAAGTATCTACTTACATTTTAAGGCTCTTTCAAACAGGCGCGACACGGGACGCGACACAAAGGCACAGCTCATCGCGCGCACAAGCCTTTATACCAGAAGAAACCATTTGAAAAAGTTATGGTTGGAATAGACCAAAAACGTTTCTGAGCTGTTTCTTTTCATTATTAGTTCAATCAATACCTATCTCTTTCTCATCATACGGTTTTTAAAGACATTTATTTCTCAAAAAGAATACAATTCACTTAACATGAGAAATACAAGTTAATCTTAGTACTAAATACAATAACTTATGAAGAACGGTGGATACTCGTAAATAATTCTAACAAGTATAGTAGAGGTACAAAAAATATACTGAGGGTAACTAGAAAAAGTAAGTGTACTATTACATGTCGTTTCTTGATGGCAAGTCAATTAAATAGCAAGCTAGTAGCTTTCTAATCATATCTGCAAATGCAAAATAAGTATAGGTACAGTAAGCGCTCAAAAGTGCATGAGCACGCTAATAGTCATATTGCTGTGAACACGCGGTATAGCTCGTACATTTGTATGTGTAAGCAACACGATACACACACCACAGATAACGCAGTTTTGTTCTACACGAAACAACAATATATTTCCGTCGCTTTAAACATGCTAGCACACACGCACTATGCGCGTGAACTTGACCAGTTAATGGCATTGCTAAAATTCGATAGTAACTTAACAAGTGCAGATAGCAGAAAGCGTTAAGCGTTGGTATGGAATTCAAACTGCCTCAGGTTCTAATCTCGTAAAACACAGTGCGGTTTTTTGCAAATATTATTATTTTTGTTTTCGATAATAATATTTTTTAAATATTGCTGCTTTTTTATGTTGTTATTGCAATAAAGGTTTTAGAATAAAAAATGCGTGATATGTGATAACAAAATTAAAAAAATATGTTTATTCGTTATATTTATTTTACATAAGTTAACACACTGCTACAATTATTTATCATTACTTCAGCTGAATAAGATGTGAAATAGATGTCAAGAAACTAGAAGCAGTTTGTATTATTTTGACATATTTAAATTATGAAATATTTTAAATTTTTAATGGATTTTTTCACCATAAACATTAAGCTTTGATCATGGTCGAAGTAATTAAGTAATAAATAAGAATATTAGACTACTTAAAATGTAAAAAACTACTTACAGAATAGGTAATTTTAAGGTTAAATATGGGCAGTTTGTTTATATTTTATTTGTATTAATTATTTTACATTTTATTTGACTTTAGTAAATATTGGTTGTTATTGAGGTTAAAGCTTAAGTATTCATTTTCTTTACGAAAAGAAGATTGAAACTAAACCTCAAATTTTAATCCTAAAATAATACTATTACTAAAATAATATTAAACAATTTCGGTATATCTGCAAGAAATACGACAAACACCCTATTGAAACGTGCTTAAAAAATTCGTTACCATAAATTCATGCATTAACGAATCTGTTGTTTATTAAGTTGGTACGGTCAATATTTTAAGGTCAAAAACGGTTTTCTAGCTGATCTTCAGTGATGCAAGCCTTCAGAGTGCACGGCGAACGGTTCATAATGACGTGTTTTTAATAATTCAGCAAAATATCTCGTTGGTATGAAACCATTTGTTTCATTCACCATTTGACGTCGCTGCTACTCGATAATAAGCCCCTTCCTCATATCTCTTAACCCTCACAGTATTTCTCTAGAACAAAGAAAAACATTGTTTTTATTACACATAATACCTTATTATTTATTATTCACTAATCGAATTAAACCTCACAATGAATTTAAAACTTTAAAGGCATCTTCTGTCTCAACAATACCTCTGTTCTATCAACAATACCCTTGATTAAGATTTGTGTTTAGTAAAATATGAAATATATAAATGATAACACTCACACTTAGTCCGGTTTCATTAGATATTCACTGCACTTTTACGCAGCGCAATAATATTCTCTGATCTGATCTGATCTCTTCAATATATTTTATGCCTGCTTTTTGATAATAATAACCACAACACTGCGCTAAATACTCGTCACCAATATTATCCACGAACCAAAAAGTTCTATTAATTAAATACTCGTAACAAACTGCATCTACCCCACAGAAATCGAAATAATTTACTTAGTTTTTTGTGGTCTACCTGCTAAACTTTAATATTTATGTGAACAAGACGAATGAAACTAAAAACGAATGATTATTATTGAACTAGTCATTGGTTGCAGAGAAAGTGAGTGTGTGTGTGTAATGTGCGTGTCTACAGTATTGTAACAACTTATAGAAGAAGGTCGTAAGTCAAACCGAAGCGTCAGTCTATTGCTTTGTGAGATTGCTCATGGACTTTTGGTCGGTACTGTACCAATACATACCAAACAAAAATGTTACCTTCCTTTACTGCAAGTTTGTAATTTACTTGAATTGTGCAAGGTTTGTACAAGATTTGGCAAAACAAAAATAGTGGCACTCTGGGAGTGCCGACAGAAGTAAAAACTTGAAAAAAAATCGGTACCGCGGTAATCAACGCGTTGATGTCTTTTACTTCACGGTGTCGGTAAATTGCGTTACAGTGTCGCGAAATCAATGGTTTAGTCCCATCTCAAAAATGCCCAACGCGCTTAAAGAAGTTTTCACTTCAAAAAGGTTTTTACTCGTATACATTATTTGAAAAGAAGAAAAACAACACACGTTTCAAAAATCGTCTGCGTGACATCCCTAAACTTGACGTGCCAAGAGAAAACAAAACACAAAGACCACGTTAAAGCTATTGATTTCCCATCAGTACAGGGTAGGTATGTGTATTTGTCACGGCAAACTTTGGAGCCTTCTAAGCGTCGAACAAAGTTGACAAGTTCGGCCCAATATGTGCTCACACTAAGTTTCCCCAAACTAAAGGACGAATATATAGGATTTATGTATGTATGTATATATTCTAGCTTTACTTGAGGTTTTCTTCGGGATTATAAGTTACGAGCCACTTGATGACTTTATGTGTGATCATAAGCTGTTGGAAACAACGATGTTTTAAGCTTTACTAATGATAAAGTTGTGAAATCGGATTAACATAAGAAAAGAGAAGATATACCAGCCAACTTAAAAAATTAGCTTAAAAAAACATTTTTTTCAGCACATTTTTGACAACTTTGGTCATGAGACTGATCAGGTTTTTTTGTAGTGAGTGTCCATGCCCTTGTGGCGGCATCTACATCGCCACAGCTCCACGATTACTGACAAATGCTTGCACTGACTGGACGGATCCACTCAAATCTGTGTGGTTCTTTCCTCAAAAGACCTTTTCAGACACTAATCTACATGATCCTCATATGGCCTGACCAAGATTATGTTTGGACTTTAAAAGAGACTGCGACCTCTGAGTTTGTTTCAGCCTTTCAGTCAGATAGGAAACACCGAACTCATCAAGCTTATTTAAAAAAAAAATTATATGACTTGTAAAAGTGATTCCGATATCCTATTTACAGAATAAACAATTTCATTTCATTTCACATGCGAATTACGCATCACACTGATGTCACGCGAAATCCTGCATCGCGCAAGCAGTCTTTACCGCGCGATCAGCATTATGCATACCTACAATATGTAAAAACATCCTGTTCGATCCGAATAACACTACCTTAAAGTAATAAAAAATCTAATTATTATTGAAAATAAAAAGTTATTGCTATTTAAAAATCACATTTTTAGTACCTACCAAAATTACCCCAAATTCATTAAAAATGAACAAATTTTCAGCAGGGGTCATAAGTTATGACTTGTAGATACTCGCTAAACGACGACCGCCCGCGCCCCATGTAATAACCCGGTAAAATTCTCCATTGAAAAAAAATAAGACAATTTTTTTTTTCGATTTTAAATTTTATATAAATAGTCTCTCAGTACGATACCTAACAACACCCTCACGGATCGGACAGGGTTTTTTTTACATGTTGTATAGTTGTCCACCAGACACGACACCCGTCTGGTCGGAGGATTCTCCCTTTTCTATAGAGGATGAGTAAACTTTACCTGTTTCTAATGCCTCTATACCCTCATTGTTTTCATAGACCGATAGTCTATCTAAAGACAGTCTTGACTCTACCTACGCACAGCCGAAAGCTACTTGATGCTCCATCGAACCGAATTCCCTTTAAGGACACTCATATGGCTTCAATGGCCATCATTCTATTTGCGTTCAAGAGGGCAATCAAAATATTCAGAAATACACCAATGCTCGATACAAAGGGAAATGAAGGCTGATTTGCTATCCTGCTCCTTCAAGTATTTCGATTTATTTTCTTGTGGGGTTTCAGGACAGTTTGAATCATTTCACTGAGACACGCAAGGCTTCATTGTCTTGTCTCTGCCTATTTTTTTATTAGAAAAGTTGTTGCAGTGGGTAGGAAAAGCGATTCAATTTTGTCCTAATAAGCTTTCAAAGTCCTATTATACAATGGTAAAACCTTTAAAATTTCCCATACATATCTCCATTTATGCTTGAAAGACGTACTTGAAGCGTCCCAAATTCCCTTTAACGGTAGCTTACAGTCATAAAACTTATCAACTAAACTTCCACTTCGTTAAGTATATTTGCGTATCTACCACGCTGTATATAGGCACAAGTATGGAGGCTTTACATCTCTCGACATTTCGCTAGGACAATTTGTAGGTAGTTGGACAGAAATAGGTAGGTACAGAAGGTCGGCTTCATACAAAGGAAAACGCACGCACACATAGACAGGGTTCGCGTACAGCGAGTGCAAGCGCACTCGCGACTGGCATTAGTTTGACGGAGATCGCCGTACGTATGCGTCTATGTGTGCGTGCGTCTGTGTTCGCTCATTGTATGGAGTTGGTCTTCTGTTCCTATTTATCCTGTGGTAGTAGGTAGTTGAGACACCGCCTTTCACCACTTTCCCCGGGCGCCGACCAAGTTGTTGAAACTTCGGTATTATGTACCTATCTGTCTTACTCGTATATATGTATATATGTAAATATATATAGGTGCTCGACTGTGAAACAGTTTGTCCCAATTGATTTATAGAAACTTGGCGAGCGCAAGCGTTAGTTTTGGTCATGACTATGAAGTTTCAAGTGTGTATGTGTGAATTTTAGGAGAGGCAACTCTCTAAGCGCCTGGAATTCATATCCAAATATATTTGACGAAATAACTGTTAATAGACTTATGTATATTTTACACAGACGACTTTCCAGACAGTATTAAAACTTTTTAGAACTCTCTCGAGTGCCTGACTAGGTTGAACAGGTCTTAAAACTTGGCTCTCTAACGTGTGTCGACTGTCGGAAACAAGTTCCAGGCTTATTAAGGACTTGTAGACATCGTAAGACTTGTAGAAGAAAGTAAAGTTATTTCTGTAAATTTGTGCATGTATAAACTTGTCATGATATCCGTTGATAAATGGTTCCATTAAGGAAATTTCTCGCCGACTGGTCGACACTTCACGAGACCTTTGGCTGGCTCGTTCTTTGGCCAAAGAATTAGCATTGCCATTCAACGTGGCAATGCTGCCAGTCTTCTAGGCACGTTTCCCGATGACAGCGATGCGGACGAATACTTCGACGACTAAAGTGTCCTTTTGTTTTTATATTTATTTACACAGATAGTTAGTTAGTCTTTTAATTTAGTACCTAGTGTAAATATCTAGTTGTGTTAAAAACTGTAAAGTTATATAATGTATATTGTAATAAAATAAATTAATTTACATTAAAGGCTTAATAATCCTGACAGTTGAGAGCAAAAAGTACACGCTATACATTATTTTTTAATTTTCTTGTACCTCGCCGGCAACGATCGTACATTTTGCTTCTAAAACTGCAGTTTGATTATGTAAGCAATTAATATTGTTCAAGTGCTTTAGTTTGCAAATTGTTACAGTTAAGGTCAAATATTAAACTTGCTTCAGCTGTAACTATATTACGTAACTTTTCGCCTACGTTGTAACTGGAGCCTATAAATGTCTAGGACGACATTATTTCCCGCATTAATTAATAAATTGTAATGTTACACATGTAAGGTCGATTATTCCGTACCTCGGTTGGTCCCGGCTGTCATTTGTAGATCTTTGACAGTCGTTACGGGTAGTTGAAGTCCAAAAGTGTGACAACCAGTCTTACCAAGGGGTATCGTGTTACCTAGTAACTAGGTTGTGGAGGTCAGATAGGCAGTCGCTCCATGTAAAATGCTGGTATTCAGCTGCATCCGGTATTTGTTTTGTGCTCGTGATTATATTTAAATCTATTGTTTTATTTTATTTTATTGTTCTCTTCTTTTATGCACGTGTTTCTGTGACAATTAAACTTATTTTAATTTCTTTCTTTCTTTCAATATAGTTGGGAAAAGGCTGGGCAGATGATGACATGTAAGGTCGATTATTGTTACCAGCCTTTAAAAGAATGAGGAGGTAAATTAAGGAACATTACTTTAGAATTTGAAAGGCAAGCGGACATTTTCATATAGCATGGCGTCATCCATATTGGTAAATCTTTTGAATTTGTTGTTTGTAAATCAAAAGAGGACGAAAGCCGTGGGTGGGAGGTATTTAAAACATGCTACAGTGAAAAAGGAATATTTCCACAACATTTTACTTTCGAAAAAAAAAACTCGCCAAACCGTTCTACACTTAAGATATTAAGCCTACGTTCGCACGGACGTAATAAAATCGTGGCGATTTTTTTTCGTGCACTGGATTCTCAACGCTCGGCTTAACACCGAGAGTTGAAAATCCAGTACGCGACAAAATCCCGCCGCGATTTAATTACGTCCGTGCGTATGTTAGCTTAGAATATTTACCGTATCACATTGCAATCGAAATTAATTATCGGTTTCCCTAATTTAATAAGCCAATAACAAGGTAACCAACACAATATTCAAAAACTAATAAATAACAATTAACACCTCAACAGTTAATAATACATTACATAACATAACATCACACTTTGTTTCCCCGAAAGGTTGGGCAGACGTGTACCCAGAGGTGTAAACCCACATTAATTAACACTTTGAGGGACACCAAACGCCCATAGGCGTTATAACAATTCTATTGTGTCTCGTTCAGTGTCCTTGAATGCGTTAATAATTAATAATAATACAAATTAATAGGCTATATAGTCTATCAGACGCAGGTATGTTACAGTATATCATAGAACTGAGACAGCCAGTGATTAATGATGATACATCATCCAGCTCATCAGAGTTATGTTACGTTGCGGTGTGCGACGCGGATGATAGATGGATGAAAGTGGATAAAGGGTTGGATGATACTGTGGTTAGATTATGTTTTTGTGGGTGAATTTTTGACTCTGAGCTTTTAGATTTGATTTTTAAAGAATCAAACAGCTTACTGGACAGATGAGCTGATTTAATGAGTTTAAAACGCTTGGAAGCGAACGCTTATGTGAGAGCGAAAAGAGTTAGGAAAACGTTAGATCAAAAGACTGGAATAGGCAATAGTAGATTGTTATACGAGGGGCTAAAATAACTCATTCTAACGAGGTAGTTTTACTCGCGCTATAGCAAAGGTTTTAGCGCCATGTGTTACACTCTACTTTTCACTACGATTGCGAGAAAATAAAATAATCCAATACAATATTAAATAGTTTATTATATTAAAAAATATTTACTATTTGTTCAATCTGAATTTTTAAGGAAACTTTTTATCCCGGTATGCGGCAATAAAAAGCTAGTTTTACATAAGTATAAAGATTTTTTCGTTTTTCTAGGCTCGTTGGTTACAGACAAAAATTACTTTTTCCCCTAGAGAAAGATATGCAATTTTTCCCCCGCTCTGGTACGCTACAATGATGGACTTTTTGAGCAAGAGAAGTAAACATCACACCTGTTTCCCCTGAAGGGTTAGGTAGAAGTGTAGCTGTAGTATACACATATTCTCCAGAATAACAACAAAAAAACGTAACACATAACACGAAGAGATTGGGCAGAGGTGTACTTCTTAGTACATCCACATTTCGCCAGTTAATGTTTAAGTCCCATGTAACTCAATATTCAAACCAAATAATGTATCCAAAACAAACAAAGTATCCAAAACTGTATTCAATTAAACAAAAGTACTCACCCCCCTCGACTCTCTATCGAAATCCAAACAGAATAAACCGCACACAGTCCTCAACAATATTGCAATCACTGATTGAATAACAGCCCTTCAAAAGTATTTAACGTAACCATATAACCCGGGGCGGAAGGCGGCAGATTTAACACGAACCCCTGTACTACCGGCGGTGTGGGAGGCACGGTTCACCGGACAGGTGACCACAGAAGAACTACTACTACGTATCATACGCGTAATGAAACTAATCCACAGCTGAATGACACAACATAAGGACTTTAATATTCTTTGTAAAGAGTTCTCATTTGACCCATTTAGGCGATTATCACACTGCACCGCATCACGCTGCATGTTGCGTGTCAAAGAACTAAAATGAACGCGCGTGGATGCGTTTTCAGTGTGTTGGACTGTGCGTGTTTTCTATACAAATGGAGATACTTACAAGCAACGCATTCACGCGCTACGCTGCGTGATGCGGTGCAGTGTGCCAATCGCCTTACAACCAAAACCGGCTGAACGCTGACTTTTTTAAAAGTGCATAGTGCTTATTGTACCTTATATATAATAATATGTATACTTAATCTTTTTTATCGTGCTTGTGATCCTAAGATTTCTACTACTTTTTCTGTTTTTACCCGTGAGAACCTGTAATTGGCTCTATGTTTCTTAAACAACTGTTATCTATTTGTTATAGCTGTTGGTTCTCCTATTAATAAATAAATAATTGTTCAACTTAAAGTAGGTACTATGAAGTTTCGTGACTTGATATCCAGCATTGAGTCATAAGTTTTAGGTGTCGAGATGGGTAGGTACAGAAAAACTATTCATAAAAGAGCATTATACAATAGGGTTAAATAGAGTATTGCCTAGGTAAAAAAATTAGAAATTCTATTTAGTCCGTCTTTCAGATAATAAAAAAATATTAGACACGTATTTTTTGCTTTATCATGTTAATCAAAAATAACTTAGAAAACACGCATTAAAGTTGAAAGTGCGGGCTCGCTACGTCACAACGCAGTATTAAATCTAGCAAGGCGTGACGTCATGCCACATTTTAACTCAATGTATCGCCGTAATCTTTTGATTACGTCAAAAAAGAAAAAATACGTTTTCAATATATTTTAATCTACAAGACGGACAAAAAAAATTGGACTCAGGCCTATTCAGGGACACCTATGCGGAAAAGCCTGCGAGTGCCGAGCCTGATACGTGTGGTCTTGTGGTGTACAAGTAACTTCTTCAGATTCGGTAGTTCTATCTACGACTGTTGTCAGATCATGTCATGATGAAGAACATGATTATAATGAACCACATTGTGTCGCTTTTATTTAAAGCGTTTTGAACATGTGTAGTTTATTAATACGAGGAAGCAAATGTGAACCTTCTGTGATCACTGTTTCATAATACCTGCCTACCGGGCGCGCCGCTCAGAGGAAATCCAATTGTCACCCGGATTAACACTCTAGATTCTACTCGCGAAATAACTCAACTTTTACTTATTTTAAACTAAGTGCCGCCATTGGGGAACTGACGGAGGATTATTATACTTTTTTGTGGAAGCTACAATGTCGTTTACTTTAAAAGCTGGTCTTCAAAGAAAGGTAAATAAGTTGATAATACGCTACTGTAAATTTGAAAAAGTTTGGGAATGGTATTGATACTAACCGTGAATAAACTCAAACTTAAAGCATTTATTTTAAATAAACCATTTACAGGCACTTTTGAATTATCAAGAAATCGGTCAGTCAGAAATATGAAGCTAGTTGCCCATTCCAAAGCGTAGTAGGTAGGTACCTATGGAGAAGAACGGGCAAGAAACTCCACGGACACTCTTTTAAATAAAAAATTGTATTAATATTTTGTAATATTGGTTACATCATTCATGTTGAAATTATACATGTGAAAACAATGTAGAAAGACGTGCACGTTAGAAGTGTCCGTAATAAAAAGATAAAACAAAGAACATCCAACACACGCGCCACCATCAGCGAAACATCTGAGTGAGCATGACATACTCAATAAAAATGTACACACAAATATTTATCGTAAATCAGATACACTAGTGTTTTTAAGGACGCTTGTCAAATCCGAATCAAATCCAACGATATGTTTCATAGGTGCTTGAAACAAATGAAACAAAATATTGGATTTGTTAGTCGTAAACCGTATCACATAAACTTTCCTTATGCCACATAAAAGATACAAATAGTTCCATTACAAAAATGTCACATCTTTTTCCTTATAAAATGAACGTATACCTACATATACCCTACATCATACAATGCACTGCTTCAGGCAAAAGACAGTACAAACGCGTTAGAGAGTCACAATTGAAAATGTACTACGTGTTCTCGGTGTCCTCGGAACACAGAATATTGCTGTTTTTAAAATTTCCGACTTTAATTTCAAGACGTTATTGCACCGTCCACTCGTACACTATTACAACTTTCGCAGAATGATATTACATTTTGTCAAAAGGAATTATGAAGGCAATTCCTTGCTTGTAATGAAACGTCAGGGGTACTTACTATGTTTTATCATCAGGCTAACTTTTTATGAACTAGAGCTGACTTTTAGTCTGTCAGCTGAACATCAATGTTTACTTATGAAGCGACTGCCATTTCACAACAGCCACTCAATTAATGATAGATATTCGATATCTATAACATGATATCGGTAATCTATCTTTCTTCTGTCAACCCGACTGTCATCGGTATTCAACCAAGAACCAAGACCGACAGCTTAACATGCTCGAGGCACGGAAGCAATATCTACATACCCACGAATATTACATATAATTCAGTTCAATATTCGCTCTTCAAGCCAGCAGTCGACTTCACTCCCGAAGATAGCGCGTAATGGATCTTTTTTGTTATTTTAATCACGTCTCGGCGAAAGCGACACTCCCGTTAAATTAATTGGATTTTATGGGATCCCTCGCCGTTTCTGTTATCGTTTGTTTTCAAAAGTCATCCAACCGAATTAACAGCGAAATATATAACTAAACATTTTAATAACAACCAACGAAATTTGTTTACCGTTTAAATTTAATTTTCTCTCTGAAACTCACAATTTGCTCTGAAAATCAAGCTTCAGTGACAATAATGACCTTACCCATTAAAATAATAGGCAATTTAGGTAGTTATTGAAACCTCTTTGTATTGTCCAGCAATTATCAGCCTTTAATAGAATTACCGATTTCATGTTCCGGGTGTATCTTTTCAAATAGGTACAGAGTCTTTTAATTGTCAATTTATAATCCGAGGGCATGCAACCCGAAAACCAAATATGATAAAAGCCTCGACAGCCCAATACCACCAGAGAGGCAACGTCACAAACAGGCATCCAATATAAATGCTTTGTTAAAAACTTTTCAAAACGCTCAAGAGATGGCGATCCGATCACGTTTAAGTTTCCCCCTCTATTGAATAAAACAAAACATTTTAATTCGCAAACACCATTTAAATTATTGGATTACAAATTCAAAATAGGAATTGTCGTGGTAAAACGTGCAAATTCTGTAGTCATTAATCATGGTGTGTAAAGCGATGTCAATAAGGATGGGGTCGCTGTGACATCGATAAATTCAATCGGCCACGTGCCTATTATAAGTCTATTAGTTTATATTACGGTTTGTTCAGCGCTAAGTGCTCGGGCGACAGCGCTATTGATAGGAGGCCTGTTTTCATTAACTTCTAATGTACACATAGACCCGTGTTGGTGGTTACAGTTTGTAAGTGATAGGGTTCGCCGTACACTATTTGCATGATAATTTTGTATGCTCGTATTTTCGAAAAATAGATCAACTAAGAATAAAAATGGCTACGTCCTCATCTAATAACTAACATTCACCCACACCACACATAACCATTCCTTGCTAATATAAAATAACGAAAAAACTAAAAAAAAAAAAAAAGATAAACTAAGTTTATGCTTACAATAGTGCAGTAAATTGTCGATGAATTGTAAGAGGAAGGCGCCTGTGTCTGTAACACAGTTTATACTAGCACAGACACAGACGTTCAGTCTGCCTCAAATAATGCTTAGCGATGTATTAATATAGTGCGTTTGTATGTTTTGTTTGAGATGGAGAAATTGTATTTGACTTTTTGAATAAAAGGAAATTTATTTATTATTATTATTAATTCCCAAATTTCCGGAAATTACTAAGAAAATAAATCAGCAACATTTTCTTCGGAAAGATCGTAAATTACGCGAAAATTACTAACAACAGTAATAAGCGTAGCTAATTCAATTAGCAGAGAACGGCTAAAGAATACTAATTTTGCGAGGAATATAATTCGAACAACAGCGCAAAAATCTATTAGGCTGTTATTACGGGCCGCTGAACTGAAACCGGCTGCACAAATAAATATGAAGCCAAGTACACCCTTGGTTATTTTTACGGCCACTCTAAAAGTGTCGAAACTAATTAATATCGATAAGCTGACCATGACATCTCTATTCGTTGCCACCGTATATTTTGTGCGTAACACGGACCGTATTGATTTTGTGTGCGCGCGCACCGCACCCACCCCGAGGGGAATGGGGTGGAAAAGGAACAAGGGAGACGCGACGATTTGAATCGAACATTTTTATGAGGGCGCTACAATCCCTAAGGTTAACACAGCGATGTGTCAGCCACCGAGAATGTTTGAGCAAACTTTTTAATTTACGACAAAAAATATAAAACACGTGCCCGAGTTTCTGTAATCCTATAAAAATATGGTGGCTCTGAGCCTTGCCGTGTTAATGGCAACGAAATTGAGGTAGTTAAAAAGGCGCAAATACTACTTATGTACGGTTTATCGCGTGGGTTTTTCACGGCTTTGGAAAAAAATGTTGACTTTTAGCAATTAAAATATCTGTCGACTGTTCTACGGTACAATTAGTTATGCTACTGTTTACTGCTCGGGAGTTTGTTGCGCCACTTCTTCTTCCCAGCTAAAGGCACTAGGAAGTGGTGAAGGGTGGTCGTTTTTGGGGGACTGTCTTATGTAATTTTAACGTTCGAAAGGTGCTGATTCTCAACCTAGTTTGAATAAATGACTTTTGAATTTTTTGAATTTTGAATTTATGCCAGTTATTTTTCGAATGGCAGTTGACACTACATATTATGGTCCTAACGGAATAAGAAAAGTTATTCTACATTGTTGCGCTGTGCCAATGGGCAATGAAATCTAAATTACAGTGGGAGCCAATATATGAGTATTGTAAAATGTACTCTGTTTCCCGAGGGAACCTTTAGTAACTTAACAGTTATTTTTATTGAAAAGTTATATTGCTACGTTAACTTAAATTGTATTTCAACAATCACAATCTTTCGTGAAAAACAATACTTGGGATTTTTTTTATTACAAAAACCCTGACTAGATGTAGAAGAGCAAGTGTAATGCTGCATTTTTATTTTATTTTATTTATTTGGCCGTTTGGGGTTGAAACACTAGGGCCATGAGGTCCGAGTGCTCACCGAGTATTCCGGGACATCGCCAAGCGGTTGGTCGACTCTTTACGTGACCAGAGGGCTGGCCAATTCTTAGGCCAAAGAATCAGCATCGCCATCCAACGTGGCAATGCTGCCAGCCTTTTGGGCACTTTTCCCGCTGACAGCAATGCGGACGAATTTTTTGACGCTCAATGAGCTCTTGTCTTTATTTTTAACTTTTTCCTTTACATACTTGTACATAATATATATAGTAGTTAGTTGTAAATATGTTTGTGTATATTATATGTTAACATAGTAAACATTAATCATGTAAACAAAATGAATAAAGTCTTTTATTTGGCTAATCAACAATTGAATACACAAATACATATATGAGATAAATCCAATAACCTTATAGACTAGTGTACCAATTTCTTACAGGTAAACACATAATGCATTACTAATTTGTCGATTGATTTTGAGTGCCTACTCAAAATTAGATTAATTCTTATATTCACCGAACATAATTATGTTTTCAACCAAATTAAAATCTAAAATCAAATTAAAAACAAAAATTAAAATCATAATTAACTGTTGGGACAAACCTGTTCTGCAAAGCTTATATTTCTTTAAAAACGCCAATTCAAAACACATCACGGTTACTTATCCGTAACAAAAATTATACTTAAAAAAAAATACAAGCAGAGATCCTATCATTCGAACAACATTTCCTAGAAACCGTACAAGCTGTATTCGAGAAATAAAACGTATTTTATATTACGTGAAATGGAACAGGATTCAGCAGGCGATGTGAATTATTAGAGTAGAGAGAACGCTATTAGAATATTAAAAACATTGCAAACATAAGGCAAATTAGATTTTTTTGTTGGAGTTCTCCTAATAAATAATTTTAAGGTTTGTTTAGCATGCTTTTTATTATGAAATTTTTATTTTACTTAATAATTGTACCAATATTGGAATTTTTACTGAGTTCAACGACTTTTTCTTCGGGCATTATCCTATAAGTACTATTTAAATGAGTAATATTTGCATTACATATTTTGTAATCACGTTCTCGAAAACAGCTCTAACGATTTCGATGAAAATTGCAATATAGGGGTTTACGGGGGCGAAAAAATTTTCTAGTTAGGTCTCATATCTGGGAAAATTCGTTTTCTCTATTTTCACCTGCGCAGAGCTCGGTCGCCCAAAGTTTAGAACAAGATGGCTACCTTAGAATAATGACGTGGCAGCATGGTATTAGTAATGTACTATCATGGCAGCATGTAATTAGTATGAACTATCCTATACTATTAAATGAGCATTCTCTATTTTCACCAGAGCAGAGCTCGGTCACCCAGGTACTATACATTAATACAAATAGAGCGCTACCTAAGTATACATAGAACTCATATTCTTTTTGATAAACATTTCATTGGGATTTTATGTACAGACAAAATAATCCCGACAATAGCGTATGACTGTAGTGACGCAGTCTTATATTAGCGAAGGTGTAAAAACTTAGAAATAATTTATCTATTGTCTGTTCCGAAAGTATTTAACGAAAATATAAACAAACTCTGTTCTGGTTAATTCCTTACGCAATGACTCACTAAACAGAATTAGTATCACATTCATCTGTATTTAGAAGGTTTGAACTTTATATCTCAACACTTTTTCAACAATGATCATCATCATTGTTTGTATAATATGATTAAATTTTAATTGAAAACTTTTGGACGAAAATTGAGGTTATAAAATTAAATGAAAACATCTTTGAGGTAATTTAAAATTATAATTTCGAGCTTAAGTATTCTAATAATCAAATCAGAGCATTGAATTTGTAATTTACACTACAAACTGGCACCCACAGATAGTTTTCTGATGTAAATGTAAACAAATGAGTGTTTACATTTACATCAGATACTTTTGAAACAGATCATAGGTACCAAAATTCATTTGCATTCCTAAATTATTCCATGTTTTACTCAAAACAAGCATCGCACTTATTAAAATAACTGCTTCATTCAACTCTGCATTGTCGTTATCAACGGTTCTCTTTTGTTTTATCGCGTCAAAAGAGGGTACATCGCGTTCATTCTCCATAATATTCTTGTCTTAACTCCTTTGAACTAGTAAACTATTGTTTCTTATACTCGGTAAGTCTTGGATACATATTCATGAGACATAAAGAAGGTAAAGTACGCGACTTGGCTGTCACTAAACTTATAAGTTGGTTTTTCGTAGCTTTTAGAGGGTTGACTTTTAAATTTGTAAGATGATTCTGAAAGTTATTTCTTGAACTCATTTATGTATGAGACTTTTTGGCAGTGCTTAGTAAGGTCACTAACCTTTAACCAAGGAGTGCCTAATCCCGATTGGACAAGTTAGATCTACTAATCATGTTGGCGTTCGTTCGTTGGTCTTAAAGGAGAGGGCGCCGAATGGCTCACTAGCGCCACTCCTTTAAAAAATATTATCTCGTCACTGAGAAGGAATTATGAATAACGGCTAGTAAGGACCCTCGGTAAGTGTGTCTAGAATTTTCTGATACCTTTTATAAAGTTTCATATTGAGACACGAAGCAACAAAATTCGATCTAAAGAAAACAGGCCACATTCGTCTAGACCGTATTTTGTTATGAAACTTTATAAAAGGTATCAGAAAATTCTAGACACACTTACCGAGGGTCCTTACTGGCCGTTATTCACAATTCCTTCTCAGTGATGAGATAATACTTTTTTAAAGGAGTGGCACTGGTGGACCTTTGGGCGCCCCCTTAAGTAAAGGACTCAAAGCAGAAACACTTTATCGTCTGCCCAATTTATGAATTGATATGTATTATTCGTCGTATTTCTTCATTATGATGTATATACGATGTGAAAGAAATACATTAGAGGTTTATTCACACACTAGCTGAGCCCCACGGTTTCACCCGCATAAGTCTCGATTCCGTGGGAAAATCGGGATAAAAAGTATTCTATGTCCTAATCCAGTTCATGGTCTAGCCATGTGCCAAATTTCAGCTAAATCCGTTCAGCCGTTTTAGCGTGAAAGTGTGACAAACATACAAAGTCCCTTTCGCATTTATAATATGAGTTAGGATTCTAACATACCACCGTCACCATAATAAGTACAAACGCTTGCATTAATTGAAAAGCCTTCATATATACCTACAAATAACCTCATAAAAAAGGGGATGACTAATTAAATGCTAAGAATCTGGTCCACAAATATTCTTTCTAAATCTTTCTTCACCTATCAAAGCCATAAAAGTGAAAAATAAAAACTTTTTCCAAAAAAAAAAACAACCGGCTTCCAAAAAAAACACTACAAAGTGAAAAATAACTTTAATATCGGAAGTCGGTGGCAAAAACGAAAATTCAAAACCAATGACACCGACTTCCGAAATTAAAGTCTGTTGTTTTTTTTTGTATAAGTTTTTTTTTCACTTTTTATTTGTGGTACCAGCTACCCCACGCAAATTCGAATACCACTACCTGCTATGTACCTAATTATCAGTGACAGAAGATTACTATATCATCCACCTACGAAATGGGAAAAAATACGTGTTATTGAAGTTAACTCAAAAACCTTCTAAGCAAAGTTAATAAAAATTTATATGGGACCACCTCGAGAGCAAACCTTTTCAAAGAAAAAATAATTTTCTAAATCGGTCCACAATTGACGGAGAAATCGGTGGACATACATAAAAAATATATACACCACGAACATATAACCTCCTCCTTTTTGGAAGTCGGTTAAAAATAGCTTTCTCTCGGGGACTTAAATGTAAGTCTGGGGTAGTTAGGGTCAGCCCCACTAACACCAAGTCGTCTGTCTAATATTTTAGTCGCGGCATGAACTTATCAAGTAATTTCCGCCGATACGAAAAAAGAACCTCCCATAGCCTTCAAGGTTAACAAAACACGATAAAATACCTTGTTTATAATACACAATATTTTAGCTCCCTCATTACTGTCAAGTCTTTGATCACGATGCGTCAAAGCCTCTAGAATTCCCAAAATAACTATCAGATATTAATTTAATTTCACCACCGTCAGTATACCGTGTCGTCACAGCCTCTAATCAAAGGAACTTTCATATCTAAATAATTTAAATACGGCCGACCCCGGATTATCAATTCCATTTTTAGATTTAAAATTCAATTTGAGATTTAAAATTTAATGAAAATGCTTTTTATATTCTGGTTCAATTAAAGGTGACCTCGCTTGAGGTGAAAAGTGTTCAAGTTATGATTTAATCAACAGTTCTTTTTAAAGGTTTTGTAAAAGTTAAAAAAAAAAGTTCATTATCATTCTGTCACGTGCAGAGTACAAATTGTTTTTGCGTCTTTTGTTTTAACTTTTATCGCTTTTTAAAATGTTTCTGAAACTACAAACAAAAAACTCTTTTCAGAAAAAATCTAACTATTAAAAATAAATATAACTAGCTGCGCCCCGCGGTTTCACCCACAGTCCGATCAGTAAGTCTCGATCCCGTGGGAATATCGGGATAAAAAGTATCTTATGCCCTAACCCAGGTCTACATATGTGCCAAATTTCATCGAAATCAGTTCAGCCGTTTTAGCGTAAAAGCGTAACAAACAAACTCACTTTCGCATTTAGATTATATAATATATTAATTAACGTTAGAATTCCATTTGGAACATTAATGAAGTTCTACTCAAACCACGAGAGAACACAAGCATTATGATAGTGCATATTAATTTTGAACGACATTGGTGCCGATTCCCTTGTTCACAAACTAAACTAAATTTAATTTATCTTCTATCCTTTTCTTAATGAAATAGTAAGAAAAAGATGCACTGATCTTAAATTTAGTTTAGTTTGTGAACAAGGGAATCGGCACCAATATCTTCCATACCAATTATGGTGCGATCAGTTTCATGAATGAACTCCTTAAGTTTGGGATACGGTTTATAAACTTCGACGAGTGAACGGGTTCATGCGATGAGGAGCTTCTTTCATAGAATATTTTTCATATGAACCAAGATTTTATGGAAGAAAATGAAGTCTACCTCGTTACCGTTAGCAAGCGCTACTGCTGAGCATGAGGTCCTGGGTTTGATTCTTGGGTCGAGCAAAGTGCCATGTAATTGAGTTTTTTTCAATTTGGAATTTCCAGTAGCAGCCCGAAGTCTGAATTTGTGCCCGGTTGATGGCAATAGACTCGCCCTCTATTACATGGGACTTAAACATAACTGGCGAAATGTGGGTGTACTAGAGGTAGGTACACCTCTGCCGAACACTTCACGTAATACAGGAGTGATGTGATGTTATGTAATTAAGTTTTGTCGTAGTGTTTATGACACCTCATGAAGCAAGAATTGGAGATGTAAAGACGGATTAAGTTTCATAACAGTTTTGGAAAGATGAAACAAACAAGTGTTTTTACCCGACTACGGCAAAGCCAAAAGGAAGGAATATAATTTTAGTACTCTATGTAAGTATGTTTGTATTTACGTGTGTTCCACCGTAGCGCCTAAACCATTGAACCGATTTTAATGAACGAGATACCTATCAATAGATTCGTAAAATGGTAAATTGAAGATTCAATTCTTGTTATTCGCTCACAGAAAGAACAGACTGACCTGATAAGGGTTTTTTTGTAAACGCGATTGTGCTCTTTATTTAGATAAGGTTACGGACCAATGTTCTATACAAGTATTTTTCTTCTACCAAGTCGATCTTGTTCAAGTTTTCACTTCTGTCACTGCCACTGTTTTTTAATTTTTTTGTTTAAATGTGAAATATGTGTCATGGACAAAATGGGCTGCTGAAAGGAGGAGGCCTTCGTCAAACGTTCTTGCCACACTAAGTTAGTGGAATGTTTTGGCCACCGTCTCACTAGCTTAACATCAGCTATGTGCTGCAAGATAATTAGGTAAATCATCCTTCATACAGTATTTAATTTTTTGGGTGCTTAGTGACTAACCTGGTTTGATAAGGACCAAGCCCGGGTCGACGGCGCGTTGTGTTCCACGCACGCCTCAATGAGATGTCAGCAGAATTGACGGGGTCCGCTAGGGCCGATGCCTGCCGGGGCTGCGAATATGGGCCGAAAGGAAAATCGTGGCCCCCGGCAACAGGGTAACCGAAGGAACACGGGTGGGTTTTAGTCAGTAAGAGTCTGACACGCCCTTCCGCTCCACCCAGAGCGGGAGAAGTTATTTGATAATTTCGCACCAAAAAAAAAAAGGCATGCCGGTTTCCTCACGATGTTTTCCTACACCGTTTTTGAAGCAAGTGATCATTATACAATACGCAAATGAATCCGAAAAGTCAGAGGTACGTGCCTTGAGTTCGAACTCGAGACCTATGACTTGGCAGTCTGACTGTCACACCACGAGGCTATCACTACTGTATGCTCATACAGTAATACATGCAGTAATTTCCAAATAGTAAACCCAAAACACACCAAACCAAATCCCCTAAAAACAGTCAATTTAAAACTAGCAGTCAATATATCACTGAATACCAGTTAATATCGCTGGCACTAGCCACTGTTGGCCAATCACAGCGCAGGCTTTACGTGTAAAACCTAAATTTATCGCGTAAAGTACGAGTGATTGGCTGGCTGAGCGATATATCGGTGGCGTCAGTAATTGAATAGCTGCCCGCTGGGATTTAAATTGATTTTCTTCGTTGTCTTTTAGTTTTTCTCTCTTTTTATTTTTGCTGGTTTATAGCGGTTCTGTTGTTCTGTTTTTAGGAGTAGTAAAAATTACTGCTGGACTGGGAATATTTAGATTTGCTCATCACATCCTAGCAACACCTTTAAGGCTTTAATTTTTATCACACTGAGATGCTCAATCCCTAAGTCTCCAAAATGACTGAGCTTCGATACTTAGTACATTGTCGATGGAACCAGTGCCTTGTTAATCGCGTAAAATTATTTATAGCTGTAGCATCGGCTCGAGATGTTACGGTAACCTAAATACCGCATCTAATCACATTAAAATAAGGAAAAAATATTAAACAAGTTTAATACTAATAAGGATGACATCGCACCACACCCGTCCAATGAAAGCCATAATCGCATGAGGACGCTTAAACATAGTATACGTCACATAGGCGCTTTTACGTCGTGTAGGCGCTTATGCGTCGTGTAGGCGCTGCTTTTTGAACGCAAGACGCAAGTGTAACGCTACACTAACTTCATTAAAGTCTAGACATTGTCTCTATTAGGACGTCGTGACTAGGCTATAGCAATCACTTTATATTCCCCTAGCGAGTACTCGTACTCTGTGAAATTAGATCTGCCTTTATTAGTTACATTATTTTTCAGATTTTATGACAGTAATATCCAGCCTGTTTTAATCTAGTAAAATTTTAGGGCAACGACTAGAGTTAATATTTTTGGTACGTCGGTAGTCAGACATACAAATCATACAACAGATTGTACGAATGTTAGTAACAAATAGGATTGCGAACCTAATTTTCTAAAATTGGGTCTAACATAAGGTAACAGTACCTAACTTTTATTGACAACCTGTGTTATTCCGCAGCTGGGCCCCCAGACTTTTCGGTATAGACTAGAGAACTAATCTAAACAATATATTACCTACAAAGGTATTTCGTTCGACTCATTCCATTACTTTGCAAAGGATTATTAAAACTGCCTGTTTTCCACTACAGGTCAGGCCATAGATGTAACCCAGTGAAATATTTGTCCAAAAACGCAATTCAATTTAGATATAATTACATTGGCCGCGAGTGTACGTGTAATTCAACATGGCCGAACAGAATTACGGTCCAATAACGAGTGTCAATATTAGTAGTGCAATATATGTGACAGCTAAACTTGTTATGTGATATTAATTATGTTTTTGTTTACAGTGTAGTTGATATTAATTAAAGGTTTGTTTTAGTGTTATTTACATTAAAATGTGAAATTTCAATTATACGGTACCTAATTGTTATTATGTTAAATTAAAACTGATGCTTATTTTTAGTTATGCATAATTATTACACATTTAAAAACCCAAAGCAAATATTCTGTTATTTTCCATTTCCATTCCATTTTCATTTATCATTTTCCATGTGCAACAGAACAATTTCCATTTAGCAAGTTTAGGTGGTGTTTGATATAATATTTACTACGTAGACAAACTAATATGTACTACTAAGTAAACAAAGTTATGTCCTTGCAGAGAAACGTCATCGAGGCAAAAATTCTAACAGGTTGTGGCGATGGCGAGATAGTGGTGCCGATTCCCTTGTTCACAAACTAAACTAAATTTAAGTTCAGTGTATCTTTTTCTTTCTATTTCATTAAGAAAAGGACAGATATTAAATTTTTGTTTAGTCCTGTCAAATTAATCGGCGCCTGTCACTACTCCATACAAGTTTAGACGTGACTAAAAACTTGCCTACTAAAATTACGTCAATTTACATCAAGCGCTGATTAATTTGACAGGACTAAACTAAAATTTATCTTCTGTCCTTTTCTTAATGAAATAGAAAGAAAACGATGCACTGAACTTAAATTTAGTTTAGTTTGTGAACAAGGGAATCGGCACAGTGTTTATACCACGTATACCACTAATACCCCATCATTACCCTTTCCAATTAAAGCACGTACAGTTCCCTGTGAGCATTGCTTTGCGATGATTATCAACAAGTCACAGGAGCAGACACTGAAGGCTGCGGGTGTCGACCTCAGGACAAGCTGCTTCTCACACGGACAACTGTACGTCACTTGCTCCCGCGTCACCAGTCCTGACTCTCTGTATACTTTGACTGTTGAGAACAAAACTAAAAACGTACGTAATACTTATACCGGGAAGTTTTATAAAAATGTGGCTGTTATTGTAGTATATTGTGGTGTCTTACGACTTCCACGTGAACGAAGTCGCGGGCAGAAGCTATTACCAACTAAGTAGATTACTTTTACAACTATTTGATTACTAGATTTCTTCCCGCGACTTCGCTCGCGTGAGTCGTAAGATGGTTACACAATTTAATAAAATAACAGCCACATTTTATAAAACTTCCCTAGGCCTCGACCCACCGCGTCGCATCGTATCGCCTGACCGCACTTTTACTTCGGTTTGACTTCGTTCTTTCTGACTTTTTTTCTATGCGATTTCGCGATGCTAAATAGCCTAATCTTAAATAGCTTAATAACCTTTCTCAAGAATTGGACTATCAAATTCAGAATTAGTTTTCTCAAATCCGGCTGATAGTTGCAGAGATTAGCGCATTTAAACAAACAAACAAACCATTTTGCTTTTTATTTTAGTATAAATTATATAAAGGTGGTTCAAGTGCCAAGAAAATAACAAGATTTTCCAATAAAGGTCAAGTTACATAACATTTACCTGGAATCTTTTTAATTCTCAGAGTTGGCACAGACGTCTGCTGAAATAATCTTTTACAAAGTTTCTCTATCTTTTTTATAACTAGTTTGTTTTTGGAAGGTCTTACGAAAGATACAATTATTAGAAAGTGTTTGATACTTTATAAAAACCGGCCAAGTGCGTGTCGGACTACGCACAATGAAGGGTTCCGTAGTTGAGATGAATTTATTTATCCCAAGAACAAACTTAACATTGTAGTTGAAAAACATGTTCTCCCATACATTCCAACTGCAAATCATCGCTCGGCATCCAATACCGCGACTGTGACATTTTTTTTTAAATTGCAGTGTCACTTATTTGAACGTGTAGAATGAAATAAAAACAAAAATCAGATTTTCGTAAAAAATTTCACATTCGCGGTATTAATATAATAATAATACCTTTAAACGAGCAATTCTTGTATATACCTATGTATAATTATAATTTGAATCTCGGAAACGGCTCCAAAATTTTTATTAAATTTAGTATGCAGGGGGTTTCAGGAGCGATAAATCGATCTAGCTAGGTTTCATTTTTAGAAAACGTCGTTCAAAAAAAATTATAATCCAGATATTTTTCTTTATTCAAGTAACAAGGACTCATTGCGTTAGTAAACTTATGAACTATGTTAAAACTTATTTTACGAGGTCACTTAGAAAGTTTTGCGACTACCAGTTTTTGTCAATAGAATACTGGCTGGTTTTGATGTCAATTAAAACGATGACTATTTATTACAAAAAAACATGACATTCCAAATTCGAAATTCCCTCCACATTTTTTTACGAGCAAAATCAAAATAGTCTGTCTTACTGAAAACTGGATTTATAACGAGAACATTTTCGCGCGATGATTTTGTACGATTTCAAATGTCGACTAAAACCAGAAGAATCGTTTGAAAGACTTCGAATGGTGTTCATAGAAAAAAGCCCTTCTAAAAATACTGTTTTTCGCTGGTTCAACGAATTTATGGGTGGTCTAGTAATTTTGGCAGACAAAGAAAGAAGTGGCCGCCCTATGACGGTTGTTGAAAAAGTGCTGGCTGTGAAAAATTTAATTCAAGAGAATAGGCGAATTACATATGAAGAGGTTCAGCATACACCGTGAAATTTGAATCGCAGTTTTGCTAGAACAAACGTTGTTCAGACCATGGTCTACTATCATTCTACAGCATCCAATAAAAAAAAAACATAATTGGTTTTTGAAATAACACAAAAAAAGCAAAGTTTAAAATGTCAAGATTATCGTTACTCCCGACAACACAGACACCACGTATACGTTTTTTCAAAAACCAATTTATGTTTTTTTTTATTGGATTCTGTAGAATGGTAGTAGACCATGGTCTGAATAAAGTTTGTTCTAGCAAAACTGTGATTCAAATTTCACGGTGTATACTGCCGATTGGATCGGGAAGTGTGCATGAAATTCTACACAGGCATCTTTGGTTATGGAAGATAGTTTCACGCTGGTACCGTAAAATCTAACGCAGGGTCAGAAGGAGGTTCGGGTAGAATGGTGCCGAGACATGATAGCAAAATTGGTAGCAGGCTCGTCTCGGCGCGTTTAAGATATCATTACGGGTGATGAATCTTAGATTTATCAATATGATCCAGAAATGAAGCATCAGTCGACCGTGTGGCTGTTTCAAAATGAACCAACGCCTACCAAAGTGAAGCGAGCCAGAAGTGCAGGCAAAATGTTGATCGCAAGTTTTTTTTTTTTTCTACCAGTTTATCTGGTGTCAATACCCTGACGAGATCAAAGAAGCGTCAATGCTGAATGGTATGTTACCAAATGTTTGCCAGAAGTTTTTACTACTGCAAGCAGCAAGCGACCGAACACTGGCCTCCGTGGGCTACTGCTTCACCACGACAACGCGCTGGCTCACTCGGCGCTCAAAACAAGGGACTTTCTGGACAGCACACCGGTCAAATTTATAGGTCATCCTCCTTACAGTCCCGATTTGGCTCCGTGCGACTTTTTCTTGTTCCCCCAAATAAAAAATCAACTCAAAGGAAAACAGTTTTCATCACCTGAAGATGCACTGGGTGCATTTGAGAAGGAGAGATTGGAGAGGTGTCTGATGCGGACTGGAAAATGTGTTATGAAAATTTGTTTAGACGTATAAAACTGTGTATGCCAATGGAGAGTTCTTTCAAAAGATTTAATAAAAAAAAATATAACCTGTAGTATATTTTTTTCTAGTATCACAAAACTTTCTGAGTGCCCCACGTAATCTAGTTTAAATTTATTTCACCCCATGGGAGACGGCACTGCAGTGATTGATGTACATGCAATCCAGACTGCTAACGATATTGTTGGAGCTGGTCCGTACTCTGCGTACCAGGGATGCACACCTCATTCGCATCGTTGCGTAAAAGCAATTAATATGTGCGTCCGCGAATATTCCCGATGCGCTACAAAAACGGGGCAGCACCGACCTATTGGAGTTATACATCAAACCATGTGTTTTGGCATACTGCTCACATTTGGCGACCAATTACTTTCTGAGACCACAGATTGACGCACTCAGAAGCACCATATCATCTGCATAGCTAATATTATTTACACAAATACTATCTATATAGTAACCCACTCTGGTGCTGCTGAGCTCGCCAATCCTGCCTCACCCCGCATTCCAACCTGTATGGCTTGGAAAAAGTTCCAGCCCATCGTACACTATTGATCTGATTACCATACCACTATTTAAAGATGTTTATAAGCTCCGTTGGCAACCTATTCTTCTCCATCTTTCTCCACAATACGTCATAAGCAACCTGATCAGAAACCTTGAATAAATCGATGAACCTAGCATAAATCGGCGTCCTACGCTGTGTATAGTAAGTATGTGATAGTATGCTTAAGGCACAACACTGCATTTTCTGTTGACAAACCACGCCGAAACCCGAATTGGTTGTCATGAACACTTACAGTTTTATTTATTTGTGTATTAAGCAGACGGTCAAACACTTTTGATATTTTGATATTATAGTAGCTAGAGAGATGGGCCTTTTGGATGCCGAGCGACGAAATGTAAGTTTTTACGCACAATATTGAGAGATTTACCATGTTATTTTAAGACCATAGACTTCTTATAGGTTTTCCTGTAATCTATGAGTAAAGAGCCATACTATGTATTTTTTACAAAATTTTTGGTCCAGTAGTTTCGGAGATAAGGGGGGGGGAATGGTCATTTTTCATTGAATTTATCAAATATCTTTAAAAGTATTTATTTTAAAATTATATAAAAAATGTATTTAGGATCCTCGCAACAAGCCCTTTCATTTGATATGTCACACGGTACTGTTAGCAAAACTTTTTTTTTTAATTTTCTTATTTGCGCCCCAAAAGTGACACCTATATTCAAAATTTAATTATTTACGTTACACATTCGTGTTTGGGTCACAGAAATACACATGTGTACCAAATTTCAACTTAATCGGTCCATTAGATTCGGAGTAAATTGGCTGTGACAGACGGACAGACAGACAGACAGACAGACAGACAGACAGACAGACAGACAGACAGACAGACAGACACACGAGTGATCCTATAAGGGTTCCGTTTTTTCCTTTTGAGGTACGGAACCCTAAAAAACGTCTGGAAGTCAAGTAACTGAACTTATTCGTATTTTTTTTATCACTTAGCCTTTTTAGAAATTGCTTATATACCTACAATATATTTTTTTTCAAAACCATATACCATGACGTAGATCATTTAATACAATTAGCGTAGCTCGACTTCGAGTTTTTTATTAAATTACATTTATCAAAACTTTTAATCACCCTTATTAAAATGTTAACGAGAAAAATTAATCCAAACAATAATATTACACTATATATCTACTAATAGGCACGGTAGGTATGTACCCATCGCTTTTAACTATATTGATTATATATAGTATTTTATCTAACGAAGCGACGCGCATCTTTTTTGTGTTTACCAAGAGTACAAACACGCTGTGAATGTGTGTGTAAGCGCAGAGGTTCTCATTGCCGAGACAAAGGTGAAGTCAGAAGTGTGTGAGTGAGGGTGTGCGTGTGTGTAATGTTTTGACTCCTCTTCACGCACACATTTACAGCGTGTTTCTACACTTGGTTATCACAAGTAAAGTGGGCGTCGCTATGTGAGGTAAAAATACTGTAAACAATGATGAGTTCAAAGCTAACAAATTCAAACACAACACATGCAAAGTGTTCAAAAGTATTTTCCTATAAAATAAGCACTTCAATAAATACTGCACTAACTGACAGCGCACAACAAAGCTCATATTTTCAACTCAATAAAGTGAAACCAAAACACCAATAATAAACTAAAAACTGTAACGGCTTATAAATCAACCAAAACTGCGTGCAAATTGGTATGAAAACAAATTATTTATGTATACACAGCTATATGGACTGGCACCGTAGTGGCAGGAAATTGGCAATTTCTCTGCAAAATGCCAGCGATGAGGCTGGACGCGATACTGTGAATATTTATAGTTCAAAGTATAACGGTTAATTGCTGTTACAAAATTGTTAGGAAGGTGCTTTAAATTAATTCGTTGTGAAAGTGGAACGGGCCCGGAGGTCCAAAACGGAGGCTCGTTTAGTGTTTCTATTCCTGTTTTGTTTTTTGTGAAACTACTTTCCATCGTCGTATACCTACTTTGGAGTCTTTAGAGGGTCATGATTTTTGGTAGCGCATAGCAAAGTGGAGACACAGTTATTTGAAAATGAGGCTGAGTTCTTTAAATATGCTAGAAAGTAGTACATCTACCAGAAATTGATAATAGAAGTTTTGTAGCATATTTATAAATGTAAGTTTCTGCGCTAAATACTTTTTAGTGCTAATCTTGGCAAATACACCTGTAAAACACACAGTGTAAGTATTTTACAAAACGTTCAGTTTTTTTCAAATGAATGTCCTTGTTTGTTTTCAATAACAAAACATTTAGGGAGTGCCTCCGCTGCCGGTGCTGAGTTTGGAAAAAAAAGCCGAAAACAGGGTTGACAATTTGGCATATTGGAGTAGATAGGCATAATTAAAAACGAACTATGTAGTTAGATTAGGTTAAATATTTTTACCCGCAAAAAGTTTAAGTTAGATTAGGTTAGAACTGTGACCCCTACGAAAAGGCCAAAAATGACTAGAATATATAGATAAAAATACTTTAGTATGGGTTAGTTAGTAGGAGTTCTGAAAGCCGCGCCACCGGTGTCCATTATGGGACCAGGTGCGGCGGTGCCGGCCACAGAGTATATAATGAGCCGGCAGCCGATGTTTTTAATCTCGGCCGCCGGCAATGTCATGCCGATTCCCAACGGCGTTATTTTTGGGAGCCGGCGCCGGCAGCGGAGGCACTCCCAAACATTTAAATTGAAATCTGAGACCAGTTGAAGGGCCTTTAATACCCACCTCCATTCTAAGAATGGGAGCCGAGTGCGTCTGTATCAGAAATGACTACCTACCTACCCTACCTACCTTATAAATATAGGTTAATGACGTCAGTCAATCGAAAAATACACATCCCTCTTTACTTTCACCATTCATCGAAGAAGGCTCTCGACTTCATAATAGACTTCGCAACGGAAAATATGTATCATTTTTCTTTGGAAATGGAAGGTTTGAGATGTGCCAATACTACCTTAGTCAATAAGGATGGAGTGGGATTATTGATTTTCTAGTAAACAATGCCTTGTAACAGAATATGTACAGACTGTGTGCAATATGACAAATAAGGAAATGAATTCATGGATATTGAGAGAAGTAAACAATTGCGATATGACGGCGGAAGAAACGGATAAATAAGTTAAAATATACTTCAGGACTCAAAAGCAATATTAAAATTAAATTGTAGTACGGTAGTTGCCTAGGTAAAAAAAAGAAAATCTATTTAGTCCGTCTTTCAGATAATAAAAAAATATTAGACACGTATTTTTTGCTACATCATATTAATCAAAAATAACTTTAGAAAACACGCATTAAAGTTGGGGAGTAGGGGCTCGCTACGTCACAACTCAGTATTAAATCTAGCAAGGCGTGGTGTCATGCCACATTTTAACTCAATGTATCGCCGTAATCTTAAGAAAACGTCAAAAAATAAAAAATACGTGTTCAATATTTTTTAGTAATCTAAAACCGGACAAAAAAAATTTTGGACATAGACCTATTGTTAAGATTTGTAAACAAAAACGTTTGGTCCCGGATATCACTTGTAGATCTTTGACAGTTGTTACGGGTAGTCAGTCCCGAAAATTTGACAACCAGTCTTGCCAAGGGGTATCGTGGTGCCCGGTAACTGGGTTTAGACGTCAGATAGGTGGTCAGCTACATCCGGTTAGACTGGAAGCCAACCCCAACATAGTTGGGCAAAGACTAGGCAGAGGATGATTGTCCCACTACCACTCCTCCTTTTTCTGCCTCTGACGTTGCCTTCACTGATCAAATTATTTAATAAAACTCTGTAGTACTCACATATCGTTTCTTTATGAAGTTAGACGCGCGAGTCCCACATAATTGGCACGTGCTAAGCCTCACAATACGAGAGGATCATTAGCGTATATTATTTACATTACATCACGTCTCTTCGTGTATATGATAAATGTACTCGTAGATATTATGTGCATATTACGAGTTCATGAACTCGTCATGTAAAAAGTATGTGTTGATCGGTCGAGTTGGAAAGTTATCGGGCAATCAGAAAATGTCCACCGCAACAAGTTATTATAATAAGAAAAGACAGAAGATATATTACTGATTAACTATGCATAGTAATAAAAGAAAATGAAGAAGAAATATCACGTAAGATATTGCTAGAAAAACCACTGCAATAAACAACTTTATTCAGCTGAGATTTTACGCAAGACGACATAACAAGAAGCAGAACAGAATTTTTGTCATACCGTAGAATATTCTATTATGAGAATATCATAAAACTTTTTCCGCAGTACCTCATGCATAGTGCAGTGACTATGAGCCGCAGTATTCGCGGAAACCGCCGTATCCGCAGGTTGGACGTGAGCCTCATGCACAATGCGGATCATCAGCGTTATATGTCCGAATCATAATCCCTTTATGTGGGTCAGTCGTGTGGACGCCGTTAGTGACGTAAATGTTTTAGTGTTATTGTTATTTGTTTTTATTATCTTGTTTCTTTATTTATATTATTGTGTCGGGGAACGTTTTATTGCTTTGACCCCTTGGTTGGAATAGATTGGCGCATATTTTATGTCAAACCTCTTATTGTAGTGTAATTGTAGTATTACCTACTACTAAGTAGGTATGTTATAAATTCAAATACCTAACAAAACCCACCTCTGCCCAACCCTTCGGGGAAACAAGGCGTGATGTTATGTTGTGTTACCTAACAAAACTTTTCGATTGAAAACGGACCTAAAATTATCTTTCATATTCCAGTGAATTCGCTTTAACATATATGCGGAACGACAAAAACTCTCATTTCATATTTCTACCAAAAAATATTCTTTCTAACGACAAAAAAAAAATACCCCACGCACTCTATGAAACACTATCAATTGGAGCGTGAGACGCATTCACAATTCGGATCATCGTCTATTATATCCGCGTATCCGAATACCCGTATATCCGAGTAAATAGGTCGCGACTTTAGGTCACCATTTTTGGCTGCATTGCGGTGGAGCCAGACTATTGGCAGAGAGCTACTTTTTAGCGAATGTGAAACTCATCTAGGTAATAGCTCCGTCTTGTTTTACTTATTAGATTAAAAAAGAGACGGGAATCCACGGGAATAATGTCGCTTGCTTTTATTGCAGGTACGCTAAAGACGTAGAGACGTTTATAAGTACTTTAGTTCAGAGTATGTTTAGTGGAAAGTCTTAAAGCGGTGACTGATGGGAACTTGCTAAAAAGCTTGCTTAAAATCCACTGAGCGAGGCTTGGTGATATCCCAAAAAATGGTTGTTTCTGTTTTCTTATCAATGAGAAGTATGGTATGGTAGATATAAATAAATAACCCCGACAATTTGTGAAGGCAAATCCGACAATATATCCCATCAATGCGTGCGTGTTATTTCTTGTATAAAATATATAACTTCTATAAAACCCAATGATTATTGCGGCATTAGCACTAAATAATACAGCATGGTATGAGGTCACAGAAGTAGATTTGAAACTAGTGCTGCACTAAGGTCAAACGTGATGAGAAAACTAAACGCCGACAATACTGGCAACATTCGGTTCGGCGTGAACTAGCAACACTATCGAAAACTAATGTTACATTCAGTGCAGAATAGGGATTTAACAAGCCAACGGTAGCTGGATTTCGCATATAAACTGAAGATACGTGGAATGGTGGATCGATTACATTCACTGGAACGAAATTAGAAACTAAACCCGGATTTGCCGAGTTTCCGAGTACAATTTGTGCCGAATTTCCGAGTTTACCGTGTGCGTTTTAACAAAGGGTGGCTTTTGTTTAAATAATGTTTTGGGACTGCTTTTGTTTCTATTCTGTTAGCTTAATTGGGCGTTGCGTAATCTCTTGCAGGGATTTTGTGTTGATAGAAGATAATGAGAGCCTTATTGTAGCATTGACTGAAATGCAACGTGATATTTTATATCATTTTTAGACATTTTAATAACTTTTAACTCTGATAATGCAGTTACATGTCTGAAGTCCTATAGCCCTACATTTAATGTAAAAAGAACATCACTTTATCACAAACTACAAAATAATAACAACCATCTGTCACAATCCAATCAATCTGCCTAGCCTTTTTCCAACTATGTTGGGGTCGGCTTCCAGTCTAACCGAATGCAGCTGAATACCAGTATTTTACATGGAGCGACTGCCTATCTGACCTCCACAACCCAGTAACACGATACCCCTTGGTAAGACTGGTTGTCAGACTTTCGGGCTTCTGACGACCCGTAACGACTGTCAAAAATCCACGAATGACAGCCGGGACCAACGGCTTAACATGCTTTCCAAGTCACGGAGGAATCTCGGTATCTAAAGATGGTCACCCATCCACGGACCAAGCATAGCTTAACCTGATAGATCGATCCGTGCGGCTGTTAGTATTTAGCCACGAGCTCCTCCGGGCCATCTGTCACAATCCATAAAATTAAAATTAGTTGTGAAAACAATTACGTGATTCATGCAAACAACAAATAGGAGAGTTCCATTATATTTAAATATTCACGTTTTCACATGGCTTATTTTGCGAGCAAACACTCTCGGGGCTGGGGATTTTAACAGGCGTTATATTCGCAAAATAAATATTCGACCGACATCAGGTGCTTGTCAAAGTGTCATCGCCACACGTATCCCACGTATTAAACGTATCAGCGTATCTGACAATACGCCGCGTATGGATACGCGTTTGATCGTAATATAATTTAGAAGCCAATGCTTACAGTAAAATATTTCCAAAGAATTCAAATAGGTCAATACTCAATAACTTTGGGTATTGACCTATTTGGATTCTTTTGATGTTTAGGTTATTATTATAATGAATGAATTCATTTTGTTAATATTTGTACAATTTTTTTTTTTGTAAATAATAATACTAATAAGCGCGCTCCGAACTCTAGGTCTGTGCCGGTAGAGTTTACTTTGCCGGAACGGGTCTAGGATGAGGAGCCAGACGAAGAGAGATACAGAAACCCGCAGGGCAGCACGTGGCGAGCTGTTGGGCAGTAGCGACCCTACGGACCCTATCTCCCGAGAGAAGTCTTGTTCCTCACGTCTGGCTTGCCTTTATTGGCTGGCTGGAGTGAATACTGACGAGGAACAGAGCTCCCACCTCTTTCTTGCCTTTATTGGCCGGCTTGAGTGGAGATTCGCAAGAGCAAACGTGCTCGGAGGAAGGAAGTATTCCAGTAAGATGCTGGTAGGGATCTTGACCGTACTTCCTGGATTGTCCTGATAGCCGTGGAATACCTCTCCACTCCTCATAAGTACCTCAGGACATGTTGCCACCTTGTCGCTACGACACTTTGTGCTAGCGACCGTTTTCGGGGGCCCATTATTGAGTGTGCAAGTCACCCCCTGCTATTTTACCTGTGTTTTATAATTTTATGTGATTGGTGGTGGAGCTATAGTCTTTTCATAGCTCTAGACAACCAGTTCACTTAGCCACCCAAACCCATAATCCAATATCTTTGTTTCCATATCCTACAATAGTCCTGCACCAATCGAGGGTTGTCCTTGGGTGCACTTGCATAGCGCGAATAGGGATAATCGTCGGTTGGTGCCTCATTTCAATCAAAATGTCTAACGGGCCTCTGCGAGTTGGCTTCGGCCCCTCGTACGCCTTCCAAAGGTCCGGGACCCCAGGGTCCCGAGATGTGTCAAAGACATTTGAAAAATACTAATAATAATACACCCACACTCACTGTCTCTCTTAATCTTGCACGCTATATAGTAAATTAAACTGCTATTACCCACTAAACAGCTTCCCCAGATCCCTCAGAATCTCACTAGAAAGGGGTGTTACCTTCAGTATAAGTAAATGAGGCGAGCGAGTGATGAGTGCTTTCATCTTATAACAGTCTGCAGTCAGATTACATTATAGCCGCGCGGATGGGCGTGTGTAATACTATGTGAGGTACATTATCGTGAGGGTTCATTGGACTTAAGTGTCTTGGTCTACATACTTACATCTTTATGTAAGTATGTAGACCAAGACACTTAAGTCCAATGAACCCTCACCCTCACCCTCTTTTCATTATGCGACAACCCTGTCTCTTTAGACAGGGTTGTCGCATAATGAAAAGAACGTCACCATAATAAAAGAAGGGGTTGAAAATAGTTTTTCGAAACAAATTCAGGGGCGGCTCTTTCTTTTGGCCAAATTAGAATTGTTTTCAACGTAGCAATGTTGCCAGTTTTCTAGGTGTTACTAGATGACAGTGGTATGCTGAAATACTTTGATACATATTTTTGTATTGCTGTTTAATACTGTACATGAGGTCGTGTATTAATAGCGCCTTCTGTTTGGAAGTATTATTGTAACTAATATCCAAAATAAGTGTCCAATCGATCGTTCGAAAAGAAAAGAAAAGTTATAAAAACTAAAACCCAACTAAAAAAGCATAATCAAGATATCACAGAGAGACAAATAAAAAATTCGGCGTCCGTTTATTTTATAGTTCATGTCTTTATGCCCTCTAGAGGGCGCCACATTCAATATCCAGCGGACGATCAAGACGTTTTCAACGATACCTTATTTGTTATATTATGATAAGCAATTTAGAAGTTATGAGGGAATAGATGAACACACACATACCGGTCAAAATCATAACCCTCAGCCGTAATCGGGTAAGAAGAAAAATTAACTATCCTTTAAAGTATTTCAGCTGGCAACAAGCAACACGTCACGCTATGCATATTTGCAAGGCTGGTCAGTACCTTATAGCTGAACTCTACCTTATAGCTGAACTCATATTTGCCTGAGCTAATAACAGTAATCCTGACGGAGTGTACCTACACCTAGGTACACACGACAAATAGACCGTTCAACCGTCTAGACGGTATTTGTCATAGCGTGACGTTTTGTGGGTGTAGTCAAGTGAGGAAGGGAGTACATCAGGAAGATGGATAGCAGCGGCATATATCAAAAGCGGTTTCCAGTAGGTCTGTTAGGAAAGATATTTTAGTCTGAGTGACCCCCTTTTTAATGTATAACAAAACCAAATTTTTAATGTGTAACATTTATTCCCTTCCAAAATACAAGTTTAAGACCGTAATAAGCGAATTCCTTCAGAGTCTTACTTACGATGACACTGAAAGACTGTACGCCAGGAATTCTTAAATAATAAGCGCTAAAACACACACTTACACAAACGAACCCTAACACACCCACACACACACATTCATAAATAAATTATTTTCAATCTAATTATATTCAATTCAATTTTCAATTCAATTTTTTATTATTTTAATATTTAAAATGAGCCTAACTTAATTTGTATGAAAACTATTTGTTTCATTATATTCAAACGAATAGCAAATCATGATTATAGGAGGAAGGCGCCAATGTCTGTCACACAGTTAATACTAGCACTGACATCGTCGTTATCTCTATATTTAAAATATTCTAAACTCTGTACATTATGTTTTTGTTTAGGACAGATAAGTTGTATCAAAGTCAAAGTCAAAATCAAATCATTTATTTCAAATAGGCCCATGTATGGCACTTTTGAACGTCAAAATTTACAAAATATTAAAATTGATTCTAGTCGCCCCTTCCAAAAGGTAGTTTTCGTATGGAGAAGAATGGGCAAGAAACTCCACCGTTACTCTTTTAAAATGTTTTACAATTGTTTGTATATGCACGTACATTAGTTAAATAATATTACCTATATGTGAAGACGATGCACCTAGAATAAAATTACTATACCACAATAGGTAAAAAGAATTAGAATGAAGCAACGACAGATAATTTAATATGTGATAGATACATGGTGCTCACATATTTACAAACATTGTAAAAATAGACGATTTTCCAAAAATTTTGTAATTAATAAGTGTGTGAGAAAGTAATCACAGAATGTAAAATCAATGTCATAAAACACAAAATAATCAATTTTACAATTAAATTAGCAACCAGTTTGATTTTGTTTTGATTCTAAATTGTCCTATGGAGCAGGACCAGCATGTTTCCAAGCACTCTTATCTTGGATATAATCCTCTAATTTGTAATATGCTTGTTTACAAAGTGTACTTTTGATATGAGTTTTAAATTTTCTTTCATTTAATTGCAATATGTCACAAGGTATTTTGTTGTAACATTTAACACAGTACCCCAGAAAAGATGTATGTACTTTAGATAATCTGAAAAATGGTTGATCTAGTTTATCTTTATTTCTAGTATTAAAATTATGTCTATCACTATTTTTTTTAAAGAGATGTGGATTTTTCCTTACATACATAATATTTTCATAAATGAATTGGCAAGGTACCGTCATAATATTAATCCTTTTAAAAAGTTCCCTGAGAGAACCAACATTATTGTTAATAAAAATAAATATTAATATAAAGTTGTGGTTATAGGATAATCTTCATATGATATAGTGAACCTACGTTTCGGTGTTTCTATGATAAACAAATGAATGTGTTTATCATGCTCTTATACGCTGTCCTGTAACGTTCTTAGCATGTTACGCTTTGGAGCCAGTCAGACACTTTAGTGGCTTCGTCCACGAAGCTACACTATTTTCCGTTGATTCGATGACTCGTAACAGTCTGCAAAAATCTAAGTTGTGACGTTAACATATTATGTTAATTGTCGAACGAAATGTGGCTGTAATTTCTGAACTAAGACAACAAGTTGATATAACAAGAGCATGTAGGTCGGTACAATAAAATCAGTTGATGCAGCTCTTAGCAGAGGCGGCGTAAGGTGTAGGCGACGTGGGCCACCGCCTACGGCCTCGCGGTCCGAGGGCCCTCGCACCTCGAAGGTTTATGCATTACATAAAAGCCGTGACCGCGTCGAAAAAATTTTACTCGTACTAAAACGATAAATATATTGACATAAGCCCTCCGGAGGACTCCTGGCACGAAACGTGTTAAAGCTTAATATTACGCAAACGGATCCCCGAATAGAAAAATTATTTTCACAGACCCACAATATTTTTGAACGGCCTATCCTATAACTGGAACTATACCAAAAAATTTAACAATTGTTCAACTGTTTTTTTTTTTCGTCCTCTTTCTCCACCAGAGCTGCCCCCGATGGAAAAAAGACGCATCTAACATTTTTTCCAGATTTGAGTTATATACATTGCCGGAATCAGAAAAAAAGGTGCATCTGCCTGATATATAACTCAAATCTGGAAAAAATTTTAGATGCGTCTTTTTTTCTATCGGGGGCAGAGAGGGCCTCTCGCAAAATGTACCTCGCCCACATCAAATTTTGGTCTTGCCCCGCCACTGGCTCTTAGCATTTATCAACACGCTGAACCGATAAAGAGCACCACATTTTAAATACCTCTCTCCAAAATCATGCACCAACCAAAATACCCACCACCTGAAAGTACGAACTTTTCCATCCCCACAAGGACTGTGACTCAAAACCCCATTAAAATAAAATTTACAACTGCGGGTGCAATTAAACGAGTCGGGTATTTCCCATAATCTGTTTATCGGTGATTCACTGCAGCAGTGTCACCAGCAGAGGGGGGGGCGGTGATCAATACCAGTTGTCTAGACTAGGGCGATGAATCACCGACTGTACCTGGTACTTGTGGAGGGAAGTTATAAGTAATGCTGTAGGTACGGGGTTATGTACCGGGTTCGTGAGGGATAATTAAAACGTTATAGTTGTTTCCAGATACGTTTTTTGATTGTGGTCAGGGCTTTGGAAGGGTTTCTATTTAACTTATTTTTATATTTTACTTAGCTTCTGTCCGTGATTTCGTCTGTGTGAATTTTCTTGTTAAAAATAAAATATATCCTATTGCTGAAAGAGTTTTCTTTACCCCGTTCATACAAACTCACATAAATAAAAATATTATTAGTATAGGGGCAGTATTAGTAAAGGGGGATTGGGTATTCGTGAGGATTGAGGGGTAATTATAGCCAGCTGGACATAGTAAGTACCTATTAGAGATTTTTGAAAATTTGTTTCAGGACAGTTAAAAAAGGCTGTGAATATTTCATTTACGTTGTACAGAGCAGTTTTCTAGATCATTTTGTTGAAATTGAATAAACGAAAAAAAATTATCAAAATCAAATTAATCAATTTTATCTAATTTTATCAAATTTTGTCTAATTTTATCTAATTTCTCCTAATTTCGCCTTGGCTAATTTAATAAAATTTCAACAAATTTTGTCTACTTTTATGTAGTTTAATCTAATTTTATGATTGTATGTGTAATTATAATTACTAATAGACATTGACTTGTATGTGTGGTGCAAACTGTTAGTATAAGTTGGTTTTTTAATAAAATATTTAAATAAATAATAATGTTCGATCTTGTCTATCAAACTTATTTTAATATTTTTCTCAACGAGGCATCCTCAGGATGACGATTGACTCGACACACGTGTCGATTTCTTACAAGGGATTTTATGGCTCTTTGGTTTACAGGCAATGCAATAGTTCCTATATACAGTGCCCTGTTGAATCAGCAAAGTAGATATGATTTTACCTAAATTGCTTGACAAAGTTATTTAATTCGTAAAATGTTCTTTAGAAATTATTTGTTTTTTGTTACGAAATGTTACAGTAACCTTGTGATTGTGAAACATTTGAGCTCCACTTTTGCTTAATTTACCTAAGAATACATATACGTAAGTACCGTATAAGTAAACATATTCAACAAAACCGAATATGCTTATAAGGCTGACGTTTACTCTACGCGTAATCGCTCCATTCTCGGCAACGTTCGCTCGTTAAGCGACGAGCCATCGCTTCTTCCAAGCAACTCGTATTTGAACAGTGTATGTAGTTAATAGCTTAATATCTGTAATGTGCTCGTTTCGCTGAAGTTATCTTTATTCAAGAAAGCCGTTTCGTGTGCTAACCTAAGTAACCATATTAAGGAAAATTAAATATCAGACGCTTAGTTTATTGTTTCGAAGTGTATACAGTATTAATCAAAAGTGAACCGATTCAACGATGCAGATGTTGTATTTCTGCACTCGGCATTTTTTAATCTCCAACGGAATTATTGAAAAATGAAATAAAAGTAGCAGATGTACAGACGCCAGCACATCAAGCTACCCGAAACTGTCAAATTTTCCCAATCAACTTTGAACCTTAATCTTCAGTGATAAAGTAAAATCTTTTAAATAAATTTGACAGATTGTAGTAGCTTGACGTGCTGGCGATCATTTCTTTGCAATTTTGTTGTTGTCGTGTTATGAGATAAAAATTTACATTCACACGAGTGAACTTATTCTATCAAATGAAGTCTGATATCAGCTTTACCGAGGTACGAAGAAACTAATATTCAAAGAACTAGATAAGTAATTATTTTTCAATTATTCTTGATAGAACGGAATGTGAAACCTTTAATTAGGTGCAGAGAGTTATATCTCTGTATAGCACCACTCAATGTTGAACACATGCCCTGCATACCACTTACGGGAGATTGCATCGGGCATAGATTACAGACATACTTGTCGAGACTGGCAGCCTCTTCAGACAAGCACGAAATATCAAGCGCACTGCACGATTTATTGAAGTTCTAGCTATAAGGAGCCATATATAGATATCTATACATATTATAAATTAAAGTCGCTTTTCGTGTCTGTCTGTGAGAACGCGTTGTTCTTCTGAACTGCACAACGGATTTTGATGTGGTTTTCACTATAATTTCGAGAACTTATTGCGGTAGGTTTTTGTGGATAACATATTAATATTAAATTTACAAATAGTAAAAAACACGTGTGCGGTCAGGAGACCCCCGTCAGGAACGAAGTTCTTTCTCACGTATGATTTAAAACAAAAACAAAATTTTTGCAGCCGCCTTCTTGGATATAATTTTGACTTCACTATCAGCATTCTCAAAAACTATGAAAACGATACCCATGATGAAAAATTTGAAAATTCATTCTCTCTCTCTCTCTTTTTCTTTGTCTTTGAATTAGAAGAAGACAGTCGCAAGTATTAACACTTTTTAGAGTGACGATTTCTGAAAGTTTACAAGCCACGTTAAAGAACTTCGTTCCGAATTTTTTTTATGTTTTTTCAAGTCGTAAAAACTGTGCAAAACAGAGGCGCGTCGCTAGTGTTGTATAAAGCAACGTTTTATCTGAAACACTACCGTAAATTTTGCAATAAAACAGTAAAACCAGCACATCAATTACGCAATCCCAACAGGAATTTGTTGAACAAAAAGTCCTTTGCAATTCAAATGATTGTCACCGTTTACTCGGCGTACAAAAATAATCGAAAATAAAGCTCCCGATTGCAGCAAACACATTAAAAAGCAATAGATTGCGAGCAATTAGCGCGTTTCGGTGCCATCGAGTGAGGGGAAAATCGAGCAAAACATCACGATGCAATTTCCGAACGAACGCTCCGCATGCATCGCAATATGATGTCGGCGCCGCACTATTGACGAAGCGCGGAAAACCGACGGAAAAAATTCGTACGGAATTACAAATAAGAAGACTTGCAAAGTTTATGAGATACCGAGTTTTGAAGTTTTACTAGAACATTCTGGGATCAGGTTAAGTTTTAAGAGTTCTCTCAATATTTTTGACGTTACTTTTAGTATAGCGTACGAAATCAAAAACTGCAAGGTTTCAACGTGACCTCAGAGAAATGATTAACATCATACTATGTAAAACGACATTCTTACAAATAAATAAATTATGATTCTGATTCTACTGGTAACAGCACATACATGCAAGAATTGGCATGCCTTAAGCTTTCAGTGCCATAGTACCAAAATGCCCACAACAAAGAAAATACTAAAAGTAATTTACATGAAAAGATTTCTTCGTATTCCAGTCGTTACACGTAGACAATATGATTGAAATAAATACTCCACCATTACGGAGCGTGATAAAATTTAATAAACCGCATTATTTACCGCTCACAATGGCGGCAGATAGTTTAATACAATGGCTGCATTGTTCACTTGTTCTGCATTATGGGAACGCGTCTGCTTTCGACGGGCACACTTCGGTAAATGAACAGCGCGTGTTATTCTACGAAGATGTGGGTAGTTTTATGATATTTTGTTTCGAAAACTCCACTACCGGTTTATTGAGATAGTTTTAAGTAACAAAGTCTCTAGAGATAGGAAGCCATTAACAAAGTAGGTATATTACATGAAGCCTCTACCCATATTGGATTTTACGGCAAATTTTCAATATCAAATTTTCTCGAAACGTCAAGAAAAACTGTGTAATATGTGCTTCTGATTTTCTTCTACAATAGACTTTAAATAACTCAATATGTACTTAAGAAATTCATCGAAGAATATTTCTACAACAATTTCCATGCACATACCTTTCGGAAAACTACTTTCCTTAAAAATGCTGAATTTCATTTCACTCTGCTCAAATATACTCGTTCCTACAACCGCATGCAATTGCATACGACCACAGAAAAATGTCGTAGATATTCGTGAACCCATATAACCCGGCTGATTGAAAACAGCAATCACCCACGAGCGGCTGTCGTATTGATTGCATGCTCCCCGAAATTGCAGGGTTATCGAAAAAAGCCGTGTAACTGTCGAGTGCAGATGGGTTTAGGATTTTAATAGCGGATGAAGTCTAGCGGAAGGATTTTCTTTTTAATCTGGTTATTTGGATCCGCTTCTGGTTCCGTATTTTTGTATGTTTATAGTGAACTAAATTGGTACCAAAATTCATTAACCAATCCAAGGTACCAATTAAGTTCATTGTTAAAACAAAAAATAACACTTAGGGCCAGTTTCACCACCTCCGATTAGGTTCTCGTTAACTTACTTGGCAGATAATATCCTACAAATTCTGTTCCATTTTTGAATTTATTCGGTAAGTAGTGGCTATTCGGACATCGTGAAATAGGCCCTAACTGTCTAAAGTTCGTTTTTTAATCCCAGAGACTAATTTGACATTTCAAGTGATTGTCGTTTGTTTTTCAATTTGGAGTTTGACATTTACACCTGTCAAATTAGTCTCTGGGATTATAAAACGAACTATATTTAAGTAATGAGTTCATGCATTCATGAGCACATATAATAATTATAATGTAATATAAAATGTAATATATATAATGTCTTATTATACTATGAGTCATATTATACGGACATGGCAAAAGATCACTTGTCAAAAGTTTTACTACAATTGATTAATCAGCAAAGCAGGATCCTCTGCAAATGTAGTTTAAAAAACGTAACATTTCAAGCAAAGTCGTAAAACTAAAATTAAAATTATTAGAAGAACACCACTCCCGAGTTTCGTGTCTTTTTGACCTTCGTTTTCGCGTTTATTTTTCTTTCAATTTAACCGCTTCCCTGAAAAGTTAACAAGCTAAAAACCCCTTTACGTTTAGACCTGTTTACTTGAAGAGCCTCCGTGATTCATTCCATTATCCTTTCATCTTCACTAACAATTACCGTCAAGGCTTGCGTAGCAAAGCTGCTATACACTATACAACTTAGTTTTAGATATACTAAGAGGTACACTTTAGTGCTAAATTATGTACACCGTTAGTGAAATTCAATGGCGATTATTTCCTGAAGTATTGATTGAAATGCAATGTTGAAAACTCAGGCAATTATTTAGCAAATTGACACCCTACGTCAATTAGCCGATACAAATGTCAAGAAATGACTTATGATTTGAATACACGGATATTTTAAATTGGTACTCAATTTTAATCAATTAATTTCCCTTTGCATTACATTTGAACCGATACTTAATTAGAACTCGCTTTTGATTTTTGCGTACAGCAATATTTTTTCACGTCACTGTAGGCGTGGGTATTAAGTATGTAGTATGGAAGTCGCGTCATCGAGTAGGCAGCACAGGTAGGGTAGGGTTAATTGCATTATTATTATTGGAAAGTTTTCTTCCTGTCACATGTTGAGGTATTGTGTAAGTTTTCCATGGAATCGACATTATCCTAACTAACATTATAAATGCGAATGTGAGTTTGTTTGTATGTTTGTTTGTTGTTACGCTTTCACACCGGAACGGCTGAACGGATTTGGATGAAATGAAACCTGGCAAAGAACGTAGGCTACTTTTCATCCTGGATCGCAAACAAAGTCGCGAGCAAAAACTAGTGTAGTAATAACTGTGTCCGTTTATTTTGCACAAACAATACGAATTTGCAATACGAAGTGTCTTATGAGAAAAGATGTAGATTTCAGACCCTTGTATTACATCTACTGCATTAGTTATAAGCTAGGATAATAATTTCACAATCATAATCATTTATTTGCAATAAGTATTGGTACAGACAAAGGGTCGCCGTTGTCGAAATCGATAAGGAGTATGTTAAATATTATTTAATATAAGTATGTATATTATCATTTATTTATATACTTAATTGTACACCAGAAAAATATATAACAAAAAATAAATAAATCATCATTTTAACGTAAGTGAGTTCTTTTTAAATATTGAGAGAATTTTCAGTTCAGTACAACAGATTTTAAAGAATTATAATCTACAATGAAAATTTGACTCTTAATTACATATTATATTGTCATAGATAAGTAGGTAGGTGTCATTCGTAGATCTTTGATAGTCGTTACGAGAAATTAGGAGTCCAAAAGTCTGACAACCAGTCTTACAAAGGTGATACCCCTTGGTAAGACTGGTCGTCAGACTTTTCTTCCTCCGCTACCCAGTAACTGGGTAAATAATAAATTATTTTATTTCTGTAAGTAGGTTTGTACAAACACTTTTACACGCCAATCATGTTAAAAAAAAAAACTAGATGAGATCGGCGTTTCCTATCTGACTACTCTGAGAAGAAAGGCCGAAACAAACTCAGAGGTGAGGAGGTAGTGGAGGTCAGATAGGTAGTCGCTCCATGTAAAATATTGGTATTCAGCTGCATTCGGTTAAACTAGTAGCCGACCCCAACATAGGAAAAGGCTAGGCAGATTGATTGAATAAGGCAGGTTCTTAAATGCAGCTAATGAAAGTCCATTCACATTCAAGGGCTTCACTGAAATAATATATAAAAATAACTATACCTTCGTGTAGGTATTATTATCATAGCTTTAAATAGTCAACAATTCACTGTTCCGGAATAGGCACGTCTTCTGCTTGACCGCGGATTGATACTCAGAATGTTACGTATATTTGTACACAGGTAGAAACTCATTGGCATGGAAAATCATAGGATCTATCCCCACTGAGACTTACTTACAACACAGGTATCAAGTTCATGTATATTATATTGTCTAGATAGTAGATTTGCGAATCAGTTCACATGAACGGCTGGGAATGTGGGGTAGGTTCCTAATGCTACACTGCTGCTAAGTACAGCCGTGAGAAGTGTAGAACAATAATGTCATAATATCTCTTATCGTTCAGTCACAACTTAACTCCACTTGTCTTGGATGCCTATTAACATGTGGCCTCTCTATCTCCACTTTTGTTGGTATATTTTGATAAGAAGTAAGTTGTGACTGAATGGTACTACAGAGATGGCAAACTGAAGATAAACTGAAGACTGAGAACTGAGAAGACGAACTGAAGATAACAGCGGGTCCAAATTGGAGAAGAGTTGCGAGAGATAGGACTCAGTGGAAGTTGTTAGAGGAGGCCTTTGCCAAAAGGCACACTGAACTAAGAGACATTCTGTAAACTAGAAAAATACCACAACGCAAAGATGTTCAGAATAGAAAGGGCTTATTGTTATTATATTATTATATCTTATCACCTAACCAAACAAATTGATGAGAGTATGGCTTACTAAAACCACCCCGGTGGTAACCATCTGCGCATGGAAGGAACCGTTACCTCTCAAAAGACCGATTCAAAACCCCCTCTGTGCAAAGCCTGTTAGGACACAATTCCTAGGAAGAACGACATCTTTTAAGGCGCTGACAAGAGGCAAATGTATTAAAAAAAGCATTGTCTTAAAACAATAAAGGCTTAAGTCTGCATAATTTTTGGTAGCGGAAAAAATATATGCTAATCTTGAACATACGTTTAATACCTAAAACACATTTTGAAAAAATAAATCCCGAAACAACTTAAAGGTAAACTAACCTTTTACGTTGAGTTCTAATCCAAATAATTAAATATCAACAGACGGACGTTGGTACTTAATTAAGAACAAGAATGTCTTATTTGAATGCATCACTTGGTTGTTTTTATTTTCGATTACTCAACTCATTTTTGAGTAAATAGATAATTGCTTCTGCAATAAATTACAAGCGTTGTCTCATCGTGCTTCTCTTTCTTTTTTGTGCAGTCTGTCAGTGACTGCGGTTTAGCTCTTGTCAGCGTCTTAATGAAACGGTCTACTTTCCTGAATAAAATTGCATTTATAACAGTGGTGATTTTCACAAAAGACTCACTCTAATTATAACTTCAATCTATTTTTGTCACTTTTAAAGCGTTCATACAATTGATAGAAAGAAACACAATGATGTTTGCGGATTCAAATAAAATATCACTTATTGTACCCACTTTGGTCCCGCTAACGAAAAAAAAACGCACCAAAATTATAAAATTTCTGATATTTTTTCCGGCAGCCATTCCCCGATGCGGCCTGGAAACTATAAAGGATGTAATTTTCATCGCCGGAAGTGACCTATGTCGGCGACGTCGCGTATTTCCTGTCAACATCAAGTTTAATTGGTTTTCCGACGAGTTCTAGGTACTCTTACTGATGTACCTACTTGTTTGTATGTAGGTAGGGATGCATCGCTCAAACTTGGAAAGCAATTAACTCTAGTAATAAAATGTTGTTCTGTCCAGATATATTACGTAAACGATAAGAACTTATTTTGATGAAAGAAAATGTAAGCCTTAATATTCTGTCTAGGTACTTGGTAAGCGAAACTTTTACAACAAAAAGAGAATACTTTGTGAATAAAATGAAAGTAAGTACTATCGAAGAAACGCATATATAAGCAATCTGAAAACAAAATCCCGTGAACACAATGACCACATCTTTTTAAAAAACTTCCAAAAGGATGAGGTTCTCAATTCAACAGTGTTTTTTTTTTTTTTTGTATGTTTGTTACGCGATTACTCCGCCAATTCTGAATTTATTTTAATGATTCTTTTTTGTTTGGTAGGTAATACTTACAGAGGTGGTCCCATATAATTTTTTATAACTTTGCTTGGGTAGTTTTTGAGTTAGCTTCAATATTACGTATTTTTTCCCACTTAGTATGTGAATGATATGTTAAGTTCCTGTCACTGTTATTTAAATAGCAGATAGTGGTATTCGAATTTATGTTGGGTAAATACCACAACTAAAAAGTGTTTTTTTTTTTTTTTTTGTAAAAAGTTTTATTAACGGTCGTTTTCTATAGCGGCTGAGCGCTGCAAGCAGAAATAGTCGGTTATTACGGTGTGTTACGTTTCTTCGATAGTAGGTACATACCTATTTGAACACGTGTGTCTAATATCGAAATAGAGCAGCCTCTTTTTCGTCTCATTTTGTTCGAAAGCTGAGTCAAATCAATATTATAAACGGCACATTTAAAATCATTTTCTATTTCTATTCTAAAAACGATAAAGGAAAAACGATAAAGGAAAACTCAATCTAACACAAAATACGTTTATATTCTACAACATATCGATTTTCATTGTCAACTGCAGCACAGTTATGGTTGTTTGTTACTACAAAAGCCGCTCAATAGGGCCCGGCGCCCCAGTTGCGTGCCAGCCCGATTGACTCACTCACCTGGAACAAGGGGCATGCGTCGTATGTCTGAGCAATTTATCGAGTTTACATTTTTATGTTGATGTGCTCAGGAAAATATACAACATATTTCTCAAGGCAGCCATTGATTTGCATGTTTTTAGACATCGTGTCACGTAGCGAACAGTGATTTGATATTTTTTGTACGATCGCTTCGGTTCTTCTATTTCTATGTAAATTTGAAATGTGTTGAACATATGTTAGGAAACTGATAACTTGGTTTTCCAGACTCTCTGAAACAATTTTAATCAAAATATCTTTACAGTTACAGTTAATTAACTTTCTAACTGACAGCATACATAAAAACTAAACGAGTGGCCATAAAAAAACAACAAAAGATAAGACACCCATTCCATAGCTTGGCCAATAAAAATAAACCTGGAGCCCGCTTAACTCACGGGTGTGGTCATGCGACAGACGAAACACGCGCTTTGACCATGAAACAACGCACCCTAACCCTTCACTGGTCACGCAATATTCGTGTCAGTAAATTCCCAGAAACTTATTCACGACTCAACTACTCCACATACCATTAAAACTTTTAAACAGTTCCTTCTGTTCAAAGCAATGTAAAACAAAGTTATTGATGGCTATGATTTGTTAAAAGTCAAATAAGAAGTGCAGCGGTGAAAATCCTGTGAATTTACAACTAGAGTCGATAGAACACTATTTATTATGTCCGTTTTCACGTTAGCGCCGAATATATACAGCGTGAGGCTTTCGAGAGGCTGCCGTGAAAAATGTGCGCGCTGACGGCTATTTATAACCACACTTTCGACCACTGGCCGACAAATGGTGGATTCACCCTGGTCTATTAGCTTTTTGGGTCTTCATATTATTATGTAAGCTTAGGTATTTTGTAAATAAGGTATTCTTTGACATTATTTCACTATTGATATCTTTGTTTTATGGTTTTGCACGACTCATGCGAAAAATTAGAGAGTGAACTGAGTGAAAAATTTGTTTTGCCTCCTTTCTGCAACTGTTTTTATTGTTACACTCCTGCTAGTACACAGAACCTACTTAATTTATATACCATTGTATAGATAATTTAATGGAAATAAATTCTGTACTTTTCAATAATTTATTTAAAGCAAATAGTTTTAAATTTTTTCCCGTTAATCAAGTGTGAACCCTGAAACATTGTAGCTTGCGAAAAAATCAATTAATTGAGTCAAAATACAACGTGTATCAGAAAGGTGTGGTCATATTTAACGTTGTCGTACCGACCATCAAATTGAACAACTTTCTCGATGGAACCAACATCGTAATCGAGAAAAATAATCAGCAGTCTCAAATATGCCAGGACCAACCTTCTCGCCAAAACACCATTGACCCGCGCAATTCGGGTTATTAACGATCTTCACGTGAAGATCGATGTATTCATGCCATTTGAGTGAACTCGCAAAAAATATTAAATTTAGGGAATTTAATAAAGTAGTTATTATTGTTTAGATGTTATTTAATGTATTACTTACTAGTTTTTTTTACGTTTTTCATAGTTTTAAATTGTAAATAAGTCAATTTTAAGACCGCGCTATCGCATTAGGTATACACCTGTGATGATAGTTGTGACGAAAATTTTAATAAATAAAATAATAATATTTGGATCGAGTAGGTATTGAAGTTTTGCACGGGACAATTGATAGTTTTTTCTCGATTACGATGTTGGTCCTATGCAGAAAGTTGATCAGTTTGGTGGTCTGTACCACATCTTTAAAGACCACACCATTCTGATACATCCTGGATAAATAAATCAAGAATTAAGGCTCCGCAGAATTTGTATGAAAAATTTCACGGAAATTATTCTACCGGTGTCGCGTCAGACTTAATGTCGCGACTTACTCAGAATAGAATTTAATTTGAATATAATAGAATAGAATTTCAATTTATTTTTTTATTTATTTCTATTTAGGTATAATAGAATAGAATTTAAATTTAAACAAGTTCTGTTGTCTGTTCTGTCAATTCACAACGTAGACTAACTTTAGTTGCGGTAGTGTCACACCACAATGTTTTAATTATAACTCCAAAACGCAGCGTATCTCAAAGTCATAATTAATTAACTAAGTGGGTACGTACATACTTAGTTTGTAAAACATTGTTGTAACCTTAGTATTTGTTGAGTGAAGTTATTATTAGCATTCCTACCACCTCCTTTGGTTAGACTGAGAGCTCTAACCGGAAAAGGCTGGGAAGTTGTCTAATTATGTACCTATACTAGCAGCGCCCCGCGGTTTTCCCCGCGTAAGTCTCTCATCCTGTGGGAATTTCGCGATAAAAAGTAGGTATCCTATGTGTTAATCCAGGTTATCCAATACTACGAGTATTAAACTACTACTCATATCTGGGAAAATTTGTTTTCTCCGTATTTTCACCCGAGCAGAGCTCGGTCGCCCAAAGTTTAGAACAAGATAATGAATACTGATATGACATTATTGACATTAGAATAATGATCATGACAGCATGGAATTAGTAAGTACCTACTATCATGGCAGCATGGAATTAGTAGGTACTATCCTATACTATTAAATTAGCATTCTCTATTTTCACCAGAGCAGAGCTCGGTCGCCCAGGTACTAAACTATATGTGTGCTAAATTTAATCCAAATCCGTTCAATAGGTTTTGCGTGAAAGATTAACAAACATCCATCCATCCTCACAAACTTTCGCATTTATAATATTAACTAGCGGTGGCAAGCGCTACTGATGAGCACGAAGTCGTGGGTTCGGTTGTCAGGTCGGGCAAAGTGTTATTGGGTTTTCCATCTGGATTTGCACAGTAGCAGTACGGAGACTGAATTTGTTCCCGTTTGATGGCAATAGGCTTGCCCCCTACTACATGGGTACTTTAGGTTCACCTCTGCTTAACCCTTCCGGAACACGGGCGTGATGTTCTGTTATGTAATTATGTTTTGCTCTAAGCTAAGATTAAAAATGGCTTCTGAATCTCTAGCAGCATCTCTCATCCTCTTTATGTTATAATAAATGTACCTGATTACGGCAAAGCAACGGGAAATTAACTATGAAATGTTTTGTTACGTCTCGTCGTAAAGCCGTAAACCGCTGAAATAATTTTAAAATCAATGTCAAATCATCAATAAGCACATTTTAAGTACTTTTAAACGTAAAAATTACAAGACAATAGAATTGATTCTAGTTACCCTGTCCAAAAGATGATTTCGTATGGAAAAGAGTGGGCAAGAAACTCCACAGCTCCTCTTAAAAAAAACTGACGATGATTAGGTATTGTGTAATAAAATCAATAACGTGTACAATAATGTGTCCTATTGGCAAAAGCTTAAGACACATTATTGTACACGTTACAAAAAAACACGAAAAATTCTGCGCTTTCCTGTGACGTTATAATATAATTACGTCACAGGAAAGTTAATATTGTGGAACGTAGATTTTAATTTTCAAACGCTTTTTCCGAAGTCACTTTAGTAGTCCGGCACCGTAATAGAATAAACCTCATTGTTTTCTATGTAAAACACCTCTTATCGTTCTAGTACCAGTTGAATAGGAGAAGTTCGTGCTTGTATATTAATAAAAACAATATGCTTAGTTGCATGACGCATAAGTAATTACTGACCTGCATGAAAGTAGTTTTCTGTGCTGCACTATTAACATAATTATTGCTTAGTATAATAACGAAAAATGTTAAATTAAATTACCCAGAAAATTTACTGTGTTCATTCATAATTTAGATTATTTTTTTTAAAACCACCACCAAGACTACACCTTTAATAACAGCCTCATTTTTAAGGATGCCCCAAAAATTAGAAGAGATTTTAACAAAACGTCAATGAAATTGTGATCATCACTACGTTTAGCAGAAAGACCAGTGACTACATTTTTTTAAGCAAAATAACGCAGTTGCTATAGGTACGCAGTGTTTTAATCCTTGAAAGGCTAGCCTATTATAATTCTCATTAAAAATCTGCACGGAACACAAAAATTATACCTAAATTATAATTACTAAAATCAGAATTTGTTGACACGTTCAAAGAGTTAATTTCAGTTCCTGCCAACGGAATAACATAAATACTTTGGGCATCATGCGAGCTTACCCGTGCCTGTCCGGTACATGTCCGGTACGTGTCCGGATTATATAGTAATAACACTATTTCTGAACAAAATGGACGCCGCGGAAAATACCGGCCGTAATGAAGGTTTCAACTTAATTACGCAACTTGTGATGGCCTGATCAGAATAGGTATTTAGGTATTTGTTTAAATTGAAATTTATGTAACGTTTCAGTAGTTTGGTCAGTCAATTGGTATAGTTAGAGACAAAAAGATGTAAACTTTAAGTACCTTTTCTTTTTTTTGGTGAGAAATTGTCAAATAACTTCTCCCGCTCTGGGCGGAGCGGGAGGGCGTGTCAGACTCTTACTGACTAAAACCCACCCGTGTTCCTTCAGTTGCCTGTATGTTGCCAGGGGCCACGGTAACCCTTTCGTAAAAACCCGCAACCTCGGCAAAACTTTAAGTACCTAATACGCTTTTCTAACGCTAATCAAGCCTTTTAACAGCAATTTATGATTTTTTTGCCTACGTTGTCCCACTGCTGGGTAGAGTCTTCCCTTTCTCCTATCCATTCCTCTCTGTCTTGAGCTAGTGTGGACCAATCCTGTCTGAAGGCATCAAGTTCGTCTGGCCATATTCTCCTGGGTCTGCCTCGATGTCGACGAACGTTTTCTGGAACCCACATGATGGTAGATTTGACCCAATACTCGGCAAACGTGTCCGGCCCAGTCCCAATTAAGCTTGGCTGCTTTGGCGGCCCGACGACGTCGGGGATTTGTGTTTTGGAGCGCAGCACTGTGTTCCTAACACAGGCTGCTAATCTTACTCCAAGAATGCTGCACGCTGCAATGCTGCCATTGCTCGCTGGCAAATCTCAAGCTTGAACCACTGCTGAACCGTCAAAGATCAGGTTTGAGCAACGTATGTGAGGATAGGGAGTATGCACATGTTCATTCATTTGCGTTTATGGCAAATTGACAGGCCTCCTTTCGTGAGGTTTTAATAGTAAGTCTGTCGAAAATTCGTGTGTTAGCCATTGCTATTGGCCGAAATTTACAACGTACAATCATATAAATACTCGTATATGCAAGATTTGAAAACAGAATGCATTGAATGGTCTTTCAGAAACCAGGAATTTATTTCGGGACTACGCATATAATCATTAAGTACCAGGGCGACCGAACTCTGCTCTGGTGAAAATAGAGAATGCTCATTTAATAGTATTGGAAAGATCATACTAATCCATGTTTAGTACCTACTTATTTCATGCTGACATGATAGTAGGTACTTACTAATTCCATGCTGCCATGTCATTATTCTAATGTCATTATTCTAATGTCATTATTCTAATGTCATTATTCTAATGTCATTATTCTCATGTCATTATTCATTATCTTGTTCTAAACTTTGGGCGATCGAGCTCTGCTCGGGTGAAAATATGGAGAAATCGAATTTTCCCAAAAGCAAGTTTCATCGAAATCGTTAGAGCTATTTTCGAGAACTTGAATACAAACATATATATAAATATTGCTCGTTTAACAGTATAGGATTATATTATGTTACTCAATTAGGCTAAGGGCCTGCAGTAAACTAATTTGATTAGTTGATTAAACCAGTAATTTCGTAATTTATTTAATCTGATTGAGCTGTTAAGAGCTGCCACATGAATGCTTTAATATTATATACTTTGGTGATCATGAATACAAAGTATATATTTTACCTGCTAAGTTAAATTAAAGTACTAACACTAACTGTATACTTAACGGAAAGTTTCGTCAAAATACCATAGTTTAAAGAATAATGTCTGAGTGAAGTTCTACCAAGTTTACTCATTCCTCACAAGTTTTCAACTAATTCAACCAGAAACCGTTTTACGAGTAATCATAAATCGTAGGAAACGCAGCTTTGAGAGGAGTTTCCTTGAGAAATGTTACCCTCTTTGGTGAAACGATTCTATTTTATAGTTTGTAAAATATTATTCTTGAGGTAAGTAGATCCGTATAAAAAGCAATTTAGTTGAGGTGTTATCAAAGTTTTTAAGTTTTAGCAAAAAAACTGAGCTAACTCGATTTTACGAATCGTTTGACTCTCAGTTAATGACGACTAACAAAGTTTAATTATACTGTAAGTTGGTTTAAAGATATTTATTCTCAAAAAAGACACAAAGTCACTTACATGAGAAAAATGCTTATAAACATAACATAACATAACATCACGCCTTGTTTCCCCGAAGGGTTCGGCAGAGGTGTCCCTGTAGCAGGTACGCCCACATTAAAAATGCTTATAATAAATTATAAATGTAAAGTTCGTCACAGACGGCACGGTAGCAATTATGATAAAGGTACCCATCCAATGCATTCAGCTTTTAGGAAGGGTGTTATTTGTGATCAAAATATAATAAATAAATATATAATAAAATAATAATAATTGTGTTTTGAATGCATTGAATGAGTGTAAATTTTTTATACATGAGGGTATTTTGTTGTATAATTGTGCTCCTTCAGAAGTAATATTTTTTGCCAAACTTTGTTCTTATCTTCGGTAAAATCAGAAAACTAGCTCGGCGAGTGCTACGTTGTTTAAAAATATATGTTGCCTTGACTAAAAACGATAAGGCAACAATGTATCGGAGTCTTCATAAAATAAGCAAGCACGTCTTAAAATCCATAATAGGGATGATGCCTGGGTAAAAAAAAAGAAATTCTATTTAGTCGGTCATTCAGTCAGATAATAAAAAAATATTAGACACGTATTTTTTGCTTTATCATTTTAATAAAAAATGACTTAGATAAAACGCATTAAAGTTAGGGAGTAAGTAAGTATAAAATCTACATACCAGTGACGTCTTGGCACATTTTAATTCAATGTATCGCCGTAATTTTTTGGTTACGTAAAAAAATAAAAAATACGTGTCCAATATTTTTTAATAATCTGTATGAAACACTATTTTTTTTTTGTCATCATCTCTTTTACAGCAACGATGTAACTGTATACCAAACCCATCTGACAGCTCTAAATAGTCCAAAAAAAACATACCCAAAACTATTTCATCACACCAGAATCCATGCCCAACTAAGTACCAATTCCATAGCCGAGACGATTCAACCAAATCACGTATCACCCTAATCTGATCACGAAATATCTTACCTAACTAATCTTCCTAAAACAGCCGTATTACAAGCCAATACATCTGACGTCACAGGTCAAACTTGCCCAAGATATCCTATCTTCTGATAAATAAGGCCACTTCCAAAGCTATTATGTAAACTGGCGATCCTTTAGAGTACATTATTTACGAGGACAACGCTTTGAGCCCTTCGCTCGTAAGTCTCAATAAAGGATCGTTGAATATTTGTCGGACAATTTGTTGAACCGTCGTATGTCGCCTTTATTCTTGAAGGAAATTAAATTTAAGCCAAGAGAATAGTCTATTGAAGTCGTTTCTTTTTTTGTGATGAAAATCATTGAAATTATTAGATTATTGTGAGTAGTAGTACCACGTGTCTATGAAATTTCGTATCTATGGAAGATCACAGTATAATGACTCTGCATCTATGACAGTACAATTTACTAAAATAACTAATAAACGCTCTCTAAGTATTTAAATCGACGTTTTCAAATGACCAGGCTTTTCCCATTTTATGCTAGCGACGTCTGACTTCAGCATCAACGTTCCGATCGACGTCTGAACGCTACGCACAGCGTCGGCAGTCAATATGTCCGCAGTGGACGACGACGCTTCAGTCGTTGCTCGCGAGTGGTCGTGTGGCACTTAAAATGACCTGACTCTGCAATGGTTCGAAATAACTAGAGACGCGATGCAAAGCGTTTGAATGCCACGTACGACGTCAAGACGTTGACGTGTTTAGGACACCATAAGGCGATTATCACACTGCACCGCATCACGCTGCATGTTGCGTGTCAACGAACTAAAATGAACGCGCGTGGATGCATTTTCTGTGTGTTGGACTGTGCGTGTTTTCTATACAAATGGAGATACTTACAAGCAACGTTAAAACACGCATTCACGCGCTACGCTGCGTGATGCGGTGCAGTGTGCCAATCGCCTAACAGTACATTTCTTTTGTATGCATCGTGACGCGGTATACGGCGGCGTGACGCTGTAAGCGGCCGACGGCGTTTATAGAAGACTTCTTTTGATAATTTTCTCAAACATTTCCAGAAACGAATTATAGAAGAAAAATACCTGAAACTACAAAGCGATTCGTAAATAAAGGAAACAAATGATCCGATCGAACCTTCGGCAAGATAATCTATATTTACGATACTGTAATCTGGATAGCTTTCCTACGAAATGGGTTACGAAAACAATGGGATATATTTATTAGAACTGTTCTGTTTATATGGAACTGACCTACTCAAGTTATGTATAATAGGCAAGTAGGTACAAGAACTTGCCTATTTTCTGTGCTAGCTGACATATGGCCAATAATTTATCATTTAAATTATGTTTTGAGCTGCGTAATGTAAATTATTTTGCAAACTATTGTATAGAATCTTTTTTTTTTCTAACTTGAACAGACAGCTGTGCTGCTGGGGAGTTTGTTGCGCCACTTCTTCTTCCCAGCCAAAGGCACTAGGAAGTGGTGAAGGGTGGGCGTTTTGGGGGACTGTCTTATGTAATATTTACGTTCGAAAAGTGCAGATTCTCAGCCTAGTTTGAATAAAAGACTTTTGAATTTGAATTTGAATTTCAAAGCTTTAAGTGGAATTATAAGTAAGGTCATAAGTAGATAACCTGGTTATACAGGGTGTCCTTATCAGGGCAGACACCCAAACTAAGAAGATTGTTGGAAAAGGATAAATCAGTCATGACCTCAATTCTGAAGATACATAAAAAAAATGTATTTGTCTCAATTTTTTCAGTTTTTACACTTAAATTCTGTCCCAAAAACCTACCCAGAACTTATTTTCTAGCGTTTGGTAAAAATAAGGACGTTACTGAACATTATTTTCTACGGTAGAAAAACAGCTACATTAATTAAAGTAATGACATGACACAACAAAATACAAACAAAATAGAATAATAATTAGCTTGTGGCTAAGTAATAACAGCCGGTAATTAATTAGCTTGTGGCTAAGTAATAACAGCCGCACGGGTCGATCGATCAGGTTAAACTATGCTTGCCGCAGTTAGTCCGAAGATGGGTGACCATCTTTACATACCAAGACCCCTCCGTGCTTCGGAAAGCACGTTAAGCTTTGTTGATCCCGCCTATCATTTGTAGATCTGTGACAATCGTTACGGGTAGTTAGAAGCCCAAAAGTCTGACAACCAGTCTTACAAAGGGGTATCGTGTTACCTAGTAAGAAGGTTGTGGAGGTCAGATAGGCAGTCGCTCCATGTAAAATACTGGTATTCAGCTGCATCCGGTTAGACTGGAAGCCGACACCAACATAGTTGGGAAAAGGCTAGGCAGATTGATATCAGTCACAGGAATTAGTGCGTTTAAAGCAGAAATATTGAACAAAGTCAAATAATTTATTTCAATTAGGCACAAAAAGGCACTTTTGAACGTCAAAATTTACAAAAAATAGAATTGTTTCTAGTCGCCCTCGTTAACACTAGCGGACGTCACGCAGTTTCACCCGTGTATTTCCCGTTCCCGTGGGAGTACGGGGATAAAATATAGCTTATGTTATTCGCTAATAATACTGTACCTATCCATTGCTGAAATAATTTTTCAAATCGGTCTAGTAGTTTTTAAGTTTATTCGTTACATACAATTGATATGATTGTAGTTAAAATATCACTTCTTCATAGAAAAGAGCATTTTTAAAATCATTATCTTTCTCTTGCCCTAAGGATTCAAATTGATTTGGGGTAGGCGCCACATGTCATTAATTTATTTCACAAAAAAATTCTAGCGACCCGCACCTGCTTTGTACGGTTTTTACGACTTGACAAAACATCGAGATTTCTTTGTTATTTGTAAGTTTTATATTAATGTGTTATACACAAAAAACTTTCGGAATAAATTCTCTGACTGACTGATACGAAAAGCGACTGTAATTTATTTAATATGTTTTTTTTTTTTTTTGCCTTACAAATCAAATAATGGACGTCCTGTCTAGCCGCCACACGAGTAAATAAATATTACTGCAACAGCAGCACAATAACTGCAGACAATTGAAATAAATACGAGAAACTTGTTCAAAATTGTATCGCACATTGTTTTCATTGTCTGCTATTAAAGGTATTATTTATTATTTCACACGAGCAAACTCCGTGAAATTTTCATGTACTCTACATAGTTTTTGAAAGAAAAATTCTGGTATTTTTGTATGAAAATAAGCACTCTGCACTGTGCAAAAATCCACCTCCAAAGCTTCCTTTGTTTCAGGTATTTCAGACAACAATATGCCAAAACGGAGTTTCGTATTCCACAGGAGAATGCCGCCATTTTTGTAAATTCGTATTGCAGGAAAATGCATTCTGGAATATCTGTTGGGCTCTGAAAACGGACCAAATGGTGTATGATAATGCACCTGTGCTTTTATTTTTAATAAAAAAGCTGTTAAAGCGATGAAATGGTACGTTAAGAGAAAATCTCTCACATTTTTATGATATGAGCATTTTTGTACAATAGAAATTAAAATACTACTTTATATAAAAATATTTTTGTACTGGGTCCTTGTTCACTGTAAAAAAATGCTTGTTTCCTATATAAAATCGAAAACAAAATAAAATCAACGAAACTTCAATACATTCAGCATTTTGAACATACTTCATAATATGTTCAGCGTTACTGATATGGAAAAATAAGCACAATACCGTTACGCACAGAGTGTAGAATCGTGTCACTTAAAGAACACATCTAAAAAGATTCGTCCCACGTAAATGTAGATATCCAGGCCGCACAAAGTTTTTATCACAAACGTATTCTCCGAGGATGTTGGTGCGAACTCCGACCTCCTCCAACTTCTACTGAATTTGTTGAGCCCCACATTGTTGCCAACTGTTTGTCTTCAAACCAAACTGTTTTTGTTTTGTTGGTCTTGCTCCCACTTGCTTTAATATATCTGTGTGGCTGTGAGAGTGGGAACCAAAGTTACTTTATTTTATTCAGGTCGGTGAAAATTTGGTGTTAGAAAAGTAATTTGTAAAGTTATTGAAGTCTTGATTTGACACTACTACTTGCCCGTGTTTTTGCTTACATACTAAGCGAACTTTTTTCATCTGAATTAAAGTTTATGATGTGTTTAATTGTTGGCAACACAACATTTAGTTTTATCTGTCATCGTTACTGTCAATGTCAATTGTCACTAACGTCAATGTCCTGTACAAAAACAATAAATGAAGCACACGTGTTTTGCATCCGACCAGCATTTTTTTTTTTTTTCTTAGCTAATCAAGTTCCCAACATCAATGAGTAACTAACATAAAAGTTAAAAAAAAAACAAAAAGTTTCACAAAAGTGGGACGGGTATAAGCTTATACTAAGTATGACATGTTAGCAAAAAAAAATAGATCAGTTTCTTCCATACATTTAGAAATGTGGGCATAACCAAATCTCTAACCTAATTATATAAGGTGATCTCTTAGGTAATCTAAAACCTAAATCAAAGTGGTCTAACTTTGAAAGTAGACTCCAATTTCCTGAGCAACTTATAACTAACACTAACTCTTCAACTTCGAAATCCCTAGACCTGAAACTTATAATATTTCAGTTCAGGTTTCAGTCTAACGATAAAACTTAGTAACCTGCCTTTTGAAACACAAAAAAAGTATTATGAAGTCTTTGGGTCACACTAAAGCACCTACTCGTATAACCCGCTATTAATGCACAAGATATAAGTAAAGAGGTAAGAAAGAGGTTTTGAGTGCCAAAAGAGGCATGAAGGATTAGGCCCAACAAAAAGTTTCACTGATCTGCTTAGGAAATCCTCCTGAAGGTTTATGTGAATGTTTTTAGATAAAAAAAATCCAAGAATTATTGATAGGGATGTAAATCTAGAGACAAATAGTTCCTTTCTTTAAGACACTGGCCACTAACTGTTGTTAAAAAAATTAAAAACAGAAGATTTAAAAACAAGTATTCAATATGGTTTCTTAAAAAAAACGTGGTGGTCGGGGGACCCCCGTCAGAAACGAAGTTCTTTCTCACGTATGATTTAAAACAAAACTAAATTTTTGTAGCCGCCATCTTGGATTTTCATTTTGACCTCATTATCGGCTTTAGCACCCTCGAAAACTATGAAAACGACACCCATGACGTAAATTTTCGCAGCCGCCATCTTGGATTTTCATTTTGACCTCACAATCGGCTTTTGCACCCTTGAAAACCATGAAAATGATACTAAGGCTGAAAAATTTGAAAATTTTATTTTTTAATTTTAATTTTGACCAAATTCACACTTTCTCTCTCTCATGCATGTGCCTACTCAGGCCGACGTGTAGAATTTTATCCCACGACACTGTAATCACTTCACTCTTTTCTTTTGTTTTTTCCTGCTGGCGTTCTCTCTTTCTCTCTCTCTCTTTTTAACCGACTTCCAAAAGGAGGAGGTTCTCAATTCGACTGTATGTTTTTTTTTTTTTATATTTGTTACGCGATTACTCCGCCAATTATGAATTAATTTTGATGATTATTTTTTTGTTTGGTAGATCATACTTCAGAGGTGGTCCCATATAAATTTTATTAACTTTGCTTGTGTAGTTTTTGAGTTAGTTTCAATAATACGTATTTTTTCCCACTTAGTATGTGGTCATCCACATACTAAGTAAATAACAGTGACAGGAACTTATCATATCATTATGATAAAATAAAAATAAAATCTTTTTACAAAAAAAAAACAACCGACTTAAAAAAAAAACACTACAAAGTGAAAAATAACTTTAACTTCGGAAGTCGGTGACAAAGAACGAAAATTCAAAACCAAAGTCACCGACTTCCGAAATTAAAGTTATTTTTCACTTTGTAGTGTTTTTTTTTTGAAGTCGGTTTTTTTTTTTTGTATAAAGTTTTTCTTTCTCTTTGGATTAGAAGAAGACAGTCGCAAGTATTAATTAGCGTGACGATTTCTGAAAGTTTACAAACCGCGTTAAAGAACTTTGTTCCAAAAAACACGATATCTATATCGCTCTAGAAAGTATTAGCTGAACAGACTGTAGGTCTTCGCTTACCTAAATAAGGTACCTATGAATACGTATTACAAAGGAGGCCTGTAGCGGTCTGCAGTCAGTAGCGTGGCGTCCTCCGTCAGTGTTAAATTGTGTCTAATTTGGGTCATATGTTTAGTTACTTTCTCAATTCTTAGATGCACTTTCTTTCTGAGATTATTTCTTTAGCATTACCTACTGCCATCGGTGAGGGAAAAACATCATGAGGAAACCTGGACTTTATAGTTAATCTATAAATTCTCGTGAAATCGTCAACCCGTCTTGAAAAAGCGTGGTGAACAATGCTCGTGCCTTCACTGTATGAGAAGGGGCCATTGCCTTGCAGTGACACAGTAATAAGCTGATACCTGAGAAAGACAGAAGGGTGTCCATACAACTTTTGATACAAAAAAAAAGTGGTGGCACTCCGGGAGTGCCGACAGAAGTGAAAACTTGAACAAGATCGTCTTGGTGGAAGAAAAATACTTGTATAGAACATTGGTCCGTAACCTTATCTAAATAAAGAGCACAATCGAGTTTACAAAAAAAAAACTTCCAAAACCTTTAAAGTAAATTACTTGCATACAACATTGATCCGTAACATAATATAAATAAAGAGCACAATCGCGTTTATAAAAATGAGGTGTCGGTAACAGTGTCGCGAGTTCAATTGTTTTTTTCCATGCCCAACGCGCCTAAAGAAGTTTTCTCTTCAATAAACTACGCTTTTCCTCTTGTTTATTGTTCGTACCGATCCCTAATTTTAAAGGGGTAACTCCTTGTCCTTTGCTAGCGTCAGTAAGGTGCCACAAAGGGGTGAGGTCAGGTCTCTACGGAGGCCTGTAGCGGTCTGCAGGGGGCGTGCCGTCCTACGTCAGTGTTATATTGCGTCTAATTCGGACTCTGTTGCGGTCTTTCAGTGTTTAAAGTTCGCTTGTTTGCTTTTGTAGGGTTTCTGGATAAGGTTTTGTTTGTTACCGTGAAAATGGGAATATTAATATACAGCTTTATAGATTACTACCGACTCGGCCCTGCTTCGCACGGTTTTTATCATATACTATTAAATGAGCAATATCTGTATGTATATGTTGGATCCGGTCATTAGTACGGACACGAAACGAATCGCAAGCGCGCCGCTGGCGACAGGACGTGATCTACCCACACCTAAAGCGTGCGCTTCTACAGAGTCGTGATGTTTTAAGGCCACGGCGAGGAGGGGATTCAGCCTCGGATCGCATCGGAGTTAAGACGTCGCGGAACTGTTCTCGATTCGTGGTGCTCAGTTATTGTGTTAGTTGTAATTTGTGATCATTGTGTTAATTGGTGATTTTAATAAACGCCGTCGCACCCAGTGTGTGTATAATTTAGCTAGTGTAATTAATTTGATAGTAAATTATAATGTGATCTGAACTGCAAACGGTTTTTCTATTGCGCATTAACCAACACTACCCACACTACGCTCACAGTAGTTAAAATATCGCTGATAATAACGACAGAGTCGCATACCCGTCTCCGACATATATTTATTTGTTTGTATATACAAGATTTCTACTCACGTTCTCTAAATCGGCTCTAACGATTTCGATGAAAGTTGCAATATAGGGGTTTACGGAAAATTAGTTTTGTCCGTATTTTCACCCGAGCAGAGCTCGGTCGCCCAAAGTTTAGAACAAGATGACAATGACTTGACATTAGAATAATGATCATGCCAATATGGAATTAGTAGGTACTATCCTATACTATTAAATGAGCATTCTCTATTTTCACCAGAGCAGAGCTCGGTCGCCCAGGTACTGACTTTATAAAACATCGTGATTTCTTTATTATATGTTAGTTTAATATTTATGTATTATACCTGTAAACCTTCCGGAATAAATTCTCAAAATAATGGTGAAAACCGCATCAAAATCCGTTACGGTCACTCAGACAGACACGAAACACGACTTTAATTTTTAATATATATCGATTTCGTGTAAAATACAGCTCTAAAGGAGCGTAGAACTAAGTAGTAACATCAATTTCCATTTGATACCTCCACGCGTTAGTGAGAAAAAGACTCTTGACTGACAGACGGACAACGAAGTGATCCTATACGGGTTTCGTTTTTTCCTTTTTAGATCGTGAACCTTAAAATAGGGCAAATTTGGAAAAAAGCCAATGACACAGTGGGATGTCTTACATAAGAGTTCATCTAGTAACTTGTTGTCCCTACCTATCTTGTTAAAAAAAGTCTAAAGAACGTACCTAATTTTCTTTATCGTTGTGTCTTATGTTGTGTCTACACATGAAGACACATTTATTTTTAGAAGTTTGTTATTTTGTTAACAAATACCGTTCTGGAACGTTGTTTGTAAAATGAGAATAAAGTAACAATAACTGAGCCATCAATTACACTCTGTCCTATGTTCTTGTTTCATACAATTTCATTGTTTTTATTCGTTCAAGTTTTAGAAAGTCTTTGCTCTTGGGAATACTCGGTCGCTCTGTATATGTTTGTATATTTTCACAAAATATACAGCCTCGGTGTTCATAAAAATTTGTTTATTCTTAACTAGCTGTGCCTTCTGCTCCGTGAGGAGTAGACTTACTTACATTTACTAAAACCGAGTCCAAATATGGACACACACATAATAATTCTAAAAAAAGAATCACCTACATTGGATTCTTGGTTCTCTAGTTATAAACGCACTAACAGACAGACAAGATAACAAGCATTCTTTTAAATAACATTACGCTCCTTCTGGGACAGCCGGGTAAAAATTAAATTGCACGTGTATGCCTTGCACGTGTATGCACATATTTCTCTCTATAACTCATCAATGTCAGAAACTAGAAAAGAGCTTGTTAGAAGTCAATATTACAAACCCTATTACAAAATGGTAGTTACAATACAGCTTAACTAACGAAAAGTGTGTTCGGCATGGGTCCCACCATTTATAACAAAATACCAAATATTTAAAAAATTACCCAGTCCAAATGACTGACAGCCCTGTTACTTGATAAATCGTCAGTGAAGTTCTAACAGTGTGTAAGTCATTTTATGAGTGTTTTGAGATTTCACACTGCGAAAGTCACCAAATTACTTCAATGGAAAAGATTATTGGGATTTTCATGGGTTCAAATCATCACAGAGTTCATTTGGATTAATAATTAAACACAATGTGGCCTTAAGCGTAAGTTATATTCATTTTATACAGTTTTTTAACTACGGAAATCAAAAATGGCTACTTTACACTCCTGTAAAGTAGCCATTTTTGATTTCCGTACTGTTAGAACTTCACTGACGAAATGTTATTATTCAATTAATGATTTTTAAATGACCCTAATCTTTATATTTAATTATTGACATTGTGTATTTCTTTATTATTATTATGATGCTAGTTTTCAATTCTATAATGTTTAAAATTTTTTTTGCCAATTTTAATTTGACTTTTGGATTTTCATTCGATTTTTTTTGTAATAAAATTTACTTTAAATGTTTGCAGGCCTAATTGGTAGATCAACATTTCACATCAACATTTTGTGAACACATTTATTTATGTACCTACTTTCAAAGCAAATAAATGATTATGATTAATGCTACATGCATCTCAGTAAAAATTGATCGTGAATTCCTCAAAGCCTGTAGTACGGTTGCCATAGCAACGCGGGTTCCCCATTTGTTTTAATTGGCCTTGCTAATTGGCGCCAGTAGCCAAGACAGAATAACGATGTCTTGTTTTATTTTCATCTCTCGCCGAGCATGATTTTATTTTATATTCGGAATAGTCCTCAACTTGGCTAAATAAATGTTTTTTTTTAATTCAAATGTTGTTTTTAATAATTACATAAATAGAACATCACTCCTATATTCCCCGGAGGGTTAGGCAGAGGTGTCCCTATAGTACCCCACATTTTGCCAGTTATGTTTAAGTCCCCTGTAATAGGGGGCGAGCCTATTGCCATCAACCGGGTACAAATCCAGACTCCGGGCTGCTGGTGAGAAATTCCAGATGGAAAACCCAATAACACTTAATTTTTGGTAAGTTTTTTTTTTTCACTTTCTAGTTGTGGTACCTACCCCACACAAATTCGAATACCACAACCTGCTATGTAAATAACAGTGACATGAACTTATCATATCATCCACATACTAAGTGGGAAAAAATATGATTGAAGCTAACTCTAAAACTATTCAAGCAAAGTTAATACACCTCAAGACGGAGAAATCGTCGGACATACAAAAAAAAAAAAGTTACATACGCTACGAACATACAAGGTCCTCCTTTTTGAAAATCGGTTAAAAAAGGTTTATGCGTATGAAATAAGATGTACCGTAAGGTTACGTACATTTTCTGATCGTTAAATCGAAGCATTTCTTTCCTTGATATATTAATAGACATTTTATATAACGATTCTAACCATCAATCTCGGCTGGGAAAGTTCATTATATTCCTAATCGCTACAACTTTTCCTGAACAAAAAATTATGGAAGGATCATGCCATTCACCAAGCTTAATTCTAGTTCTTATCCCTATACAAAAATAGCTTAGTTTTAAATGAGTATCTCGGCAAAGGATCCTATCTTAATTAACGATGTCGCGATAAAAAGAGGAAAAGGGGATATTTTATAGAAAGCCCGCCATTGTTCGTGGCCACCTATTGTTTTGCAATGACAGAAAATTTTCTAGTCTGCCGACGATCGGGATCGGACTGTTTGGGAAAATTACTAGTTTTCTGATGAACATCGTTTTAAAGAATAAAAGAGCAAGCCTTTTGATTCTAGGGTTTAGTCTGGGAGAATGGAACGGCTTTTTTCGAGAACTTTTTTAAATAAAATTGGTGTAGGTGTTCAGTTTTGGAAGTAATGAAGTGTCACTACTTGATATCTATACCTATTCTTTACCAAGCTTTGTATTTTTTTTTAAAGAAACAACTTTGATTTTTTTTTTCTTAAAACAACAGCTAGTCGCCCGTATCAAATCAAAAGGAACTATTTTTTCATTAATTCATCTTCATATCTTTTATTCTTGGATTTCTCTAGAAAATATTGTGTCTTAATTTACAGCTTTAGCATTTGCATAAATCGAAAGTTAAGTATTCGATAATCGATTTTTCAACAAACTCAAACTCTCGGCTCCATTCAGTCCTAGGTCCAGATTGGACTGCAGTCCTGCCTCGAGTGTAATGACAAACTTTGCACACTTGCATCAAAATGTTCTATTTACTAACAGAATGTAATTTTAAAACAATTGAATATCAAACTTATCGAATACCGCTGGATACCTATTTCTTTTAATTGTTCCTTTTTTTTTGTTTCATATTATTTTTGTTTGTTGGTAGTATCAAAACACTTTACAGAAAACCAACAAAACAGCAGAAGAGGAGCTAATTTTGATCGTTCTAAAGGCCGTAACTTGAGCCGAATTCGACGCAATATAACACTGACGTAGAACAAATCACTACAGAGCCTCTGTTGCAACCTAACCCTTCGTGATATTTATCTGAGCAAGAGACACACATTAACCTATTTTCAATCATTTGTGATGTCACTGTGGTTCGATAACTCAACATAGAGCTAACATGTGAGTATATAATATAACATAATAATGTTTATTTATCCAAAGTAATTCACAGACACACGTTGAGCACAGTAGTAGTTATACTAAAAATTATTCATAATTGTTTGTATAAAAGTTAAAAGGCTACAAAAATCTATATGACAAAATAAAAACCCTGTCTCTCGAACTAGGTGGCCTGTATCTTAAGAGACAGTGTTCAGCCAGATGGCTGCGTAAATTAAGTTGTACCCTTTAAAAGTGAAGTAGTGTCGACTTATCTATCATTATATGGTGAACAACATTATTTGTAAAAACATTTTAAGTGAACACTTCCTGCAGATTAAATCTGTTTGTATGGTTTTAAGTTGCAACACATAGTCATATTTAATCAGGCACACAAACATCAGGAACTTCACATAACCTCCGTACAACAATATAGCATGTCATCATCATAATGGAATATATCATTTACCTAACTTGGCGCATAATGCAGTGTAATCACTTAGTTCGCATAACGCCACGTCACGCCAGTCTAAATCGAATAAATAATAGAGATGTACCCGAATCGATAACCAATATCGTTATAATCGACTAATATTCATGACAATACCCGGTTTTGTTAGAATTTTCGAGTTGAATGATCGGTGTAAACAGCTTCATTTCGACGTGGCCTATTTATTTCAACGGTTTAATTATATGTCAAATATAATGTAATATTGGCCTCATCATGAATATGTTTGCGAATTAAATAGGTGTGCTGACATGAATTTTTCAGTTGACTGACTCGATCACGGAAAAGCAATTATAAGTAATTAAAATGTTGTGAAAACTTTATAAGATTTTAATCGAATCGACTACTCCCGCGTTAAATAAAACAGCAGACTAAAGCCGATATTTTATTCGAAATTTGATTGCTTTCATTTCTAATTACAATTACATTAACGGTTTCTACTTAAAAAAAATACAATAGACGAGGATATAATTTAGTAACCTGTTCCGCTTAGCTATTTCTAAAGAGCCATAAAAAACTCCTGAAAGAAATCGACACGTGTTTCACCTCTCAACGAGGCATCCTCAGGATGACGATTGAGTTGTCACGAACCCGAACACGGCGTGTTGCCACACCGAGCGCTGAACGCAGACGCGTTTCTATTTACGTTTAAATCTGCCTATAAACTTCAAAATTCCATTGACGATACTTCTCTTCAACCATAAAAAAACCGCACGATAATAAAAGTAAATGTAGGTCGCATAAAAAGTAATACCTTATTCGTATAATTCGAATTACTAGTCCACATAACGCAACCCTAGCATATAACAATCACACAATGGCTCCGGGCGCTCAAACACACATTGAGTGCAATTGCCCAAGTCAAATTAACTGAATGTACACAAGAATGCTTTATTAAACGAGGCATTTAGTCGGCTTAATAACTTTGTGGCGCCGTTTATATGTCAGTTTACAGCCTTGAACATGCTCTCGACACACTCAAAGCTCATTTTGATCGCAATTTACATACTAGCCTTTGCGGAACAGAAGGTTCTGCCAGTGATGTTACTACCTACTGAGTGCGAACACTTAAATAATGTAAAACTAATTAACAACTACGAGGCTTCTCTAGCAAGAAGTTATACTACTTTTTATTTTTGTCGCGTTTCAAATTTTCTCTGCATAAAAATCTCTAATAAAAAGAACTTGCACTCTACATTTCAAGATTTTTCAGACCATTTTTATTCAGATAAGTCGGGGCGCCGACTTGTCAGTCATAATTTTAACAAAATAGATCTTACTCTCGTAGCAGACTTGTTGCTACGCCGCCTACGAGGGTCTACGAGAAACCGTAGGCGTTTAATCGTAGACGTTTGCTGACGTCACAATTTATCTAACTAATAGGTACATTATTCGCGGTGTGTAGCAAGTAATATGCTTTTAAAGCGACGCGACTAATTGCTGACATTAAGCTCATGTATGTGTTACTAGAGAGTTAGTGAGAAAGTGGTATTTAGCATGTCTCTTTGGTAACTGGATTATAGATGTATTTATGTCAATCTCATTGAAATACTACTCAACGACTTAATTAAAGCCACAATAATAGTTCAATACATTTACAAAATCGACAACCTCAACGGGTCTCATTAATCTGAAATCGAAGTCCTACAAAATGACAATACGACCGATACAGAACTCACCATTTTAAAAATGTGATATTTTCCGAACAAAAGTTAATTAAATTGGAATGATCAACATGGACTGGCAATATTTTCTGATGAAGCGAATAGTTTTCACCATTCATTATCGGATTGCCTTCGGGTTTCGTCGAATGCAACCAAAAAGAGTTTCATTAGCTGAAAAGCCAATGCTGCACGTTTCTTTGTTAAAAAAAAGAAAGAAAAACGACGAAAATACGCGTTCCACTTTCCTTTCTTCTTTACGGAATGGATGGCGGGGAAAGGGTTGAGACATAATGAAGAGACATGCAACTGCGGGTTGAGATTGTCTCTTACATGTTCTGTTATTTTCCTTGTAAATTGTAGGTTTGTATATTTTTGGGCACGCGCTATTTTTTGAAAAGAAAATGAGGTTTTGAGTTCGTCGAATTAATTAATGAAATGTTGGTATTTTTATGTAAAGTACCCGAACATCGTACATACAAATAATGTACTTAATTAAAAAATGCTTTCAGTATTCTACGGAATATAACTGAAAAGTTAATTATAAACATTCATTTACTCACCGAGATTAAATATCTCGAACAGAGAGTAAGATTCTAAAAATATGCCTATTCTCTATCTGCCGCCCGCACCCTCGAATTGTATAAAATTCAAATTAATTTCGTTTTTATATGAAACATTTTTCCGTGTCCCTCGAGCTATGAATAAACACATGATTACAATAAAATTTGCACATATTACGTTGGAAATCTTTTCTCTTTCATCAGCTAAAAGGTCCAGCGGACAGCGCATTGACTATGTATGACTATTTACCCCAACGAAATAGCTGGGTTGAATATTATGCACGCACTCTTATGTATATGAGATGACTGATTTTATTCCGGTTTGTTTTGTTTATTTTCTGATACAAAAACATTTGCCTCTATTAAATTAACTTTTCTAGCAATTTTTTTTTACTTCAAATCTTGTCAAAGAAAAATTATAGATGGCAAATAATTTCTTCCAAGAAAAAAGTTCACAAAATGAAGTGAAATTAATATTCAAAACATAAAAGCAGAAATTATTCGGAAATTGCTCTTTAGAAACAGACGCGAAAAATATCAAATTACTTTCATGAGATTTCTCAAAGAAAACTATAATGTGAACATAGAAGTAATATCCTGCGTCGTTTACGTACAAGAGAGAAGAAACGAACCGTTTTTCTCTCAAACGAAAACACATACTTAATGTACGTAAAAAAAACAGGCTCCATTACGGAGACTTCCGACACACGCCGCAAAAACGTGGCAAAGTTCGACAAAGATAGTGTCATTAACATCAATGGCGGCATTTTGGCCCGCTTTGTACACCCTCACGACCACCACTCGGCAGGGCAGGCAGACAAAAGAATCCCGTGAACAATACTCCGCACAATGAATCTGAACAGGTTCGTTTTCCCGGCTACTTGCCTGCCTACCTTCGTCGATAGAGATGTTAATAGGTCACTGAATAGTAAGGCAATTAGCCCACGCTATAATTTGATGCCCCAGAAACCTTTAAGGGTCAGCCACGTTACTGAATGTGTAGAAAGCCATTAGCATGTTCTACATAACTACGGAGTATGGCATACTAATAAACTAAGCTAACTTTAGCTCAGCTATTTATGAAAAGAATTGCTTGATTATTCCAAGAATTTTATCAAAACTTCGCTTTGAGTTTTAACAAAATCCGACACTCCGAAAAAGTTTATCTAAAACCAACATCTAATCTTAAAAACTTTATTCATAAAACTTGCAACTTTTAGAGGTATATCTTAAAGACTCTCTTAGGAGTTTGAAGACTTCGTTCAAAGAGAATAAGAAATCAGCATCAATAGACGATAAAACGGACTGTGAAATATATTTTAGTGACTGCGTACATTTATATAATTCGCTTGACACGACCTTTTGATTCTCCCACAAAAAAAAAAAAAAAAATAGTGGCACTCCGTGAGTGCAGGCAGAAGTGAAAACTTGAACAATATCGCGTTGGTGGAAGAAAAATACTTGTATAGAACATTGGTCCGTAACCTTATCTAAATAAAAAGCACAATCACGTTTATAAAAACTACTAATACTTCCGAAACCTTTAAAGTAAAAGTACTTGTATAGAACATTGATCCGTAATGTAATATAAATAAAGAACACAATCGCGTTTACAAAACCTTTAAAGTAAAAATACTTGCATCGAACATTGATCCGTAACGTAATATAAATAAAAAGCACATTCACGTTTACAAAAATGAGGTGTCACAGTGTCGCGAAATCAATGGTTTAGTCCCATCTCAAAAATGCCCAACGCGCCTAAAGAAGTTTTCACTTAAAAAATAACGAAAATAATCCACATTTTGATCATCACTCCTTAGTCAGAGCATTTACCATATTTCATGAGATATTTGAACCTACAATTCAATCCACATTCAGTCCATTTAGCAGGCTGTATCAACCTTGAGCTAAAAAAGCACTAGTTAGTCTGTGAAGCCAGACGAGTTAACCAATCCGACAGTGGCAGCGCGTTTGCGTAAGCCATTCCGACGTCCCTACACTACGCTAATATACGTCGGATGCGGTGCCTCGTTTACTTTCTGCCTAAATGGACAATTTCTACATGGACAAAGGTTTGAAAAACTTTTCATTCCACGTGAAACGACCGGTTTTAAAAGGATTACCTTATAATGGATACTCAAAATAGAATGGACCGGTATGATGGCGATGACGTTAACATACAAATGAATTACATATATTATGCTTGTTTCTTTTATAGCCATTAATTCATAACAGTTCAGTTTTCTTTGCCAAAATAAAGGTCAGTTGAATGACCTACCGAAATAATAGGCTTGAAAGTGACTCTTCATTAATCTCATTAGTGATGCTCTAAGTTATGTAATAATCTAAGGAAAGTATTTCCAATAGTGGCGTAAATTTTTCTAGAAAAAAACGAAACTTGGCTTGTAATCAAGTTTCTTTAAGATTTCAAGAAAACCCGATTTAAGGCTCCCGCAGACAGGCTCGACGTAACTTTGGTGGAACAATTTCTATGAAAACTTTCGCGTCACCTCGTCACGTGGCGTTCGTCTGCGGTTTTAGAAAACCCAATTAAATCAGAGCAGAAAAAGGGTTAGCAATTCGGGTTTCCGAAAAACGTAACTTATCAAGTGGAGGCTCGTGGAAACCGTAGCTCCTTGTAGAACCAAAAACAATTTCCTGCTACCATTTTCCTGTCCCAATTTTCTAATAATGATCCCCTTAAGTACTGACCAGATATTCCTACTGCCACATAACCTTTTACCCACTAACCCGACCTTTTCCTAAGCCCCTCTACAACGATGTCCAAGCCGTACAATGCTCATTATCTACCACATTTCATGGGGTATTTTATCCCCCATACGCAACCACCACAGCAAATACTCTAATGAGTTACATTACGAACTAATGGGAACTCCTTTACGGTGTTTGCAACATTTTTCCGCATTATCCGTTAGTATGAGGATTTTTTCCGATTTTATTAAGTTACGTAACCCCCAAAACGCTGCGAGTGGGGCCGAATGTACCCAATTTGCAGTAATGTAAGATATTTTACGGCACAGGTGAAAAGCAAAATGAAGCTTATTTAGGTTCCCGTTAGATACATTAGCTTTGTTGTGGAAATAGAATGGTAGTGCCTTTTGAATATATTTTTACTATTTCGTATTGTTAGTTTGGGGTTATATTTATGTGATAGAATTCTCCGTTCTAGTCTACGTTCAAAAGATACCTTCAATATTTTCCAATACATATTTAAATAGTAATAATATAAAATGTGGTGTAACACGAACGATAACTTTCCATTTTCCAATACACAAAGTCCCCACACACCTCATCAAAGGGTTAAAACACGCCCATCAACAAATAAACAAACTGTAAAGAAAAGAATTTATTCCACTACATTACCCCATACGTAAAATAGTACCTATCAATAACAGCCATCCATAACTCAACCTATGGGGAACGCTGGCCCTATGGGGGAAACGTCATCGTATGAAAAGTCATGTCCCCCAAACAAAATAGATTAGGTATAGGTGTTTATCTGTAGGACGGTCGTAATATATTACCGGTGAACTACCATGGGTACTTGGGTATTGGGGGGTTGCCTGTAATCGCCCTCTTGGGAGGACCTGTCGTTTCAACCTGAGTGGCCCTTTTTTCCCTCGCCAAACGTTTTTCTGAACGGAAATTCTCTAGAGAATTAGTTTTCTTGTCTGTTTTGTTTTAGTGCATGCTTCTTGCTGTTTCAGAACTATTCGATGATGAACCGAATAGTAACGAGTCAATATGAAAGTAAAATTTATATTCTGTTACTAAAGTGACAATGATAATTAAATGGACTAGAGTTTGTTTTAAATAGTTTATAATAAACACGGTACGTCAATGTCTTCTCTCTCAATTAAAATGTAGCATTTTAGTGTAATGTCGTAACGAAACAGAACACTCTTGTTCGACTTCCCACAAAACGAATAAAAGTTTTAATTAGTAGTATCATGTTCATATACTGAAAATATTCTGTATTCTGTAACAAAAGCTCTGTTTAAACGCCAATGAATATGATTCTCATACAATACTGCAAACTAGTTAGCGTTTCCAGTTCTATAAATGTAATATTTCCTTGTTATCTAACTTTTATTCCAATTCGAATGTTCCGGCAAACTAACGTAACTTATAGTCATTTTCGTATTCATAACGTTTTCGATTCGGGGATTTTAGCATCATTTTCTGCCTATCCAACGGTAGCACGATAATTTCGCAGAAGTATAATCGTAGTAGTAGACCAATAATCTTTATTTATTTATATATACTTTATTGTACACCACAAAAATACATAATAAAAACTAAATCAAACACTACAAAATATACAATGGGCGGCCTTATCGCTTTCCGCGATCTCTTTGTATTTTAATTATCTGTCTATCGGTAATTCTCATATAATATACCTAGTACCTAGGCGACCGAGCTGTGCTTTGGTGAAAATAAAGAATGCTTATTTAGTAGTATAAGATAGTTCATACTAATTCCATGCTGCCATGATAGTAGGTACTTACTAATTCCATACTGCCATGTCATTATTCTAAGGTAGCCATCTTGTTCTAAACTTTGGGCGACCGAGCTCTGCTCGGGTGAAAATACGGAGAAAACAAATTTTTCCAAATATGAGACCTAGCTAGATCGATTTTTCGCCCCCTATATTGCAACTTTCATCGAAATCGTTAGAGCCGTTTTCGAGAACGTGATTACATACACAAATATTGCTCATTTAATAGTATAGGATTATACATAACAATAATATTTGCGTATTTAGAACTAAGCAAGTATCTAAGTATAACAAGACTAAGTTAATTTGATAATTGTATGGAAACGGATAGTATGAACCATTTTTTCTACATGGGTAAGAATAGCATTGAATTTAAGAGGTATGAGGAACAGGGTGTGAAGTTCACTCATCCTCTATAGAAAAGGGAGGATCCTCCGACCAGACGGATGTCGTGTCTGGCGGGTGACTGCCCAAAGATTAATGTTGGATAGTCATATATCGCTGTCCCCGGCGAATAAAATGGTAACATGCTATTACGATAGTTTTAAGGTTATTGCATATTCGATATTAAGAGGTTCGATTACACTCAGTAATTTTTTTTTTTTATTAATTTCTTACGGTTATTTCAGAAGTTACAAGATTTGAAGGTGTATTGTAATTAATGTAAAAATCATTTTTCTTTTGGTATTCGAACAATTCCGCTATGTATATTAGTTTTTAAGATTTTCACAAAAAACTGTTTTTAATTTTTCCTGTAAAATTTGGTTTTTACGATTACCATTTTAGTCGCCGGGGACAGCGATATATCGTTTGCGCGGTAAACTCTACTTGCGCGATGCAGGATTTGTGTGACGTCAGGATTTCGTGTGACGTCAGGTCTTTGATGCGTAGTTCGCATGTGACGAACCAGATGTCGCCACAGAGTCTTACAGCTAATAACGTGTCTCTACTTCTCTGTAAGTAACTTTACGTAGTAGAAGGCACTGCGGAAGTAATCCGTTAGCTCAATGTCCCTATATTAGGCATGTGTCCCAAGAGATATCGTGAGTCGCTGACACTGTCAATCTCGGCCTCAAGCATTTTATAGCTGAACATAAAAATTTTAGTATTCCATCTTCGAATCGGAAAATAGTAAGACTTCGCTGTTCCTGATGAGTAAGATTAACTTTTATCAGTAAGATTTATGTTCAAATTATATTAGGTAACAAGGCGAATAAAGCTATCACCTATAAAGTATTCATATCTTACATTTCATCACTATATACAATTCTACGAGAACTTAAAAAAAAGCCAAAGTGAAAAGTTAAAGTGAAGGGAAAGGCCGGTCGAGGACGCCCTTGGAGGATATATACTCACCTTATTGGTGATGTTCTTCAGAAAGGCCAGGTGCGTAATACTCGCAACCGGCGTGCGTGTATGACCAGATGTATGAACGTAAACAAGGCAAAAGGGACATGTAAGGATCGTAGCAGGTGGCGTTCTGTAGTTTCTGCCTACCCCCATGGGAAGAAGGCGTGAGTTTATGTATGTTAAAAAAAAGCTTCATCAAATGCAAGCTTTTGACAAATAACAACACGACAATATTCCATTTGTAAGTTCAATTAAATACACAATCATGATACAAAACTGATATTTAAATAACAACAGAACCAGGAAATTAAACCAAGAAACCGGACACGCCAATTTACCTCGCACACGAAAACCAGAAACCGACTCCAAATTCAAATGAACCAGTTAGCTCAAAGCTAGTTATACAGTGCTATTTGTTTTGCTTATTCCGTCCCTGTAGTGTGGAGATAAGACAAGCTCCTATTTCATTGTAATAGTATGATGACGCCCCAGGGCGTTCGCTAGGGGAGATTGGGGAGTTTGGATGCACAACGCTCTGTAATAAAGTCTTTGAAATCGCACCAAACTGCGCCGAGTGTGGATAATGGCACTTGAATTGCATTTGTTTCTTGATTCTTGGGGCTTTAAAGCAATTAAATAACGGAGGGAGATAGCGGGATGTGCTATGGTGTCGGGAAACGGGAAAATGTTCATGATTTAATGCACTATGAGATTGTAATGCGATACAAACGATATACTATAAAGAAACTACTTAAACATAACTGGTGAAATGTGGGTGTACTATAGGTACACCTCTGCCTAACCCTTCAGGGATTACAGGCGTGATATTATGTTATGTACTATAAAAAAACCTAAAAAAGATCTCTTAATTAGAAAACTACAACTTTTTATTGTAAAAATGATACCGAAAATTGAATACCTCCATAACATACCTACCACACATCTTAAACACATTTTCCATTTCACAGACAATTTTCCCCAGAACACTGTGACTATGATATCTTAAACGCGTAATCTTCTACGGACCAGTCCCGACACTGCGAGTGCTATAATTCCTCGTGTCCCGACACTGTGAGCCCCACAATATCTCGTAAAAACGGAATATGTTTACACGTTTATGAGTTCTCACTTCGGACATTTGAACCTTTGCTTTTGTCCTGGGCTCTGTCTCAGTCTGATGTAAACGAGACTGAGGTTTAAGAGCCCATTTTGTCTGCTTTTGAAAGATTATTTGCTCATAAACGTTAGTATGTTAGCTATAAAATATGGTCTAGTACTCAGCAGATTTAAGTTGAATGTTAATGCTGTTTAATATACTTACAAGAGACATTTATTTTGTAAATGAGCCCAAACCACGAAATTCAAAGAAATAATCCAAAATTATTTCACGTTTATCAATAGCTAAAAGAGTTTCAATAAGCGTCAACCCTAATAAATCCGAAATGATGGTAACCCTAGATACGACGCAATATCGTAGTGGCAATAGAAAATTTATAAACCATTGTTACCCTACGCACGCAGACTACCAAGAACATATTACTAAAAAAATATCGTCACAATAAAAAATATGTACCAGTAACATTTACCAATGTCGGGACAGCCCTAGTTTCGGTTATTTAAGGCCTTAAATCTTTCCTTAGATTTATAATCCGGGTCTGGAATTTACGGAAAATTAATGTACAAAATGTTATGAAACCCTGTACGTGATCAATTATAATTTATAGCTTGTACCAGTAACGGTCATATTAGATTTTTTTTTTGTAGTATTACAAAAATCTTTACTTACAGAAAAATAGGTTTCTACGCAGGTAAACAAAAAAATAAAATGTCGAGCGTTGATTTTGCTTTTTCGTGTCTGACGTGACAAAATAAGCATCCTTTATATTAAACATTTCATGTAAGACCGTTGTTTGTCTTTGAACATTTCAAACAAAATTGCAGAATTGAGCTTCATAACCCAACATAACAGTACCATTAATAACAGAGAGAAGGATGAACTTTTAGCAAATCTAGGAAAGTGTTCCTTTGTGAAGTGAACGTAAAAGAATTCCTGTGATCATTCAGCAAATTGTTTTAACTTCGTTCCTTTAATTAAAACAGAAAGGAATACTTGGAAAACTTTTGTGTTCGGCAACTCCTTACCTGTAACAATGGAAATTAATATCATTATACTTTTGGTACTTTTCATACACATACATAATATTATTACAGACAGATAATTTTTTCTCTTTAAAGTGAAGGCACGTGAGCATATACGTAAGACGTTGGCAGAAACATCCCAGCGCTGATTTGCTGGATTCATTTTCTCCTCTACTGATCGTTATTTCTCCTCTACCGATTGTTATTTCCGCTGACAAAGTTTATTCTGTTTGTATGTATGTATCTGTGTATTCATTCTTGTATTTTATAGTTATTTTCGAGTTATCAATCCCTTAAGCTGCACCTGCCATGTTTTGTCTCTGCATCACCCTAAAGTTGACTGGTAGAAAATTCTTCAGGCATTAAGTCCGCCTTTGTACGGTATTTTTGCTTTTATAAAATAGAATCTGGATATAGGTATTTATCAAATTATTCTCTCGTCCATTACCCACTACGAACCAATATATCTAAGGGTAAAGAGTGAAGGCAGCATTAGCATGACCCGGACAATGCCTGCATTATGTATTAGGATCGTTCTCGGTCAGTAGCAGCAGCACCTGCTGAGTTCGAAATAATTATATTTATTTATTTAACCTCATTGGATCTCTCCATAAGTACTCTCCGAAGTGAGACAGTATGTTACAGATATGTTTAATACTAACATCCTTAAATGTTGACCCATTACAAAACAAATGCCGATAGGCTATATTACCCAACAATATCCTAAAAACCTATTTCATTCTACCCCTCGCGAAACATACATAATACATGGACTTTCCAAATTACATAATTGGCTACAACCAACAACCATCGATAATTCAACTCATATACACGCTAAGGCAACCGGATATCGCGTGACATCAGATCCTGGTCGACTCTATTTGTCAGAATTATAAAAGGCGCCGTGTTACACATTTTTCACTCAAATTCACATTTTGAGAGAAGTAGGTACTACGTGGAGCTTGATAAATTACGGTGTTATAAACGAGGTTCAAAGTTTAGTCGTGTGTTCAAAGCTAAGTGCCTTTCCTAAGGCGACGTAAGTAAAGAGTTATTGAAGGAGGAAGCTATTATGTTTTACCTGCTATAGGAAATTTCTAATCTAGTAGCGACATTAGTAACGAGTGGGACTAACGATTTTGCCTATCTTTATAAGGAGATGCAATAATGACACTTATGTGTAGGAAGATGTGGTTTATTCAGTATGTGGTACGTTCATAAATGTTATGTGGGTAAGTGAAAATAAACCAGTTAACACTCAGAATTAGTTGTCACTCAGAATTAGTTGTCACTCGGAATTAGTTGTCACTCGGAATTGCAGTTTCATTCATCGCTTCCCGCTAATATATTTTATTGATACACCTGGCAACGAGGAAAACCATTAAATTCGTGTTGTTTACTTCAAGATGCCTATCGGGAAAATTGAAGAATTTGATCTATCAAGCAAAAAAAAGCTGGCGTATGACGCGTGGAACAATTATAACCTTAAATGGAATAAATCCAGAGTTACAAGTTGCAAAGTTGGGTGACGTTGCTGGAAGCTGCAACTTATATAACCTGATGATAAAAGAGGCAGTTTATTTTTAAAGCTAATATAAGTAATGTTTTTATAGGTGTAGGGTATGTTCATAAATGGTATATGTGAAAATAAACCAGTTGTCACTCGGAATCGCAGTTTCATTCATCGCTTCCCGCTATTTTATTTCATAAATCTCAGTAGAGGTCAGACAGCACTATCTCCTAAAAAGTCAGTAATGCGAACAATGATTTACTAGCTTACTGATACAGTCCTTATCTATTCAGCAATTTAGAGCTAAGTGGACTTCCAACAAAAGCACCAGAAAACGCTAAACAAACGAAGTTCAAACTTGTTGAATATATGTAAAAATATTCATATGTCACAAACAGTATAAGCAATCTTCACTCAACTGTAATGCTAATATAACCTTATTCAGTCTTATTCCTATTCAGAGAATCCCGTTACAGAACATTTTACTTTGTGGAACTCTTAGAACGCGAAGACCCGCAAATGACTTTATAATACGACCAAATTGCAAAGACATCTGATGATACCTTAACATGTGGAGAAGCAAAACATTACCCGGTGCTTTTTAAATTGGCCGTTAGGAGCCAAAACCCATGCGATTACGTAATCTCTTTCGAATTTCCAGCGGAATGAATGTATGTAGCGAGGATTTCGTTTAGCATTAAATTTTAGAGCGAATTTTTGCTTGTGCTATTTTCGAAAGGTAACTTTTAAATAGCTGCTACGGCGTAGCACTCGTAGCGTTCGTAGCAAGCATTTTTCTTGTTTCTTTAAGTTAATTAAAATTATACAAAATCATTGTGCAATGTTCTTTCTTTGATAAATCCCTTATTTAACTCCTTTCCCATTTTAAGAGCGTTGTTCTCAGTGTATAATTAAAATACTTAGACTATGAATAGTTTCGTCGGTAAGCCATTAGAAGATAGTTTGCAAGCCAAACTAGGCCTACCTATGCTTAGTTTCTGTCAAACCGTTTCCAGCAGCATCATGTCACCGTAATTACCACAAAAACCCGTCTTAACGAAACCTTTGAAACTAAAAACTTTTACCTTACAAGTTAGCAAATCATTTCCGAGCACCGCCGGGCGCGGACGAGTTTGCACAGGATATTTGACTCGGTCGTGTTACGTAGGTGTTTTTATTCACTTTTCCCTGTGAAGTTGATACCTTGCCTTCCCCACCTTCGTTCCCTTCCCCCTTCCCCCTTTGTTATGACAGAATGCCCGGCGGGAACCCGCTGCTGCCTCGAGATTATAACTTTTTCTTGAAAACGAAGTTACATTTTATACGGACCATTAATAAGCCGGGATTTCATTCGCAGTGTACTGAAAGCATTATTCTTTGTTAATTTAAATCGCCTATTTATCGTGTTTATTGCGTGTAATGGAATTTGAAACGGAAACGTTGGAATTTTCTTTTTAGTTGAACGTAGTCGTTACGGTTTGAGGTAAGTATTTCAGTGGCTTGGAAAGTACGTTACGAGGTCTCGTTGAGAATTCAAGTATGTATTTCTAAATAAAATAAAAGTTTCTAAGTTAGTATTTTCATTCCGTGGTCCAAAAGCATAAGATTTAATCGCTATAAATCTCTCATTGCAAGCAATGTAGAAAATTGGAATGCAGCACATCAGGGACACCGTCATCATGCAGCAGAATACCAGAATTTTACATGGAGCGCCTGCCTATCTGACCTCCACAACCTAGTTACTAGGTAACACGATACCCCTTGGTAAGACTGGTTGTCAACTTCCCGTAACGACTGTCAAAGATCTACAAATGACAGCCGGGACCAACGGCTTAGCGTGCTTTACGAGGGGCGGAGGGGTATTGGTATGTAAAGATGGTCACCCATCCACGGACCAACCGCAGCAAGCGTAGCTTAACCTGATCGATCGATTCATGCGGCTGTTATTACTTAGCCACAAGCCCCTCAGCCACATCAGGGATACCGTGTGTATCACTAAATGGGCTGTTCACTATATTATTATTTCCAAACAATATAATAGAAATGGTATAAGGAAATAAGCCAGATTTCGCCATAACTGGGGAAATGTGAGTGTACCGTACAGGGTGGCAGGGACATCAGCGCAAATACTGTTACCATGGATTCAGTACATGATTCTGAACCCCTCTGCGTTGAAATATTTTGTCGGTTATTTAAAAAAAAACAGCTCTTCCATACATTTTGACCGCGTAGGTATTGCACTTTTCTATGAAACAGCAGATTTTTTTAAATAACAGACGAACAATTACAACGCAGGGGGTTTCAGAATCATGTACAAAATCCATGGTAAGAGTTTTCGCGTCGATATCCCTGACACCCTGTATAGGTGAACCTCTGCACAACCCTTCAGGGAAACGTGGCGTGATGTTATGTTATGTAGTATGACAAAATAAACGATTTTAAACCCTATTTTTAAGGAGACTGCTAAAATGACAAACAAAGTGAAGGGTGAATGTAATAAACAACGAATTTATTTCACTAACAGACACTGTAAATATAAAATCTTTTGAAACAACTTGCATCCACAATTGCAAAGTGCTTACCCACCGTAAAGAATAAGCGTGAAATAAGCTTTGACAGGCTGAGCCGTAAGCGGGGGAGGGGGGGGGGCTTTTAGTAAGCCATGGTAAAGAGATCGCCGCTTTTTGGGATTGTCCTTTTATTTTTATCTATTTGTTTCTTGACATTTCGTTCTATTTCTGTCACATCAAAGAAGAAATTTTAAGAAATCTGATTGTGAAGAAACCAGTCAGATTTTGTAAATGATATCGTCGTTTTTCGTTGAATCTGTGATTTTCTTGATATACCTAGCTCTGGCCTATGGAAGTAAAAAAATCGTCACCACTCTCTCAATAATTAAAAACAATATACAAACCATATGCCACCAGCCTCCATAGTTTATTTGTTTTTTTAAATTATATTTATACAATAATAATAAGAAAAAAAAGTAAGCTAAACAAAAATATAAAGTATCTTAAATTGAGATTGTCTTGCGTGTTCGCAAAGGCCTCCCCTTAAAGCTTTAAACAATAAAGACACTTAATAAAACTGTGGATGTGGTTTTTCATAGTATGTTAGCATTTCGCTACGAATAATAAAAGTCTATTCAAAGGTATTCCCTTGTACTACAATACTTCTATCTCAAAAGCTTTAACATATTCTAACACAACACAAAGCATTCCATGCGAACACTTATTGTAACATGTCTACACAGTATCCGTCTGTGTGCAATACCGATTACGTGCAATATCCAGTATCCGTCTGTGTGCACTACCCGCTACCAATAATGTGCAATATCATATTAATATGGCGGCCCGACCACACAACCGCTGCGGTGACGTGCACACTTTGTGAACTATACATTTGTGCACTAATTAATGTAAACATTATTGTGTTTTGTGTTTACTCGGGGAAATGTTATTACTAAATCTACGTCGATGTAGGTAGGTGCAAAATCTTAATTTTCTGTTGTTCAGTTATTTAGAAATTAAGCATACTTCTTAACTAAACCGTTGAATTAAAAGTGTTATAATTATTTATATATATCTGGGGTCAACACCGAAGTTAGTAAAAGATTAATTCCTTAAGGTTAAAGTACGGTAAGGTCTGAAGTAAAACCTTTGCACCTATAAATTGACATTTCCCACTGACCTTTTCAACAAAGTTAGCACAATATACAATGTCTCTAGCTCTGAATTAGGCAATCCACTCTAAAGTTCAGTCGACGAACTAAATCTATTCGGTTCCCGGGTAAATTACTATCAGAGCTTTATATTCCACTGTTCCACGACACCCGACGGCCAATATAGGAACCAAACATCGTTTGTCCTCTGAAAAACGACACACTGTCATATAAATTCGATCAGACCCGCCTATTCCCGGCACATGCCATAAAAAACATTAGCATATGTACTTGCGACACTGGCTTCAGCCATATTTTACGTACAAATAACAAAAAGCACGCGTCGCGGCCAAACTATAACATACAACCTTGTGAAAAACATCGGTCGAGCAAATATCAACTTTATGTTCTAAACAGCTACGCCTGAACAAGTAGCTGAGTAACCTTCTGTTTTTATGCATTAAACAAAACACAACCCTAACGATGTGTTGCTGAAGTTCAGTTTTTATTAGCTTCACAGCAGTATCAAACGTGATCGATTACAATTTTTTTCATTATGTACCTAATTACAGTAGCTGAAGGTAGCTTTTACTTTACGCGTCTGTTAGGGGAGGGTTTCGATGTAAATTGACTCTCATTGCTTTGTCGTTAAAGTAGTGAATAGTGTGTATCGTGGATGTAGGCTCGTCTGCCACGGGGAGTGTGCCCCCGTGCGCCCTGCGGCGGCCCCCGTAAGGTCAAATACAAACTCTATACCTTCACCCTCTGAAGGGAAACAGCTATTACGCCATTTTATTGGCTTAAGATAAGAGCTGTTCTTGATAATTGTGTACACAAATGAAGAGCTTTTGTGATTATGTTATAAACATGTTTATGATAGGCAATCACGATGACGCTCTGAAAAATTGGCTTTCACTGAAAATTACCATAATTATGATACTTAGATTTTCGTAGAATTTTAATTAAATTTTTTGGTAATTAACCATTTGTCTAGTATCTTGTAATTGGTTAATTAAATAGGGTAGTTGCCTAGGTAAAAAAGGAAATTCTATTTAGTCCGTCTATAAGATAATAAAAAATATTAGACACTTATTTTTTGTTTTATCATATTAATCAAAAATAACATAGAAAACACGCATTAAAGTTGGGGAGTGGGGGCTCGCTACGTCACAACGCAGTATTAAATCTAGCAAGGCGTGACGTCATGCCACATTTTAACTCAATGTATCGCCGTAATCTTTTTATTACGTCAAAAAAGACAAAAAAATGTTCAATATTTTTTAATAATCTACAAGAAGGAGAAAAAAAAATTTGACGGAGGCCTATTCCTAACTTAGTAGAAAGGTACTTGTATACAAAGTATAACAAATCACTTTAGTGCTTACTACAATATTACAACTACTTAAAGCAGGTTAATAAATTCTGTTTTTGAATGCCTCGTTGGTCTAGTGGTCGCAAGCGCTACTGCTGGGCATGAGGTCGTGGGTTCGATTCCCGGGTTAGACAAAGTGTGATAGCAATAGGCTCGCCCCCTATTACATGGGACTTAAACATAACTGGCGAAATGTGGGTGTACCTACTATAAGGACACCTCTTCCCAACCCTTCGGGGAAACAAGGCGTGATGTTTATAAATTATGTCATTGGAAAATACTAAATGTATAAATTCAAATTCAATCATTTTATTTCAGACCAAGGGATCCATATTATAGTGTTAGTATGAACTTAGCCTATGTTAGTAAACTCAATAACTTAAAAATACAATAATTATTCATTAATTGGCTACATGAACATGTGCACGTCTGCTAGCCCAGAGCCTGATGAATGGTCCATCAACCTTGTCCGCCAGTGTAGCTAAAATACTGTTAGGGCTACCCCTAATCGCCGCAACATCGATGCACACCGCTTGCGCATGAAAGTCATCTATAGTCATGTACAGCCGTAACATACAAATAATTTCCCCAATACCAATTTTCTGCCAACTCTACCTTCTACCGATAGCATCATTGAATCCAATACATAAACTAACCCCACTCAATCTATCGAGTACCGTTCCAAGATTATATTCAACAAATTACCATAGTTAAACGAGTTGATATAAATCTCAATCCCTTCTAATTTATCTACGGCGGGGAACCTCCACGTCAGACGCTATTGCGTAGACCTAAGCCTTAAAATGAGTTGGTTTTTCGACTAGGGCAAATGTACTGTGATTTTTCTTTGTTCGCTCTGACATCGATGGATGTCAATTCATCGGGAAAACGAAGGAAATGGCCTCCTTTGATAGAAAAAATACGGCTTTTTAATGTTGTCGGAGAGGCTGCAGCGGAAAAGTAAAGATGTATTACGGAGAATTGATTTTTTGTTATAAATTATTGATGTTCGGATCATTTAACGACATCACAATAGGGTATCGGGGACTTTTTGAAGATGCCATTATAAAGGAATCGGCATGACCTACATCTTTATATGCTTTCTGACATTCGCTTTTCAATTTATTTTTTTCCTCTTACTTCTAATAATTAATTTGAGATCGGGACATAATTTTGCATAAAAGCAAACAGGAACCAGACGTGCTAGCAATTCCATCTGTTCCCGAGCAATATCTATAATTACAATCTTCGGCCTTTGATCGCGTACAATTTAATGCAAGTAGCGTGCTATCTATCGATGGCGACGTCCGTCCTCTCCGAGACCAAACGCCTGAGTGAGTGCTTAGTCACCCGTAAGCGTGTAAATACCACGCCCTTTACCAACTACCCACATTCTAGACATTGTATGAACTGAAGACGTGCCAACTAAGATATTGGTTACACAATTGGTTATTGGAACGTCTGAGTATATTACTAGAAAATTAGATGACATAGATCTCCATTTACTATGAAATTTGGGTCTTATACTTTATCTACTTTACGCAAAATAGACCTTACCGAAGCAAATATGTTATCATGAAAAAGGTACAAAATACGAAAATTATATTACCCATCATACCTACACTGGCACTTTTCTTGCCTGTTCAATACTCCATCTATCTCTTTCATTCGTATAGAATCTTGGCATAATGAGCAGGACACGTATAGTACGGTATTGTGCTTGTAGGGTTCGATAAGTTGACATAAAAGCCGCCGACCGCAAAATATGTACTTGAATAGAAGGTATTGGAAAATATTAGAGGTGTTCTCTCGATGCTCGACAAACTTAAGACCGATAAAGTTTGTGCTGCAAACCAGATGGCTTTTGAAGATTGTTAAGCTCTTTGAATTTGTCATAAGATTGTTCAGACAAGGAGATCGTCATAGATCAGGGTTTACAAAATGCAATAAATTAATTTGTTACTTTGCAAACTTGGGTAATTAGTACATACATGTTTTTTTGAAGTGAAAACTTCTTTATGCGCGTTGGGCTTTTTTGAGATGGGAAAAAACAATTGAACTCGCGACACCGTTACCGACACCTTATTTTTGTGAACGCGATTATGCTCTTTATTTATATTATGTTACGGATCAATGTTCCGTGCAAGTATTTTTACTTTAAAGATTTTGAAAGTTTTTTTTTGTATACTCGATTGTGCTCTTTATTTAGATAAAGTTACGGACCAATGTTCTATACTAGTATTTTTCTTCCACCAAGGCAATATTTTATTACAAAAACATTATCATTTTAAATATCATTTAGAAAATAATAATAAGTAATACCAAAAACAAATGAATGTTAAATCGTTTGAATACCGTAAAAATGTCAATGGCAATGGTCTGTTTCAATAGTCCATTAACTTTTTACCTTATTTAACTTGTATTTTAATCGGGGTCGTTCTATTATTCTCATTGGCTTCTCTTCTAAACTCTGCCGGTTCTAATAAGTAAGTACTTTTAAATAAATATCAATATCGATACATCTCCATTACTTTATACATTATCTTCGTATACATACAATAGTATATAGCTCGACTGCGGTGGCCTCCCACTGATTGAGTCCTTTCATGTGATTGAAAGCCTCTTTTAATTTAATTTATATCAACAAACGTTTGAATTCTGAACAGGGTCAATAGATAGATGTATAATATATATCTACGTAATTATATTATCCTGTTATACATTAGCTATAGCAATTTATGTACATATGTTATTCTATTTATTTATATGTCTCTTCATCTCAACTCAATACATTAATTATATCATTGACAGGTTTTTTTTTTATTCAACCTGTTTAGTTGGCCGGCTGAGCAAAGGGCTCCTCCATAGCTTTGGATTTTGTTACTTATAATAAATTATTACTTGTAAGATACCTACTCAGAACATTAGTCACATAAGTAGGTACCTTCCAACAACGTTTCTAACATCGAATAAAAGTAACTGACATATTTTCGGTACAGATAAAATCAATACAGTAATAATAAAAACAAATAACTTTGCGTTCTTTTGTAGGTCAAGAGCAAATAAAACCAACAATCGATATAATATCCGCTCACATCCGAATCGCCAAATTAATCGAGAGGAACGGTACTCGATACTTTCATGTATCAATATTTGAAACTGACTAATTGAACTACATAGTCGCATATGCAAATACGCTGAATTATTTTCCGAATTTCCAAGTTCAGGAAAAGTTTTACTATGTTCTCATATGGAATAAAAAGTCCGGAGCTATCCCGCGTTAATACTTAATATCTAGATGACTTTTCAACGACGTTTTCTAAAAATGAAACCTAGCTAGATTGATTTATCGCCCCCGAAACGCATACTAAATTTCATGAAAATCGTTGGAACCGTTTCCGAGATTGAGATTATATATATACAAGAATTGCTCGTTTAAAGGTACTAGATGTTTCATCCTGGATTATATTCGAACGCAGTGTGAATTGTTACCGAATAAATAAATTTAATTGAATTAAGCTTGCGATACAATATACCAGCCCAATAGGTAGGTATAGTTACTATACAATACATCAAAAAAAAAATAGTGACACTCCGGGTGTGCCGACAGCTGTGATGTCTTTTACTCCACGGTGTCGGTAAATTGCGTTACAGTGTCGCGAAATCAATGGTTTAGTCCCATCTCAAAAATGCCCAACGCGCATTAGAAGTTTTCACTTCAACAATGACTAGTGTGTCTATGGTCAACGGAAAAGAGAATCATATTTGCAGTTTGGCTCTTCTAGGAAGATGCTTGGATATATCGGAAAAATACCAAAACGCAACTTTCCACAATGCAAACAATACAAGATAACGATACCGATTCCCGAACAATCCTTTCACGCGATGGCTTAAATAAATTGGCGGACGGGTAACGCGGGTTTTCATACCGATTCCATCCTTCCCGGGTACAATACCTATCCCATATGATTTATTTCTGGCTATTCGCTAACCGAAATTGGGGCTAAGTCAAACTTTTCGACCGTTTCTATGACGGATATCGGTTCTCGGTAATTTGCGTCGATCCCGAGACCCTTTAGGGTTTTGTACTGTAAAAATGGAACTCCATAACGAGTTTGTAACTCTTCGATTTGATACGGTTGTGAGTAAATATGGGTTTATGTTTATTAGATGATTGTTTTGCAAATTAATTTTGGGTATTAAAATTTTAGGGGTAGAATATATTTTATACATTTTTATGACCTTTAGATACGTAATTTCACATGTGTATAGTGCAAATGTGTTTCCGTCCATTTAGAGCTGATTTTTCAATCAAATTTTTATCTGAAGAATAAATATAACAGTTTGACATATTTTCGGTACTATAGCGATAGAAACCGCAATATTTATTCCTATACTTCGTAATGGTTTCTCGATAACCAGGATCCCTGATAAATACAAAACAAATTAAAAAATACATCCCTAGTTAGGAATACAAAGCAGTTGCTTGGTTCACTATTAATCAGAAACGTTGCAAGTACTTGAAAGCAGAATAACAATGTTGATGAGGTCGATATCTCGACACAAACAGGGTAGCGTGCCCAGTTGTCGGCTCATGCTAATTTAATCGTTCTGCTTACCCACGCGGCTCCCACGCGACTTATAAGTCCTGTGCCTCGTTTAATACGTTGGCGAGTAACTACTGTGCTAGGATGCAACTTGGGGGATTAGAACACTTTTATTTTTATTTTTGCAAAAACATTTTTAAAGTTAATTATAAAATGAAATATTCATAGTTTTCAACATACTTTTTGCACCCACTAAAACCTTAGCTGGAACTGCATTCTAATTAACTCTCTCACTTCATATGCATTATGTTTAAAACATAATACTGAGTTTTAGTTGCCCGCATTACCATTTCTATCTGACTTCCACAGCTACTTAGGAAACCAGATTTCCAGATTTTTGGCAGCACCGCCAAAAGCCTCGTTTATCATATCTACGTGATGTGATTGGATAATACTATCCTCTTATTCGATAAAATAAGAGCCGCTTTTATATAAGGATCACTTTTTGCAAAGCTACAATATTTTGTATGAAATAATGTTTTAGTGATAGGATTTATTACATATATCTTTATACTTATTTACATACTAGCTTTTGCCCGCGGCTTTGCTTAGTGTAGATTTTTCTAGATGAAAGTACCTTATGTCCTTTTCTGTACGCAAACTTGTATGCAAAATTTAATGATGAGTTAAGCCGTGAAAGCTTAACAAACAAACAAACTCACTTTCGCATTTAAATATTAGTTAGGATGTACAGACAAATAACTTTAAAATAATAATAAAAATATGTTATTTTAGGTATAAAAAACCAATAGATACTTATCGTATCGATAAAATATTATGATTTTAACAAAACTCTTTATTAATATTTTTAAAAATTGTTACGTCTGAAACATCAATAAATTAGCTCACATTTTAATTAACTCACATTCTGATGCCACTGAACCAGAAACAATGACACGTTAATTACCGACCCGATACATAAATCAAAGGCATTTTCCCTTTGTAACACAAGCATAGTTCAGCTTAATATAATGTCACTACAGTTTGTAAGGGAAACTGGAAACTATTTCGCTGTAACATCTGCTGTGACCGTGTGACATTCCTTCAACTTAGCATTTAAATTTGTGCTGCATTTACTGAATGTTATTAATTTATGAAAGTAAAGTAAACATTTATTTGCATCAATAACAGGTACAGTAAATAAAATGTGACAGTTAAAACATGGGTGATTTTTTGTACAATCTACCTTACAAATAGGCATGCAACATTATTATAAAACTAGTTAATTAATAAATGAAATGCAGTGTTGACATAGTTAAATAATTTTTTGAGGTGTTACAGTTCAACAATATTCGGGACATGCAATAGGAATAAAATTAAATCAATTGAAACAATGTCATAATTAGGTATGTCAAATTAAATTACATTAAATTATTCAGTACATAAGTCAGTGTCATGGAATAGTAGTTTATTTAACTGTTGCATAATGAGGGGTATTAAAACATGAGTGTGTGTTTAAAAACCGAGCCGTAGGCGAGGTTTTTAATACTACCACACGAATGTTTTAATACCTAGTTATGTGCAGTTTCATACACTACTTTATCTACTCTCAAACATTGGGATTGAAACAAATACTAAATAAAAAATCAAAGTTAAAGATCAAGAATAAATTTAAAAACCCACGAAATTCAGTAAGTACTACAAAACAAATGAATGTCGCCTGCACCAGCACATCACGGCACATGCGCTACAGCGGGTGCTGCTGTCCACCGCCAAAAGTTGATGGAAACTCTTTGGTGATATTAACTTCTTGGATTAGCGCTGTATCGTAATAGTTTTTTTTTTTTTTTATAGTATTATTTTGTTAGAGAAAAAGTGTTATAAAGAAGAAGAATTTTTCTTTATTCGAGTAACCAAGACTCATTATAATATGATTATATTTTTAAATTTCGGTATTCTGTTTATAAAATATGTCAATATAAACTCGTTTTGAAGTTCATAATTCGAATATTACGCTATGAGAGTAGATAAAGAAATTTATTGCATAGCTGATATTCTGTTGTTTACTGCTGTTTTTGTGGCAGAAAAACGAGTTCGATTCGGGGTCAGGCAAAGTGTTATTGGGTTTGTCCATTAGAAATTTCTTAGTAATAGCCCGGAGTTTGGAAGTTGGCGGTGTGATACCCCCGTGGCTCGGTGCGCACGTTAAGCCGCTGGTCCTGCGCCTGATCTCTCTCCGGTCGTGTCGTATTGCCGTACCATCGGACTGTGAGAGAGAGGGAAGAGAGAGTGCACCTGTGTCTGCGCACACACTTGTGCACTATAATATATCCCGCGTCGAAGGCTGGTCTCCGCTGAAATTGGTTGCCGTGGCCAAAATTCGGTCTGGAGTATTATTAATGGCAGAAAATTAAAGAGCTTTTTGCTACAGTAGAATAGAATAGAAAATGTTTATTTGCATAGAATGAAGGTTTACAAGGTGAGTAGAAAACAGAAATATTAAAAAATAATGAAGAACGATCTTTGATAAAAAAAAAACAGTGCCTGCCAATCTATCTTTCTAACCTTTTTTTTTTGCTTCTGCTATATTTTTTATCCAACTTGACTTACGCCAACTTTATACCCACAGCACGTATTCGATATTTTTAATGAAGCATATTGTTCCATCACAAAATATGACCCAATTTGTGCTAGTGGACTAATAAAAAAGAGATACATTTCAATGCAAAACGACAGCACGACAGCTCGACAGAACAACGAAAAACTCGAAAAACGGAGATATGAAATATTAAATTTTAACTACCACGAAAGCTAGCGAATTTCCAACTACAGAAGCAATTAAAATAGCGAGCCGTAATAGGGAAAAGTGAGATGAGTCCGTAACCAAGGTATAACATTAAATAACACAAAAAAGACGGTTTAGATTTTAATAGGATTCTGGCCAAGACTTTTATGTATGTTTTTTGCCAAAAAATATACGTTAAATCTTGCAGTCTTTCATATCCAGAACATGTACTATAAAGTAGGTACTCCATTTTCGAGATATAATGCAAATTAAACACGTTGCCGCTTCTCTGAAAGGGATTTTCATAACATAGTTACAACTAAACAGTCTGTATAGAACAGCAGACGATTCCACTCAACCGCAAACTTAGATGTTAATACCGCATCCCGAAACGTAACGATGTTATTGACAACAACGGGCCAAATTGATTGTGACAAACAGATTTATTTAACTACATTATGATGGAATTCAGCTGATAAACACAACAACATTACCAAAAGTTCAATAAATTAATCTGCTCACGTCGAAATTCTACAAAAAGTATTCCAATCTTAATCTGAACTTAGTCAACAACTAGCGCAAGCAACTCGTCTCGTTCTAAACGCTCCACAATCCAATATACGGCGTCCAAGACCGGTCCAGACACGTATCAAGTGAAAATCTAGATCGAGAGATTCTCACACTCAGTTCCGAGATCCGAATAACTCATTTAAACAGACCATACTAAGCGAACTTGAAACTGGAAATTAATAGACAAAGTTTTAACAAGCAATTGGTTCCGTAGTTAGAGATAACGTAACTTTTACACTTTTGGGTCTCATATTCAAACATCCTGAATTTATAGAGGTCGAAAAGTTTGAAATATTCAGCGAAATGTGTAACCGACTCTAGCCAAGTACCTTTGTCAATAAACCATTGTACGAAAAATATTCTAATTAACAAAGTTCATTTTGGACTGTCAAATTTCCTTAAGTAATTAATTACTTTGGCGAAGTTCACGAAAACCGTTTGACATCGTATTAAAAATTCACTTGAAAATACTCAATTTTGGAAGAAAAATTCAAACAATATAACTTGGTTTTCAATATTTGGTTTCTTAAAAAAAGATTTAGTGGTTGAACGCATTTCTGACTTTTCGGATTCATGTGCGTATTGTATAATTATCACTTGCTTCAAAAACAGTGAGGGAAAACATCATGAGGAAACCTGCCTGAGAAATATTTCTCGTCGCATGTGAAGTCAAGTCACCAAAAACTCTGACACCAGGTTAGTCACTAACCACACAAAAAGGAAATACTTTTAATGAGGCGTCGGTAGCGGTAACGGTAACAGTGTTGCGATTTCAATTGTTTTTTCCCATCTCAAAAATACCCAACGCGCCTAAAGAAGTTTTCACTTCAAAAACCTTAAACTTTTGCTAATGAATACCTAACAACATGTCTCTATGCTCAACAGACCCTAACTATAAGCCTTAAAAGAAACAAAATCAGAATTCACACGAACCAAAACCGTTAATCCTAAAACATTTAAATATTCCTTATTCAAATAACAGAACAATGTCCACTGCTGTCCGTCACGGAATCACGCGCTCACGACATGTCGTGTCGTTATCGGCCACAAGACGGACGAGCCATTGGCGTGACGATATCCATTAGTTTATCCGCCTCGACGGCTGCCAACGTTGGCCCAACGTGCGATGTATTGAGATATTGGCCGCCAAGGTTCGATGTATTGAGATATTGGACTAAACCAAACGTGATTTACTGGATACTGATGGCGAATCTGCTGCGAATATGTTGAAACTGATTGAGTTAGCTCAAATTAGTTTGTGTATGTTTAGGTTATTGTCTCAGCTTGGAATTACAGCAGTTAACTTGTTTAGTTAACATCTAACTTAGGTTTGGTTTAAGTAATATGTAGTGCCTTTTTAAACGACTCTCCTTTGATGTTATTTTTCATACTGGCAAGACAATACAAAAAAAAAAAATAGTCGAGAGTCGTACGGGACACCCGGTTGGGACGAATTTCACTTTTGCACACTTGGCGAATGCGAGCTATAGACCGACAAAAGTGTAATATTTTGACACTCTTGACTCCACTATTTGCCAAGTAGGTATGCAGAGTATACAATGTCGCCCATGGGAATTTTTCCGAAAAAAAAACGGAGGTGAAAATATTATTTTCTAAAAAAAAATGTGTTTTTAAAAAAAAAACACATGTTTAAGTTTAAAATCATAGGGGATTATCATAAATATTTTGAAAAAAAAATTTGGAAAAATTAAAAAAAAGTCAAAATAGTTTTTTTTTTAATTTTTTCCAATATATTTTTTTTGCATATTTGACAAATTTTAATAAATATTAGTTAATCCGATAAAATAAGTCATAAGCTTTTAGAAATAATAAACAGAATCCAAATCGAGCCAATAACATCGCAGGTATGGCAAACGCTACTCAAAACATAAAAAATATAATTATATGAAAAATATTAAAGATAAATCTTTTAAAGATATTTTTCGATAATTTTTCATGAATATTCAGAAAAATGCGGGCGGGCAGATGTCCATGGGCGACATTGTATATACGTGCGATAAGGAACTTCGTTAAAAAATCTGTTGCTGCACCTGGTTTGAAAAGAATCCTACCCTGATGACGGCAAAGACTCTTTACAGATTTCAGTCAACGCATAGGTAGTAAAAGATTTAATAGTAGAATTCCGTATTTTATACTACAACAGCGCAAGCACTTAACCGAGGAAACAGGGCCGAGGAATTTGAAAAATTGTTATTTGAAGAAATGATTGCCTTCTTACCACAAGTCTGGTGCACTATAGGAACAGGTGCACCTCAGACCAATTTTACCAAAAAAAAATTGACGAGATTAACGTTTCGTATTCCCCTTTTTTCTCCTCGAAAACTGAGCCGATTCAATTACATTTTACATTCAAATTTTAAGAAAGAGGAGTTTGTCTATGTTCCTATCATTTTATTTTATGTTAAAAAGTTTTCGAATTTGTCTGGTAATCCTCTAATCACGGCGGTAAAAATGGGGAATTTTGTAATTTTTCGTGGGTCATATTTTCTTTACCAATTAGTTTTTGAAAAAAAGGAAATAACAGGAACGTGTCTACAGTAGACCTTGATTTTATGTAAAAAAATGATTGCTATATTCAGGACGAAAAAAGGGGAATACATTTGTATGGAGAATCGCAGGCCCTGGTCCCTTAAGCAAAACGAACCTATCAACATATTTTTTTATTAAAACACCTATAAAAATAACATTAAGGGGTTTATTTAAAAACGTTGCTTAAGTAATAATTACCGACTGTTTAACCACATATTTTTGATGTTTAGACGTCTTTTAACTTTAAGCAACGTTTATAAATGAAAGGTAAATACCATAAATATAACGGAAACCTACGTATCGATTCCTATCTGAATAACAACACCGAGACAGTTCCAGACTTAAGTTATAACCCGTAGAACATAACATTGTAACCGTCTGTTCACTAAAATTACATTTTATCGGCGATGTTAGACAAAAACGTGATTTGGTTATGGATAGCAGATTCCGCCCAATAACGGACAAATACTGAACCGAATTTGGATTTGTGTTTTACAATAGAAATGGAAAGAGTGGACTATTTTAATTCATCATCTGCCTAGCCTTTTTCCAACTATGTTGGGGTCGGCTTCCAGTCTAACCGGATGCAGCTGAATACCAGTATTTTATATGGAGCGACTGCCTATCTGACCTCCACAACCCAGTTACTGGGTAATACGTTACCTCTTGGTAAGACTGTTTATCAGACTTTCAAACGACTGACAAAGATCCACAAATGACAACCGGGACCAACGGCTTAACGTGCTTTCCGAGGCACGGAGGAGTCTCGGTATGTAAAGATGGTCACCCATCCACTGACCAACCCCGGCAAGTGTAGCTTAACCTGATGGATCGAGCCGTGCGGCCGTTATTACTTAGCCACGAGCAGGCTATTTTAATTAAAATACCTAAAAAAGGCTTATAAAATCCTTACAGTATAATGGAAACCTACCTATCGATTCCTATCTGGAAAACAACACCAACAACTACATAGTCCCAGCCTTAAGCTGTAACCCGTAGAACTAAAATTACATTTTATCGCCGATGTTATACACAAACGTGATATAAACAGCAGATAGTGCCCAATAACGGGTAAATAATGAACTGACTTGCCTTGTACAATAGAAATGGAAGGAGTAAGCAAGATAGCCCTAATACTGCGGGCAATTCGTTTTACAATCGATATTAAAGAGGAGTATGAGACCCCTGTATCGTCGAGCAATATTGTGTAGGATGTATGATTTTAATAGTGGGTTAAGAGTAATTGATATACTTGTTAAACTATTGTTTGTTACTATGAATGTTAGTCCATTTTCGACAGGAATTTATATTGTGTTCTGACTTCATTCTTATAGGATTTGAGAAATAGCGGAATTTCCTTGAACAAACTGGCACTGGGTACAAAAAAAAAACTGATTAGCAAGTTACTAAGGTTTATAACCTCTCTGCTCGACAAGATTTTGACACGTGACACATCAATTGACTCTACGGGGTGTTGCGAATTAAATCATGAAATTTAGGAATTAAATAACACACATTTGACAACTCTGTCCCTTACCAAAACCATACAACGCAATATAATTAATTAGAACTTCAAAGAAAGTAAAAATTGTAACAATGTACAGCCAATGTAAATTTCAATATCCCAAGAATTCCTGGAGACACTTCCAAGAGGCGGTCATAAAAAGGCTGCTTATTACATTTCGCGGCCGCCATCTTGGAACAAATTAACTTCCGACCCTGTATAGGGTGAAAAGTACGCGAAAAATTCGAGTCTCTTTAATAAACTCCGTATTATGAAGCTCGAATTAATACGCACACCAAATAGGCTCTTTCAGCTCCTTTGGAACTCGGTAGGGATGTCAACAGAATATAAATCATCGATATCGATCGAATTTATTGTCTATGTAGAAGTTGTTTTCGATTCGATACTGTTTACGATGCCATTTCAACAAAAAATAAAAGCCTATATATTCGAATAAACAAGCTGAAGCAAGGTTTCATGTCTAGCAAATATTTTGGAGTTTACTGAACGGATTTAAGTGCTCGTTGTATTTGAATTTGTTGCTGAAGTATCGATAAACCAACATGAGTAAGTGCGAATATCGAGTATTTATGTTGGACAACCCTATCGCCGTTACCCGTACGGTGCACGTACTTGAGGAATTTCTCATTTAGAGCGCGCCACCCTATGCACCTTTTGAAACCAGTACCCAAGTAGAGAGGAGACAGGAAAATGTGAGAATTTCGTAATAAAACGTCCGCCATAAAATGATTGTAGTAAATATGTCAGGTGATATTCTTCTTGAGAACACTCGTTACATGACTTCTATGTCCGCCACACAAGCTATAGTAAATTGAACACTAGACAAATAACAAGACCTTGTTGTTATTTGCTTCCCCTAAAAAATCTGCCCTATTAAGTTAATTAGATAACCAGCACTAATTTCGTAACACACTTTCAATTAAATTCCGAGAATTTTAAAGGATATTGCCAATACATTGCTTCATAGGTTTTGAAAAATTCGTCTGCTCAACGTAAATAACGCAATGAATATGGGGGAACTGTCAAAATGAAATCCATTGCGATCAATAGGCCCGTGTCCAATTTTTTTTTGTCCGTCTTGTAAATTATTAAAAAATATTGAACACGTATTTTTTCTTTTTTGACGTTTTTAAAAGATTACGGCGATACATTGAGTTAAAATGCGGCATGACGTCACGCCTTGCTAAATTGAATAGGTACTGAGTTATGACGTAGTGAACCCCCACTCGCCAACTTTAATGCGTGTTTTCTAATTTATTTATGATTAATATGAGAATGCAAAAAATACGTGTTTAATATTTTTTTATTATCTGAAAGACGGACTAAATAGAATTTCTTTTTTAACTAGGCAACTACCGTATTTACATGGTTGTGGCGTCATTTGTGTAAAAAACACTGTAGGTAGATAAGTAGGTAGGCAGGCAGGTAGGTATGTAGGTAGGTGACTCATAGATAAGTACTTAGTGCTACCCGTGCGAAGCAAGGCCGGGTAAAGTAGAATCTGGTGTCTGTCTGTTTGTTTGTTTGTTCGCGCTCATCTCCGAAATTACTGAACAGATTTCCATGTAGTTTTCACAGGTAGAGAGAGATTAATTGTTTCATTACAATCGGATGTTGCAAAAAAGTTATCGTCATACAAAACGGTATTCTGTTCACGACACGTGCACAACATCAACATCACCTGGATTTTGCTGTGTGGCTATTTTTACCTAGGCAACTACCGTATTGTAATTTTATGTGTGTTAGGCAATTACCCCGCTATTGGCTCAAAACTTGTTATAGGCAAATCATGTCATTAATATAATAATAGGCCAAGACACAACATAAACAAACTGTTAATTTAATACATCAACCTGTCAACCATTATAACGTCAACCCTAACCCTTACAGGGATCATTCCCATTACATCACTCAGCAGTAGGAACTCCATGCGTTTCGCATTTCGCAGGACTTTCCAACAATTTGCACCCCCCTTCAATCGTGCAAAGTTCGACATCAGAATTCGGAATGTCGGGTCTGAAATCGTTGAACCCCCTCTGGTTCAAAGATTCCGGACCAAAGTAAAATAGTACGGAAGACGTCAGATTTATTACTCAGCCAATAGTTTTACGTGCAATGCGGAGCAAATACCTATAGCTGATAAAAGTCATAAATAATAAATTATTTTATTTCTGTAAGTTGGTTTGTACAAAGACTTGTCTTTTCCACGTAATCATATTTTTATTAAAACTAGATGAGGTCAGCGTTTCCTATCTTGACTAATTGGAAAAGAAAGGCCAAAACAAACTCAGAGGTCTTTTTTAAAGTCCAGACACAATCTCGGTCAGATCATATATGTAGATTGGTGTCTGAAATGTTATTTTGCGGAAAGAACCACACAGATTGAGTGGTCCAGTCAGTGCACGTATTTGTCAGTAACCGTGCAGCTCACAGCTCAACGATTCAACGAACAATACCTAAGAACGGACATTTGGGTAGGCCGCATAAAGTACTCAAACTTCCAGACAATAAATAAAATATGCAGTCATGGGGACTGCCGATAGAAATGAAAACTTAAAACTGATACTAGCGCCATCTATATTCTATAGTAGAGCATTACGGCGCGGCGGTGACGCGAATCCATAAGTTTACCCCCTACCAAAAATCGCTCAGAACGCCTAAAGAAGTTTTCACTGATAAAACAATGACCCACATACTTAGTCCTCACATTCACTAGGTCCAGGAGGACTCATTCCGCTAGGAAGGTAGAACCTATTCGAGCTATATACATAAATCGAATCGGAGTGTTGACATTGAATTCGATAAGATAGATTAACTTGAGCTCGTTAAAGTTGGGCCGTGACTTCGGATTGGATTTGCACTGGGGGGAATAGGAGTATGATTTAAATGGACTTTGATAAGACAGCTTCATTCCTGGAAACTGTGATTATTAAACAGCAAACTGGGACTTTGTACCTTATTGTTATAGATAAATTAAAGTGATTAATATTTTATTTTTATGAAAGAATTTACTTATTTTTTATATCATAGTCTGCCTAGCCTTTTCCCAACTATGTTGGGGTCGGCTTCCAGTCTAACCGGATGCAGATGAATACCAGTATTTTACATACAGCGACTGCCTATCTGACCTCCACAACCACTAGGTTGTGGAGGTCAGATAGGCAGTCGCTAAGTAAAATGGAGTAACTATACTAGGTAACGCGATACCCCTTGGTCTGGTTGTCAGACTTTTGGGCTTCTAACTACCCATACCGACTGCCAAAGATCTACAAATGACAGCCGGGACCAACGGCTTAACGTGCTTTCCGAGGCACGGAGGGGTCTTGATATGTAAAGATGGTCACCCATCCACGGACCAACTGCGGCAGGCGTAGCTTAACCTGATCGATCGACCCGTGAGGCTGTTATTACTTAACAACAAGCCCATCTCACTAATGTTTTTGTTTGTCTTTAACAATATTTAACTCAACTAACTATTAACACTACGTACTAAATTAAATAACTAATTAACTACACAAATATGTAAATACAAAAACAAAAGGACACTTCGGCGTTGAAGTATTCGTCCGCGTCGCTGTCATCCGGAAACGTGCCCAGAAGACTGGCAGCATTTCCAAGTTGAATGGCAATGCTAATTCCTTAGCCAAAGAACGAGCCAGCCCTCTGGTCACTCATTAATAAATTAATTTGTAAACAAATATTATCAACTGCATTATTTGCTCATTTGTTGGCTCATCTAATATCCTTCTTTAGTGCACATAACATGTTAAAAATTAATCTCAGTGGTTTTTAGGCTGTATGTCTGTCAATCACTCGAATCAGTTAGAGAACTGTTTAATATATAGGTACAAGTGTACATAGATCACATAGATATGGTTTCTCTTTCTGCCACTGGGAATAACTGTAACAGAGTAATGAGTAAACAAACGCACATAAAACCACAAATTAAACATGGCGGCGTCAGTTGGTCTGTCCGCAGTTTGTAATAGATTTATGGTGACAGCAACATTGCAACGTGGAATACCCGTCGGTGTCATAGTGACCATAAATTACAGTCATTTGTGAATCGCTGATGATGACAGAAGATTACATTTGGTTGATTTTCATAACCAGTTAATGTTGATATGTATCACTATGATACTCATAGAATTGGGTTAAAATTACGAGGTGAAATATCTCATTTTTTATATGAATAAAAAAAATATTGGCAAACTGGTTGCAAGTTCAGCCGATTCATTTGTACTTATAGGCACTAAATAATCACTAACAAAATCAATCATGAAATTCACTGCTAGGTGTAGTTTTCTTCGTAACGCTCGAATAGAAATAAACACAAGAAAATGGCACCTATTCGGCCATTCAGAATAAAAAACAAAATAACACGGTGAAGCTGGATCTGAACCAACCTAGCAGCACAAGATGCCCATCCATAGATTCATATCACTCGTCTCTGAACTATTCCATTGCCTACTCTAGGATGCATATCCGGTACGGCTCGCAAATCCTTCCATATCCTAAGGGCACGTCCCTACTATTACTGCGCCCCCCGGTCTACTCCTTGATATGCAATAGCCTCTGTAACCCCACGAAACATGAGGCTCCAGGGGCTAGTGCAAATCTTGGGGTTTATTCGATTTATCGAGTCTAGTTAAACCACGCTGGGGTCGGTGCATTTCATTCATTCATTCATAAAAAAATTGCAGTCTACCGGACTACCGACAGAAGCGAAAACTTAAAACTGGTATTAACGCCATCTATATTCTATACTACAGCACTACGGCGCGAGCATGTCGGTGACGCGCATCCCCTACCAAAAAATCGCTCAACTCGCCTTAAGAAATTTCACTTTAATAATACCATATGGTCCCTTATTTCTGCTAGGTAGGTAAGACTGAGTATTACATTTATTTTAAAAACAATCTCTTAGGATTCCCAAAGCCACCATGTTACAACAATAACCTTTCCATATTTTATGACTTTGTCTAGACGGCAGAAGTCATAAATTACAGTTACACTAACCTAGTACCTATATACTAAGTAACTACCTCCCTATACTATAGATACACTGTATACTCTAGTATACCTCCACATTTGGCAAACTGTATCTACCTCCCTGAAGGGAATATCTGTATCTTTATTAAAACTGAAAATGATGCTCATTCCCAGTGTTTCATAAAAGTAGATTAAACTCAAGCACTTTTATTTAATGTCCCCAGTGTTGTAATGCATAAGATAAGATTATTGCACACACGATAATTGGCGTCAATAACCTTCAGCTTTTTTTAATTCGGTTGAAACCGAAATGGACGACTTTTCTACATGTCAACTCTAGCGGCCTAGCCAATGACTTGGAACATAATGTTAAAAGTAAATACAGCTGGTAGTGCTGGTACCTATATTTTGATCGCGTTATTATTGCACTTTATAGAGAACAGCAGATTTTTTACATATTTCTTAGTAAAATTATAATTGAAAAATCATGAAACAGGTAGGAAAAAACAGCGTAATACTGAATTAAATTTAGAGACTGCACATGGCCCCATCAACTCAGATGTAGAAATAGCTCAGGAATTTGAAAACTTTTTTGCTAATGTTCCCCTTAAAACTACCGAAAATTTAAATTCATCACCCGCGCTTTCTGCCGCCTTACTTAGAAATAATGTAAATGCATGCCCTTTAGAGTTTAGGTTTCAGCATACAAACCCCCAGGCTGTTATAAAAGCTTTTAAAGATCTTAAAATTAAATCAACAGAAGATCTATGGGGAATGTCTGTAAAAGTCTGTAAAGCTATCATCGAAACCATTGCGCCCTATTTAGCTTTCATATTTAACACCAGTGTAGACCAAGGAGTCTTTCCGGATCTCATGAAACTCAGTAAAGTAGTTCCATTGTTCAAGTCCGGTGATAGTAAGGAACCCAACAATTATAGGCCCGTGTCAATTCTGCCAGTTCTCAGTAAAGTGTTTGAAAAGTTGATGCTTAATCAAATGTTACGTCACTTTAATAAAAATTCCATCTTTCATGAACAACAGTACGGTTTCACCAAAGGGCGTTGTACCACTGACGCCGGTGTCACCCTAATAAAGAACATTTTTAATGCCTGGGAAGAAGCACAAGATGCCATTGGAATCTTTTGCGACCTCTCGAAGGCGTTCGATTGCGTAAACCATGAAACACTTCTGCTGAAACTAGAACACTATGGGATTAGGAATACAGCTCTTGATTTACTAAGATCATACCTGAAAGATAGAAAGATTAAAGTTCAAGTAAACGGCGTAAACTCGTTGGGGTCTGAAATGGCAATGGGTGTTCCTCAAGGTTCGATATTGGGTCCATTCCTCTTTTTAGTTTACATAAACGATTTACCCCAATTACTTCAAAATCAACCGAAGATGGTGTTATTTGCAGATGACACATCATTGATCTTTAAAATAGACCGACGGTCACAAAATCTTGACGACGTGAATAACTCTATTCTTCAGGTCCAAGATTGGTTTACGGTAAATAATTTGGTACTTAATGAGAAAAAAACCAAATGCATTAGATTTAAATTACCGAATGTTAGAAGTAGCGAATGTGACATCATATTGAATGGAGAAAAACTGGAATTTATTCATCAAACAGTTTTCCTGGGAATCACGCTAGACGAGAAATTACAATGGGGACCTCATATAACATCTCTTGCGGGGCGGCTAAGCTCGGCCGCTTATGCTGTTAGAAAGATAAGACAGTTAACAGATGTAGAAACCGCGCGTTTGGTCTATTTTAGCTACTTTCACAGTATTATGTCATATGGCATTTTACTGTGGGGTCGGGCTGCTGACATTGAATCCATCTTTATTTTACAAAAGAGGGCTGTCAGAGCCATTTATAATCTATGTCGTCGCGAATCTCTCAGGGAACTATTTAAAAAGATTAATATTATGACGGTACCTTGCCAATTCATCTATGAAAATATTATGTATGTAAGGAAAAATCTGCATCTTTTTAAGAAAATAAGTGATAGACATAATTTTAATACTAGAAATAAAGATAAAATAGATCAACCATTTTTCAGATTATCCAAAGTACAAACATCTTTTATGGGGTACTGTGTTAAATGTTATAACAAAATACCTTGTGATATATTACAATTAACTGAAAGAAAATTTAAAACGCATATTAAAAGTACTCTTTGTAAACAAGCATATTACAAATTAGAGGATTATATCCTAGATAAGAATGCTTGGAAACGTGCTGGTCTAGCTCCATAGGACAATTTTGAGTCTAGACAAAATCAAACTGGTTGCTAATTTAATTGTGTAATTAAATATTACTACATTTTTTTTTTTTTTTTTACATTATGTGATTACTTGAACTCACACACTGACGAATTAGTATCACTTGTAATTTTTTTAGGAATATCGTATAGGTTTTACAATGCTTGTAAATATGTGAACACCATGTATCCATTACATAATTATTTTTTCTATCATTGCTTCATTTTTATTTTTACCTATTGTGGTATATAAATCTTATTCCAGGTGCATCGTTTTCACATATAATTATATAATTAATGTATACAAAATATTGTAAAACATTTTAAAAGAGTAACGGTGGAGTTTCTTGCCCATTCTTCTCCATACGAAAACTACCCTTTGGAAGGGGCGACTAGAATCAATTCTATTTTTTGTTTTTGACGTTCAAAAGTGCCTTTTTGTGCCTAATTGAAATAAATTATTTGACTTTGACTTTGACATTGATGGAAATTGAGGTTAGAAAATTAACATAATTTTATTAACTAACAGACTTAAAATAATAATATGTACAAGTATATAAATAATAATTAATAATTGTCATGGGGCATCAAAAAATTCGTCCGAATCGCTGTCAACATTTCTTAGTTCTTGTCAAAGCAAAACCAACAAAGTTCAAACTCAACGACGCTATCTTATTTAATTGAGGAGTTCCTATAGCCATCTTCGGGCTCCATCATCAAACCGGCTCCGTGGTGTCATGTTTTTAAAATGTCCCCGTAGTTAAACAAGTATGCTAAGTTTCAGCTCAATCGAATGCCAGGAAGTGCTTGAAAAATTAATGACAATTGGAGTACCTGGAAACATACGAACGAAGCAAGCTAATATAAAACTTGTAAAAATTACACTTCCTTTGGCTGCCTGTCCACTGGAGCGGAGCGAGACAGCGGAGCGGAGAAATGTGCCAATATTAACCAATAGGAGCGGAGCTCTGAAGCGGAGTTTAGATACTATTGGTTAATATTGGCACATTTCTCCGTTCCGCTGCCTCGCAGCCTTAAAGTATGACTATCCCTTAAAGTATATCTACGATTGACTTGTCGCAGAAACTCTGCGACGAGCGCTCGGTGTGGCAACACGGCGTGTTCGGGTTCGCGACAAGCCAATCGTCATCCTGAGGATGCCTCGTTTAGAGGTGAAACACATGTCGATTTCTAACAGGGTTTTTTATGGCGCTTTTGGAATAGTTAAGCGGAACAGGTTACTAAATATAACTACGTCTATTGTATTTTATAATGTATTTCTGCAAGGTCACGCCTGAATCAATTCACCATTCAACTAACCAGTATGACTATCGTTTAACTTAACACCCTGGATACTACTGCCTGCCTCATTGATCTAGTGGTCGCAAGCGCTACTGCTGAGCATGAGGTCCTGGGTTCGATTCCCGGGTCGGGAAAAGTGTTATTGGGTTTTTCCATCTGGAATTTCTCAGTAGCAACTCGGAGTCTGAGTTTGTGCAAGGTTGATGGCAATAGGCTCGCCCCCTATTACATGGGACTTAAACATAACTGGCGAAATGTGGGTGTACTATAGGTACAGCTCTACCTAACCCTTCGGGGAATACAGGCGTGATGTTATGTTATGCAGTCTACTGATATAAGAAACAACAATCCTTTTAATGTTATAGTCCCAACCAATCAACGTCTTAAGACACTTAAAGCCATTGAAAGCCATTAAGCGGACACAAACACAATAGAATTGTTCTACCGTCAGCACATAAATTGATGGCGGGTGAAATACTACCACATAGACACAGTATAAATAAGTAACAGTATTCTATCTTCATAGAAAACGGTCGAAATAACGCGCTGCGACATCTCAGTGTATATCAGTACGCAACAATATCGAGTGCGAGGCAGCTACGCACGGACGCGGAAGGATTATATCGAGCGGCCATAGTTAATTATTTCAAAATCACTGCCGAGATATAATACTGCTACATATTTATTCTGTGACATAGATTACACAAGTCTTAGAACTCCTAGAATGGAACGAATCTAATCCTACGCCTACACCTATGGCAGTCGCGTGTCAAAATTAATTGATTCCGAGAATTGTAATAATTATTATTTCCAGTTTTACAATTTTATATTCAACACTTGGTATTACATGATATGTTTTATCTATAAATTGTAGGTTTATACAGAGTTATAAAGCTGTGATACCCAAGCTAAGATTAATTTAAATTGGTTTTATGGGTGTCAGGAATCCGCTGGATGCGGGAAGCACAGAACCGGTCGAAGTGGCGGTGCTTGGGGGAGGCCTATGTCCAGCAGTGGACGTCTTTCGGCTGAAATGATAATGATTACAGTTGTCAGGGCTCTCAGGCGGTAAGTAAACACCAGCACGCTTAGCATGACCACAATAGAAACGAGTTTTGTCGAAGGAAGAATAGACAAAATGACAGATAAACAATCACGATCTGTCATTTTGTCTATTCTTCCGTGGACAAAACCCGTAGAAAACCCGTTTCTATGGTTGTGCACACATGCTGTTAGACAAATGAAAGTTTGGAATTTCATGGTAGGTACTTATAGACAGAAAATAAAGATTTAAACGATGTATCCGTAGGCCTTACATATAAAGCGACTGCGGGTACCTACTGTCTGACCCAGGGACACCAGGTGCTCACAGTTTTATAGTCTTTGAATTTAATTGAATTGGCTGATTTTGTGACCTTTGTTTAACTTGGTACAACATTAAGGGAGACAATTTGAATGAAGAACTATTAATTTGCCTAAACACAGCAATATAATATCCAATTGCTGACTTACGAGTTGTAGGTCGTGGGTTCGAACCTTCAAACCCAGGCAGGCGCTTTACTATGTGTAAATAACTTCATCAACACTGCTCTTAAAACGGTGAAGGTAAAAATCAAAAATTCGACGACATGTGACATTATCAACAGGCACTGGGCCCGCGTAGTGGATTACGGCCCACTCCCTCTCACCGAGAGGAGGCCTGTGTCCCAACAGTGGGAACATTACAGGCTTATTATTCTTTATGCTAAAACCAATAACATTTGAACATCAACAAATCCTTAGAGATAAATTAAAAAGAACAAAGACATAATCGACCCGTGACACGCAATATAATACTTTGTTCTACCAACAGTCTTATGAGTTCATTGACCGATTCTCATAAAACTATGTTCTTCGTGACATAACTCGATTTTATCAATGACTGCCAACCAATCGAATAGGTTATGAACCTAAATCCGATCTGAACATAATGTAATGTAGCACGCCACTGAGAATAACGGAGAAATTGGGATTCATAGTCCTAACACAGTGTAAGTACTGTTATTTATTTAGGTTTTCTTTACAAAAGGAAAATTATGTTGAGCGTGATCCTGTTTAATACTGTCTTGTTCATACAGACATTATAAATCATGTCATCTCATGTCATTTGACGTCTGTCATCCTCATGTCATTTGACGTCTGTCGTTTTAACTAGAAAACTGACTCTTATGTGTTTAAGGCAAATTACCTCGTTGCCATGCGAAAAAGTTTAATGCAAAGATAAACAGGACAAACATAAAAAAAAATGATTTTTGAAATGATCATTCACTTACACTCTAGGACTTTTCCTGGAATGTATGTCATTAGTTCGACAAACAGGTGTGCGACAACTATTTTGGGGTCGGCTCCCAGTCTAACCGGATGCAGCTGGAATACCAGTACCAGAGCGACTGGATATCTGACCTTCACAATCCAGTTACTGGATAACATGATACCCCGTGGCAAGACTGGTTGTCAGACTTTCGGACTTCTGACTACCCATAATGACAGTCAAATATCAATAAATGATAGCCGGGAACAACGGCTTAACGTGCTTTCCGAGGCACGAAGGGTCTCGGTGTGTATGGATGGTCACTCATCCACAGACTAACCGCGACAAGCGTATCATTTAGCCACAAGCCCCTCCATAAAAAAGATCATTCATTTAGCAAGTAATCTGCCTACTATCATCGACTGCAACTTCAAAACTCAACAAACACATTTCCCTGTACAAAACCCCATAAGCTTTCAATTCCACGCTCTAAGAGACCGCAAAACCGAATGAATTTACGTGAAAAATATAAAAAGTCCATCTACTACACCAATGTTGGCACTAACTGAAACAAACAACACAGGAAATCCGTTGGAAACAAGGACCGTTGAAAAAGATAAAAAAACCTTGTAAAAAAGTGAAAAACCGGACTGGGCCGTGACACCGGGAATGCCGTATGCGAACTATTTGAGTCAGGGACGTATTGTAGTAAAAACACAGCTTTTACAACCAGTTTTCTCACTAAAAACAGAGCTATTTACAAATTCTTAAAAATAACAAACAGGTCTAGAGACAGGGGAAATTAAATTAGAGGATTACATTTACATTTTGGGTGACGGCGGTGTTGTGTTGAGTAAGAATAGGCTTCGTTACATCCCATGGGTGTAATACTTGTCCTATAATATCAAGTGGTATAAATTAGACTTTTAAATAAGAAAATAATGTCGTTATTCGTAGCTTCAACAGGTAAGATTATGAATATTTTCTCTGAAGCATAGTTTCCAATTATAGTCCCACGAATGTAATCGAAGATAACTATGAACATTTGGAACAAATAACTGCAAACAAGCAACATTATGGATGTCTTCAAACCAACATGATATTGGAACGCAGCTGCAATCGATACTGCCGCATCTCCTAATGGTATCGTTAAATTTTACACACCATGTATAGGGAAATAACTTGGAAATACACATGAGGAACACATTAGAATACATACGACTAAATGTAAATTATATAGGAGCTATTAAATCACTCAAAAACAATCCAATGATTGAAAGTATCTTGTAGTTACTTTGAATATTTCAAACAATGTGTAGAAATATTTTGAAGAACGTGCATTTAATCACTAAACGTGAGAACACAGAAGATTTGTCCTTAGCAAAAAGTTAGGGAAGCATTCATAAATGTGGATGCAGAGGAAGAGCCTCCCAGAGTTCATTTTTCGATTTTAATAAAAATATGAAAATACAATAGACGTTGCTGATATATTTAGTAACCAGTTCCGCTTAACTATTCCTAAAGAGTCATAAAAAACCCTGTAAGAAATGGACACGTGTTTCACCTCTCAACGAGGCATTTTCAGGATGACGATTGACTTGTCGCGAACCCGAACATGGCGTATTGCCACACATAGCGCTGGACGATCAACCTATCAACGTCTATTGAATTTTATCATGGATTTCCGCAAGGTCACGCCTGAATCAATTAATTATCTTAAAAATATGAACACCACAGCCACTGATTGAAAAGTTATTCTACCTCCCACTTCCCACTGAATCCTCTTTTAATCATCAAACTCTATTTCGAAAGGTTTATGATAATTTATTTATAGAGTTCTCAACACGCATCGATGTCCGCCCATAAACCGGGGTGCTCATGCAAGATATTATGCAGGCTCACACTCGTGCGGTGCGTTTACATGTAGATAAGTATCTCTGCTAACGATGCCCCGCCTATTTTATTATGCTTGGTGTGGTGTGCTGCAAGTGAGGTGATGACGCGTTTTAAAAGAGGATATGGTGATTTGATATACTTTGAAAGAATGGCCACTCTACCCAAACTCTACTGAAAACTGTTTAACTTTTGCTTAGTCAAAGTAACATACTGAATACGGCAAGTAAAGGTACAATAAGAATATTTTTAGCAGTAAAGGAACAGCTGCTCAACTTTCTAATCTTTAAATGAAAAGAATGGTTTTAGATCGATATTTTTTCTCAAAGACTTTTCTTTCACATGTTGAATATTTGCATTTATTGTGTCCCACTGCTGAGAAAAGGCCTCCATTTTTTCCTTCCAAATTTCTCTTTTTTCTGAGATTTCTGGCCATGTTGGCCGTGCAAACATGATGAGATCGTCACACCACCTTCGCCGCGGTCTACCTCGACGGCGATGTCCTCCCAGGCGTCAAAATGGTATGACTAACAAAAAATATAAAGACAAATAAAGCCCCCTATTGATATATCGCTCCTACTCGCTGTTTGTTTATGCCTTAGACCAAGCTTCACTTTATCGGGAGAGCCGCGTGATTTATGTTCCTAGTTTCAGTAATGAGGGGTATTCACCAAATACATCAATATTGCTCTGCTAATAAATGTAGGCTTATTAGGGGGTCATAAAATGTTGCCTATGTTGAGCAATCAATAGTTCACGAAGAAGAAAAAAATAATGATAAAGGAGGATGACCACTTGCCTATACTGGCATACCCTTACCAAAACGATCATGTACATAGTGCATTTTAAAGCGCATTTGACCTAAATTTTGAATTAATTCCCTGATTTTAATTTAAAGCAGCAGTTTTTTTTGTTCATTCAAGAACAAAAACTTTACTTTCTAGCACAAAGCTAGTAATTGCTAGTCATTTTCTGTCAGGCGTTATTACACACGATTACATTATTATCGAATTTCGTAACAATAACGGTAACCTAGTAAGGCTTGATAAGACTAGTAAAAGAAAGGCTTGATAAGACTAGTAAAAGAAAGGCATGATAAGACTAGTAAAAGAAAGGCATGATAAGACTAGTAAAAGAAAGGCTAGGAAGGCTCTATCCAAAATCCTTTAATTAAAAACTGTGCCTTCAGATAAAACTGTTTCATGACTACTGATTGACTCACTGGCTGACTGACTGACAGAACATGCTTAACATAGAGAACTAAAAATAAAACTAGAAAGAAGAATGGTCTGAGAAACCATCTCGAAAGTAATCTAAGGGGTTTGAAGTTTGTAAATGAACGTAGTCACAGGCAATAAATATTGGTTCATACATAACACAGCTTGTTCCAACAACGTTTAACTAGCGTTACAACTAAATTATCACTCTGATGCTTTTAAATGCTCTCATGAAATCCATTTGGGCGCCAACCGAACATGATAAACCCGTGCTCAATTGAATTAAGTCGAGTCTTCGCGCACGGGCGCTCAACTCGCGCAGTTTTGTTCACGTCGAGCCTATCAGCCGACACGAACCATTGAGTGGTAGACTTTAATGTTGATAGTAAATATCTTGTGTTTGATGATTTTCATGTGAGCTTATTTTTACAAGTTTTATAAAGTAGAAAAAAATATATAGAAAATACGTTCATTTGCGGTAAACATGACGCAAAGAAAGATTAAAAAAACACGTAAATAACAAATTGGGGGAAAATATGCGTCACATCCACGCAAAACGGCCATCGCTCAGCATAATGCTGCGACCCCATGCGAGACAGAGCCCCAGCGCTGGTTTTTAGCGACAGCCGGCGCTGACGTGATGACGTGATGATGAGTAGCCATCTTATTTGTTCTATGGTAGGCTGGTAGCTCAGAAGTAAAGAGGAAATAAGAGGTAACATGAGGAGGACTAAGCCCAGGTTCGCACGGACAATTTTTTCCCGCCGTAATTTTTTTTCACACACTGGATTTCCAACGCTCTGCTTAGCGCCAAGAGTTGAAAATCCAATAGTGTGATTTTGGACCGCGCTGAGTTGCACTCTGATAGATTCTCAATACTCGACTCAACACCGAGAGTTGAAAATCCAGTGCGCGATATAATCCCGCCGCGATATTTTTACGTCCGTGCGAACGTAGGCTAGATGAACGTGAAGAAACAAAAAGTGTTAACCAATCAAAGTATAGAAACCGGCCAAGTACGAGTCGGACTCGCACACGAAGGGTTCCGCACCACCGTACAATATTTGGCAAAATATACACGTTTCTTGTATGCACTTTATTTTATTTTTATTATTTGTTGTTATAGCGGCAATAGAAACACATAATCTGTGAAAATTTCAACTGTCTACCTATTACGGTTTACGAGATACAGCCCGCTGCCAGACGGACGGACGGACAGCGGAGGCTTAGTAATTGGGTTCCGTTTGGCGCCCTTCGGGTACGAAACCCTATATGGGGCGATGATGATAATGAGCATTCACTCTGGAGAACAGTTCGCAATGTTTAATAATAGAGCAAATATTTATAAGAGCATTTGTCTACACTGCCAGTAAAAATACAAAAACAAAGTTGGCAGTCAAAGCTTTTTTTAGATCGTCAGCAGTAAACCAGTAAGGTTGTGCTTGTCAAAGCTATCTATGCATAATTTTCGTATCGTTCTATTTTCGATGAAACACGTCCGGCAGAATTTCGTTTCGCCAAAAATCTGGAGCGGAAGCTAACCGACAAAAAACGAAGTACGCAACGCCCTCATTTCGCCCGAGGAAGCGAATTTTTATTAAGTGGAAGAAGCTAGGGGTAAGTATATTACAGGCATAGCAATGGATAAAAAAAGTTCTCTGTTTTAAACTTAGATCTAAAACGTTTCAATTTTCATATCATGACTGCGTTATCATCTTTTATTATTTCTCAAGTCTATCTCTCAGTACATTTATTCATGTTCACGTTTACCGCAACACAGCTAGCCAATTCTTCATCTAGTTTTCAAACAAAAGAAAATAAAACAAAACATTATGAAACGTCTAACTTTTTCTTACGTCAAATCGTTAGGCTAATCGTATGCTGAGACGCAGGTGACGCAACGCAGCACAGCATAGTACAGATTTTGCAGGGTAGAGCAGGTGAGGCAGACATATGCCGCGAGCGCATGCTGCGACGCAGCTACACAGACACATTTACGTCCTAGCTAGTACAAACAATCTGTCATTGAAACAAAATTATGAATCAGTGGTAAAAAAACAAGTGACGACCTGTATGCGTCGCGCGGAAGTGCCGGCTCTACAACAAGACGCAGAGCAGGTCAGACACATGTCTGCGTCGCACATGCCTGCACCGCAGCGTACGCAGCTGTCAGTACGTTCATGCATTACAAAATCTGCTCTGCCCTGCGCTGCGTGGACCTGCGTCACCTGCGTCTCAGCATGCTTAGCCTTAGTTTCTAAATCAGTGTTCACACGACTTTCCTCATTCATTATTTTGAACCCACCTATACACCTTTACAAACCAAATCTGCTAAATTCTACAGAATAAGCACAAGTAAATCCTAAATCTCTGCGCTCGCTATCACTATATTAACTCTTTACATAATAAGAAAGAACGAATGAGCCACTAAAAGGATATAATGCTCTCTCGTGAGCTTCACTATTTGCCGACAGGAGCTCTCATATAAATTGAGGAGGAAATTCTAATGTTATTACCCTGAGGTACCGTTCTGTCCCAGTTAGGACGTAAAACTAGGTTATAATAGCGAATTGTTTTGTCAAAGTTTTGGTACGAAGGTTTTTGACGTCTTGTTATGTTTTCAAATTGTATGAGGACCTTGAGAAACATCTCCTCTTTATTTAAAAGAGAATTCTTTAAGTTAAGCAGGGATTTTATATTCATTCATTTCTGTAAGGCGATCTGTAGCATTAAGCTGGTACGAGACTAAAAGAAAGAAAAGGAAACGTCACGTCGCTCGCGACTAGGTTTTTTTGTTTTTTTTCAGTTCGGGCACGATTTTCCGCAATTTCATTTCAATGGAATACATTTTATTCCCATTCCCAACCACAGCAAGCAACTTGTTAGTATTTCAGTATTTTGTCAAAATATAACATCAAACAAAAACAGTGGCACTCCGGGAGTGCCGACAGAAGTGAATACTTGAACAATTTTACTGTGCAGGAAATAATGTATCTTGCGTTGATATCTTTTTAATGGTCAAAAGCTGGTGTCGTAACAGTGTCGCGAAATCAATTGTTTAGTCTCATCTCAAAAATGCCCAACGCGCCTAAAGAAGTTTTCACTTCTATAATGTCATTATTAAAACACAACAAAGGCCAAAAACAACACATTTGCATATTTAAAAAAAAACTAATTTAAATTCAGCCATTTTTTTTTAAAAGCCGACCATTTTTTCAACCCCCCTAGAGGTGAGGAGTCTCGGATATGTAAATAAGACGAGCACTCTCGGGTCGGAATTAAAAAGTGGCCGACGGTCGAGATAGGGCTGTGGTCGAGATAGGGCTGTGCTGACGAGAGCCCTACAGATAAGCCACGTCATTTGGTGGGACAGATTGTAGGCTGAGCAGATTATTATTTTTAAGAGTGTCAGTTCTGAATTATTTTGTGCATTGGACTGAGAACGAAGTTTTAATAAAGCTTGGAAGATGTATACAGTGTGAGTCTATATAGACTGTGCACATATCGAAATAATCTATGCTTCATCGACGGAAAAAATATTTATTATGGAATTTACAAACAACGGTGTAATTTTTTAAATAAATGATCTATCGCGATGAAACAAACTTTATAATGATTGGGAGTAATTAGGTGTCCTCATAAAATTAAAATTGTGGAAAAAAACTACCCTCAATTGAAAATAAACGTGTTTTGCAAAAATCTGTTTTTTTTTTTCATAAATTTTTATAATAATCGCAAAATTTCTCAATGAGACGTTTCAATAATTTGTTTTCTTTTCGATAAAATGAAGCATAGATTTCAATATGTGCACATTACATATATAAATACTCTAACTTGATTGAGGATATACGTAGAAACAATTGAAATAGCTACATTTTTACTCGCAGATGATAGAGAGGACAGATGTTACCACGAATAAATTGTCCAATGAAAAGCTCTAACTTAGTGAAGTCACTCAACCCAAATACCAAACCTGCACGTCCCTTAAAACAACCATCAAGACCCCCCAAAAAAACCAAAGCACCAACAACGTCCCTGCTCCTCACAGAATGAAATAAAAAACAACAGTTCAAAAACTTTTAATTACGAACTACCAGTACCGAACTTTTTTAACGTCCGAACCGATTAAGAGTAACAATGTCGCAACAGATTTCTATCAAAAGGGTTTTGGGGAAGAAAACCGGGTAGTCCGGGTACCCGTGCCCTCTTCCCCTTAATGAATACAATCTTAATCGCGCTGCCCTTTCCTCGCGTAAATATTTAATTAGGTCGCAAGGTGCTCCTTTAACGGCTTAATTGCTGAAAATATGGTATTACACAGACGTTTGTTGCAAGGAGAATATTCTAATTTCGCGCTAAATGCGGTTATATGACGCGTATCATTTTACGATTTGCGTGGGAGTTGAACGCTTGTGTGAGTGTTAAGGTGATGACGTTGTAAATGGATAGTGTTATAAAGAGATTACATAACATGACGTCTATATTCCCTGAACAAAAATGTATGGTACACCCATTTCGACAGTTACGTATTAAAATTTTCGGCCACATGGCTTAAAACCCCGCCGATTTTTGTCATAAACCGAGCACAAATCCAGATTCAGACTGCTTCTGACGATTTCTCTAAGAAAAAAGTCTTGGGAATCTATCTCGAGACCTCAATAGACGAACAATCTACTACTAGATCAATAACACTGTTAAAGCGGGAGATTCCAATTCAATTAAAACGAAAAGGTACCTACCTACTATAAATACATACTTTGCTCCATTTATTAGACAAATAACGGCTAAATAACAACAATTATTGTGTAATTTTATTGAAATGACTGCACTTTAGAATTATATTTTTAATATAAATGGTAAATAGATTACATTGCTCTGTACTCATCGTAAAATAACGGATTTTATAATACGTTTATATCGATATAACGAAAGGGTGATAACTGTTATTTGTCTAATGTTATAATAAATGGAATACAGTTCGTTAGATTCTTATCCTTCACTAAATAAACTGGTAACTACCATAATAACACATTTATTAAGATGGCTATTACGTTATTTTGCAAGTCCACGATCAATAATAACTAAATTACCCATACTGAAGGACAAGTAAACCGGTTCAGTATAATCTGAAGGTCGAAATAAATTGCCCTCTGAATAGAAACAATAATTATGTTTCCTACGTATGAGTATAACGTAGAAAATACTCTTAAATCAAATATTTGTAAGCTTTTTCAGTTCATTAGGAAGTAAGGAAAAGCAAATTACATGAATAGCATAATCAGTCTACAGTTTTCCCAATGCTGAGACACAGGCCTCTTCTCTGTGACTGGGACTGGACTGTAAGGCTGGTTTCACAGCTGTCCGGGAGACACGCACGGGTAGCGCCCGCAGTGCTCTGAAACAAGGGAGTTAGTACGATATGGTTGCTAGCATTGTACGGGCTTTACCCGGGGCGGGTCGCGTACGGACCAATCCGCATCGCTGTGAAACAATGTTCTAGCGCCTCACGTGTGTCTCCGTTCCCGGAGCCCGTACGGACGGCCCGCACGGGTCTCCCAGACAGCTGTGAAACTAGCCTAAATACTGTAATCCACCACGCGAGTCCAGTGCGTGATGGTGGAAGTCACATGTCTTCGAAATTTTGGTTCAAGGACGCATGTCGTGACCGGTTTCCTCACGAAGTTTTCCTTCACTATTTTGAGTGCCAGTCTTGTTTCGAAACTTTTCCAAGTAGCTGCCGTTTCCACTGGACCAACACAACGCTCAATTAAAAACTTAATAAAATGATTATCCGAAATTATGTCGTATCTTGGAGGCTTTAACTCAGAGAAGAGACACACATTTGCCCAGTCAAAGAAGGCTATAATAACAGGAGATAAGTACGATGTCATCAAGGGAAATAAGGTCGCTTAAATATAATAATTTATACGAACTTAGTCAACTAGATTAATCGCTATTCCATTCAAAGCTAAACACATTACGTAATTACTGACGCTATTGAGAATTTCCCATTAAAAACCAACATTTTTCCATTAAAAAAGAGACTGGACTGGACCGGAGTCGTTAGTTTCGTTTTTGTCCATTCAATGTCCACCCTCACACAGCAAAACTATTTCTATTCAGATTTTTACATTTCAGTCTTTAGTTTTTATATGTCAGAAATGACTAAACGAGTGCCAAACTTCATATTTTTTGCCGAAAACTGTGCCGCACGTAATAAAGTAAAAAGAACAATCTTTTTATTCAGATTAGGGTTGTATATGAAGTACTTTTTTTAGTCAAGGAGACTATATAGGACAGGAGCAGGACTGTTTCGCAACATCGCATAGCTTCAGAGATGGAGCCAAGACGCAATTTACATTCCAACTGCGTTAGTCAAATACTTCAGCTGAATCTATGTCTTGAAGCTAAACAGTAGATAGCTGGTATTTCTATTAAGAGCATTCTCTGAATTGTTATTGTCTCCATATGTATTTTTGTATTTGCTTCTATGCTAAGCCAAATTTAATATCTCCCTATATCTCCTTGCTCTTCCCTTTGCTGTTGAGAAAGCTGATGGGTCATACGTGGTCCTTTTGCAATTTTGAAGTCATCACTGTCTTTCACTTGACATCTTTCCAGATTCGATATCTATTTAGATATTGTTTGTCGAGATCTTATCGATTAGGAGCAGAGTCTACTTGGCTATAACTTATTATGTTGTACTAACTTTTCAAAGCACCTTTTATTTAAACCTTAACTTTACATCCCATATTTACTAAATTATTTAAACGAAAGCCTTTAAAATCCAACCTTCGTCGTAAAATAAATACTACTAGTATTTCTTTTGAAAAGAGTAAAGAATCGAGTCAGTATGTCAGGGCCGCTGCAGCCACTTGAGATAAGGCGTTCGCGACTTAATGAGGACTTCGTCAGACTTCGTAAGGTATACTGAGGACTGGAGTTAAGTAGTAGTTCTAGGATAGCGTAGCTTGTATAATAATTAATAAGATATGACACAGTATTAGAAAGATAGTGTTTTAATGACGGTCTTTCAATTTATTAACAGTTTAAAAACGGTTCACTTTTTTTAAGGTAGATGATGTTTTCGAGAAACAGCATGTCGGAGAAGTTATTTGATAATTTCCCACCCAAAAAAAAAATGGGTCGTTGCAGAACCACAAGGCTTGATAACGCGTTCGCGACTTAATGAGGACTTCACCAGACTTCGTAAAGGTAGCCTGAGGACTGGAGTTTACTAGGAGTTCGGGGATAACTCCTAAAATTAGAAGAGGTTTTTGTCTTGTTGGGTTTTAGTCATAGGTCACAGGTTCGTACCCAAGGCACGCACCTCTGACTTTTCGGATTCATATCCGTGTTGTATATCGTGAGGAAACCGGCATTCCTGAAAGATATTTCTCGACGGCACGTGAAACCAAGTCCGAGGCCCTTGGGTGAAATGAAAACCCTGACACTAGGTTAGTCGCACTAACCATAGAAAGAATCTTGTTGGAATGGATAGATCGAGTTTTTAATGAGGGACTGTCGCATCTGTCGATATATTAAAAGTTTTAACAGTAGGAATATTTTTAGTAAGATGACATATTTGAGAACCTGGGGCTAAGAATCGATCATTGCAAGCATCAGTCGCACTTCCAAATCAGGAGAAAAATTAAGAAAAATATTTTTTTCGGGAACGAACGTGCGTTTCGTTTGTGTAGAAAGACTTTCATTGCATTTTTATGAAAGCAGTTTTCTATTTTATACTGCATAATTCTTAGATTCGGAACCCCTTAAATAGCAATAAAATTATGCAATGATTCTGCAACTCAGCGTTTAACATCACATTTTATTTCCGAAAAAACCTCTTTCCTTCATCAAAATACAATTGTAATTCCCGTAAGTAAATCTGGATAAAAATGGTTAACGACACTAATAAAATCTCTTGTTTTATTCTCAAAGTTCGGATACATTCGAGTCTCCAAGTTTATTGTTTTCAATTACATCTTTACCTTCGTATAATATCCTCGATTCTCTTCATCCAGAGAGAACAAATTTATATGATTACGTATTTAAATCTCATGTACTTTGTCATCAGAATTTCGTTATTGTACCAATTTCTTTTGTAGATGAATTGAGTTTTGTTTTTTTCAAAGTGTCTGCAAAGCAAAATATTCTTCTTTATCTTTCCTTCCTTTTTACTTTCAGTCTCTGAGGAAAACAATCATATTTTGCGTAGGTATATTAAAAAACAAAAACTCACAATATTTTTAAATACAAAGATGGAGACAGAGAAAACTGTAGAGCACAACTTGTTAAAAGACTTTAAAAGTTTATTTCCTGAAACTGTAAATACTATTCTCCTAAATGTAAAGCTCATCCTGTCCTCTTCCTTGGTCTAAATAAAGAATGAAATAAATACTTAAACAGAGGAGCCGAGAGAGACACAATTTACTTCAAAAGTTTAGTCATGGACCACGAATAAACAGAGCTTTAAGCACCAACTCTTAGTGTCGCAATGTACAAAGTAGAACAAAGTTACAGAGTAAGCTAAGCGACAAATTGGACTCCTGCCGGTCGAAAATTAATCGAAATACCTGTGTGTACCTTTGATGTGATCACGTACATACTAGATCATACAACTTTTAATTAATTAACTCTTAAAAGGTTCGAGCTTAAACAATTTAATGAAATACCTTTCAGCATAAAATAAAATCGAATATAAAAACGTCCAAAGCAACACAAAATTGGAAAGCGCAGAAAATTGGACTCAATAAACCCTCTTAATCCAAACAAAGCGAGCTCGACGTGACAATGGAAAATTAAAAACCATTAAAACATTTTTCAAAACAACAGTCCCGTGAAACCGTCGAGATAATACACGTTAAGCTAACGTAATCTCTGAGTAACACTGAATTTGAATTAGTCCACTAACCTCTCTTAAAAGTTACGTGGCCGTCCATTACGTAGGTCATTATAAAGGGCATTGTGCAAAGTTTTAATGAGAAGAAGCGTCGCTATCATCGTGGGCAGATAAGAGACGCTGGTGTAATCCTTGCCTAATTGATTCGCGAAGCGTCGACTCATGCCCTTGGAGGATATAGGGCCGGTCGCCATTGTTGGCAGTCCATATCGATTCGGATACAGTTATCGTAGGCATAACGCTGGGGAACAGCTTTCTTCGGTTATTGACCGAAGAGTAATAAACTGATGACCTTCAACGTTAGGGAACGAACAGGTACATCCTTTTGATCTAGTAATGAATTCTTTTAACGGGTTTTATTTATGAAAATCAGCGTAACTTTAATGATGTGCTTCATATACGATCATAATTAACCGTTTAAACGGTTTAACTTTGCATGTGTAAACAATGGGCCAATTTGAGCCGAAAGTATTCCATTTATTTAACACGAGCATGCTCCAGCCTGTTAATTAATTATTTTATTCGTTATACTTTCTGAATATTCCAAAATCAAATTCCCTATTATTAATATTGCCTGCAATAAATGTATAGGTACTCATACTTCAGCATGGTAAAAAAATTCCGCATCTGCTCACTAATAAATGTATATAGGTACAGAAAATTAAACAAATCAACATTACGCTTTTTCCACCAAAAAAATTAAAGTCTCTATCGACAGAAAACTATCCGCAATAAACGATCAAACAACTTTCTGCGAAAGTGTTTACCCCAAGTAACCCTTCGGTCCCTCGATGTCGCTTTGAAACATTTTTGCTAACGCAACACTCCTTTTGATTCTTCAAAAATGGCCGCTCACCGTTCAACTTTCCTTCCACAAAACTTTGAATGGTTTTCCAAGTAATTATACGGAACTCTGGCAGGCACTTCATGGTCCCTTGAACATCGTTCATTAAGTGAGTTAATGTCACGCATCTTATTAAAATTTACGCTCCTTTGCAGCTTTTAATACGAGCAAATACTTGTTACGTAAGTTTCATAAAGCCAACATAATCTAATATATAAAATTCTCGTCTAATATATAAAATTCTCGTGTCACAGTTTTCGTTGCCATACTCCTCCGAAACGGCTTGACCGATTTTGATGAAATTTTTTGTGCTTATCCGGTATCTATGAGAATCGGCCAACATCATTTTTTTTTTTTTTTTTTTTTTTTTCTATTTTTTGTTATAAGGGTGGTCCACCCTAAACATGTATATGGCAAAACAACGTTTGCTGGGTCAGCTAGTAACTTATAATATCTGAGTCTACAATAAACCCAATCAGCCGTTATTGAATAGAAAAGAAACCACTCTCATAATAAAATACAATACTAGATATAATATTACCCTCATCCTTTTCAATTAAGCGTTACAGTTATATAAGCTATATCTATAAAACTAGTTACTCAATATCTGTTTTTATATGATACTCGTATAAAGTGAGTGCTAAAGAGAATTAAAAAAGTAACGCGAAGCGAGATTTTCAAAGTACACTATACGCTGCTGAAAACCGCGCTGCCTTTGATGCTGCTCCAAAAGTAAACGCTAAAAATATCCGCGGTACAAACTTGCAACGAGATGCATTCATTTCTATAAACTTTTGCCGTTCACAAGTAACATTAAGTCTTTTTAAGTAAAGAGTTCTCTATTATTCTCTGTTTAATCAGCCTTTTTGTCGGAGTAGAGCCATCCATTTAGATAAGTAAGAGTTAAGTAGTTCCAAGATATTGCTTTTACTAAGTCTCTATAAAGAGTTTACTTTAAAATTCTTATCAGAACCGCTTCCCATAAAACTTATACCACGCAGTGTAATAATTATTCGGGCATTAGAAAATTCAACCCGTGCCTTCTCATGGAATGTCATAAATATGATAATGCCGAAGCATTAATACCGATTATGACAAATTAGCCGATAGGAAAACGATAATTTATTGCTATCCAAAATATATTTTCACCCATATTTCGGTGGAGGCGAACCGGGAATTAATAATTTATTCCCCGATGACAATATAACAGCGTCGTCCTTACGGCACGCACGTAATTTATACCATGATTCGCATTAAATTGTAGGTAAATGTGTTATTTGCATGCTTCTTTCAATTAACTTGTTTTATGTCCGAAATCGCGTAAAAGTTTCTAGGCAGCCACACTCTGAACACGAACATTTTGAAGTGGAGAGTTATGTCCACTCGGCCACCACTTAGCAGTAAAGTAGGGACTTAGGAGCACTAGAAAGACGATATTCCCTTAACACCTACATCCACTCTCTGTAGCGTTGTACCTTGAAAAGAAAATTGTCCAAAAGCCAGCTATAAAACTGTCAGTGTCGCCGGTAGCCCATCAATTACAAAGAGCATAAGCTCCATGGACACTCCATTCTGTAGGGAATGGTACGGACAGGAATCCACTACACTTCCACGCGACTAGCGGCACTATTCGACCGGAATAAACTCGAGCTTGTCGTGTTGCAAAGAAGTGTACTGAAGTCGGAAATATCTCAGGGAATAGCAAACTTTAAACTTCCCCTCTAAGAAAAGGATACGAGCTACATTGGCTCGGTATCGACTTAACGGAATGTACAATCAAAAAGACAAAAAGCATTATCTCGTCTGGGAAAATTCTCGAGGTGTAATAAAATACCAGCTTAACTCCAGTACCAATCTTGAGACGAAATACGAAGGATTATTTCGTCAGCAGATCTATCTAATTTAGAAGATTGACGGTTATTAGATGGTTTCGCAGTACTTAGACCCAATTAAATAATTCGTGCGGAATAAGCATAAAAATGGATATTTCTAATGGAAAATTTTACCGGATTTATTTTTATTAGACTTCATTTAGTTCACATTCGAGCACGAAACCCCGAAATACTGAATGGGAACAATCAAAATCGCTTTAACACAAAGTGGACAACAATCGTCGTATGTCTGTAGTGACAAAACAAATACTATTTCATGGATATCTTTGTTGAGCACACGGTACAAAGTCCCAATTCACATTGAAGTATACAAAGCGACTCCATTCGTTTGGAAATATATCACGGCACAGAAGTGGAGGCTCTGTTCGTGCTTTTCTTTTTGAGAAGCTCTCGAGGCTCGTTTAGGCGAGTAATTGGGATACAGGACAGTGTGCTGGACATTCGTGTTCCCCTGGCAACGACGTGCAAATATGCGGCTATCGCTAACTGCGGCGAACGGGTACTTTCAGACGTTTTTAGAACACATTTTCGGCTTTTTACGACTCGTCGCATGCTCTGTTTTGGTCTATTTTTTATTTTAATACGTTTCTGCTGTAATTTTATTGCCGAATTAAAACGGAATAATGAGGGCTTTACAGCCAAACTTATGTCCTGCGCTTAGCATATTTTGCAGCAACAAAATGTGTCCCTAAAATATAAAAATCTCTGAAATGGTTTTTCGCTTGGACTTTAACCTCCTCTTTTACTTTATACTTATGGTTTGGATAAACAAACGCTATGGAGACTTTGTTGTGTATGAAATTTACATAAATATCTAAGGGGTACATCTGCACGCATCTCGAATATCTCTTCCTTGGTACAATAACCTCATCGCTTCCTCTCGCTCTGCGAATCAATATTCCAAAGACACTCGTGTTGCTTCGTACTCAACAGAATTATGGATTTATGCATCTCACTCGATGCCAAATTATTTACGTGCCAAAATGTAAAATTACGTGTAAATAGGTTACGGAGTTTTTACTCCTCGCTTCGGATATATGCGAAGATCAAACCTTACACGGCATAACGTCTTTGCCTCTTAGCCTTCATTTGCAAAGTATATCAAAGGGGAAAAATAAAAAATATATATTTTTTTACTCTTCTTGTTAAGATTGAAGACACTTTTTCGATTTTTATTACGTTAGATACGAACGAAACAAGCAAGATTTTTTTTATGTCCGTAAACGATAATTTGATGGGGTATATACACACATCTGTATGTCTATACAAACGAGATGCTACTTAAAGAGAACACACAAAACAGAATTCAATACACAGGCACAACACAGCATCAAAAACAAATTCCTTTTACAAAACGTAACACAACCAAAATGTATTACTTTAAGTCCCAAAACTAACACGAGTGGGTTTAATACAATCACCTGACTTTGCAATTTATCCGTCCGGTATCACCCGGGCCGGGTAATGCCGGGTAGACTCGTAACATAACCGTGGTGTGATGAGACCGGCCGGGTGAATACTGATGAGGCACGTTGACCCGGCCGAATATTAATCACTGGAGTAATGCGACCGCCTGTTGCATTATGTAAGATCTCGGAGCCAAAGACTTCAAGAGAATTTCTTGGAAAAAATGGGAAGACTTAAAAGGAATTGCTTGGAGAAAATGGGAAGGCTAAGACGGATTTTGTAAAAAAAACTGCGACAGTTAAAAATTTTATTGGCAGGTTTTTAGGTAGGTATCATTGGAGAAGTTTGGCTCGAATGAAAAAGATCTTAACAGTTTGTTACAAAGATTTTGTTAGTAAGTTAATTTTCATCAATGTTCGTGCCTTCTCTGTTGATAGACTGTCCTTCAGAGACGCATTATAAGGATATTATTAGGCAATTTTCGTATACCTCTTTGCCATAAAACGACTTGCTTTTAGGGTCTGATTAGCGGCAGTACAACGACTTGAAAACGCTTACACCGCTGATATCGTCTTGTCATCTACCACGCAGTTACAAACACAGGTAGCCACGCCATTTCTCTACAGGTACAATCACGACCATTACTTTCTAATATTAGCTACAACTACAAGTTTCCAAGTAAGTACAATCAACCAGAATAGAAACTTGTGGCCATTGTGTGTTTCCACTTAACGATCATTAGTTAGATGAAGTTAGGCTAACGACCAATGAGCACGCTAGATTTTACTTAACAGTACGTACAATAGCCGGCAAAGAGTTCTTTTAATATCTTTGGATGTCATCTTAATGAAGCTTGGCTTTAGATTTTGATCGGAAACGTAATTTTGTATTGTTTACGTTCCACGTGGGACAGACAGGTTGAATTTTGACTCCTGTTTTACAAAATAGTTTCTATTCTTCTATTATTATTAATTAAATGGTAATTTTAAATCAACTAGTTGGTGAAACTCCACAAACGTAACGGATACTATCAAATCATGATAAAACAATTTGACCCTCTAAATTATGTAGCAACAAAAAAGACACGTCAACTTTTACGTAAGATAACCTTCGATACCAAAATACGAGAACAATTTCGCCTCCACGCATTTCAAATTCGAGTAAAAAACCAATATTCAACCCAACGAAAATCGGAAACTCCGCATCCCACAAAAGTATATTGTGAGCGGATTGCCGATAAAAAATAAGAAAAATAGTGTTGCCATAATATTCCCGGGACCAGTCTGATTTATATCCGGGTAACATCAGTCAAGCCATATCCGGGGTGAGAGACAACCCGCCCGTGTGAGGTCGAGGAAATGAAATAATTTTTCATTTTCTCACCTGATTAATTTCCATTCACCTTCTCTTATCAGTTTATGGAGGGATATCTACCTTTATGGGACTAGTGAGTGTGATGATAATAAGGTTAGGTAATGAAGAAAGCCTTCTCTGCATGATAAGAGGCATTTGCCCTGCAGTGAGACAATAAGTAGGTTAGTTAGTATTATTATGGAGAATAGGATTTATCTAAGTATTTATTCTTTTATTTTATTTTATTTATAGTTCCCTGCAAGTTAATTTTATATCATGATGCACCCACTGTTTTGTCTCTACATCACCCTAAGGTAAACTGCAGAAAATCCTAAGGCATTAAATCCGCATTTGTACGAAGTTACTTATGCAAGAAGTTTTCTTTTTCTTCTATACTAAATCAAACATTTATTTTAATGTTTGATTTTTTATATGTATGTTTGTTTGTAATGGATAAACTCAAAAATACTTAACAGATTTAAAAAATTATTTCACCTATAGAAAGCTAATCAGCGAGTAACATAAGCTGTATTTTATCGACTTCCACGCGAACTAAGTCGCGGGCAGATGCTAGTCTATCTAAAGTAATATTATAAAGAGAAAAGATTAGATTTTTTGTGTGTTTGTTTGTTACACTTTCACGCTAAAATGGCTGAACGGATTGAGATGAAATTTGGCATATGGATAGACCATGACCTGGGTTAGGGTATAAGATAGTTTTATCAAAACCGCAGGCCGCAGCTAGAGCTAGTAATCAATAAATATATTATTGACGCTGAAAAAGTGAGTGGTAATAGTAGGGACTCATTTAGCACGTGCTCAATTTATAACTAATTAAATGTGGTGACAACCTAGTTAGCATAGTAATATAAATGAGAGATGAATTAATTAGTGCTGTTAGTAATTAATACTAATGATTTTCCACTCTAATTGCTTACTCGAAATATGTGAATGCTTGGAACCCAGACCGCAAAAATGAACTAGAAACTGTTTGAAAAATGTTACCTAGTCTAGTACCATTTTTAGGGTTCCGTAGTAAACAAGGAACCCTTATAGTTTCGTCATGTCCGTATGTCTGTCTGTCTGTCTGTCCGCGATCTAGCTCCGAGACTGTTAGTACTAGATTGTAATTTGGCATGGGTATACATATTAATCATGCCGACAAAGTGGTAAAATAAAATTATGAAAAATATTTTTTTTTAGGGTACCTCCCCTACACGTAAAATGGGGATGTTTTTTTTTTCTATCCCTTGGTGTGGGGTATCGTTGGAAAGGTCTTTCAAAAACATTGATTTACGGTTGTAAAAACATGTTCACCCATACATTCTGTATGAAAGATTTTTTTTTCAACTACAAAGTTAAGTTTGTTCTTGGGATAAATTCATCCCAACTACGGAACCCTACATTGTGCGTGGTCCGACATGCACTTGGCCGGTTTTATTTTTCAACTTGGTATTCAAGCAATGCTGTGCTGAGCCTAGCAAGTTTATTATACAAGGTCACGCCCCCAGTTTATAGGGATAATAAAAAGTAAAACAGCACGTCCATTTGAAGAATGAGATCTAAAATGAGGATCTGCCACGACAAGAAAATGTAAGGGCCACAGAATATTTTACTCTGGCAACTCATGCATTATAAAGGTGAAATGGTGGAAGTTGTAATGACTTTATTTGTATATCACTGTATATCCTCGTGTAGTAACAATATGTCGGATATAACGAACTAAGGGTCAGGAGGCAACTCACACTAGTAACGTATATTTTTAAGATAATCAGAGGAAAGATACACAATGCGGATATATTGCGAAGGGTGGAGCTAGCCGTGCCAGACAGGTATGTGGGTCGTCGTCGACAGCCGCAGTTGCTGGTAGAACCGCGCGCGCGAACTAACTTGCTGCGCGAGGCACCGCTCACGAGCGCACTCCGCACCCTCAACCTCATTGCTGAGGACTTGGATATATTCTGTTGCTCTTTGGGTGAATTTACAAGAACAGCTATATATAGAATTTGCTATGTCAAAAACAGTTAAACTATTTAAATTATAAGTGTGCTACAATATCGCATTGGGTCTAGCCTGTAAGGATATTTGTATGTTTAGAGAGTAAATAAATAAATAAATAAATAAATAAAATGTTATAGTTAGGTATTTGCATTATTTATGCACGTATGGTGATGCCAGCGGATTAAATTTTATGTTTTTAATCATATTTACCTATTCTTATAATTCGTTGTATAGTTGTCTTATATTCTAAGCACTGTTTATTTTATTTTGTTACATATTTAATAGAAAAATCATTGAACCTGACTTGATTTCCGTACATCTTTTTTTTTCGGGTGACCACTGAAAATCAGCGCTGTGCTGTGGGCCCCCCATAGCACAGCATTATGCTGAGTGGAAGCCTTCTTGTCACAGTCATGTCGTGCAGCTGCCGACTAAATTCTGTTCTATGCTCGTGATTTGTTATGTACTTTGTGTTGTTCTCTGATTACTCTTGTCTTTTATGTATGCACGTGTTTCTGTGACAAATAAACCTATTTTTCTTTCTTTCTTTCTTTTCTTTCTATTTATAACTAAAAAGTTCTTCTTCGGCTTAACTTTCCGTAGTAGCTTACAGTGGTTAATTTTAACTAGAGTTTGCTGGCAGATTTCCTAGTTTTCTGAAATCTGGAGTTATGTTACCAGTTCACCTGCAATGTCCTTAGATGTTTCTACATAAAATATAAGGTCATTATTTTATACATCTCGGTTATTTTTGTTTTGGTTCAAAATAATATTTTGGCTTGCTTGTTTTTCTCTAAATACCGACGTTAAATGGATGAAAACATCCTCATAAAAAAATACATTCCATCAACTAACCGCTATAATCAAGTAATACAAGGGAAAAAGACAAAGGACAAGATATTTTATTTGTGCGAACACCGCATTGTTAGAGGCGTCCCACAAGGCTCATTACTGAAAATTAGGTTAGAGTCTCTAGAAAAATAATGGCGGCTCTCTTCACTTGATGAATATTCACAAGATGGCGTCGTAGTGGTCATGACGGTTCTCGCGCCACGCTCCGTCACGGGTATAATTAAAAATAATTATAAAACCCGACCCGCACTCGCGTCTCTCTATATTGAATTAATAATTCAGGAACATGCTGATTCCGAGATGAATTTTCAGAGGAATTCCGATAGGATTATAATTCACCTATTTAAATGGCACGTGCGAGGGCTGACACGGAGCGGCAGCCATTTTAACTTTTACCAACTTTATCGAAGTTCTTAATTAGAAAATCCAGCTTACCTGAAACAAAGAACGATAATTCATTAATACCAAGAATTAGATGGGTCGTTCAGTGAATTTAAATGGACATTAGACCTTAGCCTAGGATTCAGACATTATTAAAGGAACGCCGGAGGTAATTCCCTCGAGACACGGATCTCCTGTCGTCGATTGAAATCCGTAGAGATACCGATGCTATTCGTAGGTTCAGGTACCGGCAATGTTTACATTTATACTCCCGGATTCTCTTTGATATGTTTATCCAAGGAAGATGGGAAAACCCTCTATGTGCATTTATTTTGTTTGGTATTCACGGGTCCTAATTTGTACAGTGTTAAAACTCCTGCAGACGCGCGAGCTACGCGGATCTGGAAGAACAATTTCTATTAACTTTTCATAGAAATTGTTCTACTAGAGTCGCGTCGCGACTGTCTGCAGGAACCTTTAAGTTAGATTCTCCATTTGTGACGTAGTCTAGTCATAAGTTACTTACTTATAAATTAACAAATCATTCAAACTACTGGTCACTTTTTTTTATGCCTACTTTAAAAATATTTGTACTTGATCATTCAAAATTCAAACAAAATAATCCTATTTACCATTGTAATTCAAATTCTCATAACAACACACGTATTCCGCTGAAACACATACTTCCCTAGAACACATGAGCACTTTATTTACTACACAACATTCGGCATTTCGATAAGGAAATAGCAGAAACACCAACATTTCCCTCTCAAATAACCGTTTCTTATTCCTTATTCAGTCTGTGTGCTATGCAAAGGCGAAGTGTTACAGATAACTTTGTACGAGCGTCGCTAACAGAACATACGAAAGCTACACAAATAAATGGAGCGGTGTGACTTTGTAGAAACGTCCTATCTTCACTACAACGTATATTATAAGTACCCACATAGCTCCGAAGCACGGAAAATGCTGCGGGGTACGTATCATTTATTTTTCTTTTTCATCGACTGTTCAAAGGCAGAAAGAGTGATTCCTTCAATTGCGACTGTGGAAAAAAATAAAACGAAGCAGTTCAAAGAGGATTCGAGCGGCAGACGATTTTCAACACGATCAATTTTGCGTTTTTTTATTCATTGCATTGAATAAATCTGGATTTTTATGGTGGCAATACCTATTGGATATCGTGTTTCATAAAATAACTTGGAAAAAGGTTGTAGTGTTTTTTTCTGGCCGCAAAAATGAATCACGATGACTATGTACTGTGGCGTCATAGTGAGAATTGGGATTTTCCTTATTTTTATTGAACATTGTTTTAAATTGGATTCCTTTGCTGTCCGAAATTTATATAAATTAACAAATAATATCACGCCTGTATGCAGTACCTCATTTGGTCTACGTAGTTCTCTTTTTCGAACGAAGCCAAAAGCTTCTATTAAATAATTTACACAGCTTTTCGTGTGTAGTGTTATCACTTGCCAACTCCCTCAGCCATTAACCGTAATGATAGTCTTCGGAATACTAAATTCGAGAGACTAAACTGATACTGTGTAGTAGCGAGACTATAGTTGTCGCGTTTTAGCGTGGCAATAGCGGTCATTGACCCACCTACATTTTCTCACATTATTTATTTCAAAAACTGAAATAAAGTCCACTAACGTCCTGAATCAATTTCTATCGTGAATTTCAACCTGTTCCAATAACAAAAAACCATACTATATAATTAATTATTTGGAATCCTACGGAGAGATATTAGTGAAAGGGTAATTACCACTACTACCATGGTAAAATGCGACAGCTATAGTAGGTTAGTTTTCTTCTTAGAACGGAGCCAAAAGGTTATCTCTACTATTAACGGGTTCCCTCTATTTGGCAGACTCTTGATCCTCCGAAACTTATTTGGCATTACACACTTGGCATAATTTTCTTTACTCGAATATTTTATGGCATAATAATCATTTAATATAATTATTGTTTGGCCAAATGTTTATCTATGTTACAATGGCATACTTTTCAGTTGGGTGAATTTTATTGGGAATAATTTTATTAGGCATATTGCCATTGCATTTTGAGGAGCTATTCTGCTCATCACGCCGAAAATCCTCATCAGATCTTCACCAAATTTTTATGAGACTAAGTTACCTTTAAAATAAAATAAATATTAAAATCGGATCTCATAAGGCGGAGATATCCAGTAGCCCCCTTTTAGTCCCTTTTTGGAGGAAATACCCCTCCAATCAAAAATCCACGATGATAAAAAAAAACTATAAAGTCGTAAAACCTGTATACCATGGCAAGTTCCATCCAGATCGGTTGTAAAATACGACCTGTAGAGGAAACCAACAAACTACGAGTAACACACAAAAGCAAATTTTGCCAGAATTTAGGAAGAGACGCTTCTCTCGCTTGATCAAATAATTTACCCAGCTTTTCGTCTGCAATTTTATCACTCGCCAACTCCCTTAGCCATTAACCGTAATGATAGTCTTCGGAATACTAAATTCGAGAGACTAAACTGATACTGGAGTCGAGACTAGCTTGTTTAATTTAAAACGCTCATAAAACATTAGCCCACATAGGCACGAGCGATTTTTTCCGTGCCGTTTATTTACCACGTACTGGATTTTCAACGCTCGGGTTAGCACTAAGAGTTGGAATTCCAACAGTACGCTTCTTCAACGCACTAGTTATACACCCTATAGGATTCTCAACCCTCGGCTCAACGCCGAGAGTTTAAAATCCAGGGTGCGTTCAAATAAGCGCCGCGTTAAATAAACGCCCGTGCTCGTGGGCTTACTTAGTAAAATACCAACGATATATTGTTAAAGATAAGGATTGAAATGTATTCATAATTGGTACTGTGGATAAATAAAGGCTAATTGCGGTGTTATCTTGGATTCAGTTATTCCTACTCGTAAAGCACCTCTTGAGGTAGCCGTAGGGTCATGAATACCTGTATTATTGTCTGGATCTTTGTTCTCCTTTTAGTAAAAATATTACGTACATTAAAAAAAACGAAGTAGTCCACTCAGAGCACCCGTCCAAATAGCACCTGCGACTCAGCAGCCTACTGCTGGGATGTATTTGTTTTACAGGATGTTATTAAATGAAAGATATCGATAAAACAAACGTATGTACGTAAGTATGTGTAATTAAAAAAACATTCTAGTGATTTTTATCGAAATCATTCATTTAATAACGTCCTGTTAAACAAATACATCCCAGCAGTAGGCTGCTGAGTCGCAAGTGCCATTCGGACGGGTGCTCTAAGTGGACTACTTCAAAAAACCACGCCTGAAGAATATTCAAATCTATATTCACTTGTTCATACAATCCATCAATCTGCCTAGCCTTTTCCCAATGTTTGTGCCGGCTTCCAGTCTAACCGGATGCAGCTAAATACCAGTATTTTACATAGAGCGACTGCTTATCTGACCTCCACAACCCAGTTACTGAGTAACACGATACCCCTAGGTAAGACTGGTTGTCAGACTTTCGGGCTTCTGATAACCCGTAACGACTGTCAAAGATTTAAGAATGACAGCCGGGACCAAAGGATTAACGTGCTTTCCGAGGCACGGAGGGGTTGTATTATACATAAGTGAAAAAATATAGTTTAAAAGTCCTCTTCTCCTTTCGCGTGGTTAGTGCCCCAACCTGGTGTCAGAGTTTTAAAGCCGCTGGCTTCACATGCCGTCAAGAAATATCTCTCAGGCCGGTTTCCTCACGATGTATTCCTTCACCGTTCTTGAAGCAAGTGATATAATTATACAATACGCACATGAATCCGAAAAGTCAGAGGTGCGTGTCTATGCGGGTAGTTTAAAAGTACATAATTTATCATTAGTTTCGTGAACCCCGCAAGGAATGCTGTTGAAACAATTTCTAAAATATGTTAGGAGGCTTAAAAGCTGCCCAAGGGCAACAAAATGGCTTTGATTAAGTTTCACGTACACTGAAAACTGTACCTGTAAATTATATTAAACCTGACGTATAGTGCTGCAGTAACTAAACAACCCTGAACCAACTAGAACCTAGGCTGAAAAACCTGAAGTAGGTCAACGCGCTATGTCAAAACTTGTGTCCTACATATGTTGGCAACAGCACTGGAGGGATGCCAGGATCTCTGGCGACTTCATAACCTTGCCAATTTAAATGCGTCACACTTTTGCCAGAAAACCTTGGAAGTCGTTCGAAGTCGTTGGAAGTCGTGCCGCAGTGCAAAGTAAAATTCACGAGGAAATTGCGACTTCTCGTGTCATTTAAATACGATAAGACGAGAATTCTACGTCACGTTTGTATTAGATTATCTGTAAATACATTCCGGTCTTGTTACGTATAAGAACGTACACTCGCGGAACGAATAGGTTAAGCAATTTTCAAATACATTCCCTTCCCGCGGGCACATGTCACGTTTTTGAACTGCCATTTTTAACCGGCTAAGAAGTTTTTCTAACGTATGTCCATCGATTTTTACATTTTCTTTTTTTTTCGTTTGTTGGAGGAATCTTGCGTCCCATATTTTTTTTTATTATCTTTGCTTGAGTAGTTTATGAGTTACTTTCAATAATACATATTTTTCCCACTTACTTAGGTCTATGTGGATGATGTTATAATAACTTCCTGTCACTGTTATTTACATAGCAGCTAGCAGTATCACAACTAAAAAAACAAATTTCGGAAGTCAGTGCCAAAAAACGAAAATTCTAAGCCAAAGCCACCGACTTCCGAAATTAAAGTTATTTTTCACTTAGTAGTTTCATTTTTGGAAGTAGTTTTTTTTTTTTTTAATATTTTAAATATTATTATTAGTTTAGGTACCTAAGTCTCATCTTAAGGCTCGTCCAGACCAGCGTGAGCCTTTAAGGTGCTTCAACTGTACCTACTTATAATGATGTCTAGGTATTATAGAGGTATCTTTAAAGATACGCCGCATAAAAATACTAAAGAAAGTCGTTTGGCTCATACACACGATAATAAGGCTTACGAATGTACCTTTTAAGTTTTTTTTTTGTGGAACCTGTTAGGAATTTCAATCCCTTGATTATTTTATCGTATCCCGCACCCTAATTACATAATACACGATCAATTATAATCTGAATCATTTTGAAACAGATTGCTAATCCAATGCTTCATAAGTTTGAAAAAAAAAATCTGCTCAACAACGAAAATAACGCTTTGGGGGCCACAATGTTCGGTATAGGGCGGGTAAAACACAAAACAGAAACACAAAGTTACCGGTAAAGATTATTTTCGTTGTTGAGCAGATTTTTTTTTTTACATAGCAGCTAGTGGTATTGGAATTTAAATGGGGTAGGAAAAACAACAAAAAAAAATCGGAAGTCAGTGCCAAAAAACGAAAATTCTAAGCCAAAGCCACCGACTTCCGAAATTAGTTATTTTTCACTTTGTAGTGTCTTTTTGGAAGTCAACAACGAAAACAACGCAATGAATATTGTTGAACTGTCAAAATGAAACAGATTAGTCTTAATTATTTACGAAATAGTATTACGCTATTAGATAGCAGGTCATTGTGCTTGGGCAAAACCATTACTAGTGATCACAGCAACCAGAAAATAAAACTACGATGTAATTTAGACAATTTTATTCATTTTTTATTTTACAATACCTTGTGAAAAGTTCTATCAATTTCCACTAACATTGGAATAAGGCTTCAAATCAAATCAAACTTTATTTGTGAACAAAGGTACACAAAAAGTCAATATCACTATCAACATAATAAAAAATATACATTTTAGCGTGATCTCAATGTTCTACCATGATGCAATTGGTATACAAATAATTTGTTTTATAATTTTAATAAGTACTTATAATGATTCGGAAACATGCAATAATAATAAGAATTTAATATGATTGTATGAATTAAAATATTTCATAATGTCGATAATGCCAAAAAAGCTTCGCTTTGTTGTTCATTGATAGGGTAGCAAACAGGCCGATATTGATGCCTCTTCTGATGGAATTATAAAAACACTGAAATATCAAGGAGTTTCCCAGTACTGTCTTAACTATTTTCTAAATATCCCTCGAGAATCATCGCATTTCCGAATACAAACGAATGCTAATCTCCATGTCCATCAATTATTAAATCTATCGTGTATAAAAATTTGAATTCAGAACGAAGTACCTACTTTATTGTTGTTTTGTTTTGATTTCTGTGTGAACTATATAGAGCTGTATAACTATTTTCGTGCCTGCGACTTTAGCAGCTTTCCTCCCATTTAAGAAATGTATTACATTAAGTTAAAAGAGAATTAACAACTCTATATACTTCCAAGTCGATTGAGAGCGTCCGGTCTACACCAAGTGCAAAGGGCAACTGATAGAAATCCGACGACTGACGAAACACGAAGTTTGCCGAGGGACATTAAGAAAATATTTATACTGTACTTTGTTAATCTTAGAGACCAAGTTATAATGTCTCATGTGCCTCTAACTTCATGTATATAAAAGAAAGCCAGCAGAACAGCTTTATAGCCACAATCTTATAAGCACATAAACATTTTACGTGACCATATACTTGAAATAGCACATAATATTTCGTATGAAAGAAACTTTACAGCAGCTGTATCTACACAAGTACCATACACAAATTGTGTAACTAAAATTGTAGTCAAGTTGTATATTGTGTTACACAATATACAACTTGACTACAATTTTAGTTTAGTTACATTCTCAAGTTGTAAGCAATTCTTTCAAGGATATTGGAAACGTGTTTTGGCAAGGAAACGTTTCATATGAGCTGAAAGGTCTTTTGCCAAAAATGCTTTTTAATAAAATCTTTTCGTACTAGATTTTTATTTTTCATTCCATTATGTAAGTATAGATTACAAGTTTATTAACTCAAGGAATAAGAGTTTTTATACAAACAAAATCCCCCATTTTTACCCCCTTATAGGTCGAATTTCTAGAAGGGGTTTCTAGAAATTCGACCTATAAGGGGGTAAAAATGGGGGATTTTGTTTGTATAAAAACTCTTATTCCTTGAGTTAAAACTCTCATTGCTCTCTTACATTAAAAAAGGAACCCATGTGCAAAATTTCATGTTCCTAGTCCCAGTAGATTCGACTCTGCGTTGATGAATCAGTTAGTCAGTCAGGATAAGTAATTATGTATGTATGTAGAGTATACCTATAGATTATTTCACATTGGCTCAGAATAAATAAGTAGCAGTATGATATCTCGGCAGTGACCTTGAAATAATAATCTACGGCCGCTCGGTATATAAACCTTCCAAGCCCGTTCGTAACTGCCACGCACTCAATACTGTTAGAGTCTGTGCACACTATGCGTTGCGACGCCGCACTGCAAAGATTTCACTGCATTAGCGGCCACACGGGCACTGCAGCGCCGTAACGTGGTTACGCCGCAGCGGCGCCGCGCCGCATAGCGCGTACATTGTCATCTGTTAAACATCTGTGTTTTTGACAACGCACAAACACTTAGCAAAAGTATGTGCTAAGTAACGTATCTTGGCCTTAGGACAAAGATGAAAAAAATTACATGAGCCTATACCTCCACCGGTACCTCATTATTTCAGCTGAAAGACGTCCACTGCTGGGCATAGGCCTGGACATAGAACATAGACCACCGCAGGCCACCGGTACCTATGTCCTACAATTTATGCACTGACATGCTGCTTGGCGGCAGATATCGGTTGGTACCACTTCCCCAGCCAAATTCTCAATTACCTCATTTGGAATTCTACAACTAAATATTATAAAATACAATAGACGTGGATATATTTAGTAACTTGTTCCGCTTAGCTATTTCTAAAGAGCCATAAAAAACTCCTGAAAGAAATCGACACGTGTTTCACCTCTCAACGAGGCATCCTCAGGATGACGATGGACTTGTTGCGAACTCGAACACGGCGTGTTGCACTCAGCGCTTGGTGTGGCAACACGCCGTGTTCGAGTTCGCAACAAGTCCATCGTCATCCTGAGGATGCCTCGTTGAGAGGTGAAACACGTGTCGATTTCTTTCAGGAGTTTTTTATGGCTCTTTAGAAATAACTAAGCGGAACAAGTTACTAAATATATCCACGTCTATTGTATTTTATAATGGATTTCCGCAAGGTCACGCCTGAATCAATTAATTATACTAAATATTATGTAAAATTCTAATAATGTCTTGTCCTATGGAATAGTCACTAATGGTCCACTGACCAAGTTCATCGAGATTCAAGTTTCGGGTTTAAAGGGTCAATTAAAGTAGTTAGTGGTCCTCCAGGAATTGAAGTGTTGTCATTAGAGACCGAGATTATATCTCTGTCCAAAGACAAATTTACTTTGAAAACAGTTTAGTACCTCTGCCCTGGTTCCCCTGTTTTGAGAACCCCTTAAACTGCACCCAGCCGGTTGAGAAAATTCTGGTAACAAACAAGTGCCAACAATCTATCAGATGACTTACAATTTGCAGAAAATAACTTGACTTTAATTAGGCCAAAAACTTTTTGACAGCAGACACAGGTGCACTCTCTCTATCCTCACTGTCATGGTCCGATGGTACGGCAATCCGACACGACTGGAGAGAGATCAGGCGCAGGACCAGCGGCTTAACGTAAGCACCGAGGCACGGGGGTATAACACCGCCATCTTCCAAACTCCGGGCTGTTACTAAGAAATTCCTAATGGAAAAACCAAATAACACTTTGCCCGACCCGGGAATCGAATCCAGGACCCCACGCTCAGCGGTCACGCTTGCGACCACGAAACCAATGGGGCTGTCAATCGGTCGGTCCGCTTACTTAACTAATGTAAGTCTTACATTTAACTTCCCATTAAATTTTCACCAACAGGTACTGTCGTATGTCATCAGTTAAAACTCTTTGATTAGAGGATCAAATAAAATAGTATTTACTTCTAATGTTTACTTTTGATTTTGAAACAACATGAAAGATTCGTCAGCACCCTTCCGTGGAAAAAATTTCGAAGGTAACAAAGACATTTTTCTATAGTAATTTTTGCTTAGTCAGGAGTATTTTATTTACGAAATCCCAGCAGTTATTTCATCAAATATTTACAAGAGGAAAATGGAGGTCTTTATCGCAGGGCTGCTGCCTAAATCCCGGGGCTCACGGTACATTATGTCTTAGCCGTATTTCTGCTCGTTAAGAGTCATTGTCCTTAACTGTGGTGTATTAGTGGCTTGATTTTTGTTAGATCTATATTTAAAATACAATAGACGTGGATATATTTAGTGACTTGTTCCGCTCAGCTATTTCTAAAGAGGCATAAAAAACTCCTGAAAGAAATCGACACGTGTTTCACCTCTCAACGAGGCATCCTCAGGATGACGATGGGCTTGTTGCGAACTCGAACACGGCGTGTTGCCACACCGAGCGCTGAGTGCACAGTGCTCAGCGCTCGGTGTGATTCATAGGACTCTGGCGGCATCTATAACGTCACATGCGTACTACGCATAAAAACCCTGACGTCACACAAATCCTGCATCGCGCAAGTAAAGTTTACCGCGCGATCAACATATATATAACTTCCCGACATCAATCGTCGGGCAGTTGTTCGCCAGACACGACACCCGTCTGGTCGGAGGATCCTCCCTTTTCTATGGCGGATGAGTGAACTTTACACCCTGTTCCTCATGCCTCTAAAGGACCTCCATCAAAACTTCGGTTTTTGTTGTAAAGCTTTGTATGTGTGTGTGCAAGTCATCATCTGCTTAGCCTTTTCCCAACCATGTTGGGGTCGGTTTCCAGTCTTACCGGATGCAACTGAATACGAGTATTTTACATGGAGCGACTACCTATATGACCTCCACAACCCAATTACTGCGTAACCACTGTCAAAGATCCAAGAATGACAGCTGGGACCAACGGCCTAATGTGCTTTCTGATGCACGGAGGAGTCTCTGTATGTAAAGATGGTCACCCATCCACAGACCAAACCCGGCAAGCGTAGCTTAACCTTATGGATCGACCCGTGCGGCTGTTATTATTTAGCCACGAGCCTTACCCAAAATTTTCATTTCATTTGTATCTTTCTGCCTTCGTCACAAGAAGACCAACGTGACATTTTGTCTGATTAGTGATAACCTAGACTCGCTACATAAATTAATGTCCATAAAAGGATTTTGTGTATAACATTACCTACCCAATACAACAATATGCTTTATCAGGGTCAGACAGCAGCTGTCTGGCAGTATTGCTGAAATGAACCTATTTGGCGCGGCCGTGAAGCACAGCAACCCTTTATTTTTATTTGATATTAGTTTTTAATTTGGTTCTTTATTTCCTTGCATACGGTACTGTATCAAATAAATATTTTTCTTTCTCTCCTTCCTACCTTTTTCCTACTGAAAAGTAGCAGCCCTATGCAGTCCCGCCCACTAACACTTCACTGAGTGTTTATCTACAGTTTGAAGATCCCTGAGCCCTGAGATGACTTTTTGTACACCCTTCAAGAAGTGAAGGTAATTATGAACTAATCTAAATCTTGTACGGGGCCGTTGTCCAAGATTAATTAAATGGATTTAGTACTTTTTTGAAAAGGTTGTTTAAGGTTTTTTAGCCACAATTTTTTACATCCCAAAGACATCAACGTTGCTACTTATGGAAATGATTGCGGTTATCATACTCCTATCACTTTTTTCCATATCTAAGAAATTGCTTGTGGAGCAATTGCTCGAGGACAAGCAATTTCTTAGATATATAAAAACAATTCATTACAATTTTAAAAAACCTCGTTTTATCAAATAGTACCTGGGTGACAGAGCTCTGCTCTGGTGAAAATAGATAATGCTCATTTAATAGTATAAAAAGTACATACTAATTCCATACTGCCATGATAGTAGGTAGTTGCTAATTCCATGCTGCCATAGCATTATTCATAGGTAGCCTTCTTCTAAACTTTGGGCGACCGAGCTCTGCTCGGGAGAAAATACGGAGAAAATGAACTTTCCCAGTCTATATATTCCGTAAAAATCTCACCGTGAAAACTAAGGTGAAGTGAGCTTGAAGTGAGCTGTCATCTAGGTATTGGCACTATTATCACCTCACTTCAAGGTCACTTCACCTAAGTTTTCACGGTGAGATTTTTACAGAATAGTCACGCAGATATGAGACCTAGCTTAATCGATTTTTCGCCACCGTAAACCCCTATATTGCAATTTCATCGAAATCGTTAGAGTCGTTTTCGAGTACGTGATTACAAATATTGCTCATTTAATAGTATAGGAATATCGTTTCCCTTTTCACAAACATAAACAAAACAGAACTATAAAATTACTTCAGTGACAGAAAAGAACATAATGGACATAACAATTTAAAAATATTCGAAAGAGTTCAGTTTGAATACAATTTTCTCTTTCTTATTGGCTGGCCTGGCTTCCGTCAACAGCCCGGAAATGAGTTTTGCCGTCCTACTCCCCCCTCCCGTCCTATCCCCCACCCCTTTCGTCCCGTGGCAGGGACAGGCAAGCCACCTCATTATTAGCACGTCGGAAAATCCATTTGACCCCGGCCGACTTAAAGAATAAACAATTCAACTCCCTTACAAAGTCACTTATTTTTTTAATTTGGTCCAGTTGCTTCTGTTTATTTAAGAGTTGAAAACGAAAATATAAATTGTTTTTTTTTTCTGCCCAAATAAAAACAGAACATTTTTGAATCTACAAATACCTAGATACCGTATATTTCAATTTTATTTATTCGCCTGAGCTCTCATTTGTAAATGGTATGTTACTCATGTTTGCTTTTGCAATCTACAAAAACGAAGCCAAAAATAATGTTTGTTCGAAAATAAACAGAATCCTTAACGAGGTTCACCGAATGAAAGCAAACAAGCTACCCGAAACGTGCTCATATACAGTAATGGAATCAAACACCACTTAAAAACCCGAAAAACAACAATCGTTAATCATAACTTTTTCAGTACATATAAAAAGATTAGGAAAGTCACAAACGAGATCTCTCATGAAATCAAATTACAAATTCAAGGCACGGTCAACGGCAGTGCTATAAATTTCGCCAAAACAATCATGGATGCGCGAGTTGTATCCTTAGCCAAAATGTTTTTGCTGATCTCGAAACGATATGTTGACGAATTTTAACCTTAAGACTTAATGCAAAGAGTGTTCAGTTTCACAAATTCATGATACAAGTAAGCCAACTTTAACTTGGCTATACATGACGTCCCCGGCATCGGCAATCCCAAAAAATATAGGACAGGCTGGATTTGCTAAACTTAAAAGCGTACCTTGGATTGCGGCCAGTTGCTACCGATATGCGGCCAAATCGAGATGGAATTGCTTTTTGTGATTTATTGCGAAACATAACGTCATGTACCGTGGTTTGATTATTGGAAAAGGTATCCTGCTTATACACACTGCCACTTTATTTATGTTTACCAAAATATCAGTGAGCACGCCAGGAGTTGGAATAGTAGATTTTGTCAACTCGACTTTTCTTACATAGTAGTTAGATAAAAGGCAAAGTCGTGTCTTTCGAAAAACAAACAAAACCGGCAAAGTGCGTGTCGGACCACGCACAATGAAGGGTTCCGTAGTTGGGATGAATTTATCCCAAAAACAAACTTAACTTTGTAGTTGAAAAATATGTTCTCGCATACAGAATGTATGGGAAAACATGTTATTGCAACTGCAAAGTTAAGTTGGTCGATTATTACTCGTTAACTTGTAGAGCCTACTTAGCTGTGATAGTTTTCCTTTTAATTTCGTTAATATAAACTACTGCTGTGATTTTTTTCACACATCCAAAACCAACCATTTAGCTGGCTCACACTTGACTCTAACAAAAATTAGCTCTTTAAAGCTTAATATTTCGAAAACTAATCCCTGAATCCAAAAATGGTTTTCTCAAACTCACAATTTTTTTGAAAAACCTTTTCAATGATACCCCACACCATGGGTTAAAAAAAATAACATCACCACTTTACGTGTAGGAGAGGTACCCTAAAAAAAATGTTTTTCATAATTTTGTTTTACCACTTTGTGGGCGTAATTAATATGTATACCAAATTACAGCTTTCTAGTACTAAGGGTCTCGGAGCTAGACTGCGGACAGACAGACAGACAGACATGACGAAACTAAAGGGTTCCTTGTTTACTACGGAACCCTAAAAACTAACTAGAAATAAAGTTATTCCCAGTTCCAGCTAGTACACAGGGTTGACTGTACCGTAATCAGATAGACACGTACCAGGCGCACATAACACCGTAGAGATGCGCCGCAGAGGAGAGGCACAAAACGCTAGTGCGCTACGAGCCCTCGACTCGCGTGCCGTCGAGGGCCGCCAGTGATTAGAGCGCGCTAACAAAGCGCAGAGGGCTCTTAACCTACATGCTCCGTTTCACAGCATCGCCCGGTGACACTTCTAGGGACCGCTGCGAGCCTGGTAGCACACCCACTCGCTGACGGCTAATCTCACTTTACTACAATTTTATTCTTTTCTTTTATTTGAGCAACGGCGAGTACGACAACGCCATATAAGAGACAATCAAGATAAAATCAAAATTCATAAGATGCAGCTCTAAATTATTTCACAAATTCAACAGTGTAACCGGAACAATAAAATACAGGGGCGAGCATAATATAAATGACACGTCATAAAACCTTAAAGCAAACAATACATAAAACAACAGACAATGTAACAAAGCGCCCTGGATTTCCTAGATAAAACCGAGAAGATGGCTACCGAAATTTTCAGTTTTATTTTACAAAACTACTTGTGGAGGCTTTTATGGCATCAGGGAGCGGCAATAAAACGGCATTTAATAAAAACGGAGCTACGCGAGGCAGTCACCGGAGCCGCTAACACTACAGTCGAGAACATGAAACACGTTGACACTTTGCAGTTATTGATTTTCAAAGGTTATTTCTAGCCGAGTGTTTAACATCGTCGTCGCATTGATTCTAGTGAATTTATATAGAAGCTGGCACCTCGTCAAGTAATAAAGCCGTTATCTTCGCTCGTTTGCGCCAAAACGGAACATTGATATGCCCCATACTCGGCAATAAAAAGCTGGAAGCGTGCAGAAGCCGAATTTCAACGAACGGCACGGTAATTACGAGCGAACTTCGAAGGTGGGGAGACAACTTTACGCTCGTAATTTGTTCCTAAACTTGGTTAATGTTCCCTCTGACAAGATAAATTCATTAAACGTTACCTGTTTCGAGCTTATAGACGACAAATGAATCGACGTCCTCCTCTCTAACGACGTCGTCTATCTCAAGTGTATCGCCCTCCAATCCAAACCGATATTATACTTCGAGTGTCTCATTTGTTAGTCATATTAGACGACCCGCTATTCAATTTTAATAGCTTATAACTTTTCTTCGACAAAGCTCTCTTGACAGCTATAAAGTTGAAGAGCCAAATCATTTCGAGAATATTGGCAAACTTTCAAAAAAATCAAATCAATAGCAAATAGCGTTGTCTGTCAGAATAAATTCGTCGTCTGCAAACTATTACTGCGAGTCTGCGACTTCCATTATCTAGAACACGACTCTTCACTTTTATGTTGAATGTAATGTTGAAGTTGTTTAGGGCGCCACCGTCAGTCACAGCAGTAAAACCACAATATTGTCCAAGTGGGTCGATATTAAGCCTAAATGGCGCCGGAGCGGTCAGTGCATCCCGCGGAGAGTGGCCCCGCTCGCATTAAACTTTTACAATGCCATTAGAAGACGAGACGGTGAACGGACTCCTGATTGCTTTCCGTACCATTTTAGTCCATCAACTCCCGCGTTTCAACGTTTAGCTGAAGCCAATATTTTAAAGAGCTATTGTTTCAGTTTATTTCACGATTTCAGTTATACGGTGAATAAGACAAATTGAGGAAAATGGTTCAGTCTTATTCAGAGGAGTAATGTATAGAGCTTTGTCAAAAAGAAAAGCCGTAAATAGCGAGGATGGGTTCATATTTTTTTCTTTATTATTCTACTTTAGAAAAATGTAAGCTACTTTTGAGGAAAGACTTAGAATTATAAAACAATATGAAATAGAAACAAAGAAAGAGGACAATGTTATCAAATCTTGAAGTGTATCCTTCCGTAATATACCAATGCTGTCTGCAACCTTTGGTACAGTACCTCAGACAGAGTATATATTTCATGATCTTGACTTGGTTTTTAAAACTATCGCCCATAAATACATATTGATGGATATGAACTAAAAAGGTTTTTCCTATTCACCATTAACATCACATAACATTATCAACAAATACAGACATAAGGGCGAAAAATGTCCTTCATAAAAATCCCCCACTAATGGTTCGACTTTGTCGCTCCGTCATAAAATTGCTATAATTTTGGTTCACAATAAAGATTTTAGTAGACGACAAAACGTAGCATCATATAATGTGAATATAATAGAAATAGTGATGGTAGACCGTAAGTCACTAAATCTTTTTATAGATACTTTTAAAATCAACCATTTTAATAAACATAATATGGACGGTGATTCTGCAATGAAGTAAGTTGAAGACTTTGACATACCTACTGATAATAAAAATATGAACTTTTATTTTGCGTCTAGACAAATGGGAACGATGAGATCAATAAAAACAAACAGTTGCAAAGGAAACCTTAATAGCATAATTGAGATTAAGAAAAGAAGTAATTACCAAATTACATTACAAGAGCCAGCCGAATGAACTTAATGAACTAATGAACACAGTCTACAGCAGTTCATATCGCTGACGTCATTAGCAGAGCCGGATTGAAAGCACACATCAAGTGAAATGGCACACGGAACAATACATTCTAAACCAACCTTTATTACACCGCATAATACGTAATTTAATTGCAGAATTGCGACCCGAATTCTCTCCTGCTTCCAAGGCGTCGCTGACGTTAGAGAAACCATTTACAATATAAAGCGAATAGGCGTGTGTTCCTTGGACATATTTAATGAAGTCCCGAAACACAAGGATAATGTATGTAAATAGATACGGGGTCACGATTTATGTTAGTAATTGGTGCGTCGTTCAATTGTGGCATAGAATTGGAATGAAATTTATTTATGACTTGGATGAGAGGCGACTCACGTAGTAGGTTTACTGCCGCTGTGCTGTTGCGGTACTGCTCTGTAAATGTCTCATTCAATCAAATCTGCTCATCGCTTTGGTGAAGGCCTCGACTGAACGGTGACGTCATAGACTGAAGGTCATTTGTCAAGGATTTTTGCTGAATAATATCGTTGTGGGGAATCTATACGCATGCGTGGGTACTGCGAACTGTATGGGGATATAAATAAATTGAAAAGCTTCAAGCTCAGCAGCAGCTGCGAATGGCGGCAGTGGAGCGAGAAATGACATGCGAACACGTACATGTGGAGCTTTATCGTCCAGCTTCCACCCGCGTATCTATACAATCTATACGTGTTTGTGTATTCGAATTTCGAATGGATTTACCCTAATGCTGCGGCCACATCTGCGTCTATCGTGACGAAGCTTCGCTCAGTGATACGATACACGCAGATGTGACCAACCATTATCAGTAATTACCAATAGTTCAGGCTGCGTAGCACTTTTCACCCGGGTAAGGGTTTTAGCACGCTAATTAGCATGGCGCGTGGTCGGTTTACCGTCGTTCATTTGGACTGTTGTCTATGCTCTGTCAAAATAATGGAGAGCCATCTATATTGTATGATAATTCGTTAAAATTATGAAGCCGCTAATGTTACCATAGCATTAGCGCGATAACTTTTTAGAATAATAAATAGAATATTTTTTTGTTATTAGCACGATAACAAATCATACGAAGCTTCAGCACGCATTGCTTCGTCACGATAGACGCAGATGCGGCCCCAGCATTACACAATGTGCTACGGATTTTTTAAATTCTATATATGTATACTAAAATATTATAAGATTTTAAGTCTTGTAAAGACGTCCTACTTTAGGTTATCTCAGATGAAGCATGGGTGGCTGTTTATTTAACATCATCAACCCCAATGCGGTCATCATTAGAACAATATTTTCTGGTCCTATGACTTCTACAATGTACATTACAATATAAACGAAACTTTAACGGACTGTTCATAAGTGCTATTATAAAAACCAAATTAAAATGTCTACACTGGGGGTACAAAAAATACAAACTGAATTCCCGGAACAAATAAAACAAAAGAACTCGCAACTATAACTCTGAAACTATAAGCACGGATAGACGTACGAATTAAGGAGAGATGCGGCCACCCAATCGGATAACAACGCTGATTGCAATTTGATTTAGCCGTGTAATCACTAAAACAATCAACTAAATGTACGGAGCTTCGCATGTGCGCGTGTGGAAGTGCTGGATAATAATGGCACAGGCCCACAATAGGCTTACACGCCTAATACGGTGTGCTTAGACAATAATATTACTTAGTACGACAAACGCTGGAGTATGTTTCCGTCTCGTAATACCCTTCTTTGTATGCGTCTCTTAGAATATTACTTAATACCTCATGTTGATGAAGTTGATTTAGTTTATAGCGGATTAGTTAAGTATTGATAGTAAAGTAAGCAAGCTGAAGTGGCAATGGGCCGGCCATATTAGCCGTAGAACCGATGATGAGTGGGGTAGCCGTGTTCTTGAGCGTAGACCGCGAATCGGTAAACGTAAGGTAGGACGCCCTCAGGCTAGGTGGAGCGACGATCTTCGCAGGGTGGCTGGTAGCAGCTGGATGAGAGTCGCCGAGAATCGAGCTGAATGGCGTGCAATTTGAGAGGCCTACGTCCAGCAGTGGACTGCTGTAGGTTAATAATGATGATGACTTGTTACATAACTATAACTTTTTTAATACTGGGGCCGCACCTGCGATTATCGTGACGAAGCAATGCATGCCGAAGCTTCGTATGTTCTGCTCGCTAAAAAGTTATCGCGCTAATGCGATGGTCACATTAGCGGCTTCATAATTTATTTTAACGAATTATCGTGCTATAATCCAAGATGGCCGTTCCAGATGATATTTGACTAGAGAGGAGATAATCACTGCGTTGTTTTTCTAATGGACGACGGCTTACGTTACTTCAACATGTGTGTTAATTATTAGGTACTTCATGCACTTATTAAAAACTAAAAAGAATACTCGTCTACTCAGTCTGGAAACAACAGTCAAAATGAACAGCTAGTCCGACCACGCACCACGCTAATTAGCGCGCTAAAACCCTTTGAAGTACCGCCACCCGGCCGATAAATGCTACGCAGCCCGAACTATCGCGACGATAGCTGATAATGGTTGGTTACATATGCGTGTATCGTATCACTACGCGAAGCTTCGTCACGATAGACGCAGATGCGGCCCCAGCATAAGAAGTTTAAAGGAAAAACATCTTAAATAGTATTCGATTTTCAAAATAAACAATTAAAAAAAAACGCTTTAGTTACCTTTTGGTCTTTGTATCAGAATTTAAAACGCGACATTCAATTCCATTAAACTCCTTCCAAATCAATTTAAGTTAATAACATTACCATGCAACAAAGAGCAGCTGTTCCGCAAATCGATAGTATCGATATAAAGAACATTGGCGATTCGATGACGGGGCCTTTAAATAGGAAATCGGATTACTGGCATATGGCACTGGCGAATAGTGGACAGGAAACGAGGCATTGTGGTCGAGTTCCGCGCTCCAGTGCTTCTCTATACATCGAGTACTTGTTTAGATGTACTGACCTATGTTATGTGGATTTAGCTGACACGGTTCGGCGAATATTAGCTAACGCATCCGGACTGTCAAAGTCATTGGTCATAATGTTCCAGTTCGTACTAGATGACGTGATTAGCAAAGTGCTGGTGGATATTAGGCGACAAAATACGAAAACAGCAGTACTGTGTCAGAGTAAGCGGACATTTTAAACGTTGCGCATTGGTTTCTGTAGTCCATAATTTATCCGCGCATGTGTGACGTGAAAGATGGTAAGGTCTCCTTCCGCCATCTTAGTAATAAAAACAAATACCGATCACCATTACGTTTGCTCAAGTACAGCAGTGGACGGTTACGGAATAAATAAAGCAATTTATTGAATTATGTTACCAGAATTTTCCACACCAATATTTACTGAGCAGTCATGTTTTCAGCTACTTACGTAACATAAATGTGTAATATATTACATATAGTTTATTTATTCGCTAATGGATTGGAAAAGCTTTTAATAAAATATCACAACATTTGTTACCCTAGAGACTTGCGAACAAATTGACATTGGCAAGATTATAAACCTTTTTTCGCGATATATATATTATTTGCTTCGAGCGAAATGAAAATCGAAAGAACTCTTCAATTATTATTATTATCTTGTGTAGTTGTAGTAAAACTCGTTTTGTATCTAATCAAAATTTTGTAACGTAAGCATAACATAAACAGGGTTTATTTACTTTTCATAAGCCACCACACTCGGCGAACGAGTGGGTCTGAATAATTTCGTCCCAATTTACTCTCCTTCAAGAGGTTACCTCAAAATTCATTTTTCACGCAGCCTGCCTTAGAATAAAATGTACAAGATTAGTTTACTCGCTCAGAGGGCCGCGATATCAGTATTTAGGCCCGTCGCCATGGCCACTGGAGCAGAAGGGCCTATTTCCCGCTCCATTGGGCATTTTGAGTGGCACTGACGTAGTTAGGATCCAACATGTGTTACAATGTCGTTATAATGAAGTTTGAAGACAGTAATGGCTCATATGAAATGTTTCGGCAGCAATATCAAAGGTTTAGGACCTTGTTCGGGCTTGTATTGATGTTATGAGATGGTCTGAGGGCCAGTTGGGAGGTCATTTCGTTTGTGATACCCTCTTCACATGTTTGATTTTATCAAGATTTTAGAGAGATACTTAAAAGTATTGGATTCCTTGCTTTATTAGATCTGGCCTTTTCTCCATCAACTAACACAGTTCTTAATCTCCAAGGCCTTGTTTTAGTTATAGGATTTATAAAACCAGTTTAAAAACATGGCCGCATGTATCGATTTGCCAAAAAGAAAAATATGCAACTATCCTCGTATCCAATCCAATTATCACAATTGATTGCAATCTCAAAAAAAGTTGACAGTGTTGCCACAACTAGATATGAATAAATGATGACCACCGTACTAGCCTCAGGTACTAGCGTAAGTACTGGAATGCGGTCTAGACATTTTTATTTCTGTCCGATACATAGTGGCATCCTAGCAAGGACGAACAGGTTTATCGATATAATCGTTTACAGTTAAAATTGGCATGCCATCGATTTGCTTTTTAATCCATTTGGATTTTTGATGCACATTCTTAGTAGGAAACATGTTGTGTAGTGGTTCTGCGGTGCTTTTGAGGTACTTGTATTTTTATTCTTGATGATGTTTTAATTGTAGGTTGTCTTTTTAAGATAACTGTTTCGCCTCAATATGTTATAATTATAATTTATGCCAAATACAGAAGAACGCGCATTCCCGTTCTATGTCTTGCGAAACCAAGTATCTACTGGTGACAGGGTGGTCTGTTGTTTGCTAGAACTTATTTTACCAAGTCTGCTCTAAGCCTCTTCTAGGTACTAATATCCAAAGTTAGACTATTGAAGAGTATCCAACAATAAACCCTCACCATTGTCCCAAAGAGTCCGTAGAATTTATACTGTAGATATTACGGACCAAGACTCAGTTGCCAAGTTAGCAACACCAAGGGAACCCTAAAACCAAGCACTCAACTAGACTGTAAACAAAGGCAAGCCAATAAAAACTGCTGCAAAACAGCACAACTGTTTTCTTGTTACCAAACAGAAAACGAGTTTTACAAAGTTGTTCCTTTAGAAATACAACGCTGGAATCGTGTAGCTTCGCCTTTATACCTCCTTTCTCTATGCTCCCCTCTGTTCTAACGTCACATTCAAAAGGAGTTCGAATTTCAAACGGATAGGAACATGATCCATGAGGATGTGAAGCTGACATTTATTTGTATGCCAGTGTTCAAGAGCCTTGCTTGATTTAGTACAACCGTTCGTAGCTCTGTTTCAGTTAAAGTCTGTTGAATTATTTAATAGCCTCTTTCTTGACGTTGATGTATGTCCTACTTCAGCACTAGCGTAAAGGATATTCATGGATATTCATCCACATTTTGCCTCACTTTCAATATAATTATAGTTATACACTAGCTGAAACCGGCTAAATTTATTCTTACTACGGTCTGTTTATAATACTGATGCTTACCGCAACATACGACGTTTGTAGATAAACTATACAGGGTGGCAGGGACATCGACGCGAAAACTGTTACCATGGATTCAGTACATAATTCTGAACCCCTGCGTTGAAATTTTTCGTCAGGTATTTAAAAAAAATTGCTGTTTTATAAAAAAGTGCAACAATTACGCGGTCATAATGTATGGAACAGCCAATTTTTTTTTATAACTGGCGAAAAATTTCAACACGGGTTTCAAAATCATGTACTGAATCCATGGTAACAGTTTTCGCGTCGATGTCCCTGCCACTCTGGATAGGTACCACCTTGTTTTCAACACAACAATAGCCACAACTTCTAGCTGGTAAATTTAATTGTAATCACTCTGCTAACACAAAGTTTATACTGAAATCTAAGCTCACACTAACTTTGGAACTGGACCAAACATGTCCTTGTACAACTGAAGGTGGAAACTCAACTAAAAATAGATAAATTTCCCTTCGCACCCTCTCTGCCCACAACACTCCGCGAGGTTGTATTCTTGCTAAACAAAAGACTCTAGCGCACAAACTACGTAGCAGAAAGTTCTAAGACGGCCCTCCTATGGCCACTAAACCTACGAAATGTAACGCTAGCTCTTTGAAAGTACAAAGAAGCCTTAAGATCTATCAACTTCTCTAGCCCATGGATGAAACTGTTTGCAATCTTCGGTATATTTTGCTACTTAATAGTAAAATATACCGTTTTCAAAGCAAGTGTTAGTATAATTATCACTTGCTTTAAAAACGGTGAAGGAAAACATCGTAAGAAAATGCCAGAGAGATATTTCTCGACGGCATGTGAAGCCAAGTCAGAGGCCAGTACACCGGATTAGTCACTAACCACACGAAAAGAATAACTACATATTGCATCTGCAATTTTATTATTACAAACAAAAACAATTTATTAAAAAAAAACTGTTAGCAAGAATAGAGTAGGTAGGTATTATTAGCATAGAGACAAATAAAGAATCGAAGTTTAAAAAAAAACCTAACCAAAGTTAAAAAAATCCCAGTATTTCAAGTACCTACTCTATTCTTGCTATCAGTTTTTTTTTCAAATAAATTGTTTTTGTTTGTACACCACACCACACTTAGTTTTTATTTTTTTATTTACTGAAACAGACAGAAAAAAACCCAGGGTAATATCACAATACGACCAAATTCCACTTCTCACAACACCAAATTAAATCAACTTATAATCAGCTCGTCCACTAAGCAGAAATAGTGATTCGGTATTTAGTCGGTGTCGCTTGCTTCGTGGCCCTAATCTTGCGAACTGAAGGCTTAGCACGGAGTACCACCGTCGCCATCTTGGGACGGGGATTAAATTTCAAAGAAGCTCTTTGAATTGAGGGTAGGTGTGTGTGGCACTGTTATATTTTCTCTAAATCTATTCACCGTGTATATGGTTCTTATGTAGGAACTTGATCTGTGCTTGTGTGCTGATATTTCCTTTGATGATGAAGAAAATATTCTGAAAAGATTCCCTTTTTCTAGAATTTGCAGTGACTCAATTGTGAGGTCCTGGGTTCAATTCCCAGGTCGGGTAAAGTGTTATTGGGTTTTTCCATTAGAAATTTCTCAGTAGCAGCCCGGAGTCTGTGTGCCCGGTTGATGGCAATAGGCTCGCCCCTATTACATGGGACGTATACATAACTGAAACCGAAATGTGAATGTACTATAGGTACACCTCTGCCTAACCCTTCGGGGATTACAGGCGTGATGTTATGCTATGTCTATCGTCAGTTATTTGGAAGCTTAATTCTCAATGATCAAGTTCACTATCACTTAGTGCCTCTACATCGCTGCAGAATGAAGTCTGTAATATACAATATAAAATTGTGCTAGAAATTCCTTTGGCTTAGCATGGATTGATTTAATGGAACATTGAGCACACATCATTATGCGGGAAGAGATTAAATCCTCAACTCACTCCACAAGGGATTCAAATGAGTATAATATAATCGTAAAAAACTTTCCAGAATTTCTAACGCTTATTTAATTTTATTCACTTCGGCTGTCCAGAACTTTCACGTCCTTCAAACATTTTATAATCAAGTTTTAATTTTTTCCAACTTCTAAGCTTTCTGAAAAGTCTCGGAAAAAATGGAACGAGTTTCTCTCATTTCTATAAAATATTGCAAACCTCTCCATAAATGACCAAGTTTTGTATGCGACGTTGGGACGGCTTGCTTTAGATTTCAAGAACATATTGACGAATTTTTTCATTCGTTCAAACGTTTTTAAGTAGGTAATGCAGAAAAATATTTTATAATAATGTCAACGACTTCAAGCTTTGCAGTGAATTCGTGATGCTTTTTAAAACTATTCAACTTGTTAATTTCCCTGGGCCCATAGACCACACACTTTTTTAAACTATTTATAATTTTTACGAATTATATTTCTTAACCAAATAACTTCAAAGGCAAGTTCTGTTTCAAGTAGTGATGCAACGATTACGAATACGAATATTCGTATTCGTCGAATACCATCAAATTAGATACCAAATATTCGTATTCGCCGAATACATACATAATTATTGACTTTCTAGAAATCCCATTTAAATAGACATTGCGTTGCGAGATATTGCGAAAATATTTCTCGATATAAACCTTCCATAGTGGCCACCGAAAAAAGGAATCGTTTATCGCAAAAAAATTTGCAACTATTACTTACATTTAAAAAAAAAATATGTTAATATTTTTATATTGCTTAGCGTGTTTAATTTCCTTTCACCTTCTTTGACTAATAATTGCGTGCAGCTATAGTAAAATCAGGTATTCGTATTCGGCGAATAGTACAATCGGTATTCGCGTAAAAGTAGTATTGGTTGCATCACTAGTTTCTAGATTTAGAATTATTTTTGTATCTAGATACACAGCAATAATTCCTAGTCCAAGTCCATAGTTCCATTACATTCTCCAGAAACTTCGCCACAAACTAGTCCCATTGTTCCAGCCTTTGAATAAACCACAAACAACATTCTACCACTATTCAAAATATTGATCATCTAAGCACAACTGGCTGCATTTAGCACAATACCCGACGTGGCCGTTCGCAAGTTTTCAATAGACTCAATGAAGTGTACATTGCGACAGAGCAGAATACGCAGATAACTGAAATTAATAACCTGGTACACTTTATATATCTGGTACAGTTCATATATCTGGTACAGCTTGTATACCTTTGTCCATTGTGTGTGCTGTCGTCGGGTAGGATAATGGGTTTTATGCGATTAGTGTTGAATAGTTGTTTGTGGATTGTTTTGAGTGGTGGTTAACGCTTGTATTTGGCAGTAGTACATAATGTACTACTCTACTGCACTTCTGTGATTTATTACTAAAGATGTATGCCTATTTGAGAGGTTTAATGTCGCTAGTCTAGTTTTTAATTTATTTTTTTGTCAACACACAAACAAAAGCTAAACTATAACGCGTTGTCTGGCGTATCCCAATTAAAAAAAACGCTAACGCCAGGCGTAGGTTTTAATCACTCCACAATTAACCGAGAGGACGGGACAAACCTTATCAACGACACACATACACAACAAAAGGGCACTCGAGCCGCTTAAACAATGGTCACTCTACAAAGCCACCCCAAATCCAGCCAGAAAGGAAAATTGGAATAAAACCTTCGCAACATCGACTGGGTTACCAGATAATATATTTAAAAAGACATTATGTTGTGAAAAGGAGATTTGGAAATGGAATTTTGAAGCTCTGTGTTTTAAAAGGTTTGAAATCAGAACAATATGGCGGGCCTTAGTGCGGGTTGGTTACTGGGAATAAAAGTTAAGGGAGGAGAGTTTTACTTTATAGGTTTTCTGTGAGAGTAATGGACTTTTCTTGTCGCTCTGTCTCTAAAAGGACTGGAGTGTGTGGGATGGGAATAAAACTTGTTTTATTGGCAGGAATATGTATAATTTATCTAACAAAACCCTTTTGATGTAACAAACGCCCTCTAACTTCTTTTATACCTGCTATTCAGAAAAACTTGGCCAGAGGAAGTAATTAATTACTGTGCCTATGAGCAATGTACCGTCAACTAACTAACCTATGATCATCGTAAATCAAGCTAATCCTGCAATCTTTAACCTTAGCCCGTTTTTCTTAGCAAACATGTTTTAGCTACTGCATTACTTACAGATAGGGAATTATAGTTGGCGTAGTTATAATAACTACAACAGAATTGCAACTAACTACCTGTGGTCATGAAATTATGGGTTAAAACGGTCAGTAAAATTGCACTGTGCCGTCTAAGCACTTTTATGGCTTGTGGAAAATATCAATATTAGACAGAAATAGTAAAAATATTTATTTGACCAAAGGGAATTAATTAGCTACTATTAGGTTCTGTCGACTGCAATAATTCTATAGTAGGGTTTTAGCTAAATAATTTGAATATTTTTCTAGCTTAGTATTTTATTTTATTCAAATTAATTTATCTTAAGCTCACTGCTGTAAGGAAGGAACTTGACGCCGAAATACATACTATACCTATAATGTTTCAAAATGCCCAGTAAATTTTTCCAAGTTTTCTAGAAATCATAAATACAGCATAGTTTTTGTGAGCCACCGGCCGCGAAAAAATGGGGCTTTGTGCGTGTGCGAAAAAAGCAAGTACGTAGGTAACGAATTAAATCATTCTCTGTATACAGTTAAGAAAATGGTATTATTGGTTTGTTTGTTTCATGGATTCCTATAATAGCCTATTTTAATTATGTGAAACCACCACTTTACTAAATTACCTTTAGGTATTTTGTTACGATGTCGCATTCTGTAAACGTCGAACCACGTTATTATAGTTAAGTACTTTTTAAATCGATATCTCATCAAGCTATTTCTAAAATCAAGGATTTTGAAAACACCTCAATCTGCCTAGCCTCGTCCCAACTATGTTGGGGTCGGCTTCCAGTCTAACCGAATGCAGCTGAATACCAGCATTTTACATGGAGCGACTACCTATCTGACCTCCACAACACAGTAACTGGGTAATACGATACCCCTTGGTAAGACTGGTTTTTAGAATTTCGGGCTTCTGACGACCCGTAACGACTGTCAAAGATCCACGAATGACAGCCGGGACCAACGGCTTAACGTGCTTTCCGAGGCATGGAAGAATCTCGGTACCTATGTAAAGATGGTCACCCATCCACGGACCAACCCCGGCAAGTGTAGCTTAACCTGATAGATCGACCCGTGTGGTTATTATTACTTATACCTAATAGTTAATTTTATGACCCGAAAAAGCTAAGGACTGGATTGCTTCCAAAATGAAATTAGAAATCTCCACAGCAACCGGCAACGTGGTAACAAAGCGAATGTAGTCGTCAGAACGCAAACCCGCGCTGCCTGACAGCCAATATTCAGGTGATCCGATAAAGCCGGCTCTCCTCTTGTGTTTTGTGGTGTCAATCACTCATATTCCATCAGGTCGAAGCGAATCCTCTTTAAAAAGAAGCGTGTAGAGCGCGGATTCAAAAAAGTTTATTACTGGCTGGAGTGGGACATGATCGAATTTTGATCGAACGACATCGACAGTTTGGTCGATATTGGGATGTAGTAGAGGTTTCAACGCTGACTTCACATACCTACAAGACGAAAAAAGATAGAAGCAGCACTACCGACAGCTTCTAACAAAAAAATAAGTAAGTATGTGTTTCCCGATGACAATTTTATAACGTCATTAGTGAAGCCACCGTGCATTATCATTTACTGCATAACGCTTTTCATCAGATACCAAGGTTTTCTATCGTAACAAGTAGTTAGAAGCCCAAAGTCTGACAACCAGTCTTACCAAGGGGTATCGTGTTACCCAGTAACTGTGTTGTGGAGGTCAGCTAGGCTGTCGCTCCAAGTAAAATACTGATTTTCGACTGCATCCGGTTAGACTGGAAGCCGACCCCAACATAGTTGGGAAAAGGATAGGCAGATTGAGGTGTTGCCAAAATCCGTGATTTTAGAAATAGCTTGATGAGGTATCGAATTAAAACGTACTTAACTACGAGTTGCTGCATATCTGGTATTCAAGATAAAATAGTACCTTTGCACTTGAACTAGCCAAGAACCTCATATTTCCACTTAAACCCAGAAGTAACTCCAACACAGTGAAACAACATAAACTTACCTCATTAGCCGTAACTCAATGATTGACGACTGTTTTTTGTAAATCATTACCGGAAAATAAACGCACAATAATACTAGAGTCCCATAACCTAGGTACCAGGAGCCCAGAGTATAGCAAGAGGTTTTATTACCCATTCGATATACAACGACAGAACACATTGCGCGTGGAAAATCAAAAGGCTATTTGATTTTGCACGTACAATAAGAGAGTACGATCCTTTAGGGCTACCAACTAGTTTTTCTTTCCATCTTATACCACTTGAAGCGGTTAAGCAAAAAGTTCATTTAAAATTCGTTCACGTTTGTCGGTTAAGGGAGGTCCGTCGCTGAGCGGCACCTGATCAGCATCGCCTTCGAATCGTCATCGAGTTGACCCCCCATAAATGTCGTTCCTGCCTCTAGCTGTTTTATTACACCCATATTTAAGTTTTAGTGCCTGCATTCAGCGTTGCTGGCTATGTTCAACGATGCCCTACGGGCAGCTTAGAAATGGGATCCAAGATGAAACAAGAAGATTTTAGACACATCATCATTCCGTTGTCTCTGAGTATAACCAGGACTAATTAAGTTGCGATACTATAACTACATTTATATATCCGGTACAGTAGCGCAGTTTTTTTAGTGAAAACTTCTTTAGGCGCGTTGGTCATTTTTGAGATGGGACTAAACCATAGATTTCGCAACACTGTGACGACACCAACTTTTGAACGTTAAAAAGACATCAACGCGTTGAATACCGCGGTGCCGATTTTTTTCAAGTTTTCACTTCTGTCGGCACTCCCAGAGTGCCACTGTTTTTTTTATAAAATATATTACGTCTGCCAAACTGCATAGCAGTTTTGATAAAGTACCTGCAGTTATAAATGTCTTTAGTTCAAAGTAAGTTCATATAAAATTCATTCACGCAGTTCCAAACAAAGCCGTCGATCGATGCGTTTATATGAATTCCTGAAGCTCGCTAAGTATGTTTTGTACCAATCCTTATGCAGAAATACTGTGTACAATTCTAATAAGTATCTATTATTTTAATGCTGTGCAATTGCGTGCTAAAAACCTGTGTTTAGTATTATTATTTTAAAGAAGATCTATTACAAGTATCTACCGGATATTTAATAGATACGTGGATAACGTACCTGGGTACTGTTATTTTTATGAAAATATGCGATTTCTTCATAATTTTCACTAGATTTCGATTTGTTTTTTGAAGTGAAAACTTCTTCAAGCGCGTTGGGTATTTTTGAAATGGGAAAAAACAATTGAACTCGCGACATCGTTACCGACACCACATTTTTGTAAACGTGATTGTGCTCTTTATTTATATAATGTTACGGATCAATGTTCTTTGCAAGTATTTTTACTTTAAAGGTTTTGGAAGTATTTTTTTTTTTGTAAACGTGTTTGTGCTCTTTATTTAGATATCTTAGGTTACGGACCAATGTTCTATACAAGTATTTTTCTTCCACCAAGGTGATCTTGTTCAAGTTTTTACTTCTGTCGGCACTCCCGGAGTGCCAATGATTTTTTATTGTTTTATCATTGTTCCTGATGTTTTATTGTTTTATCAGTTGAAGTAAAGTAAAATTACCTAAACAGTTAAACGAAAAGCCCAATCATCAATCAGTTACAACATGCCAAGTAACAACAAGGTAAGCACAGGAAACGAATTCATTGTACACCGCAAAGTAAAATTGCGAATTTCCTCACATGAAATCATATGTAATTTACGGCTATTTCCTCCAGGCTGTGCGGCTTGAGTAAGTGCAGGGACGCAGCAAATAAGATGGGAATGTATGGAAATGAGGGTGTATAGGCAACAAGACGCATAAGTATTGCGCATTACTTACGCCCCGTCGATTTTGCAGCTGCCCGTATATGCCGTTTTGTTGAACATCCTTTATTTCAGCTATGACGCAATATCAATGTTTTTTTTTCAATGCTGTGTTTCGGTATTTGAACGAGTCCTAGTTCCAAATTTAAATAAGTCAAGTTCCAATTTTTTTTAAGCGTTCAATATTGCCTGTTTTATTAACCTGGCAGTACCTATAGAAGCGTTTTTTATTTGAATTTGGAAAGCGTTTTAACCATAGACCATAGCTTTTAACTTACAATCGCCAACGCTGCAAAGTGCAAACTCTGCTAGTTAAGTGCAAGTATAAAAGTATATGGCCACTTGCTTGCAATCTTAGCTACCTAACCCAAGATTCCCATAAATATTTACCTGTAACTAGCTACAAGTCTCTCTAAAACTCTACTTATAGCGCACTCTTGTCGAACATTCCAGACTGTTCGCTCTTGAAGTGGTCGCTACCAAAGTTGAATGCCCCTCGGTCTTTAATTGATTTTATAAGTCTACTTAGGAACTAAATAAGAAGCCTTACAAGATACTTCTGTTTCTAACACTTGTAACGTAAAGTTTAGTTTCGGCAGTTTAAGCGGACTCAACAAAGTCTTGTTAGTCGTTATGATCAGAAACCTTAGATATTATGAGTACGAATTTTGAAGTTATAATGCTGAGGCTAAACCCCGTTTCAGAAAGCCTGTTGAATTTCATCTGAATTTAGTCTGATGTCAAATCATATTTTGACTAGATTTAACATTAATCAAACCTAAAATAATTCGTATTTTGCTAACCTAAAAATATTATTGAACACTCTAATATAATGATTGCTCCTCTTTTTTTCAACCTTAAATAATTCCTATTTTGGAGTCCTAAAAATACTAAATAGCCAATAGTAACTGCAACCAACTTGGATGTAGCGGTTGGTCACAGTTCTAACCTAACCAAACCTATTTGGTCGGGGTACCCTAGCTTAGTTACTGCGACCAACAGTGAGAAAAGGCAAGAACGTTAAAAAGAGGCGCAAATATTAAAAAAAAAAATTAAAAGGATCAGGTAAATATTTCCCCTTAATTTTTGTAGTGATCAGCCTCTCTTTCAGAAAGTAACCGGTTGTAAGGTAACATTATGCAGCCACACAGCTGCGCATTTAGCATTAATGGAAACCCGTTAAAGAAAACCCGACGGGTCTTGTTGATCGTAAAAGTCTGTCGATCAATCTATTCGATAGCCCTTCAATTCTATCCGAGACTTTTTTGTTTTAGTGATCTTGTAGCTTTCAAGCGATTAATCTGATGCTGAATTGCTAATGTATATTTAATACAGCTTTTATGCAATATAGCGCTGAATGCGCTTTTAATTTTCCCAAGTGCAGCGTAATGCATTTGAGATAATTACCTATATATCTTGCGATGTTAGGTTTTACGTTCGAAAAACAGAAGCGTCTTTCAGGTTTCAGTTCAGAATAAATGCTCGATTGTTAAAAAATTGCCTATTCATATTATATTAGTTGTTTCAGGGATTTGAATTGTGGGATGATAGAATACTTAACAGTAATGTTGAGTCATTTCATTATTTCAAAGGTTTTTGTATGCAATGTTACAAAATCGATACTAAAACCAAACAAAATGACATTAATTCCTGAAAAATTGCACAATTTTTTTCTTTTTTTGGACAAAAACAAGGTTAGTTTAATCATCCGCATCGTAAACGTCAGAATAATTCACAATTAAGTGTCAAATAATAAACAATTGCGAGAACGGATGACTTGAGTCGGCCGATGACTTCGCAAATTACATTATTAAAGAAAATGCATCATATTTTCTTTATTTCTTTCCTTTTTTTTAATAAAACACAAATCTTAGTGGCCCTTACTTTGATTTGATTATGTAGTCATGTGTTTTAACGTTTTGAGAGTAATAATACTGCTTTGCCATCTTACTAATGGAAAGCTGATTCACTTTTGATTCTATTTCGAGTCTAACGACTGAGAAAGTCATAAATGTATTTTTATGGCATCCGTAAGCCCAGTATATTGTCCAGTATGAAGAAAATTTCATTACAAGCTTAAATGTTATTTAAAAGTAAGAAAAACATTAATTGAGGACCTGCAGCTCTTACTAAATACCTTATAATTTAATCAATATTGACACGGGATTGCATAATGGTATTTATTTATCGATCCCAAATCACTATTTTCTATAATGGCAAACCTACAAAACTCGGTCGTTTATAAAAAGATCAATCGTATAAACAATTACACGTATTTTGGCATTCACATGGCTCCCATACACGCTACTTTATTTACGCCAAAGCTTATCAACCGAAGAAAACGCAAATACAAAGTTTTCTATACTGATCTAAGACCCAATTATGTTACGCAACCTATTAAGTAAATCATCAAACGAAAAACGCTTAAAAAACGCCAACGAAAACAACTTTTACGGCATCTGCAAGTGTATGAACAGACTCCTTTCAGTCATCCACTATTTTACAACCGCCTTGAAAACATTACCGAACACATTCAATCGATTTTCGACTTAGTGTCCCCGGCACGATGCCGCCGCTGCACATTCAATAAAATCCATACAAATCTTCCATTCAAACCATTATCTTACCTGTCCAGCATGCAGCACGTCCAAAAATATGGTAAATACACTTATAAAAAGCACGGCGCGCGTCATTTTTGCGGCCGCGTTGCGTTCCTATACCGGACTGGCAAGAGCTGACGTTTGCGCCAGACGCCAGAAACCTGCGTACTAGTCGTGGTACGGCACTGTAGCCGTACCTAGCGTCGTATAGATCGACCCTCCCGGGAGGGACAAGGACGGTTGATGCGATGCCGCGGGTGAAACAGAGACGCAAGAGGGAGGATAACGCACGCGCAATGCTGTAAACGCTGCGTACAATGAGGACTCTATCGAAAGGAATCGCGAATGCCGTCTTCGTCTGGCTTTGTCTGGATTTCCCGATGATGATGCGTCATTTTTTCAACGGTTCCGATTGGGTACTTATGTCTATTCTAATGCAGTTTAAAATTGTTTGACATGGGTAAAAGATTCAGACCCACATCAACTATAGGCACTATAGCCCTTTGGATAGCCGTAAGTCATATAAGTTGCACTAGATAATGATATGCGTAAGTTCAAAGTACGGTAATAAAATGTACCCTTTTAATACCTGCGCTGAGTCATCAAATACTAGCTTGGGGTGACAGAGCTTTCACCCCGCTGTTCTATAGCCTTTAGAATTAGGTGTTGAAAATCGATTATGTATGATTCAGCTGTTGTTAGTATTTGAAAACAAAGACGATCAATACTGAATGGATATTTTTTCATACTGCTTTCATATTATTTTATACAGATTTTAACGTGGATATAGAATTTCATAGAAAGAAAAAACTCATAAAAAATATGATTGTAGTTATCAACGCTCTGCGGATTGCAAAAATAAATAAGGAGCGTTTCGACAGGGATTCGTAGAATAAATTATAATTTTATTTTATTTAGAAATGGATACCTTCGCTTTTTTTTTAATAAGCTATAAAAAAAATTGTATTCGTAAAAAAATTATGTGTAACATTTGAACAAACGAAACAAAATCTAGATTTGAAAAACTCAAGGAATGCATAACCTCCATCTTTTTTAAAGTCTGTTTAAAAGTACAGAAAAAGGTGAAAATGCGGAAAAGGAGTTTCCTTAAAAACTTAGCAGCTCTGCAACCGTAAATCCTAATATCCTACAACTCATTGATTAATTGAATAGACCAAGAAAATGCTCATTGGGACCTTTCCTCATGTTTTCTTGGTCCATTCAATTTTGATGAAATCTCTGAAGACGAACATTAAACATTCACCACCCGTGGGTCCGTATGTCCGGCCGTCATATCCACTTGGAGAATAGGTTACGTTACCATAGATCACGACTGTTTGAAGACATTTGTTTCTAAAGATTTTTGGTGCTGTATTATAATATATGTTACGGCTAAAACCCGAAGTGCGGCTACACCTAGTTTTAGCCGGCTACAACTAGGTGTGACTGGTAGCAGTTGGTTAAACTTGCCTAACTGGACCAGCTGGCACTCGCCGGCCGCTGTCGCGGCACCGCTCGCTTAGCTCGCTCGGCTCGTGCGGTGTGTTATGTGGTCCCAGTTCTAACCTAGCCTAACCCACCTTTCAGCCATTTTCATTTGCTACAACTAAATTTAACCAACTGCTACCGGCCGCACCTAGTTGTAGCTGGCTAAAACTAGGTGTAGCCGCACTTCGGGTTTTAGCCGTGACATACACATATTTTGGTAATACGCATTCTCAGAAGTGCTGATCTATAGGTCTATATCAGTTCAAGATTTTATACTGACACGGATGCAGCTGAATACCATCGGATTTGCATCATGTATTTACATCGGAGAAATCGGGACGGGAAAACGTATGGTGTCTTGATTACTGAAGGAAATACCAGGTGGACAGGGATTTAAACGACTTTATAAAAATCCAATTTCGAAAACACCTAAAACAAAAATAACGATACCTAAATGGAAATCTTCGACCGCTCTAAAATACGTATGCCTAACCTTATTTGTAGTCACATGAAATAAATGACATACAAACATATATAGCAGGGGTCACAAAAGCTCCCCTTTCCAGGTGCCCCTACAGTGGCCTGCTCGTAAGTCCGACACCCGTGTATCTCACCTCTCACCCTTGTCAACGGCACTCGTATCAATTTCAAGACGTATCGCACTGTCTATCCAATGCTTGTCTATGCCCCATGCGTCAAAATTATTCCTTATGATTTGTCTAGAAAACGGTTACCGAACAAATAAACAAGGACGATTTTCTGGAAAGGTAAGAAAATAACAATATTTTAGGAGCAATTCCAGATTATATATTTATTAGGTATTATTATAAGTAGATCTATCTGCTGTGGCGCGTAGATAACAACGTTTCTTATTTATGAATATTTATTTGAGAGAAATAAACGATTCAGCACTTATTTACTTAGTTAAATCCAGCAGCAAACCGATTCGTTTCGACATTTCTCCGCATCAAACGTCAAATTAGGCTCATTACTATTGAATTAATTACTATAAAGGCTGTAACACTGCCGTAACTATCGCATTTCTACTCTGAAATTAAATCACTAGTTGAAAATCGATCGCAAAAACCTCGGCTCTGAAGTAAAAATTTATGAAAACTGGAGTTTTAATTTTTTCCAAGTCCCAGTTATGCCTCAAAGCGCTTTATTAGTTTCGCTTTAAATACCAAAGTTACTTGGTTGGTAAAATTCGCCGGTAAATACGGGTGGTGCTTACAACCTGCATGTTCTGTATTGATAGATAGGTTATCAGGTGCGGTTCGTTTATGCACTTCAGTGGCAAAGCCGTCCCCTGCATGATAGAGTAGCTCGTAACGCTTATTAAAACTGCATGCCGTGTTAATTTTAATGTGCTGTGAAATTGTATGTGAAAGTAATATGAACGGGTAAATAGGATGAAGACTTTAGCTATATTGGTATTTTGGGACTAATGAATCATCATCACCGGCTGTCACTAAAAACCAGCGCTGGGGCTCTGTCTCGCATAGGGTCACAGCATTATGCTGAGCGATGGCCGTTTTGCGTGGATGTGGCGCATGTTTTCCCTCAACTTGTTCTTTTTTGTTTAATGTTATTTCTTTGCGTCATGTTTACCGCAAATAAACGTATTTTCTTTCTTTATCTTACTTCTATCATCATTAGAGCAGCCTTTTTCTGCCATAGAGCTCTATTATTAATTACCTATAATAACGTCACGCCTATTCTCCCCGGCGGGTTAGGCACAGCTGTACCTTAGTACACTCACATTTCGCCAGTTATGTTTAAGTCCTATGTAACAGGAGGCGAGCCTACTGCCATCAACTGGGCACAAATCCAAACTACGGGCTGCTACTGAGAAACTTAGAAAAACCCAATAACACTTTGGACGACCTGGGCTTACCTACCATAGAAGTAATATTACGATCGAAATGACCAAACTTACTGAAATATAGACCTAGATCTAAGTCACAGTAAAATAAGCAACAGTATTATGTCTTCGTAGAAATCGGCCGAAACCACGCGCTTTGAAATCTCAGTGTATATCAATCAGTACGCAACAGTCTCGAGTGCGCGGCTGTTACGCACGAACGCAGAAGGTTTATCTACCGAGCGGCCATAGGTAACTATTTCAAGGTCACTGCCGAGACATAATACTGCCACTTTATTATACTGTGTCTAAGTGTTACAATAGTCATGGAACACAATGAAGGTGACTTTGCAGAGTTCAATGAACGTGAAAGCTTTTTACTTCTTATAGCTTCGATGTTCATCCTAAGAAGTAGGTAAAGATTAATATTCTTAATCTAGCTATTTAAGTTGGATAGGTAGCCAAAATAGCTTTGTTTAATCGACAAAGTAACGGACGGTGATAAATCTAATTTCAGGAGCGTGATGGTTTTCACTATGATGCCGAGAAAATCTCTTTAGCATTTTTTTGTCCCTTGAAGTAGCTATTATTTCAGGAATCTTAACAAGGGTATTTTTCGGTCGTTTTTCAAATCAACACTGTTTGCGAGCTAGCCATAAGTGACCAAGACAATAAAAGAATTTATGTGACAAATTGTCAAGCGTGCTTAAACTGCTGTGATTGAATGATGTATCAACATCTGATCGCAGCAGTTTACTCGCGCTTATCAATTTTTACCCGACTACGACAAAGCCAAAAGGAAGGGTTATGAATTTAGCAGTCTACGTGGGTATGTGTGTATGTATGTTTGTATTTACGTGTATTCCACCGTAGCGCCTAAACTACTGAACCGATTTTGATGAATGTGGTATCAATAGATTCGAAATAATAGTTCACGTGACATGGGCTATTCAATTCTCCTTAAATTTAATATGGTGGACATTACACGTACATTTTTCACATTAATATTGCGCTAATTTACGTTCGAACACATTTAGTAACTGAAGAAAAGGAAAAACAGTGACAAGAATGGTGCATACAAAGTTACAGTTAAACATTGTCTCATAAAATTATGATAATATCAGCAGATGATGAAAATATTTTAGGTACAATTTTTTTTCCATACCAAAATAATTTACTAAACAGTAGACTTTAGTTTAACATTGGTGCCGATTCCCTTGCTCACAAACTAAACTAAATTTAAGTTCAGTGCATCTTTTTTTTTTCCATTTCATTAAGAAAAACACAGAAGATAAATTTTAGTTTAGTCCTGTCAAACTACTCCATACAAGTTTAGACGTGATTAAAAACTTGCCTACTAAAATTACGTCGATTTACGTCAAGCGCTGATTAATTTGACAGGACTAAACTAAAATTTATCTTCTGTCCTTTTCTTAATGAAATAGAAAGAAAAAGATGCACTGAACTTAAATTTAGTTTAGTTTGTGAACAAGAGAATCGGCACCATTATCAAACAAAATTACCAAATGAAACCAAACTACCTAGTGGTTATATGGCACGAACACATATTTTTATTAATTCGCCGCCAGCAATAAGGTTGTGACGTCGGTGTTTTGGCAACGCTGACCGACGTCCGGGGTATGATTGGGCCAATATTGATCACACGAGACCCGGGTTTACCGACAAAATGCTCTTACGTAATTTTTCATAGGACTTTTTGACCCTTTGTATAGCGTAGTGTTACGGATTTACTAATTGGTCTAAAACGCCTGGACACGTTTTTGGAGCTGACCCGGATAAATTTCGTAAAAGTAGGGCTCACTCTCATCAACTTAATTAAGCTTATACTGTGAACTCGGGTAGTAGAAATAAAAAGAGTATGTCTATGTTCGAGATACGAGGGGTGGATTCATTTACGTGAACGGTAAAGTTTATATAAATTATTATTACTAGCTGCACCCCGCGGTTTCACCCGCGTAAGTCTCGTATCCGTGAGAATATCGGGATATTTATTTATTTATAAAGTATCCTATGTCCTAACCTAACCCAGGTCATGGTCTACACATATGCCAAATTTCATTCAAATCCGTACCCTAATTGCGTAATACAACACAATCACAATAAATTGCTAATCCGTTGCTTCATAAAAAAAATATCTGCTCAACAACGTAAATAACGCAATGAATGTTATTGAACTGTCAAAATGAAACAAATTAGGCATAATTGTTTACGAAAATAAGTTACGCAATTAGGGTACCTACCGTTCTGCCGTAGCGTGAAAGCGTAACAAACAAACATTCGCATTGATAATATTAGTTAGGATTATTTAAAACCTACACAATAATGACAAGTAAAGCCTTAAATCTCTCAAAAATAACATTTTTATACAGGCATGAAGTCGTGACGTAATCAAGCAGAACGGAATGGAAATAGCTTGCACTAAAGAGAGCAAGCCTCTCTAAAGAACTATTGGATTGAACTGATTCCAACTTTTATCACTTTATTGTACAGAAGACCGTTAAGATTTTACGACGGTGCAGATAACGAATAGATTCTAGTACTTTTTTAACATTTACCTCGTAATAAATCCTTGAAGCATGAACGTTTAAGTTAACAAAACTATGACAACTGCTGGCGATGTTGTTCGACGCTCACCCTTAATTGGTAAGCTTACGAAGTTATAATTAAAATCTACTTGTGTCAACTAGCGTTATCCAAGCTTGAAGGGTTGCTGCAACTAAGTCTGCGCTATGTTGCTCTTTCAGTCTTGTGTTTCCTTTTCCAGCTCTGTAACATCGCTTTTCGGTTTTTGTATCATACAGCATAACCCCAATTTGAAGCCTTTCAAACTCTCAATAACGCAGGTTTACCTATTGTTCAACAAGCACAAAAGCAAAATAAATGGAGCCCACTTTTTCAGTTACACGAATTCAAGGAATCCATTTTACTGTGTTATTAGATAATTTCTCTATCAATCTTACTTATTTCACCTACGATTCCAGGAATATGTTGTATCAATGATTGTTACTCCCATTTGCAAAGCCAATAGCTATCCTATAATACCCTTACCAAAGCGAGAAAACTAACAGTAGACCGTCATCTGTTTTCCTTTTTACAGCATTTGAATCATTCAGTGGTTCCACTCTCAATAAATCAATGTAAGTAGGCACTATTGTTCAGGGAAACGGAATAGAGTTACCATTGTATGAATGGAAGCCATTATTAGGGTTATAAAAACATTGTTACCCTTGGCTACTGAGTAAAGAGCGTTATTTTACTTAATAAATTATTTTTGTCTGGTTTTTGACTAGTTTCATGTTTTAGTATCGTAAATCATACTAGGCAAACTATTGACTATACAGTTTACTGTACAGAACTATACAGTTTACTGTGGAAACGGTTTTCGTAGATTTTTATCTTGGGCTGACGAATGAGGGCCGTTTCCCTGTAATGGATAAGTCTAGATTAGAGATTGCACAAGATTGCATAATGATGGCCAACCTGCCTTGTAATTGAAACTTTAACACGTTCAGTGCCGGTAGCCCTCCTGGAGGGTTCACCTAGTCGCATCTGGGATGCTGGGAGCACTCGCGGAGGGCTCATTTTAAATGTAGGTTTTTCTTAGCGAATACAACATTATAAACCGTGAAAATAAAATCTGATGTATATTTTAACAAGATTTATTAGTACATATATGCGTTGGTTTTAAAATCAAAGCATTTTTTTTTTGGTTCACGGCTGCAAGTATTCACTAAAAATTTAAAAGGTTGGAAACTACTTATAGCGACTAGAACCCCTGAAAACACAATTTTACTTCGTTTTACAGTGTTTTATAATACGGATTTAAACCTAATGCCGTTCACCGTCCACGATGGTTAACTTTAGCGCAAGCGTAATGCTGGTAACCCTTCCGGAGGGTTCACTTCCCAATATGTATGGGCAATGGGCATGGCGTATGAGTTCTATGAAAAGTGGGTGGAGTCGAAAGTGTTAAAGTTCAAACTTACGGTTTAGTCAGGAGAACCTAATAAATAACATTGCTCAGTCATCACGCTAAATACGCTTTCAAATAAAAAAAACTCCATAAAAATCGCTGTAAAAATTAAAGTTAAAAATGTAGGCATCTAACTTTCAACACCATCTCGTTTCGGAGCTTGATATAAATCCTAACATCACTAACACAAATTTATTTGCCAGACAAATCCGAGACTAGCTTTTAAAACATTCAGAATCGTAGCACTGAAATCCTTTGCCCATAAACTAACATTAAACGAGGCGTCCCCTATCCAAAAGTGAGCAGGCACACATCAGGGCATCTCAAAAGGAAGATAGTAGATACCAAATCGAATTTTGAAACGAACCACGGCGGGCCATTAAAGCATCTGCACATAGAAATGCTGGACGCTTGGTTCGTCGGAATATTCTAGCCATTTGCATATGGCGGCCGGTGACGTCACGGCATGTCGCGTGCAGCCCGACGCGCCGGTATTCATGCGGGCCTTAGAATAAAGCTGCGGACGCAAAGGGAGATAAATGTGCTCGGATTTGTCGAGACCCCGGCCAGTTCGACTTCAGTAAGTAATGGTGTGTTTAAAAAGAATTGTTTGTTACTGTAGAGCAGTGTTTTTTCAACGTGTGGGTTACGACCCCTTGAGGAGTCGCGAAGCCTCTATAAAGGGGTCGCGAGGCCTCAGTAAAAGAAAGTTTAAAAACATATTTTTAACTTTGTTTCGTTGCTTTAGATAATTCCAGCAGATTTTCTTTTGTTTCCCAAACTTGCCTCATTTATAGCTGCATTTAAAAACGTAATTACTCTACTGGGAAATCCCTTGTAGCCATGACCCTCATAAATCCATCAATTATACGACATAAAATTTACTAAAATATACTTAGGATTTCATTAGGAGGCGATGGATACATTGTCCCCAGAAATCAATCGTATCGCTTTTCCGTGGAGGCGTTTGGCGGTGTAATATGTCTGTTAATTATATAATTAGCCGATACGTATATTAAAAAATTAATAAAAATGTTTTACGTATTTGATATTTGTATTATAATAAAATACAGATTATAAACAATGGAGGGCAAGGGATCGCGAAATTTTGTTTTTACACTGAGGGGGTCGCCCCTAACCGCCGCAGGAGTAGACGCCCGGGGCGGGAATCGCGAGCCGATTTCCGGCCACCGTAGGCGCGGGCTTGCGGACGGTGAGCAATGGGTAGCTCGCCGTCCGATAAGGACCAAGCCCGGGTCGACGGCGCGTTGTGTTCCACGCGCGCCTCAAAGAGGTGTCAGCAGAATTGACGGGGTCCGCTAGGGCCAATGCCTGCCGGGAGTTCGAAGAAAACCGATAGGGAAATCGTGGCCCCCGGCAACAGGGCAACCGAAGGAACACGGGTGGGTTTTAGTTAGTAAAAGTCTGATACGCCCTCCCGCTCCACCCAAAGCGGGAGAAGTTATTTGATCATTTACAACCCAAAAAAAAACAGTCTGATGGACTTTTGAAGAATAACTCTACCTATCATCAATTTTGATAACTTCTGTACCTAATACACATGGATATCTACTTCAAGAAGCGCTTTTTCAGGAAAGAAATGTGACACAGATGTCACCGACATAACGTCTGTGCACCTACCTATACTGTTGTTATTGGGCCTCCAAATGTATTTAGCTACTTTTAACTAAACATCAAAAAATTTAAAAGCATCAATACAACATTGACTTCGTCGAAGCTCCCGCAGACAGGCGCAACGCGATACCGGTTGAACAATTGCCGTGAAATTTTCACAGAAATTGTTCCACCAGAATCTGTGGGAGCCTCTATGCTCAATCAACGCTAACGAACCACTTCGGCACAAGATATCAGTCAAATAAATGTCATTCTCAATGCTTTATGCCCTCTAAGACCCTCATAACCATTCTTTATCCTATAACGGGCTATCTCTTACTCAGCGTCCATGTACGGCTATCCTACACAATAATGAGCTCAGTTAGTGAGTCCATGGCTTAAGGCCCTGTCTAACGACGCAAGCTGTTGCGTTATTTTACCAGTCTCCTTCAATTAATTATGGCGTCCGAGCTTTATATTATCTAGCCGTTTAGCTTGTAAGACGTTTACTTAGGTCTGAAACCTTCGTGGTAATCAATAGACCTTGCTGACGTCAATTCGCATGCTTGAATGATTTAAATATTCACACGTCGTGCCAATGAGTCAGAGCAAGTTTTCTAGAACTTGTCCCATTTATGTAATAAATTGGAGCGTGGTAGGTACTTCAAATCTCTTTGCTCTCTTCCTTGTATTCTTGAAGTGACGCCAAATTCGGCTGTGGTAATGGGACGCGACAGTATTAGGTGAATTACAGTCTTCCTGCCATCTTACGTCATTACTGTAAGTTGACCGTTGACGTCATAAATTATCTGCTTCATGGGTCTAAGGAAGCTAACGCCATCTAGTAGAAAATATTGAAACCGTCGAAGGCACTAGGTACCTACCTACCTAAAACTCATAGCTGGTCGAGGCCTAGCCTATCCCATAAGTCTTAATTAGTGTAACCACAAAGATATTGCTAATAATTATACAACCTAGTTTCTGCTATTGCCAAACAATATCTTAATTATTAACTAACTGGACTTTCTCCGAGTCACAAGTTTTCAGTTAGCTAGGTACATTTTTGTAAACCTAAAGAATTAATTAGCTTAGTTATTATTAGGCTTCCGTACCAGAAAAGGAAAAAACGGAACCCTTATAGGATCACTCGTGTGTCTGTCTGTCACAGCCAATTTGCTCTGAATCTAATAGACCGATTAAGTTGAAATTTGGTACACATTGTATTTATGTGACCCAAACACGGACGTGTAACGTAAATAAATGAATTTTGAATATGGGTGTCACTTTTGAGGGCAAATAAGAAAATTTAAAAAAAAAGTTTTTCAAACTGTATCATGCGACATATCAAATGAAAGAGCTTGTTACGATGATCTCAAATATATTTTTTTATAATTTTAAAATAAATACAATTTAAGAATATTTAAGAAAATAGATGAAAATTGACCATAGCCCCCCCTTACTTATCTCCGAAACTGCTGAGCCTAAAATTTTGAAAAAAAAACAGAGAATGGTTCGTCACTCATAGATTACAGGAAAACCTATATGAATCAATGGTGTTAAAATAACATAGTATATCTATCAATATTTTGCGTACAAACTTACATTTGCAGTTGGAATATATGGGAGAACATGTATTTCAACTACAATGTTAAGTTTGTATTTGGGATAAATTCATCCCAACTACGGAACCCTTCATTGTGCGTAGTCCGACACGCACTTGGCCGGTTTTATTTAAAAAGCATGACATAGTGTAAACTGGTGTAAACCACAGTCTGTCTACTGTTACTCTTTACACTGTGGTGTAAACTGTGTGTTTCAGGATAGCTCGACTAGTTCCGCACTCGAACGGAAGCCTTTTCATAAGGGCATCATCTTCACGTGGCGATGGCGTTAGGCGATCTCTCTCGCGTTTGTATCTGAAACTTGTCGGGCTATAAAGAAAAAAAAAAAAAAAAAAATTGAAGCCATGAACACCATTGATTACCTACCTACCACGCTTGCTTAAGGCGGGTTGGCGATTACAAACTTACGAGTACCTATATTAATTAATGTAGAAGTCCAGGTTTCCTCACGATGTTTTCCTTTACCGATGCCAGTGATACAAGATAAACTTAGAAAGTAAAATGAATGTGTCTCCCGAAAATTATAATATCAATTTCCTGCTTCTACATACATATCTTACTAGCGGTGCAACATTCACCCTAAACCACTTTAATTAAATGAGATTTCGAACTGATTCATAGTTTGGACTGCACGCTTCCCCTTCCGTGACTAATCGTGGCTGGTCGAGGTATCAGAATCACGATACAGAGCCATACATCATATTTACCCTCAGAACCCCAGTGTTTAAATGTAAACATATATCATTACTTCCTATTCCTTATAAAATAGAGGATCGATTATGAACAACACAATAGTTGTTTAGGTTTTTAAATTACAAGCTGTGTTCGTCAAAAATAACGAACTTCCATAAAAACTTTCATCCTCTATTCAGCCCATATATATAGTAGTTAGTTGTAAATAAGTTTGTGTATATTATATGTTAACATAGTAAACAATAAAGATTTATTCAGTGTACCTATTTAAGGGATCAATTTTCAAAAATGCTTCTTTTATGTTCAAATGGCAAAATTTTGACGCGCGTTTTCAAATCGCGCGTCTAGATTTATCCTGATTTTTACCTAACAACCGATCACATGCGCACCCGTTAACGCGCATCAGCGAGCGTTAACGTAGCGCTCAGAGAAAAATTCTCTAGACGCAAGCGATCGCGCGTGGACGCACGCTTTGATTTAAATGTAACATCCGTTTGCTGTTCAGTTGAGCGCGCGCTTTCATCGCGATTGCAAGTACATTTTATTCCAATTTTGATAATTTTCGTACTCTCGAAACGCGCGTTAGCGCTCGTCATCTCAACTCTCTTTAAATTTGATCGTGCGTTGACGCGCGTTAACGCTCGTTACATGTGAACTTAGCCTTATGCTCACTTTCGTTATGACAACGAACCCTTGTGCAAAATTTCATGTTTAGACCGCGGCGGTTTAGGCGATGCGTTGTCTATCAGTGAATATTAAAGATTTTTATGTAGAAGACAATTCGTGTGAACGATGGGATTTTCCGTCGACAAAAATGACGAACATGCATACTAGCTTTCATCCCTTTTTTAACCCCTTTAGGAGACGAATTTTCGAAATTCCTTCCTTAGTGCTCACTTTTATTATAAAAGAAACTCTTGTGTGAAAAATTTCATGCTTCTAGGCCCAGCAATTTAGGCTGTGAATGAATTTAAGATTTTTATTGAGTAGATTCTTAAGTAGTCAAGTGTGATCAACAGGCTGATAGCTACCGCCGACCATGGATGCTCTATAGAGAAAATTGGAGGTTCTTTGCGATGCTTTCCAAGTCGAAAGTATTTTTACCTTTCCACTGGGTCTCATATTCTCCAAAACGTTTAACTCGGTGCTACTTTTAGTAGTGGCTAGATAGATCTTGCAGACTCTTCACCATAGGAGGAACCATGCATCTAGCTTCTGAAATTTCTTATTGCCCGCGTAGGTTTATGTGTAAAAAAATATTTTGAACTTTTTATTTCAATTTGAACGCTAACTCGTCCACAGCATCCCGTGAGCTTTAAAACTAATTTCGGGCTACGCTCGCCAAGAATATGCAGATCGATTCTAACCTGAAAACATGTCAAAGATATACCTACTCCTTACCTACTCGTATTTATCTTTGAAACAAAAATATAACCGCATTATTTTACGCAGTTTGTGTTAAACCTCGAGGCACAAGGGCACTCCCGATATATCAAAAGAGCCATTAATTGTGTCCCCTGTTTCCGCGACATTTGGCTAATGTCAGGGCCAGCCACCCTACAGTTGGGGTAGCTCATGGGTAGCTAGTACGTAGGTAAGCACTGACTGCCCCCGGAGACACGACGGTAATAAAATGTCAAACATTTGAGGTGAAATTAACTGTAGCTTTTAGGACTAGTACCTACCTGGCCGAATAATCATATCGTCCAGGTATACCGACGTGGTATTGTGTTACATTCCCGAGGCAGTGAAAACACAGAAAACGAATTTTCCCAGATATGAGACCTATTTTCACCCCCGTAAACCCCTTTAATGCAACATTCATCGAAATCGTTACAGCAGTTTTCGAAAACGTGATTACTGCTTATTTTAGTAAGTATAGGATAAGTCCTAAGGCCCACTTACACCGCAAATCAATAAATGTTTTTAACGCTAAACTTAGGTATTTAAAACATCATTCTGCCTCTATCATCTTGAAACGATTGACAGAACAGAACAATTTTTTTTAAATTCGTTTAGCACAAAACGTATTCACTGATTTGGGATGTCAGTGGGCCTAAGTACAAATAGATTACTGGTGAAATGTGGGTGAGCAGTTGTGCACCTTCCACATAGACAACGTCTCGCCAACGCATAGTCAACGCCTTTTTTATTTTCAAAATATTGACTATGCTTTCTTTGAAATTACATTATTTTTAAGAACATTTTACATGAGATACTTTTTTTTTTTTTTTTTAATAATAAATTGCGGGGAATTCCAATCAATACCTTGTAATCGGCATGTAATAAAATCAGTATTTTGCCCAATTAATAAAAATGTTTATTCACATAAAAACAAGGAAAAATAATTGTCATAGTAACATTTTTGCTTAAAACAATTATAAATAATATTTATCAATAACAACTTTTCTTACATAATTTGGCTAAGGGCTAAACATTTGAAAAATATTAACAAAAATACAATACAATACTTACCTATTTATTTAGAATAAAATTTACTATACACTGATTCGAATAGAGCGTAGTTTTTTATGTTCTAAGTTTGAAAAAGATGCGCCTGCGAACATCGCTTGCGACTCTAGTACAATAGGTATGTATTAGGACATATACCTATTGATCAATGCCTCTATGTAATCTAGATTGAATAATAGAGCATTTCATATTTATGAAATCTGTTTTTTTTACAAAAATACACTTTTATATGTTTTTTTTTTTTTGTGAACTTGTGTTACTTGTCGTTATAATATCACAGACTGCATCTACAACTTTACTAAAAAAGAAATGCCGTCGCATTTACCTACTTGGATTACTAGGAAATTCTTTTTAAATTTTTATTATTTACACACTACTATGTTATACTGCAGAGTTGTCAAATAACCGTCGAAAGCTTTCATCCAAAGGCGTAGCTAGGTTTTTGTTAAGGGGGGGGAGGGGGGGCAGGCGTAGACAAATCAAGAATATATCGCGGCGCGGTGTCGAGAAAACAATTTCGCACGTAAAAAAGCGAATCTAGCTTCAACCATTCATAGTACAATCTTATAAAATTCGCCTGTCAATAGAATCAACTTTGTTTTTGTTTATTAATAAACTACCTACGTAATATTACTTTACGGTTTGTGAGCATTCCAGCATCTTCTAGGGGCCCAGCTGCCCCCCTGCCCCCCCCCCTGCCCGTACCTCGCAACGCCCATGCTTTGATCCATGATGGCCAATTCCCGTAAATAAGAACGTTCAAAATCTAGCCACAATTTCATCTCAGCGATAATAAGTTATATCAACTTGTTTCAAAATGTAGGAAAATTAGAAATATGTGTTTTATAGAATTCGAACGTTCTTAAAAATACAGGAAGTACCCTCTGATTGATATACAGTGTCACGTCGCCGTTTTAGAGAAAAACGGTTACAAACTGATACGAATATAATGTCCGTGTTATCCGACGATCGCACGAACGTAATAAAATCGCGGCGGGATTTTATAGCGTCCTGGATTTTCAACTCTCGGTGTTAAGCCGAGCGTTGAGAATCCAAACCACTCTCGTCCCAGCGCGTTGAAAAAACACACTGTTGGAATTTCAACTCTCGGCGCTGAGCAGAGCGTTGAAAATCCAGTACATGAAAAAAAATCGCGATTTTATTACGTCTATGCTAACGTCGGCTTACTGTGCGTTTGCAATGGCGAAACCTTCACATATAAATATGTTGAAATCTCTATTTCCTGTCAAACATTGTATCGAACATTGACAGAGATTTCAACATGTTTCTATGTACAAACGCCAGCACCACAAGCTACTACAATCTGTCAAATTTCTTTAATAGATTTTCAACTTTATCGCTAAATTTTAAGGTTTAAAGTTGACTGGGAAACTTTGACAGTTTCGGGTATCTTGATGTGCTGGCGTCTGTACAGTAAGGATAAATACAGCGAAGACAAAAATATAACGTAACTTGTTTGATCTCAACGCATTTGGACACAACAAAACAATTCCTGCCTAGTTAACAAAATAATTCCTACGTTTCACAGACAAAAATATACATAAAAAATTCAAGTGAAACGAATTGCATCAGCCTCTCAGGCTGCCGACAAACTTATCAGTACAAAAAGATATTACTTTATTTCACTACATTTTGTATATAAAATCTAAAACATATAACCCGGGCGTTCTTCGCACTCTGCTAAATAGTTAATTTCTTTAATAATGTATTCCGCAAACTCTGTTAGCGGGCACAGCTTTGTCTGGAACAAAAAATATTAATTATTAGTTACTCTAGAAGTCAGTCGTCAAAAGCCCCGAAAGTCTGACAACCAGTCTTACCAAGAGGTATCGTATTACCCAGTTACTGGGTTCTGGTGGTCAGATAGGCAAAGTCTATTATGAACCTATGATGTTTGTCATTATTAATATTTAATGGTTTGTCTGCTTCGTAAGCCCGTGAATGGGTGACCATTTTTACATATCGAGAACCCTCCGTGTCCCGGAAAGCACGTTAAGCCGTTGTTGGTCCCGGCTGTCATTCGTGGATCTTTGACAATCGTTACGGATCGTCAGAAGCTCGAAAGTCTGACAACCAGTCTTACTAAGGGGTATCGTATTACCCAGTAACTGGGTTGTAGAGGTCAGTCGCTGGCAGTACTGGTATTCAGCTGCATCCGGTTAGACTGGAAGCTGACCCCAACATAGTTGGAAGGCTAGGCAGATTGACTCTAGAAATTATCTTTATGTTCTGCATAGCCTTTGCTTACCCTAGTTTAGATAGTGTTACAGATTCTTTTGACGCTGAATAACATTGACAGGGGGCGTTGGTGGTAAATATTTGTGAAAATGTAAAGCTGTGTAGCTATACTATGACGCGTTAGGAGAGTTTATCCTAAAATTTGGCAACGTCGTAAATTACCCGTTTTGACTAATTTACCAATATTACTGTATGGAATTAAGAAATGTGGCTAACTAGGGAACTAAAATATTGATTATGAAATGCAATCATTAATATCGTAATACCGAATATTTAGTTTTAGATGTTAAAAAAGTATTTGGAAACTTTCCAAATGCCTTTTTTACACCTCGGCATCAAATTCAGTGTTATAATTGCAATTCATTATTAATATTCTAGGGAACTAGTTAGCCACATTTCTTATTTCCATACAGTAATGTTGCCAAATTAATAAAACAGAGAAATATTTGACATCTATTTGTGACGTTGCCCACTTTCAGAATAAACGCTCTTAGAGCTATCATTGATACGCCATCTTGAATTCTTGGTTTTTGTCTGAACCAAGATGGCGCGTTAGTTCTTTTTAAGTGTGAAGCTAGCTAAGTACGCGGCGGGCTCGTCTTGTCGGGCCATTTCAGTGAGCGTAACGTAGTCAGAAGATAAGTAGGAAGGAGGATCGGTAATTAGCGATGTGAGACCTGAATTGCACTTTATTGTGTCGCAGGTTTTTTTTAACTATGGCCTCTCGCAGTTTTAACCACTAAGGGCTTGGATGCTTAACCGGGCTTTCCTGTGGGTGCCTTAAGTTATTACACTTAGAGCCTCCAGCCAGGAGCAAAAACTATTCTAAATTAAATTTAAGTGAGCGCTCGCTAAGGGCACCCCCTGTGGGGTACGAACCACGGCTTAGGGCGTCGGTGGGGGGAGGACAGCAAGAAGGGACAGGCTGGATCAAAGTTAGATTTTCATCATGATTATTATGCGGGGTATTTAAACTCAACTGTAACAACTGCTGACACCTCGTTTTCGAGCAAGGGTCGGGGGGGTGTGTCGCAGCAAGAGTCGCTTTTTATTTAAATGATTTTGCGGAGTAAACCATCTGTACTAATCTGTGGTATTAGTATGACATGGTTCTAAGTAGATTTAAGATATCGTAATTTAATTTTCCTCTCCTACAAAAAAATAAAACAAATTGAACTCACCAATCATTTTCGGGTACGGCAAGTTCAGATTATCCATAATACTGACGAACTCCTTCAAAGGTTTCGTCAACCTTGGGTTGTATTTCTTCTCCTCCCACACCGTGGTCGCTGTCTGACCCCTGTAGTCGTGCGCCGGGTACAGCTTGTAGTGGTCGGGAAGCGTGAAGATACGCTTATGTACCGAGTTGTATAGGGTTTGTGGTGAACCTTCTTGGAAGTCGGTTCGACCACAGCCTCGGATTAGGAGTGTGTCACCCGTGAACGCTAGACCCTGAAACAGAAAGTTTTACATTTTAAAACTAAATGTACATAATAAATAGAGAGTGCCTACGCTGCTGACGCCGGCTCCCGAATTGGCTGCCGGTGCTGAGTTTGGAAAAAAAAAGCGGAAGGCAGGGTTCGCAATTTGGCATATTGGAGTAAATAGGCGGGGTAGGCATAGTTAAAAAACATGTAATAAAGCATTTTTTTCTCTTAATTGATTTCCATATTCCAATAATCAAGTACTAAGTGCCCAGAACCGAACTAGTTGGATTAGGTTATATTTTAACTCGCAAAAAAAGGTTTGGTTAGAACTGTGACCCCCTACGCACGAGCCGAGCGAGCGTATCGAGTGGTGCCGCGGCAGCGGCCGGCGATTGCCAAAAAAGACTAGAATATATAGAAAAAAATACTTTAGTTAAGGTTAGTTAGTTGGAGCTCTGAATACTGGAAGGGTTTCCATAAACGCCGCGCCGCCGGTCTCCATTATGGCATTACACACACATAGTTTAAAAAACACCGCCCGGACGCTCCCCGGACGCCCTCCAAACTAGAACAAATCCGTGGAAACCCGGACGGATGGTAACCCTAGGCACATGGCTTATATCTCAATACAACCGTGTCACAATAGGGATGATTCCAGGGTAAAAAAAGAAATTCTATTTAGTCCGTCAGTCTGATAATAAAAAAGTATTTGACACATATTTTTTGCTTTATCATTTTAATAAACAATTACTTAGATAAAACGCATTGGGAAGTGGGGGCTCACTATGTCACAAGTAAGTATAAAATCTACATACAAGTGACGGCATTTCAACTCAATGTATCGCCGTAATCTTTTGATTACGTAAAAAAAGAAAAAATACGCGTCGAATATTTTTTTATAATCTACATGACATACGAAAAAGCTTTTTGTCATCTTCACCATTAATAAGATTGACCATGAAACATTAAACACATAATATCTCCGCACATGACTCGTTTTTGTAGATTCATAGTCAACGTCGACCAGCGGCAGCGGTTAACCTTGGCCCTAATGCGAAAGGTTAAAGATTAATAATCTGAAATCGTTACCAATACAAATTACAAATAGCTATATTTTTAACTGACTTCCAAAAAGGAGGAGGTTATTATGTTCGTCGCGTATGTTTGTTTGTCCACCGATTTCTCCGTCAATTGTGGACCGATTTTGAAAATAAAATTATTTTTTTGTTTGAAAGGGTATGCTCTCGAGGTGGTCCCATATAAATTTTATTACCTTGGCTTCGATACTTTTTGAGTTAGCTTCAATAATACGTACTTTTTCCCACTTAGTATGTGGATGATATGATAAGTTCCTGTCACTGTTATCTATATAGCAGGTAGTGGTTTTCGAATTTGTGTGGGGTAGGTACCACAACTAAAAAGTGAAAAATAAAAACTTTTTACAAAAAAAAAACAACCGACTTCCAAAAAACACTACAAAGTGAAAAATAACTTTAATTTCGGAAGTCGGTGACAAAAACGAAAATTCAAAACCAAAGACTTCCGAAATTAAAGTTATTTTTCACTTTATAGTGTTTTTTGGAAGTTGGTTGTTTTTATTTTAACTATTCTAACACCAAATTGTTAGTCTGTCGCCGCTTTATATTTAAGGGAACAGTTATGACAAAAAACATTTCAATAATTCAAATCGACCTTTTCATGACAAATAGATAGGAACAATATCTAATATACGAATATTACTCTTACTAATTCAGAGTTGTCCTACAGCGCTGATTTCATAATTAAAACAGTTCAGAGAGAAATGTTTCCTCAAGAGTACGAACTAATTTCATCAGGCAAACCATTAATTACAAAATAAAAATCACCTTAAAAAATTATCACCTGTTATCGAGTCTGGTATTATACGAGTCGGAGGCAGATTGGATAAATCTTGCTATATATAACGTCAGGCAACCTATCATTATCTGCAGCGAACATAACTTTGCTAAACTTATTTTTAACTTTTGGATGTGCGTGAGAGGTATGTTGAGGAACACGGTTTAAGATACAATGCCAAAAAGAGTGAGGTTCTTATTTTTGGAGCAAAGTCCTCAGAAAGTTTTCCTCCCATTAAACTTGCAGGTAATATCTTGAATCGTGTTCAACAATTTAAATATCTCGGCCATATTGTAACAGCGGGCATCAAAGATGATCTGGATGTAGAAAGAGAACGAAGAGCATTGGCGGTTCGATGCAACATGCTTGTCCGTAGGTTTGCTCGTTGCACGTGTGAAGTCAAATTGACGCTTTTTAAAGCATATTGTCAGACATTTTACATGTGCAGCCTCTGGACAAATTGTACGCAGAAAGCCATCAATGTTCTTCGAGTCTAATACAACAATGCATTCAGGATGCTGTTGGGGCTGCCACGCTTCTGCAGTGCGTCGGGAATGTTTGCTGATGCGCACACTGATGGATTCGCAGCAATCAGACGTAAGCGTGCCGCGTCGCTGCTGCAGAGAGTCCGGGGCAGCTCCAATAGTCTCCTGAATGTCATTGCGGGGAAATTTGATTGCCCCCTCGTCCATTATTTGTCCAACCTGCATGTTTACTAACATAGTTATTAAGGTTAATGTTTACTAACAAATTATGGATTATTTCGAAATAAAATGATTATTATATATATTATTTAACACATATCACTTACGCCTATTCCATGCCGGTCCACAGCTACTCTTAGCCACAGTTAGACACGAGTATTGGCCTTTGGGTGGTGGAAGTCTTGGCAAATCAACTGTTCATAAGTGCGTAAAGTGTCAGTGATTCAACGCTAGTACAGTTCAACCCATCATGGGTAATTTGCCTAAGGAATGAGTTCAGTTAGAGTTTCCTTTCCTAGAGACTGACACAGACTATGCCGGACCCATCCTCCTAGCCGACCGCAAAGGTAGAGGATGTAGATAAGTTAAGTCATGCATAATGTGTTTTAGTTTGTCTAGCCACAAGGGCGGTTCATCTGGAGCTTGTCTTAGATCTAACAAAACATGCCTTCATTGCAGCTCTGAACAGATTTATTGCAGCTCTGAACAGATTTATTGCAGCTCTGAACAGATTTATTGCAGCACTGAACAGATTTATTGCACGTCGTTGTAAACCAAAGACCATCAACTCCGACGATGGTACAACTTTTATTGGCACCTGTAACGAATTAGCTGGCATACTAAAACAAGATTTTTCTTCAGAAATGGCAATTACAGGTATCAATTTTAACTTTATTCCGGCATACGCCCCACACTTTGGTGGCTTATGGGAGTCCGCCATGAAATCCATAAAACATCATCCGAGGCGTATATTAGGCCTCGCACATCTCACTTACGAAGAGATGTCTACGTGTCTGATTCAGGTTGAGGCAATAATAAACTCTCGTCCTCTCACTCCTCTTTCCACTGTTTCATCAGACTTATACCCTTTAAATCCTGCACATTTCCTTATTGGGAGATCTCTCACATCCCTACCGCATCCGCAAGTCATCAACCAGAACATCTCCAGCCTGAAACGTTTCCAGCGCATCGAGCACCTGAAGCAACAGTTCTGGAATAGATTCTCTAACGAGTATATCTTTTACCTCCAACAGAGAACCAAGTGGACAGACTCCAATGGGGTGCTTGAAGAAGGAGCCATAGTGGTACTCAAAGAGCAACAGTTACCACTACTGATGTGGCCACTCGGTCGTATCGTACGTCTCATACCTGGGAGGGACAGAATAAGCAGATTCGCAGACGTAAGGAACGAAAAAGGGAATAGTCTGACGCGCTTACAACACCATCTGTCCTCTGCCAGTATGATCATTGAAGACAAGTCTTCAACGCCGGGAGCATGTCGAGCATATCACGCCGCACCGGACGACCGCGGGCGGGAGCTGCGGTCGCGGAGGGGGCGCTCGAACAGCGCGCGCGCCCCGGCCGGCACAACACTGCGTCTTCGACCACCGTAGAACATATTCATATAATAGTAATTCTCGCTAAAACACTGAAAATTGTTAGCCGTTTGTTTTCCCTTAAATCTTTCCATTATACAGTCCACTATTGTCAAGTTACCGGTGTTTTAATCCTCGTACCACCTGGAGGATATACCCATTCCTGTCTACACAGCACTAATCCTTACCTAACATAGTACAAACTATACACTTACAGGGTGGCAGGGACATCGACGCGAAAACTGTTACCATGGATTCAGAACAGTCATTCATATTTTTTTTTTTAATCTGCTGTTTCATAGAAAAGTGCAATACGCGGTTAAATTTATGGAACAGCTGATATTCTTTTTAAATAACCAACGAAAAATTTCAACGCAGGGGGTTCAGAATCTTGTACTGAATCATGGTAACAGTTTTCGCGTCGATGTCCCTGGCACCCTGTATAGTGCCTACTACCTACAAGCACCCACCCTGTCACCCTGTATAAACTGACCAGTTCGTGACAGATGTAAGTAAAGCTGATAGGGATCTCGCGCACTAGACGGCCACGACCACGACCAGTGGTTTAATACGAATCGCGCACTTGGTCGGCTAGTTGGCCGTTGCGACCGAGTGCGCGATTCGTATCGGTTTATATTGTTTACCTGATCAGTGCGACAACTGGTCGTGGTCGTGATAGTGGCCGTCTAGTGCGTGAGATCCCTAAGTATGTCCCAAAGTGGCCATCGCCAAAAGTTTGTGCCCGCCGAAGCACACATCTATCAAGTTTACCTACTTGAAACCAGGAATCTTTCACACGCACTACTAACTATATGAACTGACCTGTTCGTGAGAAATGTAAGTAAAGCATCCATTAGTGTGTCCCGGAGTGGCCGTGGCCAACAGTTTGTGTCTACCGAAGCACACCACATCGCCGTCAATCAGGTGCATGTCTGCATCAGCACCGGAGTCCTTGCCTATCACACTCTTGGTGTCGGGCAATATAGCCTTTAGCTTGCCTGTGCCTGTTATGTGGTCTGCATGCATGTGGGTGTTCACTGGAAAAGATAAAAGTACATGGTCAATCCATCCGTCTGTAAAGGGGGATAATGTGAGTTACGGTGAGTTTTCAGGAAGTTCTATCCGTTAATTTCTAAAAAATTAACACCGAATAAATAATGAGTTCTAAGTTAGTTACGATATCTCAGCGTTAGTTGAGGAAAGCTTGCGACGAATGTGAGTCACTGGCTGGAACCCCCGATTTTCCAAAAAATGGGGTACCTATTTATTGTTTTATTTTGTGATGGGCAATATTCATTCGCAATAACTGCGAAAACTAATTCTGACTTCCTTTAGAATAGAAACAGTCAGAAGACAGTTATTTTGCATAAGCGAATATTTCTCATACAATTATATAAGGAAAGGCAAGGTATTTATGTAGCGTCTGAGTAATAGAATTCTGACGAATAAAGCAAGTAAATACTAGCATCAGGAAAATAAAATGTCGGAACAAATAAAATAAAATAAAAAACGTGTGGCACTCGGGGACTGCCGCGGTAAAGCTATTTATTGCATAGCATTTGTAACCTCCATACTTCCTATTTGTCAACGCTACACTTGGGATGATGACATAAAAAAAAAATTACATGGTAGGTGGAGTGGGGGGTGTTAGGTTTTATTTTCGTTACGGAATTTCTTGATTCGGTCGCCGCGCTCAAAGCCCGCGATAAAAGCTATGCAATAGCTTAAAAATTGTTACCGGGTGAAACGAGCTCATCCTAACGAATATGATAAATGTGAAAGTGAGTTTGCTTGTTTGTTTATTTGTTTGTTACGGTTTCACGCTCAAACCGCTGAACGGATTTGGATGAAATTTGACACATGGGTAGACCATGACCTGGGTTAGGACATTGGATACTTTTTATCCCGATATTCCCACGGAATTGACTCATACGGGTGAAACCGCGGGGCGCAGCTAGTAAGTAATAAGTTAATTCTATCATCACTACCAGTCAATGTGCCTAGCCTTTTCCCAACTATGTTAGGGCAGTCTTACCGGATGCAGCTGAATACCAGTATTTTACATGGAGCGACTGCCTATCTGGCCTCCAGAACCCAGTTACTGGGTAATACGATACCCCTTGGTAAGACTGGTTGACAGACTTTCGGGCTTATGACGACCTGTAACGACTGTCAAAGATCCACGAATGACAGGCGGGAAAAACCGGCCAAGTGCGTGTCGGACTACGCACAATGAAGGGTTCCGTAGTTGAGATGAATTTATTTATCCCAAGGACAAACTTAACATTGTAGTTGAAAAACATGTTCTCCCATACATCCCAACTGCAAATCGTCGCTCGGCATCCAATACCGCGAATGTGACATTTTTTACGTTTTTTTTTTAAATTGCAGGATCACTTATTTCAACGTGTAGAATGAAATAAAACAAAAATCTGATTTTCGTTAAAAATTTCACATTCGCGGTATTAATATAATAATAATCTAAATCTAATACCTTTAAACGAGCAATTCTTGTATTTAATCTGAATCTCGGAAACGGCTCCAAGAATTTTTAGTAAATTTAGTATGCAGGGGGTTTCGGGAGTGATAAATCGATCCAGCTGGGTTTCATTAATAGATAAAGTCGTTAAAAAAAAATGGACATCCAGATATTTTTCTTTATTCAAATAACAAGGACTCATTGTGTTAGTAAACTTATGAACTATGTTAGCTTATTTTACCAGGTCACTCAGAAAGTTTTACGACTAACAGTTTTTGTCTATACTGGCTAGTTTTGATGTCAATTAAAACTATGACTATTTATTACAAAAAACATATCATTCCGAATTCGAAATTCCCTCCACATTTTTTTACGAGCAAAATCAAAATACTCTGTCTTACTGAAAACTGGATTTACAACGAGAACATTTTCGCGCGATGATTTTGTACGATTTCAAATGTCGACTAAAACCAGAAGAATCGTTTGAAAGACTTCAAATGGTGTTCATAGAAAAAAGCCCTTCTAAAGCGACTGTTTTCCGCTGGTTTAATGAATTTATGTGTGGTCGAGTAATTTTGGCTGACAAAGAAAGAAGTGGCCGCCCTATGACGGTTGTTACATAACAAAACGTGCGGGCTGTGAAAAATTGAATTCAAGAGAATAGGCGAATTACATATGAAGAGGTTCAGCATGTACTGCCGATTGGATCGGGAAGTGTGCATGAATCATGAAATTCTACACAGGCATCTTCGGTTATGGAAGATAGTTTCACGCTGGTACCGCAAAATCTAACGCAGGCTCAGAAGGAGGTTCGGGTAGAATGGTGCCGAGAAAATTTGTAGCAGGCTCGTCTCGGCGCGTTTAAGATATCATTACAGGTGATGAATCTTGGATTTATCAATATGACCCAGAAATTAAGCGTCAGTAAACCGTGTGGCTGTTTAAAAATGAACCAACGCCTACCAAAGTGAAGCCAGAAGTGCAGGCAAAATTTTGATCGCAAGTTTTTTTTCTTTGCCGGGTTATCTGGTATCAGTACCCCTGACGAGATCAAAGGAGCATCAATGCTGAATGGTATGTTACCAAATGTTTGCCAGAAGTTTTTACTACTGCAAGCAGCAAGCGACCGAACACTGGCCTCCGTGGGCTACTGCTTCACCACGACTACACGCTGGCTCACTCGGCGCACAAAACAAGGGACTTTCTGGACAGCACACCGATCATCCTCCTTACAGTCCTGATTTAGCTCCGCGCGACTTTTTCTTGTTCCCCAAAATAAATCAACTCAAAGGAAAACAGTTTTCATCACCTGAAGATGCACTGGCTGCATTTGAGAAGGAGATTGGAGAGGTGTCTGATGCGGACTGGAAGACGTGTTATAAAAATTGGTTTAGACGTATAAAACTGTGTATAAACGCCAATGGAGAGTTCTTTGAAAAGAAATAATAAAAAAAATTATAACCTGTAGTATATTTTTTTCTAGTATCACAAAACTGCCCCACGTAATCTAGTTTAAATTTATTTCACCCCATGGGAGATGGCACTGCAGTGATTGATGTACTTGCAATCCAGCCTGCTAGCAATCTTTTTTAGGACATTGTTGGAGCTGGCCCGTACTCTGCGCACCAGGGATGCACACCTCATTCGCATCGTTGCGTAAAAGCAATTAATATGTGCGTCCGCGAACATTCCCGATGCGCTACAAAAACGGGGCAGCCCCACCAATACCCTGAAAGCGTTGTTGTATTGGACACGAAGGGCGTTGCACGACCTTTGGGTATATCTAGCCCACAGGCTCAAACAATAAGCAATAAACAGCTCGAAACAGAGTAATTTTGACTTTTTAAGTGAGCAGCGTACAAACCTGCGAGCCAGCATGTTTGCCCTTACCGACAACGCTCTTCGTTCCCGCTCAATATCGAGTCCGTCATTGAGGTCAGGGGTCAATATATGACCAAGATATTTAAACGTAAATACTCTTTGTAGTGGAGTCCCATTGAGTAATACAGGTGGTACATAACCCGGTCTACCCCCGGCCTCAAAAACCATGATCTCCGACTTATTGGAGTTATACATCAAACCATGTGTTTTGGCATACTGCTCACATTTGGCGACCATTACTTTCTGAGACCACAGATTGACGCGCTCAGAAGCACCATATCATCTGCATAGCTAATATTATTTACACAAATACCATCTAAATAGCAACCCACTCTGGTGCTGCTGAGCTCGCCAATCCTGCCTCACCCCGCATTCCAACCTGTATGGCCTGAAAAAAGTTCCAGCCCTTCGTACACTATTAATCTGGTTACTATACCACAATTTAAAAATGTTTATAAGCTCCGTTGGCAACCTATCCTTCTCCATCTTTCTCCACAATACGTCATAAGCAACCAGATCAGAAGCCTTGAATAAATCTAGGAAGCTAGCATATATCGGCGTCCCACGCTGTGTATAGTAAGTATGTGATAGTATGCTTAATGCACAACACTGCACTTTCTGTTGACAAACCACGCCGAAACCCGAATTGGTTGTCATGAACACTTACAGTTTTATTTATTTGTGTATTAAGTAGACGGTCTATGTAGAAATGGTCACCCATCCACGGACCAACCCCGGCAAGCGTAGCTTAACCTGATGGATCGACCCGTGCGGCTGTTAGTACTTAGCCACGAGCTCCTCCTCCTCATCACTACCAGTGCAAACACATAATGTAAAGATACCAAACGGGCATGTACGATTTCGCGCATAATCGAGATATTATTACAAGACTATGTTTACGCATTGTCATGTCTTGTCATAATTATAATTACCAAATTATGTCACTGATGTCGCTCAGCGCATATTACGCAGGCAGATCGCTTACGTAGTGACGACCAGCTACCAATACTTCCCTTAATAGGATAGTCGGTTCCCAGCAGTAAACTGCAAGTCTTATGCTAATTTCTACTAACACTTAAGAAACTCCTAATTTTAATGCCTAAACAAAAGCGAACTGTTAGGTTGTTAACGCTTGGCTCGATGCGGAGTTCATTATCGAACGTGCGAAAGTTGAAAATATTTAGGGCATTACATGTAGGTAGGTGTCCGTGCCTCGGAAAGCACGTTAAGCCGTTGGTCCCGGCTGTCATTGTGAATCTTTGACAGTCGTTACGGGTCGTCAGAAGCCCGAAAGTCTGACAACCAGTCTTACCAAGGGGTATCGTATTACCGAGTAACTGGGTTCTGGAGGCCAGATAGGCAGTCGCTCCATGTAAAATACTGGTATTCAGCTGCATCTGGTAAGACGGGAAGCTGACCCCAACATAGTTGGGAAAAGGCTAGGCAGACATGTAGGTGTCCCATAGTGCAGTGGTCGGCAAACTCATAAGTATTTATCAAATTTAGAAACTAAGTTTTAAGCTACTCAACGTATAATTAGTGATCTATTGTCAACCTGCAGATTATTTAATTATTTATAAGTTTATTTTAGCGCTTCTCGCCTGAAACACAGGATTACCTAGTTCAGGCACGTAAGTCTTAGGAATATAATTTACATTTAAGCAAATCTGTAATCATTTTTATGCCTTGTAATTTTTGGAATAAATATTATTATTATTATTATATTTAGATTTTGACATTTCTCGGGACCCAGGGGTCCCGGACCTTTGGAAGGCGTACGAGGGGCCGAAGCCAACTCGCAGAGGCCCCTTAGACGTTTTTAATTAAATGAGGTACCAACCGACGATTATCCCTGTTCGCACTATTCAAGTGCAGCCAAGGACAACCCCCGGTTGGTGTAGGACTATTGTAAGTTAAGGAAACAAAGATTTCGGACTAAGGGTTTGGGTTGCTAAAGTGGACTGGTCACCTGGAACTATGGAAGGACTATGGCCCCTGCCTGATCTATGTTTTATATGCACACGGATAAAATGGCAGGGGGTGACTTGCACACTCAATAATGGGCCCCCGAAAACGGTCGCCAGCACATAGTGTCGTAGCGACAAGGGGGCAACACGTCCTGAGGTGCTTATGAGGAGTGGAGAGGTATTCCACGGCTATCAGGACAATCCCGGAAGTACGGTCAAGATCCCTACCAGCATCTTACTGGAATACTTCCTTCCTCCGAGCACGTTTGCTCTAGCGAATCTCCACTCAAGCCGGCCAATAAAGGCAAGAATGAGGTGGGAGCTCTGTTCCTCGTCAGTGTTCACTCCAGCCGGCCAATAAAGGCAAGCTAGAGGTGAGGTACAAGACTTCTCCCGGAGAATAGGGTCCGTGGGGTCGCTACTGCCCAACAGCTCGCCACATGCTGCCCTGCGGGTTTTTGTATCTCTCTTGGTCTGGCTCCTCATCTCAGACCCGTTCCGGCAAAGTAAACTCTACCAGCACAGGCCTAGAGTTCGGAGAGCGCAAGCCCCACCACGACGTCAACGTAGAGATACGGCGGTGGGGTTATTATTATTATTATTATATTTAGATTTTGACATTTCTCGGGACCTTAGGGTCCCGGTCTTTTGGAAGGCGTACGAGGGGCCGAAGCCAACTCGCAGAGGCCCTTTAGACCATTTTATATGGAATGAGGCACCAACCGACGATTATTCCAGTATGCACTATGCAAGTGCACCCAAGGACAACCCCCGGTTGGTGTAGGACTATTGCAGAATCTGGAAACAAATCTATTGGACTATGGGTTTGGGTGGCTTAAGTTGATTGGTGACCTGGAACTATGGAAGGACTATGGCCCCTGCCTGATCTATGTTTTATATGCACACGGATAAAGTGGCAGGGGGTGACTTGCACACTCAATAATGGGCCCCCGAAAACGGTCGCTAGCACATAGCGTCGTAGCGACAAGGGGGCAACATGTCCTGAGGTGCTTATGAGGAGTGGAGAGGTATTACACGGCTATCAGGACAATCCCGGAAGTACGGTCAAGATCCCTACCAGCATCTTACTGGAATACTTCCTTCCTCCGAGCATGTTTGCTCTTGCGAATCTCCACTCAAGCCAGCCAATAAAGGCAAGAATGAGGTGGGAGCTCTATTCCTCGTCAGTGTTCACTCTAGCCGGCCAATAAAGGCAAGCCAGAGGTGAGGAACAAGACTTCTCCCGGAAGATAGGGTCCGTGGGGTCGCTACTGCCCAACAGCTCGCCACATGCTGCCCTGCGGGTTTTTGTATCTCTCTTGGTCTGGCTCCTCACCCTAGACCTGTTTCGGCAAAGTAAACTTTACTGGCACAGACCCAGAGTTCGGAGCGCGCAAGCCCCACCACGACGTCAACGTAGAGATACGGCGGTGGGGTTATTATTATTATTATTATTATAACTAAGCCAAATATCAATACTATAACGGCTAAGATTTCTTATGAGAGCCAATCCTTTCTGTGTGTCCAAACTGTCTCAATACAATTTTTTTAATCCTTTAAACTCCCATCCTTTTTCACTCCATAACGCTTCCTAAAATTTACTTGCTAAGAAGTAGGATGCCTTCATCATCATCATCATATCGACTGATAATAATATGATGAAGGCATCTTACTTATTAATAAGTCACAGTAAACACTCATCGATATTTGTACAGAGCCGCACACTGTAAGCCAAAGAGCCACAAGCGGCTCGCGAGCCGCGGTTTGCCGACCACTGCCATAGTGTAAGTTAAAACAGGTTTACTTACTGGCATAAACCAGCTTGAAGCCCAACTCCTTTAGAAGCGCGGCGTCTCTCTCGGCATGCTCAAGCACAGGGTCGATGATCACGGCATCACATGTATGATTGTCGCCCAGCAAGTAAGTGTATGTACTGCTTACTGTGTCGAACAACTGGAATAGAAAGGGATAGAAGAGGTTTAGAACAGTAGAATGATCTTCTTTTGTTTTATCGACATGTACGGTGGGCTGTATCAATTGGGTACCCCAGTTGAATTAAAGTTTTAATACAACTGGGGTACCCAATTGATGCAGCTCACTGTACTAGCGACTCATGCCGTTTTAAAAATATTAGCCAGTCAGCAAGGAGAGGCTATCCAGCGGGGTAATTGCGATATAACAGTTTGCAAAACTTCTTTTTTTTTCAAATTTTTCCCCCAAAATTGAACCCCATATTCAAAATTTTACGTTACACGTCCGTGTTTGGGTCACAAAAATTCATACTTGTACCAAATTTCAACTTTATCGGTCCAGGAGATTCGGAGAAAATCGGCTGTGACAGACGGACAGACAGACAGACACACGAGTGTCAAGGGTTCCGTTTCTCATTCGGTCGTACTCGTACAGAACCCTAACAAAATATCTTAATGGGAGTGAATAAACATGCATGAAAGTGGATTGGTGATAGTGATTAAAGCGGGGATTATTGCTTAAAACTGTGTATGTCAGTTCAACAAGAGACATTTGATATGATACCGCTTCAGTGTACTGCCCTAATCACACTTGACTATTATGAATTGTATTCGAATTTATAGGGAACCCTTTGTCTTATCGGTTTTAGTGATAACGACTAATGAACTTGACTTATTCAGTAGGTACACAGCTATACATTTCCAGTTTATGCTGATGTCGCAATGCGAGGTCAGCTTATACTGGAAATGTATAGTTTGATGTGTAGCCATGTGTAGATATTAGAGATGCCGCGAATACTCCCTATTATTCGGTATTCGGCATTACTCGACATTTTTTAGTTGTCTGTTGTGTTGTTTTTTTCGTTGTTTGTCTCTAAATAAAAATAAACTTTTAATGAACAGAAAAACTATAGACTTCAAAATAATTAAACTTTTATTAATCTTTAAAAACAAAACACACTTAGTATTGTTTTCATTACTATAAAAATTTAGCCTAAATCAGTCATGTTGAAGTTAATTAGTTAGGCTTTTAATTAATAATTTAATATTTAAATTCCAGATTGTGGTGCAGAAAATCAAGTCGGTTGCGCTTTTTTTCATAAATCAAACCTGCCTCAGAAAATAAATAAACTATATTATTGTTTGAGAATAAATAAACACATAACATAACATAACATCACGCCTTGTTTCCCCGAAAGGTTGGGCAGAGGTGTCCCTGTAGCAGGTACACCCACATTTCGCCAGTTATGTTTAAGTCCCATGTAATAGGGGGCGAGCCTATTGCCATCAACCGGGCACAAATCCAGACTCCGAGCTGCTACTGAGAAATTTCAGATAGAAAAACCCAATAACACTTTGCCCGACCCGGGAATCGAACCCAGGAGCTCATGCTCCGCAGTAGCGCTTGCGACCACTAGACCAACGAGGCAGTCAATAAATAAACTTTTTGTTATATTCCTTTTTTATGTCGAGTAATAATGGCGAGTATTCGACTATTCGCCATAGGGAATGGCGATTAATCGGTATTCGACTATTCGCTATAACAACACTATTCGCGGCATCTCTAGTACATATTCACATATCTAGGCTGGACCAGAAATTCTTTAAATATGGCGAAAAATATATGACCACGTACGGCTTTCACAGACTTAATGAAAACATAAAGCATACATTAATGAATGTTTGTTAGCATTGTGCCTTTAATTACCTATAGGAATGTCATTCACCAAACATGCAACAGACATGTATTAGTAGAGATTTATTAATGAATTAAATATGACATTTATTGTTTAAGCAGTAAGGTTCAATTCACTTTTTGAAGGACACTTACTAGTATATATAAGTGATCTTGTTTTCACCTTTCTCAAACAATTAGCATAATTGTTTTTAATAAAATGATAAGAAAGACAATATTAAATAGTTTATAATATTACTTGTTTGATCAACATTCGTGTGAATATTTCACCAGACAAGAAAACCATAATATCTATTGTTCTACATAACGTAACATAGCATCACGCCTGTACCTATTTCTTGAAGAGGCAGGCAGAGGTGTAGGTATAATATTGTTTGCTTTTTGTCTGTGCAAAATAAATGTATGTTCTTTCTTTTCTTTCTTTATTTTCTTTGCTTTCTTTATTTCTTTTCTTTCTTTCTTTTTTATAGAACAATCACTTTTCATTAGGTAACAATAAGTCCCATTATGGTTGTCTTCATTCTCATTATTTGTTTTAATTATTTAGCATAAGCATAGCATAATCAGCCCATAATGTTCCCACTGCTGGGACACAGGCCTCGCTCTCGGTGAGAAGGAGTGAGTCGTAATCCACCACGCGGGCCCAGTGCAGGTTGGTAGATTTCACATGTCTTCGAATTTTTGGTTCTAGGACATGTTTCCCCACAATATTTCCTTCACCGTTTTGAGAGCAGTGATGATGAAATAATTTACACAAAGTAAATCACATGTCAGGGTTAGAACCTAGGACCTACAACTCGTAAGTCGCGGCCGTTACGACTGGGTCACCACTGCTCCTAAATTATTTATTTCGAATTATTTAACCATGAAATGTAAACTACACAGGGTAGCAGAGACATCGACGCGAATACTGTTACCATGGATTCAGTACATGATTCTGAAACACCATGCGTTGACATTTTTCGCCGATTATTTAAAAAAAATCATAGAATATCAATATCTAAGTAATAGCTAACATTTTGGCGGTTTTCACTTTATTGCGTATCTTCTATCTACGTTTATATCCCTAATGTGAAATATTTTATTGACATTCAAAATTCAAAAAAAAAACTTTTTTATTAAAATGAAAAAACTATAGAAATTAAACGTTTTTTTTAGCTTCCTGCAAAATCATGGTTTTGTAGTTATTAGATTTTGATACTACACCGTCCATGTACCTACTGAATCCATGGCAAGAGTTTTCGCGTCGATGTCCCCCTGCCACCCTGTATAGTGCCTACCTACAAGCAATTCATACATGGTTGAATAACTCATTCATAGTTAATTTAACGTTTGAATGAATTTCGAAATTAACGCGTTTTTCCTCACGTTGCCTGCTTTTTATCGCAGAGTGTATATAGTCATAAAACTTACTAGAATGAAACATTAACTGCCGCTAAAAACAATGCATTTCCCGTTTTAGAAGTGTTACAAAGATATCAAATAATTATATCGATTAGATAAACTGATAACCTAATAAACAAGATTTATTATTGTAACAAAAAGTTTATACAGGGTGGCCCGTTCATAGAGGTCCAAACGATATCTTAAAAGCCTCTCGTCAATGGAAAGAAAGAAAGAAAAAACGTTTGACGCAAAAAATAGTTTAAAACACAAAAATGAGAAAAGGTTGGGGAAAGCATGCGTCACATCCACGCAAATCGGCTATCGCTCAGCATTATGGCTACGACCCTATGCAAGACAGAGCCCCAGCGCTGGTTTTCAGCGACAGCCGGCGCCGACGTCATGATCCTGAGTGAATGACGCGTGATGACTTTCTGAAATACCCCCATGTATGTTTAGCGATTATTTATAGTTTAGGAGAAAACTTAGCTCAAAGGGAAACATTTTGTTCGACAAAATTCAGGGCCTTTTCGGGAAGCCATTGACAATGAAACTTCTAAAAATCGTTTTGGACCACTATAAGCGGGTCAACCTGCACACTAATTGCGTAACACACGATCAATCACAATCTGTTTCATTTTGACAGTTCAACAAAATTCATTGCGTTATTTACGTTGGTGAGCAGACAAATTTTTCGAACATATGAAGTAATGTATTAGCAAAATCCTTTAAAAAAATCAGATTATGATTGATCGTGTGTTACGCTGTAATAACAAATGCTTACCAGTTGGAGGTGAAGTGTTTATTAAACTAAACAGCCATCGAAGGCAACATGAAACTTATGTTTTTTTCTGTCGATCGCAAGTGAAAAAGTAAACTTACATTTATGCATAACATTGTTCTAACATCACGCTTTTTTCTAGTTAAGGTCGGCAGAGATGTCCCTATACTTATTTATTTTCTTCTTTATCAACAGAGTTTATATTAGGTATCCTACCTCACGCAGTCACTAGGCCCTACTTTGCTTTGGGTACAGTTCTAAACACTAACTTGCTCCTGAGAATATTCTATTAGAAAAGGCCAATCCTACCCGACCTTGAAAATCACACTGTATTATTTACCTACTTTAGGCTTGGAAATCCTGGTACCTATTGTTTTAAAGTATTAAGTACTTATTACAGAATTAACCAGATGTGAAAATATGAAAATCTAATAAAGTTTATAAATATCATTGTAAAGTGCTTTTAATATTAACGCTGTCCCCGGCGAATAAAATCGTAATCGTAAAAACCAAATTATACAGGAAAAATAAAAAACGATTTTTTCTGAATATCTTAACTAACTAGGTAATATACATAGCGGAATTGTTCAAATACCAAAAGAAAAGTGTTTTTTACATTCGTTGCAATACACCTTAACTTCTGAAATAACCGTACGAAATGAATGGAAAAAATTGTCAGAATGTAATCGGACCTCTGAATATCGAATATGCAATAAAGCTAAAACTATCGTAATAGCACATTACCATTTTATTCGCCGGGGACGACGATTTGTAATTTTGTCTTTCTCTAGTAATATTTGTCATTCTCTAAATATATATTACAATTTAATACCACACCATGTAGATAATAAAAAATGTATCAGAAATGTTATGTTTTTTTCTAATAATTTAAATATGTAGGTACTTAGAAAATTTTGTAAGCAAAATTGTTTTTGTTTTAGGATATGTGTAATTAATTTAACGTTGATAGACTTTGTTATTGAATTTTAACGAATTTTAATTGTTAAGTGTAACTCTGTTACTCAATGTAATTTTAGATAGGTACCTACACTTACGAGCAATAAAAAAGGCACTACTTAACTTATCATGAAATATTTCCGAGACCACGCAAGATAGCTTCTTGAAGTAAAAAGCAACATTCAAGTGTATTTAATAGAGCATAAATAACACCTTTATAACTGTTTTCTAGATTGTTTTTACTTCACATAGCTAGCTTGTGGTTCCGGAGATATTTAGACTTTTTGAAGTGAAAACTTCTTTAAGCACATTGGGCATTTTTGAGATAGGACTAAACAATTGATTTCACGACACTGTTACGACACCAGCTTTGCAAGTGACTTTTTAACCGACTTCCAAAAAGGAGGAGGTTATATGTTCGACGCGTATGTTTGCTTTTTTTTTTTTTTTTTTTTTATGTATGTCCACCGATTTCTCCGTCATTTGTGGACCGATTTTGAAAATTCTTTTTTTGTTTGAAAGGGTATGCTTCCAAATTGGTCCCATATAAATTTTATTAACTCTGCTTGGGTACTTTTTGAGTTAGCTACAAAATACGTATTTTTTTTCCCACTTAGTATGTAGATGATTTGATAAGTTCCTGACACTGGTAGTAGGTAGTGGTATTCGAATGTGTGTGAGGTAGGTACCACAACTAAAAAGAGAAAAATAAAAACTTTTTACAAAAAAAAAACTACCGACTTCCAAAAAAAACACTACAAAGTGAAAAATAACTTTAATTTCGGAAGTCGGTGGCAAAAAACGAAAACACAAAACCCAAGACACCGACTTCCGAAATTAAAGTTATTTTTCACTTTGTAGTGTTTTTTTTGGAAGTCGGTAGTTTTTTTTTTGTAAAAAGTTTTTATATTGCTTGTCAGTGTACTTTATTATATATTAATACGCAATCAACGGCAAGATAATGATTTATATTTTATTTTTATTAACAACACCTGTTTTTACACCCACCTATGTTTTACAAATAAATATTTCGATTTTGACTTACTTTTATTATTTATTTACCTGACATTAGTACAAAATTATTAATCAAGTAGGTACCTACCTAAAACATGTTTCATGATCATGCAATTTAATAACCAAACAATTAAAAAGAATACATACCTGTCTAAAAAAGAAGTCAGACCCGTTACCCATGCCTGAAGACATCATTCGCACTCGAACACAACTCTTGGACAAAGTACACACCGCGCCGGCAACGCGCCAACCACCGAATGACAGTTGTTGCAGCATCCTGCGACAAAATAACAGGCCACTATAGTTGGCGTATTTGTTCAAATATTGGCGTTATTACACTAATACAAAACTGATCTTTATTGCGATAGATATAGAGTATATTTTGTATTGATCCAAGTAAAGCGAATTTTTGGGCAAAGAAGTGCCAGCATTACACAATCATCATTAGTTCTTGCACCTCAACTCAAAGATGTCGTTACTTGCCATTATTTTATCTTGTTAGTAGACATAGATGATGGCTCATTTCTAGATTTCAGATAAGTAATTAAATAAATATGTAAATAATAATGGTAAATTATTCAAGATGACTCACTAATGGGCAATCAAGTAGGCTACTAGGAAGTCGGTACATAATTTTCGAAGTATTTTTTGTTTCTATGGTTTTTTAGACACAGAAGTGAAGGCCAACAGGTCGTTGAGGTGCAAAGGAACAACTGTGAGAATCCGGAATCAGCACCCTAAGGACGTTTGTGCACTTATGTGTACCTATACGGTTCGAATTACTAGGACGGCCAAACCGGATCAGAAATGAACACGAATCGGTTACGGATAAGTGGGTAAACGCCCTAATTGCGTAAGATACGATCAATCACAATCTCTTTAATTTTTTTCGACAGTTCAACAACATTCATTGCGTTATTTACGTCGCTGAGCAGACAAAGTTTTCGAACATACGAAGCAATGGATTGGCAATATCCATTAAAATTATTCAGATTGTGATTGATCGTTTGTTACGCAATTAGGTTGCTGGTGTTTAATCAAACGAAGTGATAAAACACAATTATAAAATAAACTCGATTTGTATGGAAATATTGTAGGTACCTACATAAGTAAATTTTTAGGATTCCGTAGTAAACAAGGAACCCTTATAGTTTCGTCATGTCCGTCTGTCTGTCCGCGGTCTAGCTCCGAGACCCTTAGTACCTACTAGAAAGCTGCAATTTGGCATAGGTATACATATTAATTACGCCGACAAAGTGGTAAAACAAAATTATGAAAAACATTGTTTTTAGGGTACCTCTCCTACACGTAAAGTGTTTTTTTTTTTTAACCCATAGTGAGGGGTATCGTTGGAAAGGTCCTTCAAAAACATTGTGAGTTTGTGAAAACCATTTTTGGATTCAGGGATCCGTTTGCAAAATATTAAGCTTTAAAGTGCTAATTTTTGTTAGAGTCAAGTGTCCCCCCCCCCCCCTGCCAGCTAAATGGTTGATTTTGGATGTGTGAAAAAAATCACAGCAGTAGTTTTTATAACGAAATTAAAAGGAAAACTATCACAGTTATGTAGGCTCTACAAGTTAACGAGTAATAATCCACCAACTTAACTTTGCAGTTGCAAAAACATGTTTTCCCATACATTCCGTATGGGAGAACAAAGTTAAGTTTGTTTTTGGGATAAATTCATCCCAACTACGGAATCCTTCATTGTGCGTGGTCCGACACGCACCGGGCCGGTTTTTTTTATTCCCTAAATAAGTGTATTCACTGAATGAACATAGTTTTATGCTATTATGCGCTTCCTTGAGTTCCGTACCCAAAGGGCGAAACCGGGACAATTATTACCAAGCCTTCGCCGTCTGTATGAATGTCGGTCTGTCTGTCATAATAAATATGGGAAATAATAAATAGAAGGTTAATTGTAACGGTTTTGCTTTAGCCACTTAACCCAAGACAAAGGAACAGAATGCAACGTCACTTGTGTGTGGAGGAACTAAAATAAATTGCAGTTAATAAAATATTATAACTGTGAAAGCAGTAATAGAGCATTTTGGCAGAAATAATATATGTATGTAAGTATTAAGTATATGTATTACTATTTCCGATAACTGTACTTATCTGTTTTTTTTATCTACACACACACACACCCCCACACCCTCACACACATCCCACACACCCCCACACACATCCTCTCCCCACACTCACATCCTCTCCCCACACACACATCCTCCCCCCACACACATCCTCCCCTACACACACATCCTCCCCCACACACACATCCTCCCCCCACACACACACATGGAACATGGGACTTAAACATAACTCGCGAAATGAGGGTGTACTAAAGACTAAGAGCACACCTCTTACCTCTGCCTAACCATTCGGGGATTACAGGCGTGATGTACTTATTGTTATGTGCTATTTATATATCTTACTTGTGTAGTAAACAAACATGACATGTGTATCATATCGAAGGCGATAATAATGCGATAAATGAACACACAGAAACAGTACAAACTACAAACACAGTACAATATCGTACTATCAGTCTGCTTGAAGCTTGATAAGCGATTAAATACCTTTTCTCATTATTTTATACGTTTTTATTAATAAACACCTTTGGACCACTAATATGAAGATAACAAAAAAAAAATATAACTACAGTTACATAAGAATTTACCTTAAGTATTAAATAAGAATCACAATAACACAATAATTATTCCACACTTTAGAACACTATTAATGAAAGTAACAAAAGCAATGAGTCCCCATGTATCATTCTCAGCCATTTATTAAATCATTCAAGGAAAATTCATTAAATAATACCACATGAGTGTAAACAGCTAATTATCAACTCATGAGGCAGTAGACATTTTGGTGGCTTGGAAATACCAGGCACGAAGCAGGCAAATCATCAAACTTTAAGCCATTATTTACTGTTTATTGTCAAATATTCAATTTTTGTAATACGTTTTCTTATTTTGGTGAATAAATTAAATTAAATTAAAATTAAATTAAATCAGCTGCCTAGCCTTTTCCCAATTATATTGGGCTCGGCTTCCAGTCTAACCAGATGCAGCTGAATACCAGTATTTTACATGGAGCGACTGATTGCCTCTGACCTCCACAACCCAGTTACTGGGTAATACGATACCCCTTAGTAAAACTGGCTGCTTTCGGGCTTCTGACGACCTGTAACGACTGTCAAAATTCCACGAATGACAGCCGGGACCAACGGCATAACGTGCTTTTCGGGCCACGGAGGGTTCTCGGTATGTAAAGATGGTCACCCATCCACGGAACAACGAAGCAGGCAAACCATGAAATATTAATAATGACAAACATCATCGGTTCATAATAGACCTTGTATGGAAAAGAAGACATGTTGTACCAACCACAAAAAACAGGTCTAACAGGGCAGACTGGGCAGGACGACGAGGATGATGATCTGCTTATTCGTTGATTCGCACGAATTTTAAATTTTTATGTAGCAAAGTTAGTGTATTTTTTCTTAACTTTATGGCATAAAATTCAAAATGTGCTAATATTGCCTAATACTTATTTCTGGAGTTGTTGATTCGCACACAAATAAATTAACTACGTGCGAATCGCTCAAGAAAAAAATTATATTATTTATAAGCCTTGATATCGTAGGTTTATAATAACAGGCAAGTAGCTAAAACTCAAAGTAGAACCTATTATGAGTAATCTAATCACACAGCAAAAAATTATATATAAGTACACATAAGTTATCTTACTTTTCAAAATGAGTCTAAAACAAATACCTATATTTCAAACTTTTATTACCAACTGCCACAACCTCAGTAAACAGTATAAATTACAATACTGCAATACTTGTCAATACCTTATGAAGACCAAAGTAATGATTATTGTCTCTTTTATAACACAGCAGTGCACTATTTATAAACATGTTAATGGCGACAATAAAGGCGCCACTCCACAGCAGTGCATGGCTAAGTTACGCACGTGTACTGAAATGAAAACCTTTAGGAGTACCTATTCAGAAAAGATTTAGAATTCAAACAATTTACTTTAAAATTCAGTCTAATTACTAACTAGACTGAACTTTCTACTAACTCAGCAAACTCAAAGTCAAAGTCAAATAATTTATTTAAATTAGGCACAAAAAGGCACTTTTGAACGTCAAAAACATAAACTTTTTACAAAAAAAAAAAACTACCGACTTCCAAAAAAAACACTACAAAGTGAAAAATAACTTTAATTTCGGAAGTCGGTGTCTTGGGTTTTGTGTTTTCGGTTTTTGCCACCGACTTCCGAAATTAAAGTTATTTTTCACTTTGTAGTGTTTTTTTTGGAAGTCGGTAGTTTTTTTTTTGTAAAAAGTTTTTATTTTTCACTTTTTAGTTGTGTTTCCTACCCCACACACATTCGAATACCACTACCTACTAGCATTGTCAGGACCTTATCATATCATCTACATACTAAGTGGCAAAAAAAATACGTATTTTGTAGCTAACTCAAAAACTACCCAAGCAAAGTTAATAAAATTTATATGGGACCAATTTGGGAGCATACCCTTTCAAACAAAAAATAATTTTCAAAATCGGTTCACAAATGACGGAGAAATCAGTGGACATACATAAAAAAAAAAACAAACATACGCGTCGAACATATAACCTCCTCCTTTTTGGAAGTCGGTTAAAAAATAGAATTGATTGTAGTCGCCCCTTCCAAAAGGTAGTTCTCGTATGATGTATGGATAGAATGGGCAAGAAACTCCACCGTTACTCTTTTAAAATGTTTTACAATATTTTCTATACATTAATTATATAATTATATGTGAAAACAATGCACCTGGAATAAGATTACTATACCACAATAGGTAAAAATAATTAAAAATGAAGCAATGACAGAAAAAATAATTATGTAATGGATACATGGTGTTCACATATTTACAAGCATTGAAAAACTAGGTACCTATACGATATTCCTAAAAAAATTACAAGTGATACTAATTAGTCAGTGTGTGAGTTCAAGTAATCACAGAATGGAAAAAAAAAATGTTATAATATTTAATTACACAGTTAAATTAGCAACCAGTTTGATTTTGTCTAGACTCTAAATTGTCCTATGGAGCCAGACCAGCATGCTTCCAAGCATTCTTATCTAGGATATAATCCTCTAATTTGTAATTTATGCTTGTTTACAAAGAGTACTTTTAATATGCAATTTAAATTTTCTTTCAGTTAACTGTAATATATCACAAGGTATTTTGTTGTAACATTTAACACAGTACCCCATAAAAGATGTTTGTACTTTGGATAATCTGAAAAAACGGTTGATCTATTTTATCTTTATTTCTAGTATTAAAATTATGTCTATCACTTATTTTCTTAAAAAGATGCAGATTTTTCCTTACATACATAATATTTTCATAGATGAATTGGCAAGGTACCGTCATAATATTAATCTTTTTAAATAGTTCCCTGAGAGATTCGCGACGACATAGATTATAAATGGCTCTGACAGCCCTCTTTTTAACCGACTTCCAAAAAGGAGGAGGTTATATGTTCGACGCGTATGTTTGTTTTTTTTATTTTTTTTTTTTTTTTTTTTTTTTTTTTTTTTTTTTTTTTTTTTTATGTATGTCCACCGATTTCTCCGTCGTTTGTGGACCGATTTTGAAAATTCTTTTTTTGTTTGAAAGGGTATGCTCCCAAATTGGTCCCATATAAATTTTATTAACTTTGCTTGGGTAGTTTTTGAGTTAGCTACAAAATACGTATTTTTTTCCCACTTAGTATGTAGATGATATGATAAGTTCCTGTCACTGGTAGCAGGTAGTGGTATTCGAATGTGTGTGGGGTAGGTACCACAACTAAAAAGTGAAAAATAAAAAACTTTTTACAAAAAAAAAACAACCGACTTCCAAAAAAAAACACTACAAAGTGAAAAATAACTTTAATTTCGGAAGTCGGTGGCAAAAAACCAAAAACAAAAAACCCAAGACACCGACTTCCGAAATTAAAGTTATTTTTCACTTTGTAGTGTTTTTTTTTGGAAGTCGGTTGTTTTTTTTTTGTAAAAAGTTTTGTAAAATAAAGATGGATTTAATGTCAGCAGCCCGACCCCACAGTAAAATGCAATCAACTCAAACTCAAAGCATTTATTTCAAATAAACCAATTACAGGTACTTTTGAATTGTCAAGGGGTCGGTCAGTCAGAAAAATGAAGCTAGTTGCCCATTCCAAAGCGTAGTAGGTACCTATGGAGAAGAACGGGCAAGAAACTCCACGGACACTCTTTTAAATCAAAATATTGTTACAAAATATTGGTTACATCATTCGTGTTGAACTTATACATGTGAGAACAATGTAGAAAGACGTGCACGTTAAAAGCGTCCGTAATAAAAATATAATATCAATTCAAAAATTAAAATAAACCGTGGCAGCTAAGAGATGACCAGTCCCTACTGACGGCGCCCGTTCACGATCATGACGCATTGATCAGCACCATTTAGCTCAACCATTTTGAAGGGAACTTAATGATCCAACACACACGCCACCATCAGCGAGACATTTGAGTGAGCATGACATACTCTCAGCCGCCAGGGCACATTCAAGTCAATGAAAGACGTACCCAGTAAATGGTAGCTTTATGGAATGTACAACATGGTCACAGTGCTCACACATGTGGTATGCAATTATACAATACAAAGGGATTGAATTTATACAAAGGAAATACAGTTTTACAATCTTCAGTAGCTGCAACAATACTTTCGAATGCTAATCAATTAGTTTATGCGCCCTTGTGGAGCTGGACCAGCGCTGAGCCAAGCATTTTTATCAGCGATTTAATCCCCCAACTTATAATATGCTTGGCAGCATAGTGTGCGATATGACATAATGCTGTGAAAGTAGCTAAAATAGACCAATCGCGCGGTTTCTACATCTGTTAACTGTCTTATCTTTCTAACAGCATAAGCGGCCGAGCTTAGCTGCCCCGCAAGAGATGTTATATGAGGTCCCCATTGTAATTTGTCGTCTAGCGTGATTCCTAGGAAAACTGTTTGATGAATAAATTCCAGTTTTTCTCCATTCAATATGATGTCACATTCGCTACTTCTAACATTCGGTAATTTAAATCTAATGCATTTGGTTTTTTTCTCTTTTAGTACCAAATTATTTACCGTAAACCAATCTTGGACCTGAAGAATAGAGTTATTCACGTCGTCAAGATTTGTGACCATCGATCTATTTTAAAGATCAATGATATGTCATCTGCAAATAACACCATCTTCGGTTGATTTTGAAATAATTGGGGTAAATCGTTAATGAAAACTAAAAAGAGGAATGGACCCAATATCGAACCTTGCGGAACACCCATTGCCATTTCAGACCCCAAAGAGTTTACGCCGTTTACTTGAACTTTAATCTTTCTATCTTTCAGGTATGATCTTAGTAAATCAAGAGCTGTATTCCTAATCCCATAGTGTTCTAGTTTCAGCAAAAGTGTTTCATGGTTTACGCAATCGCACGCCTTCGAGAGGTCGCAAAAGATTCCAATGGCATCTTGTGCTTCTTCCCAGGCATTAAAATTAATGTTCTTTATTAGGGTGACACCGGCGTCAGTGGTACAACGCCCTTTGGTAAAACCGTACTGTTGTTCATGAAAGATGGAATTTTTATTAAAGTGACGTAACATTTGATTTCAACTTTTCAAACACTTTACTGAGAACTGGGAACAAACTCAAAGCATTTTTTTTTCAAATAAAAAAATTACAGTACTTTTGAATTGTCAAGGGGTCGGTCAGTCAGAAAGATGAAGCTAGTTGCCCATTCCAAAGCGTACCTAGGTACCTATGGAAAAGAACGGACAAGAAACTCCACGGACACTCTTTTAAATGAAAATATTCAGCTTTTATTCAATCAAAGTCCATACGATTTCTCTCTTTAGTATATAAATTATTTAGCAAACTGAACACCCTTTCACAGTAAGCATTGCTTACAGGAATTGACAACACAAATGTTTTTTTTTTTTTTTGTGAAAACTTCTTTAGGCGCGTTGGGCATTTTTGAGATGGGAAAAAACAATTGAACTCGCGACACTGTTACAGTTGCCGACACCTCATTAAATTAAAAGTATTTCCTGCACAGTAAAATTGTTGAAGTTTTCACTTCTGTCGGCACTCCCGGAGTGCCACTGTGTTTTTTTTTTAATTTATGACGTCGTTATGGTTGCATTTTTTAACAAATATGCCCAAATTTTGTCAGTCGACATGTCCTTGTCTTTTGGAAGATGTTGAAATATTTCTCGAAGACAACAGTAATCTGTATATATTATATCTTAGTCAATATCGTTTGAAATATTAAGGACGTCGGGCAATACGGATAGCTCTTCCCACGTACATTTTGCACCTATTCTAACTGCGAGTCTTTACATAAAGAGTTCTCAGGAAAAACATAGCGTTCTTGCAAGTATTAAATAGCTCGTTTTAAAAACTGTTCAGTTCGACGCAAAAATGGGATTTCTCACTATCGAAAACATTCCTTAGTAAGGTTCTGTTTCTATTACCTACCAAAGAATTTGTCATCATTATTATTGATCATTATAATTCTTTTGGATAGAACTTTCCGAGAAGCTGTTTGTCTGGAGATATTGAATTTTATCGGGAGTCTGGAGATCATTTAAAATGTCGGAAAAATCTAGACGACAGGCAGAGCTGTTTGAAATTTGGTCGTAAACCACTAACTACACGGATGTAAACCACCAAGGTCACCTCTATTGGGACGCGGTTGGCAGCCGTGTAACAAGCCCTTAAGGCGCAACTAGCCGATACTTTTTCCATACAAATTTCGGGGGGAATTACTCCACTGTTACACATTGTACATCCAAAGTAAAACATGAAATCGTTTTGTCTTATTATTAATTTTGTCTGTACAGAAGCAGAATAGTAAAAAAAAGCAATTAAAAAGTTATGATCCAACAAAGATTCGTTTTTCCTGCTAATTTTAACGCAACTTTGGGAGTAAATAAGTAATAAAAGAAGTATAAAATCTCCAAAACAAAGCTCGTTCCGACAAAGCTCAATTGTCGAAGATTATAATAAACTTTATTCGTAATTGATTTATGCAGTAGTTTTTTCATAAAACTCCACCTTCCGAAGGACTTCGTAATTTTTTACGCGCTCGTTTTACTAAAATCGTTCTGAACGGTGTTTGTGTGCGTGCGAACTAGAGTTTGTGCATGTAGACCAGCGTCTAACTGCTCATCACTGATACTATATCTGTCGGACACGATGCCAGGTGAGATAGCGTGCTTTTTGACCAAGCCCACCAATGAGTTCAACCTTAACTATGCCCCACGGACATGCTACGCGCTGATGCGCGGCTACAAATGAATAGCGCAGCTAACTTAGCAAACCTCTCCGTTCACATCCTAGCAGTGGATAGTCGACTTAATAAAGGAGCACACGCTAATTTTATTTGTAAACTGCTCTATTGTATTACATATTACAATTGAAACTGAATCAAACTTGTAACAAACAGTAAGAAAGAAATATGAGCAGTTTATACACTGCCTACTCAAGATTTATATTTTTTATTTATATACTAGCTTTTTCCCGCGACTTCGTCTGCGTTTACCGGGATAAAAAGCATCCCATGTGTTAATCCAGGTTATAAACTAACTATCTGTGTGCCAAATTTCATCCAAATCTGTTCAGTCGTTTTTGCGTAATTGAGTAACAAACGTCCAAACATACAACCTTCCACATTTATAATAAATAGATTTCGTATTCAATTTTTTTTTTTAATTCTTCAACTTTATTAGTACTCGGTACCTATTTGCTCTTGTGAGTTAAGCACCTTCGTTCCTAGGCAATAGCATAGCACGCAATAGTTTCACCTCCTTTATTTGTGTAAAAATAAACCTTATTTAAAGTGATATCACTATCGTATTTTTTGTCAGTATCTTTATAAAGGAAATAAGTACTTCAAATGTGGATAGTTATTCGTTTACTTTGCGTCTTGTCTTGCTACCTGAAATGTAAGGTAAGCCAAGATGCATAACAGGTACTTAACAAAATATCGTCGGTGCTCTTGCCAAAACCCGTATGTGGATTTTCTATTTTTTTTAATTATTCGATATTCTTCAACAATTTTGAACGCCACATTATTGCCAAAACCCTTATGTAAAAATTCTCACGGTATCTCGATTTACATTTAAGTGTTTATTTGCAATGAGAAAACAGATAAGTGAACGTAATATTCAATGAAAAAACAGTTATGTGAACCTCATATTCAATGAAAAAACAATTATGTGTAAGTAGGTACCTAATATTCAAATCACCACCACCTACCTAGTCTTTTCCCAACTATGTTGGGGTTGGCTTCCAGTCTAACCGGATGCAGCTGAATACCAGTATTTTACATGGAGCGACTGCCTATCTGACCTCCACAACCTAGAGTAGTTACTAGGTAACTCTGATACCCTTGGTAAGACTGGTTATCAGACTTTTTGGGCTTCTAACTACCCGTGCGTAACGACTGTCAAAGATCTACAAATGACAGCCGGGACCAACGGCTTAACGTGCTTTCCGAGGCAAATATTCAAATCCGAACACATAAAAAGATTTTCATGCAACAAAATGCACGTAGCAGATTTTGCGTGCACATGTCTGAAATTGTACACGCTTATTAGCTATTTCGACGTAAGACGAGAGGAAGAGTTTTATAGTGCAAAATTCAATAAAAAATGATTGATCTCTGTTTCAATATTCTAGGTGGCTTACAATTTTTATAGCAGTATTGTTTTTCTGAGTAGGTATGTAAGTATTACCTACCTACTTTAGTTGAAAATAAAGATGATTATTTCAGAAAACTTTCAAAACAAAAACCTATAAGTGCATTTTAAAAGCATACCATATTTTGCACAACTAAAAAAATCTTCTTTGTGCTCGAAAAATACAAAAAATAATATTTTGGGCTTAAATGGAGTAACCCTAAGAAATAATTTTTATTACAGTATTAAAATAAGGTACTTTGCCAGCATTCTGCGTTTTTTTGTTTTTTCTTAAACTTATGAGTTATCAGATCACATAAAACAGTTTTTTCCACCTCCTGAAAAGTTGATAAAATCCACATACGAGTTGGCAAGCGCACACCCAACAATATAATATTTATCTTAAATTTATCAAGCATTTTTTTTCAGTATTTTCTCACAATTTTCAATATCACGTGTTTACTGTGCTGTTGCTGTTGCTGCACATATTTTTAGAACCACAGGAGATGCACAGTGGCACTTATTTTTGTACAAATAGTAAGTTTGCCTCGGTATTCAAGTATCAAAATAATTGTTTAATGATTTTGAACCGTCAAGCCATTTTTTTATTTTTATTTAAAACTTTATTCAGCTAATTTTAAAGTTCTAAATACAAAACTAACTTCAAAATAGTAATTGATGTAAATTTTGTTTACATCAATTACTATTTTGAAGTTAGTTTTTGTATTTCTACATGACACTCCCTAACTCTGTATGCAAGAAACCAGCATCCTGATTGCGTAACTTATGTTCAATCACAATCTGAATGAATTTGAAGGTTATTGCTAATTAATTCCTTCATTAATTCGAAAAATTTGTCTGCTCAACAATTTAAAAACAGCTATGAATGTTGTTGCAATATCAAAATTAAAGCCGTTGCTACTGTTAGTGTGTTATGCAATTACCCCGCTGTATACAATAAAAAATGCAATGATCAAGAAAGAACTCGCGCAAATGAAGAAATTTCCACAAAATATTGAAGACCAAAAAACCTGCAATGGCTGAACCAAAAATGACAGTAATGATTTTACATAAACCAAGTACTATAAAAAACACTTTTAAAACACTCATAAGTTTTTCATAGAAATGTGACTAAAAGGAAAACATAATAATAAATAACACAAATAGACACACTTACCTGACTGTAGTAAATTGTAAAGTAAACACAATTTATGACTGAACTGTGTTATATAGTGAGCAATTTATTTGATTTCCAATACATGACATCACTGATAGGTTTATTCCCAGAGCTTCTTCAGTGAGATAAGTAAAATAAACTTTGATACATTGTTGAAAATGTTTATTTTTAGTCTCACTTTCTAGAAATATGCTTACTAGATACACAATCAGCGACAAAAAATGTCCTCACCGAATGAGCACCCAATTGAACATTTGGGTGCTCTTTTCATTTAGTAGCATTCGGACGCTCCGACTGTAAACAAGTCGTAATTTTTTTTTAAAAAATGGACGCTAAAAAAAGATGGAGTTTCATATTTTCGATAAGTATTAATATTATTATTATGTAATTGTTATCACTGTACCGTAAATGATGATATTTTGCCAAGAAATCATCGTAAAAACTTTTTTTAATTAAGTCTTATTAAACAGCAGCTTATAATAATAGACTAGAATCCTAGATCTTGTAATGGACCGCTTAAATAGAAGGTTAAAAAATGTTAGTGTAATATCAATATCGCCACACTTAATAAATTCAGAGTTAAGCGATAGCTTAGTGGTTCGAGTTCGAACCCAAGATACGCACCTCTGATTTTTTGGATTCATGTGTGTATTGTATAGTTATCATTTGCTTCAAAAAGTGAAGGAAAACATCCTGAGGAAACCGGCATGCCCGAGAGATATTTCTCGACGCCATATGAAGCCAAGTTAGAGGCTCATAGGCGGTTTTAAAACTCTGACACCAGATTAGTGACTACCCACGCAAAAAGAAGATCTTTAATTATATTGCTTGCAGAATGATTTAATAGTTGCAGAAGAAGCAATTTTCTTTTTTAACATCTGAGTCACTTGTTATAACACCCATGGTAGCCTCGTCTTTGCCAGAATTCATAAATTACATTAGAATTTAAACTGTTTCTTTTTTTGTTTTCATATTAATCTAAAACATAACTAAAAGAATAATAAAAAAGAATTGATAAACAAGAGATTTTCAAAAACTCGATCTAAACATTACTTACTTGAAAGGTATCACCACTTCTAAAAGGCCTGCTCAATATTAAGAAATCTTATCTTTGGCAACTTATCAATACAAAATATAGAATTATCATTATCACAAAGTAAAATCAAAATAAATGATAAAACGGCAAGATTTGACCTGCGTAACGAAAAATAAATATTTTGTGATGTTGACTTTTAGTTTGACTCTTGACATTGACAGCTGACACAAGTGACATGATACGTTGTCACGTTGTGCAACATAGACATAATTATGTTGTGCATTGTGCCTAAATCATAGATTCGGTCTATGAATGGTCTATGATTGTGCTACAGAACCAACCACAGAACATAAATATACTCTATGAGTACAAAACTTGATTTTCCACAGACTGGAACACGGGCACCGTGATGGGACAAAAGTTACTAAAATAAAAAATTCCGTTTTTTTATTAGTGTGAACACGTGTTAATTTTAATTTAGGTAACAATAGAACAGTAATGCTTAATTGTCTCAGTAAAAATGAAATTTTTAAGCTTCTAAGTCATATAAATCACCATAACCGTTGCGAATACTGGCCAGTAGTAAAGTTAGAAGACATGTTTTGACATTATTTATGTTTTTTTAAGTGAAGGCATACAAGCCAATGGTTGTTGAGAAAAAAATGCAGTAAAATGTAAAAATAAATAACGTTGATAATAATTAGAATTACATTTCCAATGACTATTAGATTTTTAGAAATTAAAGGTAAGTTAACATTAACTAAAATAGGTATCCAAAATTATTACACATACGATCTAAATTTTTGTAATTAAAATTATATCATCTTAGATCATGAGATTTCAATGCTCTTCATTTATATCATTTGTATCTCAAAGTTAGAAACTATGAATCGTCGTACCGCAATTGGTTTGTTATAAGCCGTCTAGCGAACATTTCAATGATATCCTTTCAAATTATATAACATATAATTTGTATACCAATTGTATTGGTAGAACATTGACATCACGCTAAAATGTATAAATTTTTAAGACTTTTTAATACCTATGTTCACAAATAAAGTTTGATTTGATTTGATTTAATGTCAGTTTTGTATTTTTACAATTAACCTTACACTTTACACTATATTGGAATAAGTAACATCACAATTATCAAGTAAATCAAATATTTTCGTAATGTTGTGCTTTAAATAAGTGTGTACTCACCTTTAGATACACACATTCACAAACTTGTACTTGTGTTGTATCTCAGGTGGCTGATTTGTTTGTATTTCCATCTCTGTTTTTTTCTTGAATTCAATAGCTCTATCTTTGTCACTCAGTGCCGCAAATGTAAACGTCATTGACCTCTTTCATCCCCACTCTTGTCAGTCAATATTTCTATAGGTACACAAACCGATACTAGTGTGCGTTGAAACAGGCATTGCGTCTGTGCAATGTATTGATGTAAACATTCTCTTGTCATTTTATTTCAGTGCGTTTGGAGAACCGTATGGAAATCTCTTCAAGGCGCATCTGAAAAACATGTGAACAGCTGATTTCGTTCGTTAAAATTATAGTGAACCCCCGATGTGTGTATTTTTGTTAAGGCATTTTTTTGAAAATTAAGCGTCAAGAAAAGTGCGACAAAAGTCTTTGTTTATAGAAGTGTGGAAAAAAGGTCAGTTTTAAATATTTTTACTTGTATTATAGAACATAAATTAATTAAATTATAAGCATCTGTTCAAGTTAAAAACGGTCATTTATTCATGACATGATTGTGCCGTTTTTAGTGAAAACAAAAAACAAGTTTTGAACTCGAGCCTACATTTTCTTCTACAACATTGGGTGAGTACCCAGACTGGTACTTACTTAATTATTTTCCCAAAATTGCAACCTTACATTGTGCCCAAATTACTTAAAGAACCCAAATTATCTTTATAAGTACTAAGTAATCAATAAAACCGGACTATAGTAGCCGATGACGCTGTGTACAAACAACTTCCTTGTTTTATATAGAAGGTGATAAAATACGCAATCGAATTTATCGACTGAATGTGCTGTATAACTTTAGGGTTGTTCCGCTTGAACAACTTTGACAAAAAAAAATATCGATACCATAAATTAACCTTCCCTTATCAAAAATAAATACATTCTCCCGCTCTTTTTATCGCCAGATCGTAATTACAACAACGCACATAACTAGATTATTCATTGTCTTACTTGCTTCTAATTAGCATGATGTAATCCTTTTTCTGTGCCCCGACCGACATGGCCAGCATGGGTGTTATCGATTTTGACCGTGACCCATATAATTCTATTTGCGCGCGTATCTCCTACTTCCTCATTACAAAAACGTGTCCAAATTGTTTTACCAATCATTGGTTTAGTGCTTCTGTTATTGAGCAATTAACATTACGATAATGGAAGCGATTCCGTAACAAGTGTCTTCTGTCTTCATTACTATTGCCAAGGCATTTCTTTGTTGCTCCATATGGGAAAACATGTTACCACATTGTACCTACCTACTTATGTAAAAACTAAAACTGGACTTTGAAGGCTATCTAGACTAGAACTAGAATATATACTTTTTGGAGGCGACTAGTTCCTACTACCTACCTATCTATTTGTAGCTGATCGTAGATAGGTAGGGATAGAGGTCTATCCCTACAAATACCAATAGCTTTACGAACAATTCATCTACTTACTATGAATTTTTGAGTTTTTTTTTACAAGTTTTGTTAAAAGGTTGAATGAAACCTACTTATAGTTTTTTTTAATCTTGGCTCTACTAAAATCTTACGACAAAAGCATTAAATTCTCGCGCATTGCAACATCGCGTTCAGAAATAGTGAACCGTCCTTGTGATCGTCGTGCGAATTAACTAAAACTCATTCTACAGATATTTTATATTAGAACAGTTATTTTTATTGTGCTTTTAGACTCAATACAGCATGTGTATTAGTTTTGCCTAAATTACCATGAAGTCCTTGTGGTCCCATCCGCGATTTCCACTAAAGTCGCAGACCAGTTTCTGGACATAGTTTTTCGGCAATCATTACAGTTACCTACGTTCAACACTTTGTTTTATTTGTTAGTTAGGTAGTTTTATCTTTTTAAACCGACAACAATACCTAACTCCATTAAGGTATTGTGGGTTTACCCAACGATTATGACTGAAACATGACACAGTCATCGTTATAGCTCGTTAAAAGATAACCAGCAAAACAAACAGGAATTGCACATACCATACCAAAATAAAACATTTCATTATCAGTAAACTTTGTAGGTGTCTGTAAACAAGGCAATGCAAACGAGTGCTGGTTCTAATCAGTAATGTCTGTCGCACGTGTTATGCGTCCCACGTATTTTAATGTTTATCTCTGACGACCTTCAAGATCCGCGTAACAACATTAACATCGCAATCCTAAGTTCCAATCGCAGTAAGCATACCTACTTGCTTTGTTGAACATAGTTGTTTCGAACCCAAAATTCCCTTTTGAAACTGAATTTGAAAAGGTAAAAAGAAAGACCCAAGGATAGACCCCTGAGGAACACCGGATTTTTCTGAGCTTAAATATTTGCATTTAAAATTAAATAAGTAATTGTAAATCAACAGAAGTATTTCTACTTGATGTGTGTGTCTGTGTCGGCTTAATATTTTATAATTACCGATTTATTATGAAATCCTTCATTGTTTGTCATTGAGACGCTGTAACAAAATTATCCATATTATGATTAATATAATTATCATTTGGAGTAGATAATAAAATTTAATGATCGCACAAATGAAGCGCAATTGAATTGTAAAAACAAAACATTAACTATGACGAAAGCTAACAAACACCGTGCTAAAGGAAAAAACGTGATTATTTCCAGTCACCTTTATTTACAAATTATTCTATGATTTGAACATTACACACTGCGCAAAAAGAACTGCGCAATATAATCTCGCGCTGTTAGAGATTCACAATTAGTTTTTTTATAAACCTTTGTCAATGTTAGCAAAGGACACGTGAACGATCTCATTTTGTCACGCACGTTCCGCCGTATTTTGTACGTTTCCAAACCGATTATCTATTGTATTCCGCACTTGTTCACTAATAGTTCACACAGCAGTTCACAACAATCGTGTTGGTTTCCGTTTTTTGCGAATTTGTTTGCAATCTGATTAAACTTTTTTTATTATTTAAATTTTTTTCTGATTAAATCTGATTAATTTTTTTTCCAAATCACTCAACTCAGCCTATCGGCAGTCCATTGGTGAACAAAGACTTCTTGCATGTTGCGCTACAGAACCCGGTTTTCCAGCTTCTGCATCTAGTCTGTCCTAGTTGCCTTTATAAAGTCGCCGGTCCATCTTGTTAGGTAGCAACCCTGCTTCCCAATCCCAGTTTTATCCTCCTGTTGGTTAATTACTCAAAGTTAAGTCTACCGAGCTAGATGACTTTCCCTTCATACACACTCCTTCAAAACTTCCAACTCATGCATATTATCTTCTCTGACTGATTGAATGTATTGAATTCTATGTATAAAAGCCCCGTAAACTTTCGGAAAAATACCCATTCCAATAATTCCTCAGTCATGATCATGATACTACCTAAATTACAAATTAATCTCATAATGTTCGGTCAGACTTTCAAAGCCAATATATTTTCGATCCAGACATTTTAAGCAACAGATGGACATTAGACAAAGTGGTTTTGCCAAAGTGTGGGTAGTCGAGACGTTAGGTTCGCCGCCCTTACCGTCGCGACGCCTGGCCCGAAGGGGTGGCCGCCCTGTGGATGAATTCTCATTTATGCCACAAAGGAAACCTCTGCGTCTACGGTCTTTTGTTTGCTTCTGAGCAATCCTATGCGCAAACAAATGCACATGAGATGTGATGTTGTTTACCTGGAGCAAAGATAGAAAAAAGAATAATATTTTTCGCTGGTGGTGCATAGAATAATAGAAACTGAGTGATAGACCAGCAACAATTTGAATTGAGTAGACTTGATTTACTTTTAAATCTAATGAATAATAACACAAGTTTTGCTGATGCTACTACGGTTTGAGTATGCTTTTGGTAAAGGTAGATAATTATGCTATTAACAAGAGTTGCAACAGCAAGCATTCCATCAGCAAACAACTCTTTTAATTAAAACGATACTGCTTACTCCACAGAGACAATATTACAATACAACAATACAATATTTTGTAAAAAATTGTAAAATAGTTATCCGATCGAAATTGACTTTACGCCCCCGTAACTGCTGTAGAATAACTTCTGCCTGACTGACACGCCAAGCCTATCAAGAGTTAAAATATTAAACATTGCTTCATTCTGCTTGTGGAAGGCACGAAATGCCACTTGAAGTCTAGTACGACACGACATAGATACAGGTTGATACAACTTGTTCTAGTACTAGAATAAATAATTATTTGTAGTCTCATGGTGTTGAGCAACATGCACTATTAATTTTATTAGCCTCATTGTTTCAACTCACGCAGGATGTGTATAGCGCTTTGTCTTGCACTATCTCAATAGACATCAAGAACCTGTCAGAGATGTTATAGAATATGTAGGTACGTATGTAGTACGAATAATCACAATCAGAACTTTATCCATTAGATGAAGGTAATAAAAAAGAACAACAGCGTTAAAAATGTTGTGCAAAAATACGATTACAAGTGTTCCGGCCTTGGTAGAGTCTCGCTTTCGGAACAAGCACTACTGTAACAGAATTATAAACTAAAAATAAATAATTAGTGCTAAGTACCTATATGTAGATAGCTGATTTGGAAGGAATAGTATAGAAATTCATTGCACTACATACTTCAAAACATTTGCATTGTAAAATACCATCCCATTGATGCTTGTATCACAGAACGCTGTATGCAAAAATCAACATAAAAACAGGTCCTGCAAATTAGAAGAATATCCAAATGTGAAGATGAAAAGTACAAAAGACGTATGTATATAGTTAATTATTATTGCACATTATGTAAACAATAACTAGAGCGGAATTGGTTAACCTTATTACGATGGCCAATGCAGTGGTGCAAGTGGCCAAAACTTGCTGGTAGGTGTACTAATTCACAAAGGGGAAATGTGAATATTTAAACACGACACTAAACGCGTTTATAATGTATGCCATGACACGATCAGTTCCGGAATTTGAAAGGGATATTGAATTTGAAACAAGTTAAGGTAGCTAGCGAGGTTGATAACATTTTTATTAGCTTTCTTTGGGATTTTTACTCACGAGGTTTCGTCGGCTTATAACCGTGTTATAACGAGGCGGGTTGATACATTCAGAAAGTACGTCGGATGCAGGAAGTAAAAATCAAAACTGATATTATTCAGTTAGCTTGGAGTTATTTATGAGTACAGTTTTCAGTTATAAATCCTCCACGAGCCAAGGCTTCCGTCGTGCGGGTGCCACTGCCACCCCGTGTTTTTTTAATATAGTCTGTCAGTCAATGAAAAAGGTTAGGCTACACGTAATGTACGTTTAATTTACTATCGCATTACATATCCGCGATGTTCATGATGCTTTGCACAATCAATGGCCGCCAGTTAGCCAACACAGTCGCTCGCAACAGCATTATACGCGCATTGGAAATTTAGAACAGGAACTATGTCATACCTAATGCGTGGTTATAGCAATTTACGGTGATTTTATTGATATTCCACAACGTTATTTGATATGGCAAGTAGGAAAACGTAGAGAAACAAAACAATAAAATAAATCATGCTTTAAAAGATTCATGTATCCCGAAGTCGGCTTAGATGCATTATTACGAAGGATAGAAGAAATACGTCTTTCTCTATACTAAAATTTCAAGCAACGTTAGAAATCCCTTGTGGAAAATATAGTCGGGACGTGGTAGAAACGTTTCGCGCTATTGTCTCGTAAGCCAGTTGTAATTCTATTAGCCTTGACTTTATCGTTCATATTATTACGTTCCGCCGTTTCATTGTCGACAAGCATCTAAAGAATATTATAATCGAGCTTTTTGTTGAATGTAACCTTAATCATTACAACACAATGTCCAATCGCGTGTCCCTTTAGTTTGATAGGGTCATTTTTTGTGGACTTGTTTGCAGGTCTTGCTTGGGAGTCTTTTGGCGCTTTACCTGTGTAGGTCCAAAATGATCAAGCATGACATCAATGTTTAGGTGTATGAAACCAATGAAAACCCAGTTTCAGAAACGAATAACAGGGAGACGTTCGTCATCATCATCATCATTCCGCCGAAAGACGTCCACTGTTTATATTATTATCCGTCGCATCAAACCCCAGGCTTGCTGAGCAAATTGTCGTTTCAATCAGCCAGTCAGTTCTATTGTGAGTGTGAGACAAGGCACTAATTACGTTTAATGCACATTTGAACTCGACCTTGGCTGCAGTCACGAGTCACGAAGTCTCGGAACAGCCCGTGGCCCGACTATTTAGTACTGAGCAACATCCCTTCTAATATTGTTCCTGCAGTTTAGTTTCATGCAATAGTAGAGTGGTGGTAAATTCAAGTTGGAGTAAAACAAAAGCAGATAAAGTTGGGGATCGATAAGAACTTTAACTTTGAAATGGGATGATGAAATGAGTCAGTCTTTCTATGTAGAGAGAAGAGGAGTCTTTCAGAATATTTTCACAGAGGGAATTAATAGACTAGACTAGACAAGACATGCAAATTAGTAAATATAGATTTATGCAAATCAAATCTTGTAGAAGACTGTCGCTGAAGTTTCAAGTACTACTCCTGATAGTATTGCAATAGCAGGTACCGATGAGCTAGCGGAACCACAACGCAATAATTCTCAGATTTCCTCACTATAATTTTGTATTATTTTCGCAGTTTTGCCACAAGATTACTAAAACGCAATAAACGATATCAGTATCGCCCTCAGTAAACCTTGGTTTTAACCACAGATTACATATACTGTTTTAACGCATGAATGGGTAAGAAGTATCAAAGCAAGTCGTAAAGTATAATTATTATTGAATCGCCATAAAACACATCACGAACGGGGCCAAATATACTTTTTACGGTCCGGTATCACGAATCTAAACCGATCAATAAAACTGTTGTTGAAGAAACTTTTCTACAATTCTTGACGTTAGGAGATTCTAAATGAATTTCAGTTGACACTGTTACGGACAAATATTATTCAGATGCATGTTTATCAATCAATAATATCTAGCTAACGTTATTAAAATATCCATTATGTAGATAATAGTCCTTAAATACGTCTCCTTTTGTTGGCCATGGAAAATCTGGGTCACTAAAACACATGTTGGAATGCTAATTCATCTGAGATACTCCCATCATTCCAATTCCTTAAAATAATATTTATGTTCTGAGCAACTCATGCAAGTCCTTGAGTAAATATTCCGGTCTGTTGGTTTATTGCTTTGCGTACTGTGTATTTATTTAGCCGGTTGCGCATGAGTTCAAGCGAGAAGGAAACGCCGCTCATTAATATTAACTAATTAATTAATTTCAAACTGAGCCTTCGGTGGTACTTTGATTGTGTAAGTGATAGCGACAGTTGAATATTCATCATGTTCTTCATTTGTTGTCATTCAACGACACAATACTGTAACTTTAGATGGTAATTGCTTTTTTATGAGCTGCCTTTCTGATATCACGTTAAGTACTTATTGGTTGACCCATTGGCAATGAACTGACAATTACAGTGGAGGTTCTATATTATCGTACAATTTAATCGAAACAGTAATGTAATTTGATGCAGTATCTGTATTAACCAAAATTAACCATGTACCTTTACTATATGTTATTAAAAAATAATCTTTGTTACAGGTAGACAACAAGCAAGAATCATAGGTGTCTACCAAAATGCCGTCGCTCCTAGAAGCTCTTGAACGGAAATATGGCGCGAAGGGCGAGGTGAACCCTCCGATAGATGACATGCCAGTTGCTATATTTGTACCAAAGCGCTCCCCTCGACTGAGTGTGCCCACGCTACTGGTGCTCAACGACTGCGATATTGACTGCGCAGGAGATGCCTGCGCCCTCGCCGATAAGTGCGCCGATGTGGTCGAACTCGATATAGCCAAAAATAAACTCGCCGAGTGGGAAGAAGTAAGTTACTGCTAAGTTCATCATAGATTATGGATAATAACCTCATTGTCAACTATTACAGCAAACAAGCCTCAGCAATAAGCACACCATTCCCACAGTTACGACAAACTATACCAACTATTGGTTATAGAAAGCAGATATTTCCGCGGTGTTACGTTCACTCCTTAATCTTTACGTACGACTGACATAGAGTTTTGCTTCTAGGTTTTTGCAATATTGGAACAGACGCCGCGAGTAAGGTTTCTAAACTTGAGCTTCAACCGTCTCTCGGCCCAGATCCAGGCAGCGCTATCTCTTCAGCCACGGTGGGACAATCTGAGCCACCTCATTCTGAATTCCACGTACGTCCGTTGGCCGAGCGTCCACGCTTTACTCAAAGCTCTACCAGCTCTGGAGGAGTTGCATTTGAGCCTTAACGAGTACTCCTACGTGGACTTAACAGGGAAAGAGGTTGATGAGAAAGCCCAGTGTGAATCGTGTTCACGACTCAACGTTGATGTAACTGAGCCCGTACACGACCAGTTGAAGAAACTCCATTTCTCCGGGAACCACGTCGTAAGTTGGAAAGAGATCTCCAAACTAGGCTACGCCTTCCCCAACTTGGAAACCCTGCTGGTTAACGACTGTCCCATAACCACTCTAGAGCCGGACCCGTGTGAGAAATGTATCGATGAGCACGGAAATAAGAAAAGCCACGATGCCTTCCCGTAAGTGAATACAATCATTTGTTATCATTATGACACAATTAGGTCAATGTGTGTGTTGCCATTGACCTATTGATCTTCAGAATTTGAATACAGTTTGTTTTGTACGGCGTCACATGAGCGATTTCATTGATATTCCAGACACCTCCGCTTCCTAAACCTGAACAATACGGGCTTAGCGACGTGGGACGAGGTGGATAGGCTGGCACAGTTTCCTGCTCTCAGGAGTTTGCGAGTACAGGTGAGTTCAAACAACACCTGTTAAACCTATTGTGTATTCAAGGCACATAGGCCGTAATGTTTGCAAATACTGACCTCGCGAATGCAGGATTATGCACATGGCCGGAACTGTATTGTAAACTATACGGTATTCTAAGCACACTTTGAAGCTAGAATTTGTAAATAGGCGTGACTTTGTGACATACAATCTTGATTGATGGGTAATTTATAGGCGATATTTTAATTTAATGATTAGCACAACTGTTGATTAGTAAAGAAACCGCTTCAGATTTATTTTAATTGATAGATATCTTTAAGCTGCAACTGCACTTGGCACTGCATATTCTGTCAGAACGCCAACACGTTTAGCGCCGCCAACTTGTAATCTGAACGTCTCCGCGATAAGCGATCTATATTTGACGTTGAACGGTAACGTATGAAGTGTTCAGAAGTGCTGTAGTTTTAAATTATCCGTGTAATGTCCCTCGGGAACACGGGGCAGCCGTAATGCGGGTGAAGGTCTTCCAGATATAGTGGCGGCCTACTTGACGCCCGGTTGTGCAACGTTAGCTAATATCACCGATCACTACCAGGCACGCATAATTTCGACACGTCTCCGCTCGCGGGTATGAACGGGAGCTCACAGATTTTATAGGAGCATTAGCCTTGCATTTGTCTGGTGCTTGAGACGTTTTATGTTCTATTCAAACAGATTTTGTGTCGTAAAAATGATCTTTATTACGATTGGCTTCGGCTCGTTCTCAGTAAAGGACAGCTGTACAGAAAATAGGCTTGCTTATGGAAAATTTCCGCGTTTGCATCAGCCTCAACCGACATTAAGGTCGAGCTACTTTCGATTTCCATTTCGCGTCGGTCGTAATATCTCAAAATACGCAATGGGGACATAAGAATATCTGTCAAGTTCAAGGTTGTGCAAGTAAATCGTCAAAAACGAGCCGTCCAAATGATTATCTCTTTATGTACACATTCATGTCCTTTGTTACGCAAATCGTTTATCATGGCTGAAGCTACATTGGTCACGAATTGTGACTCGTATAGACGCAGTTATAAGGTCATTTTTACCATGGAACTATGTAGTAGAGTAGCCATGTTTTGTGACCGTCACGCTACAAAGAATGTGAAAGTGTGTCTGTTTGTTTTAATGCGCGCTTTATGCGTTTATGGATGATTGTGATGTCATCATAATGGTCAAAGTAATTTTTATGTGTAACTTAATGAGTTCGTAGTTAAGAAATCTTGACTTATTTCATACATGAAATATGTAAACCGTATGTAACGTCTTCTTTATTCAGTAGTAACATTATCCACGAAGACAACAAATGATTCCCTGATCAGGTTCTCATGGGGATCCTAAAGTTGCATTAGGTCCTTGTAAATATCTCCTATATACCAGCAGTATACTGGCTGCTATAGACAATGACATATAATATGATTTGAACAGTCAACCATCATTGTTAGCTCGACTAAGACCCTCTGGGATCATAGATATACAGGCTTTCGAAAGACTTACTTTCTTGTAGATTTCCTCAAAAATTTTTATACTTAGCTCTCGCAGGATTCATTTAATTTGGAGATTTGAACGAAACTACTTAGTTGGATAATAAAGTACAAACTTGGAGCCAATGTTCACAGACGATCTCTTGAGGATGTGCTACATAAAGAATTTCGTAGGCGATGAACCAACAAACTAACAAAACATTTCTACTGTTACAAAATATGACTGCGTGGGTTCAAGTGAGACTCAACGAGAAAAGAAAACCTCGGCTATTTTAATACGAATTGAAGAATATCTACTTTCACACTGAAGGAGATCTGGGAAAAAAATAATTATTGTATGAAGATGCAAGTACTGTAAGTTGCAAGCAAAAAACCCAAAGACAATAAGTCCATGAATAATAAACTGGAGACAAAAAAGGATCGTACTTATGGCAATAAAAACAAAAACTTCAAAAGTCTTTAGGGTTTGCGATGATTCATTCGTAAATTAAATCGAACTCTCCGGTCGGGTCGTTCACATTAACAGCTGAGCTGACGTCCTTGTGTCACTTCTTGTACTTACGTCTGCATGTCCGTTAATATTCGAAATATTCAATATAATTACTTGATCAAATTAAGGTAGCATTTCGTGTCTACAAAGTTCATTATCGTTACATTTGACTTGCATCATTAGCCTAATGGTGGACTGTGTCTGGTATTTTAGTTGACCTTCGCTTCGCAAGTGCTTAGAACGGACAATAGTGTCATCAAATTAGTATTTTAGCATTTCATCTCCGTCAAGTGTTGTGTCAAGTGTCGATCAACATGGAGTCACTCTTATAAATTAAAATCTAATACCGTCAACATTTTCACATTGCGTCCTGCTTAAACTTGATATTTTCTGAGCTTGCGAGCCCTAAAAGCCAGCTAGAAGCCGGTGCCATTTTCATCCTATTCCCAACGTTGTTTATACTTTTAAAATTACACCCAGGCATAGCAGCAGAACTTACTGGTTATCTGTCTATTTTAAAGTTTTCATTCGTGTTTTTGCCCCACATTTTCAGTCTGTTCAGCAGCGATAAGCTTGAGCCATGCACATTCAATCCTGATACCAGTAATACAGAGTGCAAGCTACCTACCTGTTGCGGAAAATATCGCGCTATCGTATTTTATTGCCCACTTTATTTCATACCTACATCTCTCGGTTCAAAGAAATCGCGTTTTGGCAAAATTATCTTATTCCATATCCGATAAAAATCCAGGTTATCTTTCACAGATACAAAACCTCAACCAAACAAATCCATAACCTTCAAACGATGACATCATTTGTAACAAATGTAGTTTTCAGTTTCAGGAAACGTAGATTACGACCGACATTACTTTAAAGATTATCTAGATTAGGAAAGAAGCGATCTAAACATTTTGCAACCTCCATTAAATTTTATAATTTTGCATCATTTGGAAATACGCCGCGGATTTTGGCATAGCACCGCTTCGACAGCAGATCATCTTGAATATTGTATCTCCTTCTCAATAATGTACTCTCACAATGCATGATTGCATGTACAACTTGTGAACTGAAAGCGAGGGAATTTGATGTTGTGCAAATGTCTACCAGACTACTTGTCCAACGAAGAGGTCTGTTCAATTTAAATTGAAGTGAATGACCTTGTTGCATTTTGCTACTGAATTTGTAGACGGTTTTGAAAACATTTTAACTCTAATAGCAGTTAAAATTGAACAAACCATATATCGCTGCAATAAAACTTTATCAACGCAGCCAATTTTGTTGATAGCAGCTCTAGCTTTGCAAAGTGGAGTTCTTGTTGGTCTGTTCCTGCATTTTTCCTTGATGTTGCTTTTATTGAAATATGGGCTTCAACAAATTGGAAAATTACTTGCCACGTGTGAGGACAATAAGCTATAGTCAGTGATTCATATTGGGGCATTAAACGGTCGAATCACCTTTTGATTTTTTGCCCACGCCTTCTGCGCGTCACCTCGCCGTTTTATGCACTTTGTTGATTGAATTATTTATTTATTTCCTTTCATCAGTGTTAATACCTATCATTAGTATCAAAAGGAATAACTGTTGATGTTTGATCTATTTAATTTAGCACATTGATGTTTCCTTTCAACATAATAATTATAAGTTCTTCATTTTAATTTGTAAGTTGTGTAATCTTCCTCGTAATGGGTCTCTTTGACTTCGCTTGAATGAATAGATGAAAAGATTTTAAATATTATTTCTAATTTCGTATTATTTCTAAACTACATTGGACAAATCCCTTCCAATGCAGATGTAACATTTCGATAGTCTTAGTAAACTGTAGTAGGCGCCAGTTGAATACAAAATTTATAGATTTGGTCGTGGAGTGTCGACTGGGTCGACACGGGGTGACCCAGAAACACGTGCAATGCTCCATACCGTGTTCAGTGATTTTGTACCATACCGTAGCATGCTAGAAAACGTATAAATTAGTGTACGAGATATCTCATAGGTATTATTTTTATGTATCACTGAATTTTACAAGCTTTTTGAGATTGTCTGAGAAAGCAATTTTGTCTGTGAGGTTAAAATTATTTTGTCTCAAATCTTATTCAATTTCATTCCTTATACATTGGTATGGTGGTGTGGGTTAAAAACTCAAATTTGTACTTACGTAGACATGGTACCTTTATCATCTGTCTGGCTCGCATGATTAATTCTGGCTTTTGTTGGAGACAGTCCTCCTACACAAAAGATGGTTTGCATATAAATTCTACATTCAGTCAGCGATTGGTCGGTTCAAATCGTAGGTACCTACCTCGTCTCGTGTCAATAATGCTTGAAGTTTCTCATTGACTGATGGTTATATTTACTGTGGTACTTATCATGTCTCTTTATGCTCTCCCAAGCTGTTCGTCACCGTCAAATTAAGTCTTCGTCTATCATTTTTCATTGTCTAATTAATCATACTTTTATTTATTGCCGTTATTAAAATCTTATATCTTGTTAAAAGACGTCGCCGTCGCCATAGAGTCGTGACCACAGATATAAGAAAGGTTCTATGGTCGTGACCTATGAATTAATTACTCCACGCTACCTACTCGATGTTTTAGGTCAACTGTCCCCTCGATCCGTACTTATCATTAATTTTCTAACTCCTTTGTGTATCATACATTTAAGCCAAATAGTTGTAGGTACACACGGCTACACATCAAGCTTTAAATTTCCAGTATAAGCTGACCTCGCATTGTACGGAAATCCGATACAATGCGAGATCAGCATAAACTGGAACTCTATAGCTTGATGTGTAGCCGTGTGTATCATCGCGGACACTGGCGGTTAACTACTTTTCAACCTTATTACTGAGATCATAAGGGTGAAAAGTGGTTGACCGCCATTGTCCGCAGTTGTACCTAGGATGTGGATATTATTATTCCCAAGAGGCCAGGGGTTACTTCAAGGAAAAAGAAAAGGTCTAATTTCAGACCTTGGGCTCGAGGTTTCAAAAGAGTCAAAAGATTTTTTTATTAGAGAGAAGAAAGTGGACATAATTGGAAAGATAACAAACAAAATCAAGACTTTACAACGAAAGTATTTTCAAAAGAAATTGGTGACTAACGAGAAAAATCATTAGGATTAAAAACTAATATTTTCTACAACTTGTAAACTAGTTTACGTAATTGCTTGTTATCGATAAAAACAAGTCTATCCACACAGACAATTACTCAAGTGTTTATATTAACATTGTAAAGGGCACTTAGGCAGTTTCCTTCGCACGCAATGCAGTAGTTTCCCTTTAGTAACAGCTAATTCGATTTTTTTGCCGCAGCACTGTAACTTAGATATTTGATTATGGTGCCGCAATCATAATTAGTATAATGACCTATTTTGTATGTAATATGATGCAGTGGTCTACTAACCTGTTTATTTTATGTTAATCACGAATTCACGACTATTCACTAGACTGACTTTCCAAAAGATTGTGTGACATTTTATCCCACACTAGCTTCTGCGCGCGACTTCTCTACCTTCCTCAAGAATTGGACTATCAAATGCAAATAGAATTTTTAATTCCGACTGGTAGTTTCAGAGATTAGCGCGAACAAACAAACAAAAAACCGGCCAAGTGCATGTCGGACCACGCACAATGTAGGGTTCCGTAGTTGGGATGAATTAATTTTATCCCAAGAACAAACTTAACTTTGTAATTGAAAAAAAAAAATCTTTAATTCAGAATGTTTGGGAAAACATGTTTTTGCAACTGCAAAGTTAAGTTGGTCGATTATTACTCGATAACTTGTAGAGCTAATTTCGTTATATAAACTACTGATGTGATTTTTTTCACACATCCAAAAACAACCATTTAGCTGGCAGGCACGGCAAAACCAACCATTTAGTAAGGAGACACTTGAATCTAACAAAAATTAGCATTTTAAAGCTTAATATTTCGCAAACGGATCCCTGAATCCAAAAATGGTTTCACAAACTCACAATGTTTTTGAAGGACCTTTCCAATGATACCTACCCCACACAATGGGTTAAAAAAAAACAGCAACAGCTTTCTAGTACTAAGGGTCTCGGAGCTAAACCGCGGACAGACAGACGCACATGACGAAACTATAAGGGTTCCTTGTTTACTACGGAACCCTAAAAAGGAGGAGGTTATTACAACATTCGCCTCTAAGGTAAAATTCGTACGAAACTTCGCTTGAATTTTGTAGCTGACGTTCTCGAATATAGGGTAATGTTGTCCCAGACGGGATACCAAGCATTTCGCAATGAACGTGCCACGAATGACGGCAGAAGATATGAGGTTCCTTTTGCCCTTGAGCTGGTTAAAATATAGGTTTCATAAATAGTACATCGGTATGGTCAACTGGGAAGGGGGGAATGGCATTTAAGGAAAAACAAGTCGAGACTTGAACAAAATGCCTTTCCCTTTTACAGTGCTACTACTACCTTCATATTACAATCTCTGGTTCCTATGTATTTTTGTTCTATTTGTAAAGTATCTGGCCATTGTTGCCAAGCACAAGAAAGGGTTCTTCATTTCGATCCTAGCAGACTTTTTGCTTTTATTTGGGACAACCAACATCTGACAAATTTTTTGCACCTCTAACAACATCCAAAGAAATAAAAGCAGCGTAACACACTTTCAGTCGCAATCCGAGAGTTTTAAAGGATATTGCTAATCCATTGCTTCATAGGTTAGGTAAATAACGCAATGGACGTGGGTGAACTGTCAAAATAAAAGCCATTGCGATCAATTGTCATTTTTTATGTGTTACTCCAGGGGTTTCTAAACTTTTTCAGTTCGCGGCGCACTTGCAGGTTTAGTTTTGTCTCGGCGTCCTACCATCATCATCAGCCTATAAATGTTCCCACTGCTGGGACATAGGCCTCCTCTCTGTGAGAGGGAGCGGGCCGTAATCCACCACGCGGGCCCAGTGCGGGTTGGTAGATGTCATATGTCTTCGAATTTTCGGTTCTAGGACATGCCGGTTTCCTCACGATGTTTTCCTTCACCGTTTTGAGAGCAGTGGTGATGAAATAATTAACACAAAGTAAAGCGCCTGTCTACAGCGCCCTATAGCTAGTCGAAATAGGGTAGATAGGCACAAAAATTAAAACATCCACGAAATGAAGCTCAGTCTTTATATTTATATTGACACAAGAATACATTTATTATCCATCAGGTTAAGCTACGCTTCCCAGGGTTGGTCTGCGGATGGGTGACCATCTTTACATACCAAGACTTCTCCGTGCCTCGGAAAGCACGCTAAGCCGTTGGGACCGGCTGTCATTTGTGGATCTCTGACAATCGTTACGGGTCGTCAGAAGCCCGAAAGTCTGACAACCACCGGGGTATCGTATTATCCAGTTACTCGGTTGTGGAGGTCAGATAGGCAGTCGCTCCATGCAAAATACTGGTATTCAGCTGCATCCGGTAAGACTGGAAACCGACCCTAATAAAGTTGGGAAAAGGCTAGGTAGATTTAGCAACTTAGTCAATGTGAGGCGTGAGCTTGGTGACTTCCACACATTTTTTATGGTTTGATACCGCTACTCTCATTTCTTGCTCCACATGAATCGCTGAGCGATATTTGCTCTTTATTACAGCCACAGCTGAAAATCCGGCTTCACATAAATAAGATGTTGCAAAGGGAATGAGAATTCTCAGAGCTTTTATTTTGTACCCGCGAATACCTAAGTTTTGTTTCCGGAGAACGGTAAACAGGATCGCCTTCCGACGCCCCTCTTTACTCTCTACGGCGCACCAGGGGCGCGGGCGGCGGCGCACTGTTTGGGAACCCCTGCGTCACGCAATTACCCCGCTGGTCATATTTTTTACAAAAAGGACAATGTGTGTACAATAATAATATGTTAATGTACCTGTAATGTAAAGCTTTTTCTCTTTATTCTTACAAATTACACCATGACACTTAAATTCTACGTTTTTTAAGGTCGCTCTCGGATTATTTTCTAACAACGATAAGTAGGTAGCTATCTACACTATCTACCTATGTCAGTGCGAAATATTTCCTACTTCTTTGTTCTATATTACTTACGGTAGTACAGTCGCCGTCAGATATATTGTAGCAGACAAGGTAACCAAATACTTCTGAACAATTTAAAATGTCAATAATGTTCCATACACTACAAGTTACCATTAATATCTGAGCAGATGCTTGTCAATAATTTCTATACCAGCACGCGTAGCATGACCACCGTAGAAAGAGGTTTTGTCGACGGAAGAATAGACAAAATGACAGATAAATAATTACAATCTGTCATTTTGTCTTTCTTCCGACGACAAAACCCGTTTCTACGGTGGTCATGCTACACGTGCTACACACAACTAACCAAAAATATCTGAACACTTAACAACGTCAAGTGTGTCTACGCAGATGTGGTGGATATCTGAGCAGTTGAGGAAAAAATTCAATAGGGAGTGCTTCCAACTTCACTATAAATACAATTTAAATCGGAAATCTTTTGCTAATTTTTATTCCCTTTTCATCGTATTTATACCACAGATAGTTGGTGTTTGTTTTTGGTTAGTCCTTTATATCACGCAGTAACGAATTAGGTAAGCTCATTGTTTATCTGCGTAGATATACACTTGACGTTGTAAGTGTTCAGATATTTTTGGTTAGTTGTGTGTATAGAAATTTTTGCTAGCAGTGCTCAGATATTAATGAAGTAATGAATGTTCAGATATTAATGGTAACTTGTAGTGTATGGAACTTATTGACATTTGAAATTGTTCAGAAGTATTTGGTCACCTTGCACCTTGTCTGCTACAATATATCTGACGACGACTGTACATAGGTAGGTACCTACCTTACTGTGAGATATTGCGATCTAGCGTAGGTACGCTAGATCGCACAGTAAGGCTGTTATTAGTTATTATACCATGACTAATGTTAGAGTTTAAGGTTGGACACTAAAAGAAAGACCGTTCTAAGGATTGCAATAATATGTTTATTATCCTTTTCTTTATATATAGGAAGGTGTGTTTTAATAGTATTATGTGAGACGTGTGATCCTGCACAAGGCTAAAAGTATAGTATAGTCACTATGAGAAACTAAGGATTTCATCAAGTGGTTAAGGGCGGGCTCCGATAGTAAAAAGTAATATTTATGAGTTAGAAAGAGAAAGACTATAGTGTTGAAGTAGGATCGATTTGTTTTTGCTAAACTCCAACACGCCCCCTCAAAAATAAATCCCTTTCTTTTTAATTACGATATAATAATATCAAACATTTGGATACAATTACAAAATCACACACACCTTCCTTTCTCTGGGGATACAATCATCATGGTCCAACATTCGTTGCGCAGGATTAGGGAAACCCAGAAAAACCTAATCAGACCATCATCATTTAATTCATCCATTATATCTGGATACTATTAATGTTATTCATCTACTTATTATAACCAAGCTCTTATAATTATCATATCCTTATCATTCATTTATCCACGTTGTATACAATTACAACGTCACCCCGAGTTTCGTTCTCATCTCGGTGAAACGCACTGCGGGTAATGATTGTGTCAGGATATCAGCCAGCTGGTTATCTGTAGAAACAAAAACCATTTTAATCACATTTTTCTCAACCTGTTCTCTAGAAAAATTATATAAAATATCAATGTGTTTAGATCTTTTGTGACTAGTAAGATTGTTCGGGATGCTTATGCATCCATTATTATCCTCATAAATACAAATAGAATCTGGAATCGCAAAGCCAATACTTGTTATTAATTAATTTAACCACAAAGTTTCTTTTACTGCTTCATATAGAGCCATGTACTCTGCTTCAGTGGATGAAGTTGCCACTGTTTGCTGCCTCTTTGTTTGCCAGCATATTGTGCATTGATCAAATAATTTAAACAAATAACCCGTAGTACTTTTTCTACCTAATATATTAATTACTACCTCAGTCAATATTAACAAAAGCCACTTAGAATATTTTTGTAATCATTTCGTGTAAAAGTTGACTTCAGATTTATGGTTCCCTTAAAATAATGCAAGACCTTTTTAAGTGTGACCATAATGAATGGTTGTTTTTGCTTGCATTTCGACTTAAGATGTTAACAGAAAAACTTAAGTCAGGTCGAGTGACCCATTATGATTTCTACATTTCTACAAGGGGCACTTGTTATTTCACAAGAATTTAATGCTTTGGAATCTAGTTTACTTTTAAGCGGTGTAGTGACAGATTTACAGTCACTCATGTTAAACTTCTCAAGATCCAAAGTAACAACTATGTTTTCTGACTTGGTTATTTTGATTTCCAGAAAACACTTGTGTTCATTACGTAAGTTTTAAAACTATTCATAGCATTTATATCTGCGGTTGAAATCACAAGATCGTCCACATAAAGTAAAACATAAATATTCTTTAAAATATGGCCAGCGTTCAAAATGTAGTTGCACCGGACCGCCGATGAGAATTAAAAACCCCCTTTTATCAAAGCTTGCTTAATTTAATCCATATAATGACTTATTTAATTTGCAAACCTTTCATTATAATCAATCAGATATTTCTGACTAAAACCAAAAGCCACTAATCTCGCTTTATATACTTCAAGGGTTTTCCAAACCTTAACTGTAAATTAAAGTTACAATCGATAATAGTTTTACTATCTGGTTTTGGTACTAGACACCAGGTAGCTATCATTTCCAATAAGGGAATTTGTTGGGAATCGAACCCAACACCTTGTGCGTGGTCTGCATGAGCAGGCTGCGTGATCAACGCGTCATCGACACGCTGAGGCGCGGCGCGGCGACGACGCGGCTCGGCCCGATGACTACGCGCTTCCACAGACTCCACCGCGATGGACGATTCTCCTTTCTCAACTTAATATTTAATTTCTGTATCTGATTGAGGAATTTAAAATATTATAGATTCAGCACACATCAAGTAGTTATCATTAATACTGTCCTCGTCATTCTCATTATAAGAAACTGTAAACATGTTTTAGATCCTAACTTCTTCATCTCAAATGTGTGATGTTTCATTGTCTTGAGATAAATTTAACTCATTTTCATTGTGATATGAATACCAGTTCAAGCGCTCCCCTGTATCATATACAGATTTATTAGCAGGTATTATTTCCGTTAGTTTACTTTTTACTTATGCAATCTGATTTATTCTTATCAGATTTCCACCTCTTTTCAAAAAGGGTGTACTTACATAGTCAGAATTATCAACAGAATTATTACTATTTCTAGCCATTTATAATCCGTTCGGGCGCAAGTTTCACTGGCCCATTTAATGGAAATTAATCTCATCCATTACCTCATGTCTGACTCCCACTAACTGTTTCCGTTTGTTTACTTATATAATCTGATTTAATTTTATCAGATCCACACCTCTTTACAAAAGGGTGTATCAAGTCCAGAGTTGTCAACAGAGTTATGCTACGTCTAGCCATAATCCGTTCAGGCTCAGGTTTCACATTCACTGGCCAATACGATAAGAAATAAATTTCATCCATTACCACATCTCTGACTCCCATCTACCACAACCCACACCTTATAACCATTTGGTTCATTACCAACGAAAATTCCCTTTGACGATTTTTGTCAAATTTCGTTTTACTACTTTTATTAACAAAGTAAACAGTAGAACCAAAAACTTTTAAATACTTCAGTTGTGGCCTAGTATTATGCCATAACTCTTAAGGTGTGTTATTAAACCTCAGTGCTTTCGTAGGACTGATATTTATTAAATGAGTAGCAGTTTACACAGCCTCATCCCAGAACGATTGATGTACATAGTTTAGATCCTTTAACTATTATTCGACTCCGTTCTGTTATTAAATGAGTAGCAGTTTACACAGCCTCATCCCAGAACGATTGATCTACATAGTTTAGATCCTTTAACCATTATACGACTCCGTTCTGTTATTGTTCATATCATACCTTCGGCAATACCATTCAAAGCCGGAGTATGTTGCACTGTTATGTGGTAGCTAATACCTATCAGCGCACAGAACTTTTTAATTTCATTGGATACAAATTCCCCTCCATTATCACAACATAAGTTAACAATTCTCAGACAAAACGAACTTCGCTTTTTGCGACATAATCCCGAAACGTAATAAAAACATCTGATTTACGAGCTAACAAGTAGGTCGCACAATGATGAGTGAATCTATATGACGAAGGACTTAGGACCATGACATCTGTGTGCACTTTAAATAGAGATCGTTTCAATTTTTTTTTTTTTTTTTTTTTATTTGTTAAATGGCAAACAAGCTTGTTTTCCAAAATACAAGCTTCACACAATTTATCACTTGGCATAATATTATCAATTTTATCAATATCAGAAAATTGTTTCTTTCTTTTTATTTCCATAAATTTTGATTTGCCAATATGGCCCCACCTTTGATGCCACAATTCATAACTATTATTTACGACTCTATTTAATGAGCACTCGCTATTTAAAGCAGAAAGTTAAGCCAATAAGATTGTTCAAAAACTCACCCTTTATTACCGGCTTACCATCATGATTGTACACAACAACATTCCGTCATTCCCGTCTGATGCATTTTCCTTACCGATAGTAGGTCGTACAACCTTTTGCTATATCACCTAGGATATAGGAACAAAAAGTACATCCTGTAGTATGCCTGGTACGCCCATCTCACTAGTAACCTGGAGATTACCTTCCTTCGTCGCTTGTATAAATGCGCCATTTTTCGCAACAGAAATATTCATTGGTTTTTCTAACTCAGTGAAGTTTAGAGCCAAATTTTCTCGATTTATCAAATGATCTGATGCTCCAGAATCCAAAACAAAAGTAATATCGTCTTGCCCGTCATTACTGTCAATTGTATCGCTGCCCATCATAAAAGCAAATCCAGATGTTCCATTACCATGTGGTTTCGAGCTCACCAACTGAACCGTTTTATTGTTGATTTTTGGTTTTTAATAGCTCTTTTGTAAGAAAAACAATGCTTTTTCAAATGACCCTTTTGCCGTTTTCACAAAGCTAATGTTATATTGTCTTCAGTCAATATATCGATTGCGGTGACGATGCTGCTACAGCTGTTCGGTATACATGCAGCCATAAGTTCGGTGACAAGGAGCTTCATCGTCGATACCGATTACTTCCAGCTCACTTAATAGATTGCGAATTCTGAATTTCCACACACTATACTTATCTTCATCAAATTGTCTAATGTTCCTTTTAGATCTTAAATCCATTTTTAAGCACTCTCACTAAAATAACTTTTTATTTATATTGGTAAATGCACAGAAAGTTTTTTATTATTTAGTGTCCTTTAATTTCACTTTATATTATTTATTCTCACTTTGGCTTAGCGCTCTGGGTCCCATAACCTGTTAGAGTTTAAGGTTGGACACTAAAAGAAAGACCGTTCTAAGGATTGCAATAATATGTTTATTATCCTTTTCTTTATATATAGGAAGGTGTGTTTTAATAGTATTATGTGAGACGTGTGATCCTGCACAAGGCTAAAAGTATAGTATAGTCACTATGAGAAACTAAGGATTTCATCAAGTGGTTAAGGGCGGGCTCCGATAGTAAAAAGTAATATTTATGAGTTAGAAAGAGAAAGACTATAGTGTTGAAGTAGGATCGATTTGTTTTTGCTAAACTCCAACAACTAACCCACTGTTTACCTCGGCATCGTGACCCTCCGACGTTTATTGTTTTTAATTTATAAGGGAATCAAACATGTTCATAGGTATTTCTCTATTGCGCATTGTTTTCATAAGTATCGAAATGTAGATAGATACGGAAATTATTCATATATTATGCGTTGTTTCTTATGTAAGCGCAGGTTTTTATCGCGGTCGTGCTTATTCTTAATGGGTCTTTGAAATCGTTTGGGTAATAATCACGCGCTAGGCTAATGATAACTGCTGTTTTATTTTTTATTTAAAAAAAATCATGGAATGCAACCAGTGCGTGCCCAATTAAAATTTATGAAACACTAGCTGACCCTGCAAACGTTGTTTTGCCTTATAAATGCTTGGGGTGCACCATCTTTATCATTTATTACCTACCCTACCTACCCTACCTACCCTGCCTACCCTACCTACCCTACCTACCCTACCTACCCTACCTACCCTACCTACCCTACCTACCCTACCTACCCTACCTACCCTACCTACCCTAAAACCTTGTCCTAAAAATAACGAACATTTTAAAAAAAGAATTGGCCAAATTGGTCTAGGCGTTGTTGAGTTATGCGCTTACCAACATATTTTGCGATTCATTTTTTATATTATAGATTATTACAGCTTTGTCTAATCTAAACATTACAGCATAAAATGCTTTCAATTGATTGGAATAGATACCTTATCAATTATTGATGTCAAAAGACAGATTTGATATCAATAACCAAGTGCATTATTTTTGCCTGTTGCATCTGTTGACACTACACAATGAAATCGATGCGGCAAATTCAATGATTCAGAACGGGGCTGTTACCGATCGGAACGAAACTAAAAATTATTACTTAGGTACCGTTAAATATAATTTTGAAGCGGTCATGGGTGACCGCTCCCTCCCGCGTGGGTAGTCAGATGATACTCAGCCAATTTGACAAGAGGGGGCATTCTACAGCGGTCAAAACAATTAAGTAAGTATAGATTAATGCTCATAATCCAATAAATTAATATCCTGTTTCAAGACACACAGAAGTCACTTTTTAACCGACTTCCAAAAAGGAGGAGGTTCTGTGTTCGTCGCGTAAGTTTGTTTTATTTTTATGTAGGTATGTCCACTGATTTCTCCGTCAATTGTGGGCCGATTTTGATTTTTTTTTTTTTTATGGCATGCTTTCGAGGTGGTCCCATATAAATTTTATTTGCTTGGATAGTTTTTGAGTTAGCTTCAATAATATGTAGGCGTATTTTTTCCCACTTTGTGGATGATAATGTTAAGTTCCTGTCACTGGTATTTACATAGCAGGTAGGTAGTGGTAGGTATTCGAATTTGTGTGGGGTAGGTACCACAGCAAAAAATTTAAAAATAAAAACCCTTAAAAAAAACAACTGACTTCAAAAAAAAAACACTACAACGTGAAAAATAACTTTAATTTCGGAAGTCGGTGTCTTTGGTTTTGAATTTTCGTTTTTTTTTTGTAAGTAAAAGGTTTTTATTATAAGGAACAATGATAGACAATGGTGAATATGTGACTGCCCTTCGGTCCTTGAGCCTTTAAGATAAGACCGTTAACATCATAAGCTGATGTTACAGCCACCATGTAGGTACACACGGCTACACATCAAGCTATACATTTCCAGTATAAGCTGACCTCGCATTGTACGGAAATCCTATACAATGCGAGATCAGCATAAACTGGAAATGTACCTATAGTTTGATGTGGTAGCCGTGTGTACTATAATCTGCTCTATGTGCATCATCTCAAAACGGGTTAAAAGGTTGTATGGGTATCAAAACAAAGGCATATTTAATACTTATAAATAAACAAATAGTGGACACGAAATCATTAGGTACCTAGGTATTTTAATGTTCAATGTCTGAGTCTATCACCTATAAATACTACGGTTTTTCATATAAAAAATGTAACCTCATGCACAGTCTGTGCTTCATGTTAAAAAAGGTATAAACATGCGGCAATAGTGAATTCCGTAGGGACCGTTTATGCAAAGGTGATTCCGCCTTCCGTTTTTAGGCAAGACAGGGCCAGCGAGGTTGAACGCACGCTCAAAGATCTCTCATATAGGGGAGAACAAAGGACTGCTAAAATATTAGAAACTAAACTCAAAGACCTTACCTGTTAGATCTAATTTGGTTTGCAATCTGAATATGAACCGTGCTTATGAGCTGTTAGTCATTTTCGCCTTTATTATTAGATGTGTAATGACTAATTTTGAGGTGTCTGAGGTTAGGTAGGTATAGGTTTGCTTGTAAGAGCGCCACTTTCCTATGCAGCCTCCATTTTCTAGTGTGATGAATGAGAGAGGTGGGTGAAATATTTAACTGGGTGGGTAAAGTTTGCGAGCCTACAAGGTTGCGTAAAATTTTGATCGTCAGAAACTTAGCGATTGGACAAATTTGATTCTGTTAGTAATCAGTACTCGGTATCTAGACATTTTCTTCTACATACGTAGATCCAGGGACTGAATTTCAGTATCACGTCATACCGTTAAATAAGGGTTACCGAAATATTTCGATACCGTTCTTTTTTTCAGCAGCGGAATTTTGAGGATGAATATGTAAACCGGTATATTTCGGAAGCAGTACCTTAACCTTTATAAATGTATCGGTGACGGTACTTACCTAAACCTTAATAAATAGGGGTTTTCTTTGACGCACCGCCGCCGCCACTCTGTCGTTCACTTGTTGATTGTAACTAAGTAGGTACTTATTAGTTTTTATTTCCGATCGGAAGGACACGACTGTGTAAGCACTAAGCACCCGCGCCGCGCCGCGCCGTCTGGCATGTTTTTCGGTACCGAAATCGTGTCCTAAAGGTTAAATAACGGTTTAGGTCAACATTTATTTATAAAAGTATCGGTATAACTCAACCTTTATTTTAAACCGGTACCGGTATATTTTTGAGGTATCTTAACATTTAACCGTAACCGCTTTCAGTCCCTGCGTAGATCTGTCTTATAAAGCGGTAAATCTAAAGAATCTTAGCTCTACAGACTCTACACCATAAACAAGCCTTGGGAAAACATCATCGTGAACACAGAGCATATAACATAAATCGATCATAATACTTGTCGGGACAGTCGAACTAGGAACTAACGTCTTCGTATCGATTCGTGCGCCCTACAAGGAAACTTGATCCTCGCGGAACCTTGAGATAAACAAAAAGCAATACTTACTTTTTGTTTTGTTTCATTCGATGATCCTTTAGTAGCTTACGAAACGTGACTACGGGATTATTTTTTAATGGTAGTATAGTAGGTATTGCGTGTAGGTACCTAGATGATATTCTCAAATTAATTATTGTTAAGTATTTGTTTAGAACCATTTACTTAGGTACCTACCTACCAACGAAACAGCCACACAATGGTGCCGATTCCCTTGTTCACAAATTAAACTAAATTTAAGTTCAGTGCATCTTTTTCTTTCTATTTCATTAAGAAAAGGACAGAAGATAAATTTTAGTTTAGTCCTGTCAAATTAATCAGCGCCTGTCCCTACTCCATACAAGTTTAGACGTGATTAAAAACTTGCCTACTAAAATTACGTCAATTTACGTCAAGCGCTGATTAATTTGACAGGACTAAACTAAAATGTATCTTCTGTCCTTTTCTTAATGAAATAGAAAGAAAAAGATGCACTGAACTTAAATTTAGTTTAGTCTGTGAACAAGGGAATCGGCACCAGTACCTATACCCAATTAGGTACTTATCCACTTAGCTCGGTATTAGGTATAAATAACCCATAGGAAGATTAGTAATTGCCTGTACGTTTTTACTATATTTATATATTGATAACTCAACCAAAACTTATTGTATAACCATGAAAATGATAAGTACTTCGCGTTGAAAAGATAAAAATATCCGGTTCATACCTACTGAGCATCTAATTTGACACCATTACTACCGGCCTCGGTGGCGCAGTAGGCAGCGCGTAAGTCTCATAATCTTAAGGTCGTGAGTTCGATCCTCACCCGGGGCATATCTTTTTGTTATTTTTCTATTGCAAATATATTATGTTAGATACTTTATTATATTTCATTGACGTGATGTAGCGTTAAACGGTAAAAATTTAAAAAAAAAATACTTACATTTCAGTATAATTTTTCCTTGTATATTTATCAAGGTACGTAACTACGTAGCGGCATGTTTTTATTAACTTAAAGCTAATAAATGTCGCAAATGACACTGATGTTTTCATATTTATACTTCTCAACATTTAGCAAGCTACATTTTTAGCATATTTTAGGCATACGGCAGTTTTTTTTCCGGGTCTCACAATCTCACTACATTGTAAGCACGAATGCTGAGCGATTGGGTGTTGGGTAATGGGTTCGATTGCCAGGTCAAGCAAAGTGCGAAACTTGTATTTTTTTCACTAGCAGCCCAGTTTCTATTTATATCCGGTTGATTGATGCGAATTGATTTCTATAACCAGGGATTTAAAACATAACTAACGCAAAATGTGGATTACCTACTGTACCTATAGGCACTATATACACCTATACCTTATCCTTGCGAACCTCGGAAGGTTAAACAAAAAAAAAAAAAATGAGACCCTTCTTGGAAGAAACCAATAAAACCCAACAAACGACTTTAACTTTGATCCGTCGAGTCTGGAGGACTCAGACAAGGTCGTTTTGTAAGAATGTTTTATTATTTAACTGACTCTTCTTTCTCTACGCATTTTCCAGGGCTGGCCGCTATGGGAGCGAAACGAGTCAACGGAGCACGAAAGACGGCTGTTGCTGGTAGCGCGGCTGCCCCACGTGAGAACCCTGAACGGTGGCGGAGCGGTGCCTATTGAAGAGAGGGATGCAGCTGAAAGAGCCTTCATACGGTACTATATGGAGAAACCGGAGTCTGACCGGCCTGATAGGTGAGAAATGTTTAATACATGAGCATGAGCAATGGGATATTTTGGCACTCGAATGACGTTTTGTGCAATTGTTTTGTGAAATGTCACTCTTTTTTTTGAATAAATTTGTATTCAAAAAACAAGATGGCGGCATTCGTTCCGAGTTTGGTCACGCGCCAACATAACCTTTTAGCGCTTAGAAAGATGAATAAGGTACCAAAGAAAGGAAAGATTGTGAGAATAATGATATGCTAGAAAGGGGGAAAATACTACGACGATGGCTAATAGAGATAGGAAAGAAGGCACGGCGCGACAAGCACAAATAAATCGGGATGGTAGTTGGCTGATGACGATGAGGATGATTATCAGTTCCCTCTTATATTTTACTGATACGTATTTAAGCTAGTGGCTTCAAAAAACCGCATTTACCTACTTGTTTCTATAATTCTATCTATGGCAATCTATGTTATTCAACCTAAATAAAATGTTGTACAAATTTTCGTCTCCCAAGGAAGGAACACAATTTGAAACTGCACACCACACAAATAAAAGTCTGACATGTTCTGGAAATCCCGATTACTTACGCACCAGTTAATCAAATAATGCAGCACTATATTATCCTTCTAAATTGCAACGTTCGCTCCGAAGGTCTAATCAATAAGGAGCAATGTAGGTGAGGTCTCTGTGCCAACATGCCGACCTAAATGACTTAATTCGCATGCTAATAAGACCACGTAGGTGTGTATAATCATAAAATCTCACTCAATTTGTACCTTGTTTCACTATAACGACGGTTTAATCGTAGCACCTTTGGCAGGTGAATAGTATCAATTTGCAATGTTTTTCCAGATATGGTGTGCCTACAAATAATCATGACTTTTTTACAATACTTGAATGAATAGGTAGGTACTTGCTCGTGAGGTAGGTATTAGTTGCACTTGCATGACGTAAGTCATCAGATTGAATATAAAACAACTCTAAATGATGATTTCCACCAAACGGCTCGCATCGCATCGGATCGGAACGGTTTTTACAATCTTTAAACGATATTAAATCGTGTACACAGTATTTAAAGACTATATTACCAAACCACGCACAGCAGCTTGAGCACGGGCGTCTTCCGCGACACGCGATCGTAGCCAAAAGTATGCTGCGACCAAAGACTACTATTACTATAGACAGGCAGCTCTAACTTTTTTTAAATGGGTATATGCAGCGCCATCTAGTTTTTCGTTAAGGGAATTAATGTATATAAATATATACGTATAGATTGGTAGGTAAGCTAAGCTGTACGGTACGCTGCTGCATAGTAGGTACGTACACACGGCTACACATCAAGCTATACATTTTCAGCTTAAGCCGACCTCGAATTATACGGAAATTCTATACAATGCGAGATTAGCTTATACTGGAAATGTATAGCTTGATATGTAGCCGTGTGTACCTATATGTCAAGTGGCGTGTGGGCAGAATATTATAGGAATAAAACAACCTTTTATTTTGTGTAAATTGAAATAAATTTATTTAAAAAAAAACTCCACGTTTAGTACAAAATTCTGTGTTCTTCTTTTTCTCCCTTTATGTTTTAGGTAGTGTTGATTAGCCTTTTCTTTCATTGGATCATTAACATCCCAAAAGGTTATTTTGCCAGTGAGAACATTATTGACGGCTTTGCACCAATTGTGTATTCACTGTTCACTATTCGCAATTACAGGTCCAAACTCTAAAGAGTGCCTATGCCTTGAGTCCACAGTAACTTCACAAGTTTAGGATGATTACAATCCGGCGTCACACTGCGGAGGATAAACAACTCAACACGAGCGTACGAACGAATTATTGTAGCCACAGCAACACGGAGGACCGGAAGATCAACTCAATGATGATGCACTTCCGAAACAACGAGAACTTTTTTGCAAAAGGAAAATAAACGGGTAGTTACACTCTCACGCAGCCAGCCATTTGCAAATCAAGTGTGCCCATACAAAAACAAAATTTGGCACATTTTGTAAACCAAAATATTACTTCTGCATTATTGTGCTGATACTAAAAACCTCATTGTGCTCGAATTTATATATTCTATAATTAATACAAGAATAATATGTGGTAATATTTTTTTTCCTTGATTTATGTCTTTTCACTAGTAAAGGAAACTCCCAGCATAAGAACAATATATTTCACCATAGCAACACCGCAATTTTGTTCCCTTAACGATTTGATAGATGGCGCTGTTACAAATAAAAAAACGGAATTTTGGTTTTACTCCTAGTTGCCATAGCATGGCTGCGACGCTCGATCGGCTCCGTTCGCCTGTCGTCGTATTCGATCGGATCCTTTCGGCTGTCGTCGCGTGCGGTCAAAGCCGTGACCGGGAAATAAATCATCAATCCAAATTTTTCTTTTCCTCTTCTGTTTTATGATTATTTTCTTCTTCTAATGAATAGCCAACAATACTACGTCAACTTCAACCATTTTCAAAAATTAGAACACGTCAACACGGTAGGAATGAAACTATTTGACTAGGCGCAGAAATGGATACGTTCACAAGCGACGGTACAGAGCCGATCGTATGCGTCGACATCCTGCCGGACACAATCGGCTGCCGCCGCATCCGTTCGTATCCTTTCCAATCTGATGCGATGCGAGCCGTTTGGTGGAAATTAGCCTTAAGACCCCTATATCACAAGGACACCAGTGGCAGCGCAACCATGGTCGCACTGCCAAAAAATGTATGGTTGATTGCGCAACCGATCGGATGCTTGGTGAAATACCATAAAGCTGTGTATATTTCGCTGGCAGCGCGACCATGATTGCGCCACCATGGTGTCCTAGGGAGATATAAGCCTTAGACAGCATTGTTTTGGTCTGTATAATGTGCTTGTGCGATATTGACAAGGGCATGCATGCATTGACATTGATATCCACAAAGAAATTCCCCGGTATAAATTTTGCTAGCTGTAAAGAAATAAGGCAAATAGGTTGATACTGTGCTTAACGTACCTAGCCGTAAATTACTTAAATTAAAATGTGGATGGACAAGTATCGTGCTTATCATAAGCTGACTATTATTGTTTTGCAGATACTGGGAGTTGGTGGGCGTCCACGGCAAACTCGACCCTCTAGTGTCGGTGGACCTGAGGCCCGAGAAGCGGGTGCAGATCACCTTCACGTGCGGAGACAACAGCGAAGTGCGCACCGTCGATGTTTACAGGCTAGTTCTACTTTTTTAAACACTCTGTATAGTAGTAGAGCTAGGTATTATTGTTCCATTGCGAGACAGAGATGAGCTTTACAGGACGAATAGCATTACCCCTTTTTTGTGAAGGAACAATGACTTAACACGACTTGAAAACACGCTCCCGCCCTGTATGGTTTACTTTTAACTATTGAGTGCCTAACCTAATCATAGTACTTAGTTTGTTAATCATTTTTGTATTCATATTATTTCTAGAACTGTATCCGACCTGAAATCGAGGCTAGAGAGGATGGCCGGCTTCCCAGCGTCTAAAATGAGACTCTTCTATGTTGATCAAGAGCTTCGGGACTCCCAGGTAAATACACTAAGTATACTTTATAAGTCAGTTTTTTTTTTTTAAATATCTCTTTTACAAAAAATTACTTGCATGACAAAGGGAATGGATGCAATGCGATGATCACTAGCATTTAAGAAATCACTTTAAGCTACTTTTAACCCCTACAAAATTAATTCAGAGTTCTAAATGAACTGCGCCACCAAGCATGTTGAGTTTGTTTTACCTCACTTTTTGATTTTTACTGCTACACTAACATTGTAAATACGCTTTTTTTTCTTACGATTAACAGTTTACATTATTTCTTAAGCCTTTTCAGGGTCCAGAGGAGATGAAGTACCCTACCAAGCAGCTATACTCGTACAACATCAGATCAGGCGACGAGATCATTATAGACTCGAAGCTGAAGCATTCGATCTCCGTCAACTCGACCGCGTGAGACTACAAACTCACTTCATGTCGGCTGCATTTCAAACACATACCTACTACACTACTACAAGGATCTTTTGGCGCTCGAATTACGTTGGTGGGGTGGCGCTGTTGGTAAACATTTAGTGTAACTGTTTTGGGAAATGTATTGAGAAACCAAGATGACGGCGTTAGTTCCGATTTTGGCCACGCGCCAAAAGATTCTTGTAGACGTATTCCTCCCTCGAGGAACCAAGACTGAGAAACGGCCAGTCTTACTTGAAAAATGTATTCAATAGAACTAACAATATTTTTTCTAGTATAAAAAATATGCCAGTACAATATTTCAAAAGAGGTGCAACTGACATGCAATAATAGTGATCTTTTCGCCTAAAAATGCCATTTCACATTTGTATTTTCGTGCTACTGTTCGTCTTACTAACATTATATCCTTTATATGGTATGAGTTTTATGTTTTGTAAGAAATTGTTTCGGTTTCCCTTGTATTTTAGGAGTAATATTGCAAAGTATTATAATGGTAGGGACTGTCAACGGTTGTCACAAAGCATTTAGTTTTAAGAATTATTGCAAGCTTTAAGCTTGATGAAACTAGTTTTATTTACAGAATTATATTTTTAAATAGCAGGATTACCAACTGAAATTGTAAGAACTTGGAATCATGTTTTATATTTTATTACTTACAAAATTATCAAGTAAATTATTATACATGCTATTTTTACAAGTCAAGATACGGTACCTTCTTTTTTTTTTGCAATAAGCAACTGTGATAGTAAATTTTAGATTATTAAAATCTGAGATTAAACTACTTATTATGTGACATTATTTTTGCATACTATCTGTAGTGGTTCATAAGCAGCATCTATCTTTCAACTATAACTAGGTGTTGTAAAAGTGCTTATTAACATTAAGTGATACCTACTAATTACTGCCATTTCGAATTATGAAGTAAGTATACCTAAAGTGTCTTTTAGGTATAATCATAACATTAATAGGAATTTATGTGAAAAGAAATCGTAAACATCGATTATTTTTGGTTTTATAGTCTTTGGGTACTGCTAGTGCCAAAGAAGTAAATTCAATTTAGAAATGTTTTGGATTCTGCAGCTGCCAAATTTTTAATAGGTGAAACTTTAAGTTTTACATTTGCATGAGCTATTTTTAACACCGACCCTCAGTTAAAAAGTCGTGATAATTTCGTTCGACGCAAAATTACAATGTAGTGACATATTTTTATTTTCCCTTTTATATACCTAGAAAATAGTATGAAAATGAAAAATAAATGGATTAATTGTATGAAAATCTTAGTTTTATTTATTAATATCACAGCATTTTTTTATTAAAATACGTACATTTTTCACTTCAATCAGAGATAAACAACCTTTTACCATAAACAGCTATCATAGCATTTTGAACTTGTTCCGATATACTATCATAAACTTTCAACCAGTCACTTTTTCCAATTTCTTTAGTCATCCTTCTTAGAAAATTCATTAAAACAAATAGTTTTTCTGTATTCTTATTCACTACCATTTCTTGTAAATATGCTACAATCATATCAATATCACATTGCAGAGGGGTCTGTCCACTTTCTAGCCATGCCCTTAACAGCTCCCTTACTTGGTCCCAAGGAAGACCCAACAAGCCTTTGGGCTTCTCTATTCTTGGTGGTACTTCTATATGAACTTCTTTTATCATTGGGTCCTTATATGGCAAGTCTCTTGTTACATTATCTCCCTGAAGAAATTTATTTATTGATTTTGTAGAAGAGGGCTGTTGATTTTTTTTTGGAGGCCTGCCTCTTCTTTTTCTTGGTGGAGATTTCAAAGCAATGATGGGAGATTTATTTCTCTGTGTAATAACTTTAGATTTACTAGTAGTACTGGGTTTCTTCTCAGGTATTTCTAAAACTTTGAAATCACTGTTAATAGTGACTAGTTCTGATTTTATGTGTGACTTATCAGAGGCAGACTTTGACTCCTTTTTAACAGTTTTGTTGCTTGATAAAAACTTATTTATTGCTCCTTTTGAAGGTTTACTTTTGACTGGTTCTAATTTTGTTATTTGAATGCCAATGCCTCTCATTTCTTTAGGATCTATATTTTGCTTCCTGCATATCGAAATGACTTCCTTTGTTATAACTTCAATATCATTTGTAGCATTATTCAATGAAGTTGATTTATTGATGACATTGCAGAAACCATGCCCCATGAATTTTGCTGTTTCGACAGGAGCCTCTTCATCTCTAACCATCAGTTTCAAAGTAATGCATTTCCCTAAAACTTTAAATTGCTGCATTCTTGAGTGAACCTCAGCTGATAATTGTTTCAAAAACTCTAAACATTGATTATTATTTTCAAATCTGATTCCATAGTTTACTTCCGCTGAAACTGATTTCCTTATAGTATGAAAATGTAGAGGGTTTGGGTCACGACCACGACATTGATCAAATAGTTGAGCCCCACTCTTATTTCCTAACTGACTTTTTAAGGTAGCTAATGTCAAACTTTGTAGTGATCCACAAGTGGCATGACCTAATGATTCTAATTTTTGGGCAGTCTGTCTGCCTACACCTGGTAAATCTCTTAGTTTTATTTCAAAGATAAAATCTTCAATAAGGTCTTCAGTGAGGAAGAACTGGCCATCTGGTTTAGCCCGCTTTGTGGCCAATCTAGCTTGTAATCGGTTTCCACCAAATCCAGTAGAACATGGACAGCCAGTTTTACGTTTAATCTCCTCTCTCAGCATGGTTGCAAAAGTTTGAACACTAATATTCATATCAGCCAATAGTTCAGTACAATCTACATACATCTCATCGCATGATACGGCCTCAATATCTAAAGTATATTGGGCTATAGTATTGTATAAAGTGTATGCAACTTCTTTGTAGCCCTCAAAGTCATAGGGTATTGTTTGTAAATCTGGACATAATCTCAAAGCTGCACCCATGAACATACCGTTTCCTACACCTTTAGCTCGGGCTTCATATGAACATGAGGCTATTTCACTCATGGAACCATATTTGTCATCCTCATCAGCAATGTTATCAACTCTGCTCTCAAATATAATTTCATCTTCTGGTTTTCCACTTGCCTTTCCTAGTTTCTTTGCTTGTTTCTGTTTGTATAAGCCGAATTCTATATTCCTATCAACACCAGGTCTCTTTGGCCTACCCTGTCCTCCTCTAGAGTGAGTAACAGCTATGGGTTTACCTCTGAGATCAGGTCTATTGCGTAAACCAACTGATACAAAAAAACAATCCATATCAATGTGCATGATTACTTTATTTTTCTCAAATTTCAACTGGGATAAATGATTGAAATCTTTCATGGTGAAAATAGATTTTTCTAGCTCTGCTCGAGCAGGGAACAAGAAGTTACTATTTTCTCTTAAATCATTTACATGCTGTTTGAAACATGCCCCCAACTGTGAAATGTGATGTAGCCTTGAATTATTGTAAAATTCTGCTATGAAATTTGGATCTGCAGCAGTTTTAGTTACAGAACCCAAGTTTGGTTTTGATGGTTTGGTTTCCAACTTAAGTAAACTATTATCATTTGTTATTTCTGATGCATTGATGTGTAACGAAGATGCTCCTGCATCATTTGAAAGTGGATTGTGTTCTGTTCTGTTCTCATTCTCTGTTTCTGTCACAATCTGTTCTCCTACATTACTGTCATTTGCAAGTAAACATGTATCATACTCATTATTAGAAAACTTGATTGCAGTGTCTGAAGAGTCATTATTTTTAATAACCTGCTTAAAGTTAAGCTGTTTTTGAGTTCTTGAGTTTTTATAGAGCAAGTATTCTCTATAGTCTAGCAAGCGATTAGATGCTATGCTATCAGTAATCCATTCAGGTTTTACAACTTTTACAAGAGACATTCTTTTAACTTTTGTATCAGGTAAATTGGAGGCTATAATAAAATCGTATCTTTTTTGATACGTGTGGTAGATTCCTCCATGCTTCGTCATAAGAACTTTTAATTCATCGGCGGAAGGAATCGTAAATCCATTGACAAAAATACTCACCCCGTTGAAAATATCGGATAGGGTTTCTTCTTTTCCAGCTTTTACACAAAATTGGTCTTCTAATTTTGCAATCTTAGCTTGCATATACCCACCCCAGGCTTCAAAGCCATTGTCAGGAAATTTTTCGTCTCGGCGCCTCATTTTAGGACAATCTTTAATGATCTAAATAAAATAATCTGAATAAAAAACACAAAATGACTTGGAATCATTAGAATTATTTTTTTTCCCTCCAAATATTGTTGTGTTTGCTATGCTACCTATGCTAGGACAATGACGTAAGACGGTGAAAGAATGACATTGATAGCAGATGACAGTGATAACTGCACAAACATTTTTCCATAGCAACACCACCACAGTTAGTGATGTGACTTTAGTAATAAAAAAACCGGTAAAATTATGATTCTCTTGATCATGCCTGATGGTGAAAATATTATATTTCTAACAATTTACATACATAATATTATGCTTTTCAATCATAAACTGTTTACGAATTGGCATAATACAGAAAATTTTCCCAAAAAAAATACCATATTCAAGCATATATAATTTGCTATGTCTGCGCTTTACGTACAGACGCCAGCACTTCAAGCTACTACAATCTGTCAAATTTATTTAATAGATTTTGAACTTTATTGCTGAACATTCAGGTTCAAAGTTGATTGGGAAAATTTGACAGTTTCGGGTAGATTGATGTGCTGGCGTCTGTACAACAATCCTGTACAACCCGAGACCCGAGTTCATTGGAAATATTGAAATGAACCCTGATGAACCTTTTGTAAGGTTACCACTTCATTTTTCATGGTTATTTAACCCTTGAGTTAACTTGTGATAAACTGAAACGACAATCTTTTTTGATTGCTGTAATTTTTAATTAGTGTTTATTATTTTCTTATGAATCTATGGCCATATAATAATGACAAATACTCAATAAAAATAACAGTTAACTCCGGGCTGTCAATCGGGGCGTACCACGGTCGTACGGATTACTTTGCCGCGAAAATGTTGCGGTTCTTTATCATTTTTAACGCCCTTTGCGTGTTTTTTGTGGCCAGTTTGAACATTGTTAATCCCGGACCGGCATTCCCACCCACGAAAGGAGAAGTGTGGCCAAAACCTCAAGAGCAAACAAAAGAAAAGACTTATTTTAAACTCTCACCCTCTGTTTTTAAGTTTACGGTAAGTGACAAAATAAACCCTATAAACCTACCCTAATTAAGCATGGACAGTCTAAATCAAATAGTTTTTTATTTTATTTTAAATAAATAATTTATCCAAGAAGGTACTGCTACTGACACCGTTTTCTTTTGTTGAAAGTATCGATTTTTTATCGCACCCTGGTTGAAGTTCATTGGACTTTTCTCGTACATATACAAAGTTGAATGATTTAATCTTAGGTAACTAATAAATTATATATATACCTAGTTACCCAGAAAAATAACGGTCAAAAGTTAGTTATGTATTTCTTAAAGGCTTGTGCAGACTAGCGCGACACGCGACGCGACACAAAGACACCGCCTGTGGCGCGACGAGCGGTGCCTTTGTGTCGCGTCGCGTGTCGCGCTGGTCTGCACGAGCCTTAAGTCGACAATTATTACGACGAAGTCAGTCTTCGATTAAAAAAGAAATGTTAAGGGTTCCGTAGTTGACTCATTACCTACTTTAGTGTCGTTATTCGTACAATAACTCTATCTACTACCACGTTTAGGTACTTATTGACTTTTCTGTAGCACATACATTCAATTCAATCAATGCTGTTAAAAAAATCATTTTGTCGTACCATTTTCCTACTATTGTTGTTAGTTTTGTATAACTGATCAATAAATTAATTTATTTAAGATGCAATGTTTATAAAGTGATTATCCGTTTGACCCTTCCGATTAGTGCCATAAAAAGATAGGTAGGTACGGGTGTTGTTTTTTTGTTTGGGTAGGTGTGATTTCCTACTCCGCCAGAGATAAATAAGATTTTGTTTCTTACCTAACTAATAAAATAAATTAAAAACAATGTACAGACGCCAGCACATCAAGCTACCCGAAACTGTCAATTTTTCCCAATCAACTTTGAACCTTTATTTTTCAGCGATAAAGTTGAAAATCTATTAAATAAATTTGACAGATTGTAGTAGCTTGATGTGCTGGTGTCTGTACAAGAATTGATTTAATGTTTTCTTTGAGTATTTGCTATCATAAAAATTTTGGGTAAATACCTACCTATTGCAGCTTGCAGCCTATTCGAACTTTTCAGCCTGTAGGTATAGTTACCATTTAATTTTAGAGACTACAGTAAACTAAGTTACAAAAATCACTAACTTATTCAAATGTCATTGGAAAATGAATACATTTTGTACCTATGCTCTCAGCAAAAAGGTCGCGATAGGTTGTGTACCTTTTTAGGGTTCCGTAGTCAACAAGGAACCCTTATAGTTTCGCCATGTCCGTCTGTCTGTGTCTGTCCGCGGCTTAGCTCAGAGATTCTTAGTACTAGAAAGCTGTAATTTGGCTTGGGTATACATATTAATCACGCCGATAAAGTAGTGTTTTTTTTAAGATATCTCCCTGACACGTAAAGTGGTAATGTTCTTTTTTCTCGTCTATGCCTTGGTGTGGGGTGTCGTTGGAAAGGTCGTTCAAAAATATTGTGAGGGTGTCAAAACCATAGAGGAAAGTAATATATAGTCAAAACCATTTTTGGATTCAGGGATCCGTTTGCGAAATATTTTTTAGCTTTAAAGTGCACATTTTTGTAATAGTCGTGTGTGTGTAGACACGTCACATTCAGCATTTTTTTATGTAGACACTATCTCACAATAGGAAAATTACCACTTTGTTGTTTTCTACACTAAGTAATAATATTATAAACAGGTATTTGTGAGTTTGTTTATAGGGGGTAATCTTCAGAACCACAGCATAACTATTTACAACCATTCGGTACGCCACCGTGCCTGATCGAACATCAATCAATGTTATCGAAGGAGTCCGCAAAACGCTGTTCACAAATCCGAAACCCGAAAAGTTTAAACCAAATAGACGACCGCCATTCTTCCGACAGCTATTTGCTGTTGGTGACTAGGGAAATCAGCACCTTAATTGCGTAACCCGCGATCAATCACAATCTGTATCATTTTGAAGGGTATTGCTAATCCATTGCCTCTTAGGTTCGAACAATTTGTCTGCTCAACAACTTAAATAACGCAATGAATGTTGTTGAACTGTCAAAATTAAACAGATTGTGATTGTTACGCAATAAGGTGCTTCGACTCGGGATCCGATTCCAAAAATTCTTAAACTAATGGGAAGCTACAATATTGCCGAGAATCATAGGATATATTATATTAAAACAAGGAATTTCAGCTAGCGAAACTAGTAATTTATAAGTAGGAGCGTAAATTAAGCGTTAATTGTAGCGATTATGATATAATTCTGTAAAATAATATTTATTTATTATGCACCATTTACCTATAACAATCAACCTTGGCTTACAATAGTAAGTACCTATTTAGATAAGGTTAACATACACCACACAATTACAAACAAGGAAAACATTTTACTAACCAATTAAATAAGTATGTTTAAATGCTAATTCAATCGTCATTAACTAACTGCCACACTCAGAGACGTCTAATGGTTACTTAGAGGGCTGCAGTAGCGGATCCAGGGGGGTAAGGGGCTCAAGCCACCCCCAAAAGCATCTGAGTTCTTCCGTGACAGATCTTAAAATGAACTATTATTCTAATTAAACTTTTTAGCAAGCTTTACAGTATCCAAGGTATCGTCATCAAATTATCCTTAACTTTATAAATATTATGTTTCAAGAGTTTGTTTTCTATTGAGGAATTTGCGAAAAGTAATCCGAAGAGGCTTGTTATAGGTACATTTAGCAAAATAAAAATATGTTGTGTGCTTTTTAGTGTTTGCTTTGCTAAAACCTACTCTTAGCCGGGTCAAGCCTTTGCGGGTTTGTCCGAAAGGGTTACCGTGGCCCCTGGCAACATACAAGCAACTGAAGGAACACGGGTGGGTTTTAGTCAGTAAGAGTCTGACACGCCCTCCCGCTCCGCCCAGAGTGGGAGAAGTTATTTGATCACTTCCCACCCAAAAAAAAAAGCCCCTCCCAAACGACAATCCTGTGTGGTGGATACTACTGAAGGGCTCCTTAGTAAAAATTTACAAAGTTCAAGACCCTATATTTCAACAGGAAAAAGGAAGGACATGCGACATATTAAAAAATGCCATAAATCGGTACACTGCCGTGCTAAGGGACACTCACCACATAGCTTGGAGACATTCGAAGAAGGAAGGAAGGAAGCATGTGGAGGCTCATACTGCGGATACCAACCCCGATTTCAAGGGTACGCTGGAGGAACTGAAAATTGACCTGAGAAGACCCTGCGAAGCCTACCCACACCTGGATATGGATGAGGCATGTAGGTGTAATAGTAATTTCCATATTGCTTTGCGACAGATCTCTATTGTCGTCTAAAAGTACAGGGGTGATTTATCGAACTCGGCCAATTTCGTTTAAAAATCGAATGATATTAGTGGCTTTGTGTTTTAATTTTCAGGAAAAACGGCTGGTACAGACGCCAGCACTTCAAGCTACTACAATCTGTCAAATTTATCTAATATATTTTCAACTTTATAGCTGAAGCATAAAGTTCAAAGTTGATTGGGAAAATTTGACAGTTTCGGGTAGCTTGATGTGCTGGCGTCTGTACTACGTTAGTTATTGTTTTTCGCCGCGCATCGCTTGTTCGAGTTTTACCATTCACTCTCAAGCGCAGCGCGTGCGGCAGATGTTGACATGGCTCGATACACATAATTAAAATACCTTTCTGCTTGGTTGCAACATTGATAAGATGGTCATCATTGTACACACTTTTACTGACATTCACGAAATCCAAATGTAGGTAGTACAAGACAAATAAATGAGATACAAAGCTTTGAACACATTAATAAGTATGCTGATATGTTGCACATAAAAGATGTAGACATTATTAAGACAATTTGACATTAGTACCCTAATTGCGCAATACAACAAAATCATAATCTGTTTTGATTTGAAACAGATTGCTAATTCATTGCTTCATAAGTTGGGAAAAAAATCTACTCAGCAACGTAAATAACGCAATGAATGTTGTTGAACTGTCAAAATGAAACAAATTAGGCATAATTGTTTACGCAATTAGGGTACAAGTCCTCTGACCACCAGCCTTACGACTGCAAATGAGATATAAAGATGTAAGAGTCAATAATCACCTATTAAAAGGAGCAGCGACTTTGGTTCAAGAATGAACGTAGATCAAGAACCCGCCCAAAGCCATTCAGCCAAACCTTTTTATCTGTAATCAATTTGATCAACTTAAAATGATATTAACACATTCAGTGCCGGGAGCTCGCTCCTGGAGGGTTCACTCAAGTATAACAGGCAATTATATGGGATGCCGGGAGCCCTCGCGGAGTGCTCATTGTAAATGTAGGTTTTTCTTAGCGAATTCGGCACTATAAACTGTGAAAATAAAATTAGTTGTACTTATATTTTAACAAGATTTCAAAGCTAATGCCACTCCTCGAGGGTTAACTTTAGCGCAAACATAATGCCGATGACTCTCCTGGAGTCAACTTGCAATATGTATGGTGGCATGGCGTATGAGCTCTATGAAAAGTGGGTGGAGTCGACAGTGTCATGTACAGACGCCAGCACATCAAGCTACCCGAAAGTGTCAAATTTTCCCAATCAACTTTGAACCTTAAAATTCAGAGATAAAGTTGAAAATCTATTAAATAAATTTGACAGATTGTAGTAGCTTGAAGTGCTGGCGTCTGTACCTAATAAATAGTCCCGTTTTCTCTCAAAACGGTGAAAGAAAACATCGTGCGGAAACCAGCATGTCCTAGAACCAAATATTCGAAGACGTGCGACATCCACCAACCCGCACTGGGCCCGGCCGGCGCAGCGTGGTGAATTATAGCTCACTCCCTCGGAGAGGAGGCTTGTGTACCAGGCAGTAGGAACATTTATAGGATAATTATTAATGAATAGTATTGATAAAGATCCCATCTAATACAGATAATATTATTTTTCAGACAGCCTTAACGTTTCTGCAGTTTCGGCACTCAGCAGTGAATCGATATGGGGCATTCTGAGGGGTATGGAGACTTTCGTGCAATTGTTCTATTTTTCTAATGGATATAATGTAAGATATTTTGCTTATAAGTACCTAATAAGCAAGCATTTTGTTATTTGAAACTGGGACTAATAACTGCATTCTCTGGCTACAGGACGTGCTCGTCAATACGACGCAAATCGTGGACTTCCCGAGATATACGTATCGTGGACTTCTTATCGACACATCGCGACATTACATCACCGTGGCCAACATCCTCAAAACATTGGACGCCATGGAAATGAACAAGATGAACGTTCTACACTGGCACATAGTGGATGACCAGAGCTTCCCTTATCAGAGCGAGAAATTCCCGCAGTTAAGGTAGGTATTTATTTAAAATTTGATTGTCGTAAAAGCAGTTTTTTTTGGTTTGTTTTTTGTTTCAAGGCATCTTAAAAACTTATTGAACTGAGTTGTATCAACAATATCTCAATTATTAAGCGCCGTTTGGCGAGCATTTGCTCGTGATTTTGATTGTCAACTGTTTCACTATTGACGAAAATATTGAGTACCTACCTAATAACCCACTTCTTCATAACGTGTCCACATTGCATGGTTTTTATTTATCACAAAACTGTTTGCAGTGAACAAGGCGCATATGATCCCTCAATGATCTACACAAAGACGAATATTAACAAGATTGTTACGTATGCGAGAGATAGGGGAGTCAGAGTTCTTCCAGAATTCGATGTTCCAGGTAAATCCGACCAAAATAAAGACTTATTACGTACTGATTAATATCATCAATAGACATTGTGGAAGTACCACATGCATCAATGCCACATTATTTAGCTAATTTTGGCCTCTGGTCATGTGAAGAGTCGACCAACCGCTTGGCGATGTCCCGGAATACTCGATGAGCACTCGGACCCCACTGCCCTAGTGTTTCAACCCCAAACGGCTCAAAAATATAGTTGCCAGTAAGGTTGTTGTTGCATCAATGCCTGAAATACATCCTGATTAAACTTTGCCGAATAAGTATTTGAAATCTTGGCGATTTCAAAACTTTATTCGTCAAAGTGCACTGAGAAAGCGTAGTGGTACACATCAAGCTATACATTTCCAGTTTCTGCTGATCTCGCATTGTATAGGATTTCCGTACAATGCGAGGTCAGCTTGATGTGTAGCCGTGTGTACCTAATCAAAGCTTGTTTCTTTTGTTTGAAAAGAGAGCCGCAGTGGGATAGTTAGGTACAGACAGGCCGATTTTTTAACCGGTGTCCCAACATCGTCCGTTGTAGTAAAGTCAAATAATAACAGCATTCTTATCAGTAAACTCTTGAGATAGTGTCTATTGTCCTCTCAAGTTGACCTTAGATAAACAATAATACATTTACCGATAGAAGGAAAGTGTCGAGTGACACGATTGTATTATTAACTTGCGTGTAGCTGTGCTGAGCTCACGCAACGCGTCTTACGTCCAACCAGTAATTAATAGGATTCGCCCATCAAGGAGCGCTGTCCCAAATTAGACGCATTATTAATTTATTATACGTAAAACAAAAGGGATTCTAATAAAACACGTATACAAAAAAATACATAAGTAATTAACATAGATATAAGAAAGAAGGAGATATGCCCGGTAGTTGAAAATGTATCGAAACCCAATGTCTCCACTTTGTCCCCACTACCTTGCCACTAGTCGTCACAACTACACATGCAGAAATAGATATGAGGCTGCGCTCACTCTTGCAATTCATAAATCAGAACGTACTACACAATCAATTATAAACCTTATCCCATCAAACATAGCGTGCATTTACCATGCACCGTACAACTCACTCACACGAAAACATCATTTCTATCGTTGTGCTGTACAGAAACAATTTATTTTACACATACGCTAGTGATTGACCAAATCGGAAAGGTATCGATTCTTCCATTTAATATTATCGACGGTGAAGTATCAATATCTAATAACTAACATTTTGGCGGTTTTCACTTACTAATTATTAGGGCTTATTTTAATTTTTTGAATTGTTCTTTGTTTTCTCTTTTTATTACGGACGCTTCTAACGTGCACGTCTTTCTACATTGTTCTCACATGTATAATTTCAACATGAATGATGTAACCAATATTTTGTAACAATTTTTTATTTAAAAGAGTGTCCGTGGAGTTTCTTGCCCGTTCTTCTCCATAGGTACCTACTACGCTTTGAAATGGGCAACTAGCTTCATACCTATTTCTGACTGACCGATTCCTTGACAATTCAAAAGTGCCTGTAAATGGTTTAATTGAAATAAATGCTTTGAGTTTGAGTTTAATGTTTACTTACTTCAAATGATCAAAAACTATGGAAATTAAACGTTTTTTTCTCCTCCTGTAAAACCATGTTTTTGTAGTTATTAGATATTGATACTTCACCGTCGTTATACTTTAAAAAATTTGGTGTCCTGAAAATAAAATAAATAAAAACGATAAGTCCAGAAAATATTATAATAAAAATAAATAATAAGCAAAAAATTCAAACAATTAAAAAATCCAGTTACGTTGGTTTAACCTATCACAGTTTATTGAAACAGTAGGTATTGTTGAACCCTGCTATGATGTTTACTCACTGTCCTGTAAAGTGCAGCACTTGACCAGACGCTTTAATATTACTGGAGTGGCATTTTTTGTCAAATAGTGTAATCTTAAATTAATATATTTTTCCATGACTGCTTTAATTAGAAATATTATGTGATTATTCATCGGAGACTGCTCAAATTGGTGAAACTTAATATTATCAAAGAGATCTAATCCTATAATTCAAACCCAAAACACTCTACCTAAAATTTTATTAACTTACTTTACGACCGTTGGTTACGCATTTCTCTACCACGCTGTAAAATAATCAAAATAAGTAAAACACATTATTTCACATCGATCTTCCACCCGGGTAAAACAGTTGACAAATTGAAGAATAAAGTATAATAGCAATAAATTCATTCGCCAAACGACATTGTTGTCGATAGCCTACGTTAGTGGATCTGCACAACTACATCACTAGCTCGTCGCCAGACACAGCGGCCGTACTGCGCGATGCATCCGCAGTCCACAGTATCGTTTTGTGATTTTTACATTGCTTGTTGAGTCACTGAGCGACATATTTAGGTAGTGGTTAACGAGCAATGTATGTAGTGCAAAAATAGTACAGTCGCTGTGATATTTGGAAACAAAAATAACGTAGTAAAAGCAAGAAATATTTTACGATTTGTTGTTTTTCATTATTTTAAAGACAAATATAGTAAAATACTTGTACTTACATATGGTAAGTGATTCCATGATTCACAAAGTTTTTGTTTTGACTTTGGTTTTTACAAGAAACCACTGAACAACACGGCATTCTTATAAATTGTCCCGATCACAGCCGAAAGCACACTAGTTCGCGGAGACGGCCATTTTCGTATGCAATGAGCACTTTGATCATTACGCGCGGACACAGACACGCCCCCATGCCACTTCTCCTGTTGTTTATATTTCTATTTAAACTATCTTTAAAATTGTGAAGGCTTGAGAAAAATACGCTGAGTTTTTTATACGCGTTAGACATAACTTTACAAATTAATGACACTATGTAATTTGAACATAATCTAAAATATTCACAGATCAAGTTATTAAAATGCTCTAATTTAACTTATATTTTTTCCAAATCATTAACATTAGTCTTTTAGCCGTGATCTTCAGTATAAAATCATTAAAGTCGCTTAGTGTCGCCTTAAATGTTCAGTAAGTAATGTAGGTAATAATGTGTTTTTATTTGTGAAAGAAAGAAAGAAAGAAAAAGTATTTATTGAGACTCGCACAGGAAATCACAAATTAAATTAAAATACACTCGTTAAAACAAAAAAAAATATTAATAATATTAATTTGATTATTATTAATATTAATTTGTGCAGTTGTGCATGTCATTCTTAGGTAGATAATATAAAAATGTTTATTACTAGCTGCACGTAGGTACACACGGCTACATATCAAGCTATACATTTCCAGTATAAGCTACCTCGCATTGTATGGAAATCCTATACAATGCGAGATCAGCATAAACTGGAAATGTATAGCTTGATGTGTAGCCGTGTGTACTAAAGAATTAATTATCTACTACATATTATTAAATAATCTTATTTGGTTGGTGGTAGGGCTTGTCCTAAGTCCGCCCTGGTTAGCTACCACCATCTTATCTAAGTATGTCGCCATAGCAACAATATTAACGGTAGCCAGGTAACAGGTAAGATAGCCAGTTCCTCTGTGGTTAAGAATTCTGGGTGAAGCTTGCTTCCTCCTTCGGCCTGATCATCACTTACCATCAGGTGAGATGCAGGCCAAGGAATTACCCGATGCGGAAAAAAAAGACCAACATCGTAGAAAATTATTAGGTACACACGGCTACACATCAAACTACACATTTCCAGTATGCAGCTGACCTCTTATTGTACGGAAATCCTATACAATGTGAGATCAGCAACAACTGGAAATGTATAGCTTGATGTGTAGCCATGTGTACACCTGGATCTTAAAAAAATACAATAAAATATTTTATTTTTCAGGACACACAAGATCTTGGGGCGTTGCATACCCAGGGATCCTGACAAAATGCTATCAGTACGGCCAAATTGTAGGCTTGGGACCGATGGACCCGACACTCAACGTTACGTACAAACTGATCGGCGATTTGTTCCGTGAAGTCCAGGAGCGGTTCCCTGATAAATATTTCCACCTCGGAGGTGACGAAGTCGCTTTGGACTGCTGGTGAGTTTCTATCGATTAAATACATTACTTTTTAGGGTTCCGTACCTAAAGGGCGCCAAACGGAACCCTGTTACTATGCCTCCACTGTCCGTCTGTCTGTCAGCGGGCTGTATCTCATAACATAAACCGTAAAAGTTAGACAGTTGAAATTTTCACAGATTGTGTATTTCTATTGCCGAATTATTATTATTACGAAGTGGTAGATATTCTTAACTGTAGAAGACGTCTGGTTCGCACGAGACTAGTTGGTATCACTTTTGATGGGACCCCTTCTTTTCGCATAATATTCTTTATCCTAATAGACTTTGGCATAATTTGTTTTGCCATAATAATACTTTGGCATATCTTTTTTGGCATTCAGTTTAATTTGGCATAATTATCTTGAAGACTAATTTGTTTTAGCATAAACTTAATTCGCATAACGTTAATAGGCCTAATGACTATTAGCATAATAATATTTAGGCATACAATTAATAGAAATAAGGGAAACAAATTTGAGTTATTTTTACGTATTTATTTTGGATTTTCATGCAAATGATTTAAAAAAGCCGTCTGCGACGATTAGCACGCATGGGGCCACTGGAGGCCCGCAGCGCCGGAGCCGTGACAGAAACCATGCCTGCTGCATATTGCATGCTTGCTTGCGTGTTATATTAGGTCTTAAAATTTTATGCAAATGGATAGGGAACCCTTTTGATCCATGAAGTATAACATAAAAAAAACAAAACATAAACCCATGGCTTCTGCAGTGGGTTTTCCTGATGCTGCGAATCATTCCCCAAAACCAGTATTTTAAGTCTTATGTGTAATAGTGTTACTATCATAACTGAAATAATCCAATACCGTTTATTACTGTTTCCAGGGCATCAAACCCTGAGATTCTAGAATTCATGACTGAGCACGATATGAGTAGCACCAGCGAACTGCACGCGTACTTCATAACAAATGTCCTTCCGCTCTTGGGACAGAAATCCAAGCCCATAGTCTGGCAGGTATGTTACCCCAAACATTTTAACAAACTCAATTTTTTTAGTGTAATATTCCTCTCGCTTTCTTGCAATCTGTGGGAGTGATTTCGTGAAAAGCGACGGAAGCGTGTAACAGGAAGCCGGGGAAGCGTGCACTATTTGATTTGACCAAAGAGCGCGCGCGGTGCTAGAGTTGGCCGTTAGAAACGATCTTGACGAGGCCCCGCCCCTTTAATGTTGCTTATTACCAAGGTGAGATGTCAGATGTTACACATCTCTTGTGTTGTACTGTAATCCCAATGATTTTTGAGGTTGACAGCGCGTCTTTTTCTTTCATATACCTACTCAGATAGTTAATTGATTCAGGCGTGACCTTGCGGAAATCCATTATAAAATACAATAGACGTTGATATATTTAGTAACTTGTTCCGTTCAGCTATTTCTAAAGAGCCATATAAAACCCTGTAAGAAATCGACACGTGTTTCACCTCTCAGAGAGGCATCCTCAGGATGACGATTGACTTGTCGCGAACTCGAACACGGCGTATTGCCACACCGAGCGTTGAACGCAGAGTGAAAACACTCACTCTGCGATTCACACGATTAAATTTGAACACGTGTCGATTTCTTTCATGGTTTTTTATAGCTCTTTAGAAATAGCTAAACGGAACAGGTTCCCAAATATATCTACGTCTATTGTATTCCATATATCTCTATTATCCGATATCTCGATATTTCATTTCCTTCTTAGCCTTAAGTACAATCAATCCGTCTTTTATTTGGCACACTTCTTTTTATAACCATTAGCATTAAATTTTTCTCCTTCCATTAAAACAAGAATCAAATTCTCTCCGAAATGTTTCAGGAAGTTTTCGATGAAGGAGTAAAACTTCCTAGCGACGCAATCGTGCAAGTTTGGAAAACCGTCGGAGCTGAGGATATGGTTCGAGTAAGTACCTATTCAGACTAAAAATATAATAGAAGGTAACATTTCCCATAACAGAAGGTATAATTCGCAATCAAAACTCGGAAACCTTTAAAACGACAGCTGCCCGGCGCCCCGGGCGAGATTTCTGTGGCGCCCCTCACTACTCTTGGACAGTAGAGAGGCGAAATTATTTGCTTTTGTTCTAGATTGAGGAATAGGAAAATGCTTAAAATGCAGGATGCTAAAGCAAGCTCAAAAATTTCAGCACGCCGCCACAGAAAACTTAGGATTTCTTATAAGTATGCAGAAAAGTTTGAGATTTCAGACTTCAGAGAACGCAGGGTGCAAGAGCGAGCTCAAACATTTTTAGCACCCCGCTGCGTCTTTTCTTTGGCCCATTCATATAAAAACAGTACCCTAAACTTTGTCGACTTGTACAGAAAAGGTAGGAGAAAAAAATAACTCTGTCTTTGCTTTCCCGCAGTCGGGTAAAAAGAGTTGAATAACAATAAAGATAGAGAAATAAAAGGCCGGTGGTTCGCGTTGGGCGCCCCTTCATGTCTGGCGCCTTGGGCGTGGGCCTTGGGGTGTCCATGCGTGCTCTACCCTGACGCCGGTACTGAGTGACGGGAGGACTTCATATCCGGCGCCCTGGGCAGTCGCCCAACCGTGTCCTACTCTAACGCCCCTACTGGCCCCACCATCTTTTATAATTCTCTATATCTTACAAGTAACAGTCTATGCACACAAACGAACATCATCATATTATAATGCAACAAAAACATCGGTAATAGAACACCGGCAGTCATTTGTAAACACAGCATCACCACCACCACACGTTTTGTTTATAGACTAAGTCGTATTGATTGCCCAGGTCCTGATTGCTGGTTACAAAGTTATTTACTCCGCACCCTGGTTGTTAGACAATCTCCACACGGGCGAAGACTGGAGTCATTTCTACACGTTTGATCCCCGGCATTTGTTAGGACATGATTATTTTAACCTAGACGATGTTTTGGGAGGTGAAGCTTCCATGTGGAGTCAAATGGTCGATGACACAAACTTAATTTCCCGGTAAGTGGTCCTCATTTGTTCTAAGATGGTATCCTCTACGCATGATGTTTGCGATGCCCGACATGTTTTCGTTACGATGTCCTTTTTCCAAGTAACAAGGATATCGTAACGTTAAGAAAACATGACCGCTACTTATGTGCAGTTCAAGCTTTTTAGCTATAAACGTATATAAAATGAGCACGCGTAAGACATTCGCTGGACAGCGTTCTGGCACCATTTCCTTCAGTCAGCTATTAAAATGTTTTAATTGATTTTAGGGTATGGCCACGTGCTAGTGTTGTAGCCGAAGTACTATGGAGCGCCCCCGAACCTGCGTACAGGATGAGTAAAGTCCGCGATATCGCCTATCGTCTTGAAGAGCATACATGCCGCATGAAAAAACGCGGCATCCAGGCACAACCACCTAGTGGAGCAGGATTTTGCGTCGGAGCAGTCTAACTTGACAAAAAAAAAAGATCTTACATTGATTTGATAAGAACATAAGCACTGTTTACTATCATGAGATTATTAATTAAATTTAGTATTAAAATGTGTGAGTTACAACGTGTTTCTATGAATTCGTTCCCTTAAATCGGGCATTTTATTTCCATTTTTGGTTGAAAAACTCTCCGGCTTGGTTTCTTCTACATTGCTCTCGACACTAGTTTTTGGGTTCTTGAATTTGTCAATCACTTCTATCTTTATAGCTATGAACATAATTATTTCAACAGGAACTTGCAAGCGTTCTGCGATAGTTAACGTCGACATCTGCGTGCAATTGCCTCAAAACGTGCCAATTTTGACATTGAATTAAGGTTGGAAATATTATTGATGAAAAGTCCTTCAAGTGTGTGTCTTTTCCTTTCTTCCTATTAGTATCCGCACATAAAATAACATGAAAATGAGATTATAACTAACACGATTTTCGTTTTGTTCAATGATACAAAAACCCCATTTTGTTACTACTTAAAAATCATTCATTTCTATGTTCACAGGTTTTGGAGGCCAATCACAAAGTCATCTACTCTGCATCATGGTATTTGGACTATTTAGCTAACGGTGGTGATTGGGACAAGTTCTACACAGTGGATCCCCGTCAGATGATACCGAGACATTACAAAGAGTTGAACCTGAACAACATTCTGGGAGGCGAGGCTTGCATGTGGGGAGAATCAGTCGATGATAGGAATTTGATAAGCAGGTCTGTGAAGCCTAATTCTGTGAGACAGTTTTTAATTAGTCTAGGCAAAGAGCCATCACTGTAGGGGAATGTGTTGCGCCACTAATAATTTTTTTTCAGCTAAAACACTAAGAAGTGGCTGTCATATGTAATTTTGACGTTCAAAAAGTGCTGATTCTCAGCCTAACTTGAATAAATGATGGATGAGGCTACAATTGCCATTTCAATATGATTTTAGAAGAGAATCTCTACTTATGACATTTCAATTGGTTACAGGGTATGGCCTCGTACTAGCGCTGTAGCTGAAAAACTATGGAGTGCCGAACAACCTCGTTTTTACTTCTACAGACATGTTGCGAACGAAGTTAACCGTCGTCTGGAAGAACACGCGTGTCGAATGAACCGACGCGGCGTACACGCACAACCACCCAATGGACCCGGATTTTGTGTCGGAGGAATCTAAATAACATATTATTTGTTACTTAATGTGTACAGCAATTTATGATTAGTTTACTTTCTTAGGAGTTTTAAATTTTAAAATATTTCTTAATTTTATCTGCGTTTTATTTTATGCATAACATAAGCTCACGCCTTCTTCCCATGGGGGTAGGCTGAAACTTGTTTGCCTTTGTTCAATGTAAGATCGATTGTATTCTACTGCACCAACCGGCCCGCGGCGGCAGTCTGTACCCTAATTACATAATATACGATCAATCACAATCTGTTTCGATTTTAAACAGATTGCTAATCCATAGCTACATAAGTTGGAAAAAAAAATCTGCTCAACAACGTAAATAACGCAATGAATGGTAATGGTACTTGTCTTGGCAAATGACCCTTAGGCCTGAAACTGCGTTAGGCGGGCGCCCGCGACGGGCACCCGTCGCGTATATAAGCGCGTGGACACGCGGATGGGCTCCGTGGGAACGCGACGGCCCCCGTCGCGGAGACCGGATTATTTTATTTACGCAGTGTTGCTAATTCTATTTTAACGGTGTGCATGCACAGTCGTGTCGATGGAGAACTTAATATATTAGTACCTACGCGACCGAGATCTGCTCTGGTGGAAATTGACCGAGCTCTGCTCGAGTAAAAATACGGAGAAAACGAATTTTCCCAGATATGAGACATAGAGACCTAAATAGATCAATTTTTTGCTCCAGTAAACCCCTATATTGTAACTTTCATCGAAATCGTTACGAGCCGTTTTCGAGAACGTGATTACAAATAGATATATACATACAAATATTGCTCGTTTAATACTACAGGATTACATTGCAAAACCGCTGGCCACACCGCTGGCGGGCAACGCGCGTGCCCCCGCGCGGGCGTCCGTCGCACAGTATATGTAATCTGTGGTCGCACGGAGGCGGGACACGTGGCGCGAGCACGGGGCCTGCTTCCCCGCGACGGACGCCCGCGCTTGACCCCGCAATGGAGCACTTTTGTATGGAACCGCGCGGGCGTCCGCTCAGGCCTAAATCGATATTTTTTTACTTATTGGAAACTAATGCTCATCTTTGACTAGCTGCATCTTCGCAACCAATAGGCCTAGAGTGCTTGGGTTGAGCTCAAATTGTATCAAATTTAGCTTGCTTCCCAAAAATATAAAACAAAGATGTCTACCAAAAAAATAAAAATAAACTGAAAAGCCAGAATTTCGCAGTTTTTCGAGCACCATGGGACTAGGAGTAGCACAAGGTTGCAAACTTGGGTATAAGTAAACTACGCTCAGGGGACCTCACAACATATGGGTTATTGTTATACTTACGTAACCATTTTAATATAATTTTATATTTTAAAATGTATGAAATAAAATGTAACCAATAACCCTGATATACAGGGTTAAATGGTTATACGTCGGCAATACATTATGTTGATGTAGAAGAGGTCATTTAAAACCAAATAACGCCTTTTGACTCCTAAAAAAATTTCCATAAAAGAATCGTAGCTAAATGCGCGTTTGCGACGGTTGCATTTTTTTGTGCCGATTTGACTACCCATCAGTCAAACTGTCAGTCAAAATTATCCATAGACATATCAAGTAAAATTATCCACCACTAGCTGACCCTGCAAACGTTGTTTTGCCTTATAAATGCTTGGGGTGCACCATCTTTATCATTTATTACCTACCCTACATACCCTACCTACCCTAAAACCTTGTCCTAAAAATAACGAACATTTTAAAAAAGAATTGGCCAAATTGGTCTAGGCGTTGTTGAGTTATGCGCTTATTACCAACACATTTTGCGATTCATTTTTGATAGGAAAATGTCAAAGTCAAAAACGGAGACTGGGAGTGCTGATGTGCCGTGCTCCAAAGAAACCGGTAAAGTGCTACAACGACCTTTCGGGGCATAAATAATATTGACAGGGAGGCGCGGTTGTAGGTAAACTTTTGTTAAATTATTTATAATTGAAAAAAACAAGATGTTGGCGTTACTACCGATCACAAATTACTTAGTCGATTAAAGCTTTTATTGAAATACATGAAAGTCTTTTCATGGTAACCCTAATCTATTTCATAGAGGAAAGTAAATCTATATTTATACGTCAAATTTTCAAAACAAAACGTTTCTTTCCGTACTTCCAAGTTCCACTTTTGTTAAGTTTTGATGTTGAACTTTGTTTGCATTGAAAATGTCCATGATCGAAGAAGAAATCGTAGTTGCACCGTGGGTCGGTCCAACAAGTTGCAAAAAAACGTTATCAGTGATAGTTCTCTCATCCACCGTTGATATCATTGAAAAAATATCAGAAGCACTCATAGAAGTTCACAACAAAGGGAATTTCCGCTGGAAACTAATTGTATTACGATCGTTTCATCTGGAAGAAGTCGTGAAACAGTCTGATCTGACCGGAAAGATCGGTATCGACTTCGTTATTTTGGCTATCGACACGAGTAGATTATTCTGTTTGGAATGGGCGAAGAAAGTGTTAATGCAAGTGCATTCTGATTTAAAACTTCGTCGTGTGGTGCTAGTGAATGCTAGTGGACTACCTGTGAACGCTATGGCGATCAGTGCTAGTGATCTGATAAACTTCCAAAATGAAATGAACCTAGACATTATAACTGCCAATGTTTTTGATGCAGACAATGCAACTTTTTTGGCTCGCAGGTTACTCAAATACGTTCAAGTGTCTGTTGGTGTTAAGACTGGAATCCCCAATCTAAATGTATGATTCCATTAAATTATATAATTTTAAGAATGTTTTGAGCTAGCCTGAACAACCAATTTTAAATCTTGTTGTTTTTAAACAGCTTTAACTATGGGACCAATAAGACCAATCACATCTAATACTTAATAAAAAATTACTGCTCCATACGTTTTGTCGGTATAATTAATTGAACAAAAATGTACTGAACAGCAGATTTTTTTTTTGCGATATAATGTTTTACCCCATAGTAAAAGTTGTGCTCAATGATGAATACGATGACTCTTTGAGAGGTTCTAAGGCTGTATTGTCAACAAAACCATTGTATCGGCCAGTCAGGATTATCTTGATGCTCATTTACATTTATCACTATGTAGATAAAATATAAATGACTCAATAGTTTTGTGGAGTTGGGTAAACATTAAATAGGTGATACTAATAATTTTTTATTTGAGTTGCAAGGGGAAGCCCAAGGTTGCAATCAAGAAAGGTATAGGGTACCTTGGCGTTACTAACTGGACAATACTGTCAATAAAAATGTACTCTGTGAATACTGTGTCAGCACTAAGGTTAATTCTTCTTAATTTATAAGTAACCCTAGATTTAAGTACCAATAATGATACTTACATAATCTAAATCATTTTGTACCATCTTCATATATGTGGCATCTAAAAAGGTGTGCGTTACCCAGGCCAGATGTTGTCGAAAATGGTCATTTGAATCTAATAGATAATTAGTTTTGCGGCTTCTGTAATTGTTGCGCACATTTTTAAATTTGTTGCGCTTATAGTTTTTTAATTATTTCACAAAAACATTTCCTGCTGGGGTAACGTTATCCCAGCCAGACCTTTTTCTTTCTAATGGGAATATTTAAATAAATACTAGCTATAAAATTAGTTGTCTAGATGAAGTAAATGTTGTGCATTATTTTGTATTTGTTCTTTCATCGGTTGCGAAGTTATTCGAGATTTTGCTGGGGTAACGTTTTTGGTTTTGCTAGATCTTTGAAACGGTTAAGCGGATTCTTATCATATTTTGTACATAACTTCTTAGGATTTACTTTACATTTGTTCTGCAATAAAAAAAACAAAATAATGCATTGTTTAAAGGTTATTTCATTAAATAGAAAAACACTTCAATTGGTTCCAGCACTCTCAATAAGAGGTCTAAAGACTTACTTTAAACGTTATTTTAAAGCTTGTAAATGTTTTCAAATGTATGTGAAGTTTCATTAGTATCCTGTAAGTATTTAACAAGTTATGATGATATTCAGTTCTTCACGAGCACGGTCTTGATGCGCGCGGTGTTATTTGGCCACTGGATTGGATATATGAACTGAATGTTATATCAATTATTAGTTGTTTAGTTCAGTTGTATATCAGTAAAATTTCAGCGTAGTACATTGGATAATTAATGAGATAATACGATTAAAGTCATTAGGAAGTGAATGACCGAGGTAACCCGACCAAGTTTAGGTGGTTACGAAAAAGCGAAATCGCAGAACATTATGGCACCTTCTAAAATATGTAGGATAGTGTTACAAATTTAGTACAGACATGTACACAAGTTTAAAAAAAACTACATGTTTATTAAAGAATTTTTATTAACAGGTAAAATAATCATTTCAACTGAACTTTTAAAGTATTAATAAACTTATACTTAAAAACAATCACAGATTAAAATTACAGATAGTAATTTTGCTATTTAGAAATTTTCTAATACTTTTTATTTAAATTATAGATTTCAGTATACACAGTAGGTACACAGTTACAGTTTTTATTTAAATATACACATATTGGAATGTGTAATGATCACAGACAAAAAAATATATATAATGACTTTTTTCAGTTAACTCTAAACTTACGTATGTCTACTAATACCTACTTATATAAATGATATCACAATGTAGTAAAATGCTCACAGTTAGTCCTACTGTTTTGTTGTCTCATTTAGCTCTCACGCACTCGATAAATATTTGCAAAAACAGGAAACGGAACTGCCGAAGCGCACGCGCACTCTACAAGATGAATTATGTGATTATGGAGCATGTTTAGTGCGTTATGCAAACAATGAATTACCCCTTCACCCCACCCCTTTCGCGTCCCACCGAACGACATGTTATATCGGTGATTTTTGATAAGTATGTGCAACTGGAAGATAATAATAATGTTTTCATAGTACAGATATTATTATATTATTATGTATTTAACAGTGTACGCGTCTGTACCGAAATTGTAAGGTGTATTATACTAAACATTTCTAAAGATAGCATAATGTTCTGCGATTTCGCTTTTTCGTAACCACCTAAACTTGGTCGGGTTACCTCGGTCATTCACTTCCTAATGACTTTAATCGTATTATCTCATTAATTATCCAATGTACTACGCTGAAATTTTACTGATATACAACTGAACTAAACAACAATAATTGATATAACATTCAGTTCATATATCCAATCCAGTGGCCAAATAACACCGCGCGCATCAAGACCGTGCTCGTGAAGAACTGAATATCATCATAACTTGTTAAATACTTACAGGATACTAATGAAACTTCACATACATTTGAAAACATTTACAAGCTTTAAAATAACGTTTAAAGTAAGTCTTTAGACCTCTTATTGAGAGTGCTGGAACCAATTGAAGTGTTTTTCTATTTAATGAAATAACCTTTAAACAATGCATTATTTTGTTTTTTTTATTGCAGAACAAATGTAAAGTAAATCCTAAGAAGTTATGTACAAAATATGATAAGAATCCGCTTAACCGTTTCAAAGATCTAGCAAAACCAAAAACGTTACCCCAGCAAAATCTCGAATAACTTCGCAACCGATGAAAGAACAAATACAAAATAATGCACAACATTTACTTCATCTAGACAACTAATTTTATAGCTAGTATTTATTTAAATATTCCCATTAGAAAGAAAAAGGTCTGGCTGGGATAACGTTACCCCAGCAGGAAATGTTTTTGTGAAATAATTAAAAAACTATAAGCGCAACAAATTTAAAAATGTGCGCAACAATTACAGAAGCCGCAAAACTAATTATCTATTAGATTCAAATGACCATTTTCGACAACATCTGGCCTGGGTAACGCACACTCTAAAAAGCTGCATTGGGACTGCATGTTAGATTTCAGTCAAGAGTGGAGACCTGAGTTCCAACAGTGAGAACAGAACAGCCTGAACATCTTGTAGATTGTAAGTGCATGGAAAGGATTATTTAGGTCAGGTAACATTTTTAGGAATACTGTTTTATGCAGTGAATTGATTGACTATGTGCACACAGCACCTTCCTTCTTTTTGTGTTGATGTAAGATATTGAATGAATAAAACATGTTTTACACATTTTGAATCATTTATTATACTTCGATTGTACTACAAAATAATAGGAAGTTCTCTACAGTTACAATTATATTATATATTACATAAATAATAAAACAATTACAGCAGTCCTCACTTGTGTAGCAACCTCACAATATTCATGTAGCAACACTATTGCTAGGTAGTTGTATAAAAACAAAAATAAACTATAGGGCTATGCGTTGAATGGATTAACATGACCTTATAACTAACTGAAATACTGCTCATTTATTAACATAACTGTTTTATAATTATAAATAACATTTTAAGCATAGAAAAATCTGTAAAAGAATCCAAAATTATAATTAAACAATGAGAATTTCTCATAAACAAAATGTCAAGCTCACAAATTCAAAATGCACTACAATTTCCACATTACACTAATGTATTCTAAAATATATCGCTATAGATTGTTGCATCTAACATTAAAGTCACCTTAGTGACTTGTTTAAATAAACGTATACAAAAATTTAATATTAGGCAATATCACAACTAAACCGCCTGTTCTATAGCAGGCAAATAAATACAGTCACATAAACCTCACTTAAATAATCCCACAGTGATGTGCAAGGATTAGTAAATAAAATAATTGCAAATAAAAATACAGTTAAACTGCACTATGATTTCAATGTGAGTACACAGTTTTGGATACAATAATTGCTAAGGCCCAAACTAAAAATTGTATTGTAAATTTGAACTTAAATAATATTATTTTGCGAGGGAACCTATGAGTATGAAAGTTACTTCAACATTTATAAACATAGTTCTAATTCACATAATTGTAATATGGAATATTTTCATACAATCATGCTTGAATCATGATATATTCAGAAACAAATACATTTATTTGAGGCCGAATATGGGACTAATAACTATGATAAAACCTGCTTACAAATCATTTTCTAGTCTACATTCTAGCACAATTTGTATCAACTTAAATTACACAAATAATCATTAAGGGAATAAAATAAATTTTAAACAGATCAGGTTTAAAAATTGCAATTGCCACCATAGCAAAATAATGTGATAACTTCACGGAAATAACATCTCTCTAATCTTGAAATTGAACATCAATGTTACTAATGGTTTATGTGCCGAGTTAATAATTATGTATTCCAGTTTCTAATGTAACCAAAAATATTGATTAAATACATAAACCAATAAATAACATTCATTTTAGTTTAGATTGGTGTTGCAGTAAGTAGAGTAATAAATTATCACTATATTGTTACATAGTGGGTGCTTGTCACAGATTAGTAAACAAATGGAGTGCATTTTACGAATCCTGAATTCATTCAGTTTCC